>CM027125.1:20160127-20756045 GCA_015476505.1 Urochloa ruziziensis | reverse complement strand
TAATAGTGGGAGGAAATGGAGTTTTCACAGAAAAACATGGATCTTTTGTTTTTCTCAAAGATTAATTCTCCATACTCATCATTTCCTTCTGAACCCAACATGGAATTTGCTACCTCAGGAGTATCTACAGAGCAATCATTTTCGAAATTGAGCTTGTAGTACTCTTGAGGCATATCTTTTCCTTCGATATGGAAGTCCTTTGATTTTTCTAGTTAAGAAGGCAAATATTCTCCTCAGAGTCACATAAAAGATTTTGTGATTGATATAATTCTTTGAACTCTGAGGGGTTTGACGAGACATAAGCTTTGAACTCCTCATCGGAAAATTCAAATTCATCTTCCGAGAATGGAATCTCTGGACTAAGGGGTGGTGAATCCTCCCTAGAGGATCCGAATTTGTCCTTTGAGAATTGGAAATCCGGGTTATGCGATGGTGAATCCTTCTTAGGTTGCTCAGTCCGACCCTAGGTTTGAATGAATGGGAACTTCGTCCTAATGTATGGTGAGTACTGCTCAGTATTGGACAAGGATTCTTTTTGTGGGTCAGAGGTCACTACCTCAGATTTTCTATAAGCATCATCTTCTTTCCCTAGTGATGATGGGGTATCACCGTATGCTATGGATTCATCATCGTCGATCATAGAATAGAGGAAAGTCGATGGTGATCGTACGAGGGTGTTGGTTCAGGGAGAGTGTCGGAGAGATGTGCTACGATTGGTGTGGATTCTTGTGATGCTTTCACATCTCCCGACGCGGATGTCTCTTCTATGGTCTCCTCAGGAATTTTTTTCGAGAATTCATCATAGATCCCAGTGTAAGGGGTGTTCTCTAGAATTTTGTCTAGAATGGCCCTTCCCTCACTAGGTGTCAAATGAGTGAAAGATCCTCCTGAGGACGAATCTAGAAATTCGGCTGATTCGATTTCGAGACCTCTTCTAAAATGTATTAGAAGGATGGGTTCAGGGATCCCTAGATCTGGTCCCGTAGCCGTAAGATAGGTAAATCAAGCCCAAGCAGCCCCTAGTGATTCTCCTTCCCTTTGTTTGAAAGTAAGGGCCTCGATTCGAAGGTCAGCGACCCGAGATTCAGGGAAGAAGGTTAGGCAGAATTTATCTCGTAGTATCTCCCAACTTCCCTCCACTCTCTCACAATAGTGATCACACCATTTCTTTGCCCGACTCGTCAAAGAGAAGGGAAACACTCTCCATTTTAGAGTTTGTTGGGCCATCCCCGTAATCACGAGACATGAGCAAATTTGCTCAAATTCCCGTAAGTGAACATAAGGATTCTCCCCTTTAGCTCCAGAAAATGCATTCTCTTTGATCTTGGCTATGAATTATGCGTGTATTTCGTAGCCAGAGCTTTCCACGGGGTGAGATGATGGCGGTGGCTCTAGATCTTTAGCTTTTGGAGCTAAAAATTGATATAAGGTAGGAGTGGAATTCATGATGGTAGGTGGATGATATGTGGACGAACTAGGTTCGAGATAAGAATAGCTACCGTTCCCCGGCAACAACGCCAGAAAGGGTGTTGGTATTTCTTATGATCTACAGATAAATCCGCAAGCGTATGGATTCCGATGTAGCTTTCACCCGGGAGTATTCTAGGGATCGATTTCCACGAGGAACGAGAAGTGTACTAATCCTTTAATTAATTCATCTGAAAGGGTAATATGGGGGATATGGATGACAACAAAAAGAAAGGAAGAGATAAAAAGGCTGAGGGTAGAGAGGGTACTTATGTAGCAATACTGGATATTTCGATAGATCAAACAAGGCAGAGTTGTTCACGAGAGTTCACTTCGGGCGCCTGAGACACCACCACTCACAGAAAGGGATGAGAAGGGGAGTGGTACCGCCTACCCCTAAGTCCTACAGACCAGAACTAACGTGGTGGATTACGTCGGCCGGACAGGGCTGTCACCACCTGCCGGCTACCACAACTATTCCGTTGAACTGGGTGCAAACCAAGGTAACGACTAGTCTAGGCACCACACCTATACTAAAAATTACTACTTCACTTGATATCAAAGCAAAGCACCCACTACTAAGTAGTGAACAAGGAACCAGTAAACAAAAGCTAGCAAGTCTGAATGCTTAATAAATCAGAGGGAACCTGAATTACCAGACAAGACCCAGATGTTACTCGAAGTTGAGCCGCATCCGTCGAGGTACAAAGTGGAAGAGAAACTGGTAGCTCTGGCTTCTCTCCCGGACTCTCACCTCACCTCTCTCCCTATTTTCTAAGCATGGGAGTGGTAGCACTTCGCATTAGAGCTTCTTCTCTTCTCTTTTTTTGTTGTGTCTTGAGTGGGCTTGAAGGGCACCTTTTATAGCCTCCCAAGCATGGAAGCCAGCGTAGATGTTAAGCCACATGCTTGCTTAGCTTCCACGGGAAACGGGGGGGGGGGGGGGGGTAACCGCCACGAAAGTGGGCCCGCCGGCCTCACTTAGGCCGTTCGGCCTGAGATTCTTGCCACCTGGCACCGTCTTTCTTGTGGACGCTCCTGATGATGTCCTGAGGTCGGTAGTTGAGGGATTGGTGACGGTTGTGACAGTTGGAGGCCGAACGGCCTAAGGGAGGCTGGTCGGCCTGGCCCTGACTCCTATTAGCCCTCCGTTGCACCGACTCGCTCATCAATGGTTGCATGTTGTCCTTTGAGGCGGTTTGGGTTGCGTTGATTTGAAGCTGTCCGAGAATCCTAGGTTGGTGGACCCTTCAATCCATGTCTTAGGCCTTTCGGGTCCTCGGATCAAACCAACATTGTGGGGGATATAGTACCCGGGTACCTCACGAGCAAGCCTGGCAGCCCACCAATAGGGGGCGGCCCAGCCCACTGTTCTGGACCTGAAGACGTGCGGGACAAGTCGGCGCACGGAGGAAGGGTCTGGAAGGAGAAGTCCTAGTTGGAATAGCAATTATTGTAAAGAAGGAAAGGATTCTTAGAGATAGGATCGGATACAAACCGACTTGTAACCCTGCCCCCCGATATATAAGGCGGGCAGGGACCCCCTCAAGAACAACTCAAGCCAACTCAACTCAACACATCTCGACTCATAGCGAGATCCACGCAATACAACACCCCAAAACAGGACGTAGGGTATTACGTCGAGTCGACGGCCCGAACCTGTATAAACCCCTGTGTCTGTCCATCCTAACCATCTTGCTTCCGATCTTTGCGATCTTCCCTGCATTACAAATCACTTCCGTGGGCTACCCCGTGGAAGACTGTCGGAGATAATATCACCGACAAACATTGATCTCACGTCTTAGAGTGTTTGTTGATGTGTTAGTTGTCCCCTAGATCAATGACGTGGCCAGATGAGGGGATAGGAGGCCGATCGGCCTAGGCTAGGCCGGTCGGCCTAGGTTTGGCTCCATATTTGCTCTCTTTTCTCCTGTTTGCTCTTGCACTCACAAATCATTCAAAACTTGTGGAACTCATTAGTATAAATGATATTAACATGATTATCACTATATGAGCATGAAAATTGGAGAAATGTTGGCGGTAAAATCGTATAATAACGACCGTCAACAACCATCTCAATGTTGTTTTCTGTGTTTGAATCCCATGGCAATTGCAAAAGAAATGGTTAAAGTTGTTATGCAGATCGATATGTCCTTACCAAGTGTTAATAAGATCATACGATCCAATGAAACTATCGCGAAACGAATCATCTAGTTTCCCACCACATTAGACCGACATGAACGAAATGTCAAGCACCGTTTCATGCGGTCCTAACACATGGCAATGTGGCAGTTGCAGTAATTATTCGAAGCAAAGCGTCGCAAAGCGCGAGGCCAGACCAGTCGGGAACAGATCTACAATCACTCGGTTCCGACCCGGCTTCTGAGAGTCGCGTCGCCGAGTCATCGCAGAGCGTAAACGCTCAACCAGCACGCGTCCTGAGCCCTGAGGTCATTACTGTCCAGACCCCTGGCTTTTGCGCGCTTGCTCAGAAACAGAAGATGAAGGACATCGTCCAGGCGGATGATTACTTCTCTGGGAGCGACTCCTACGGGTTAGATCTACTGGGACCCTCAATCCTGGACGATCTGCCGGAAGGATACACAGTGTCTGATGCCTCTACAGAGCCGGAACTACTAGGATCACTTGGAGAACTGACTCCGAGTAGTTTGGAGCGTTATACGCCCACATCCGACTTCTCCGAGTCCGAGGAAGACTACCTCGCGCAAGAGGGAGTCGGATCATATTGCTACATGGTGGCGCCAGCAACGCCAACCAATCCTGTCTCAGAAGATGAGGTCACTCCAGCTGAGGAGACGACTGAAGCCAGGAACCAGCGTCGAGGACGCAACGCCAGTCGGGCGACTCGCAGAGCCGCACGACCGCACGGAGCCACCGCGTCAGGATCTGGCACTGCTCGACTCCAGGAGCCCCACTCTGAAGATCATCGTCGCCAACGGGATCAGCACGACCGGAGGAGCACCCGGAACTTGATGCGCGACGGCATGTTCGAGTTCAACGGATACGACGTCTACGAGACGCCGGTCCAGAACCTCGTTACCATCAACGAGGAAATCAATCGGCTGCCACCTAGCACTCCGGGCCTGGAAAAGGTAAGGGCTCTCGTGCAGGCCGCCTCCGTCCAGGTTCACCAGATGCAGGGCAGAACGACCACGGACGCTCCTGAGCCCGGTCCGTCTCGACACCGGGCCAGCGGCAGATCGGGTCGTGATGAAGACCTCCGCACCACGATCAACAGAGATCGAGATGCGAGGGACGTCATCCGCAGCAGCACCGAAGAGCGCCACCGTGAGGAAATCCGACGGCGCGAAGAGTACGATCGGGATCATGGAAATCCCCGTCGTAACTCCAACAGAAGCGGCTACTCGACGGAGTCAGACTACTCTGACCCCTCCGGTAGCCCAAGGCGCGGCAACAACGGCGGTCGCACTCCGCCACGAGGACGAGTGCTTCCACCACCCAGGCGACCGACCCCGCCAAGGGAGCGAACTCCACCGCGCAGCAGGACCTACCGACAGGACCGAACTCCACCCAGGACTCGGAACTATCGGAGGACCCGTTCCCCGCCCAGGGACCGGGATCGCAGGAGGGACAGCACACCCCCAAGAGCAGCTGACGGATCGGGTCCGAGCGATTCCCGCCCTAGAGGTCGGATCGGCGGATTCCAGTCGTTCACCGAGCGCTTAAGAAGCGTGACATGGCCCAGAGGCTTCAAGCTGTCGGATATCGACAAGTACGGCGAGAAATCTGACCCATCTCAATGGCTTCAGATCTAATACACCGCCGTACAAGCGGCCGGCGGCGACGAGGACGTGATGGCAAACTATCTTCCCATCATGCTCACCAAGGACTGCCGCAACTGGCTGGCAGGACTCCCACAGGACGCCATCGACAACTGGGAGCAGCTTACCGAACTCTTCATCGGTAATTATCTCGGTACCTGGGAAAGGCCTGGGAGCAAGCGGCTCCTCGGTCAGATCAGGCAGCGTAAGAACGAGACCCTGCACGACTTCGTGCGCAGGTTCTCAGAAAAGTGCAACTCCATCACAGATGTCACGGATCAGGAGGTGATGTCAGCTTTCCAGCGCGGCATCTCCGACGGGAGACTGATTCACAAGTGGACTCGGAAGCCACCCGCGACTGTCAATGACATGTTCCGGGTCGCTAGCACGTGGGCGGACGCGGAGATCGCGGAAAAGGAACAACTCAGCGAGATCAGGAGCCGCTGGGAAGAAGAGAACAAGACGACTCGCAAGCGAGACCGCCGCGAGGACGAAGAACGACACGACGACCATCGGCGCACCGACAGCCACCCTCGCAAGAAGAAGAGCGAGGGAGATATGGTCGCCGCCCTAGACCGGTCCAGAGGCCGGGTAACTCCAGAAGACTTCCAGCGCATGCTCGATGAGCAATGTCCTTACCACAAGCACAAGCACTCGGCACGAGAGTGCTACGGGCTCAAGCGAGCCTTCACCGGGGGCAACAGAGGCCCTCCATACAGAAAGAGGAACGATGGTTCCCCGCGAGACGACAGGCGGAACGACGAGCCCGGCGACGACTTCCAGGAAGCCGACCGAGTGGTTCGCATGATCTACGGCGGACCAGAGTTTGAGTCGAAGCGCCAGCAGAAGCTCACCCATCGCCAGGTCATGCACGCGAGGGAACCACCGGTGCCTGAGTACCTCAAGTGGTCGGAAGTTCTGATCACCTTCACCCGGGAGGACCATCCAAACTTCATACCGAAGCCCGGGTCACATGCCTTGGTAGTAGCCCCGACGATTCGCAACGTTCGGCTCACCAAGGTACTAGTCGACGGTGGCAGTGGCCTGAACATCCTCTTTGCTAACACATTGAAGGAGCTCGGCCTGACTACTCTCAACCTAAGTCCCCCCAAATCCGCATTCTACGGTTTAATACCGGGAGAGGGGGCAGAACCACTCGGGCACATCACACTGCCCGTCACCTTCAGAGACCGAAATAACTACCGGACCGAGCATATGCAGTTCACGGTGGCGAACTTTGAAACTGCATACCACGCCATCCTTGGGAGGCTGGCGCTCGCCAAGTTCATGGCGATTCCCCACTACGTCTACTTGCAGGTCAAGATGCCAGGACCTAAAGGCATAATCACCATCTTGGGAGACGTCCGAGTCGCATACACATGCGAGCAGGAAACTCTCAACGCGGCAGCCGCCCTGGACATGTCCAAGCGCATGGAACAAGTACTGGCTGCATCACAGGAGGTGGACAAGGACGCTCTAGAGATCCCCACCAAGAAGCCAGCAAGAGAAGCCATCGCGCCAAGCAAGGAGACGGAGCTGAAGAGGATTTCTCTGGACCTGGACGACCCAAAGAAGACGGCCATCATCGGGGTAGAGTTAGACCCCAAATAGGAAGAAGTGCTCGTCAAATTCCTAAGGGAAAACGCTGACATATTCGCGTGGAAACCATCCGATATGCCAGGTGTCCCAAGGGAACTTGCCGAGCACTCCTTGAAGGTCAATCCGACTGCCAAACCGATCAAGCAAAGGCTTCGTCGATTCGCGCAGGACCGCAAGGAGGCAATTAGGGCAGAGATTACAAAGCTGTTAGCAGCCGGGTTTATTCAGGAGGTATTCCACCCCGACTGGTTAGCTAATCCAGTTCTTGTAAGAAAAAAGAATAATAATGATTGGAGAATGTGCGTCGATTATACAGATCTCAACAAAGCTTGCCCTAAAGACCCCTTCGTTCCCCCCCGCATCGATCAAGTCGTTGACTCCACGGCAGGCTCCGCCCTGCTCTGCTTTCTCGATTGCTACTCAGGCTATCACCAGATAGGCCTAAAGCTGGAAGACCAAATAAAGACCGCGTTCATCACGCCGTTTGGTGCCTTTTGTTATAACACAATGGCCTTCGGTCTGAAGAACGCAGGCGCAACCTATCAGAGGACGATTCAAGCATGTCTGGATCAATTGATCCCAGACATAGTAGAAGCCTACATCGACGATATAGTGGTCAAGATCATGAACCCCGAGGACATGATAGGGAACCTGACAAAGGTCTTCGAACGCTTGCGCGTATTCCGGTGGAAGCTCAACCCGGAAAAGTGTGTCTTCGGAGTACCCTCAGGTAAACTACTCGGCTTCATGGTCAGCAACCGCGGGATCGAGGCAAATCGCGAGAAGATCACGGCCATCACCAAGATGCTACCACCAACCTGTCAAAAGGATGTGCAGAAGCTTACTGGATGTATGGCAGCACTCGGTCGTTTCATATCACAACTCGGCGTTCGCGGATTGCCGTTTTTCAAACTGCTCAAGAAGCAGGACAAGTTCGTGTGGGATGACGAGGCGAAGCAATCTTTCCAGGAACTCAAAGATTACCTGCAGAGTCCGCCCATCCTCGTCCCACCTCAACCAAGAGAACAACTCTACCTCTACATCTCTGCTACTCCCCGAGTGGTTAGCACGGTACTAGTGGTCGAGCGCCCAGAAGAAGGACACGCATATGGAGTTCAGCGACCAGTTTACTTCGTCAGCGAGGTCCTGACCGTATCTAAGGTACGCTACCCCCATGTGCAGAAATTACTCTATGGAGTTCTCATCTCAGCAAGAAAGCTGAAACACTACTTTGAGGCCCATCCAATCTCAGTGGTGAGCGAAAATCCTTTAGGGGAAATTCTCCACAACCGAGACGCCAGCGGCCGAATCGTCAAGTGGTCAATAGAGTTGGCTGCCCATCACATAACCTTCGTTCCACGTACTGCTATCAAGTCTCAGGTCTTGGCCAACTTCGTAGCAGACTGGACAGAAAACCAAGCTCCGGCTGACGACGAGGTAGTTGAGTACTGGGAGATGTACTTTGATGGCTCCCTCCAGATAAAAGGAGGCGGCGCAGGCATACTCCTGATCTCTCCAAGTGGACAAGAATTAAAATACGTCCTTCAAATCATGTTACCAGTATCCAACAACGCAGCCGAGTACGAAGCAGCCTTGCACGGTCTCCGCATTGCAGTATCTTTGGGCATCAAACGCCTGATGGTACGTGGGGACTCTGCCCTGGTCATAAACCAGGTAAACAAGGATTGGTCCAGGACCAACGAGAAGATGGACGCTTACTGCGAAGAAATCAGGAAGCTGGAAGGGAAATTCTATGGCTTAGAGTTCCATCACGTGGCGCGCGACCATAACAAGGCAGTAGATGAGCTCGCCAAGATGGGGTCCACCCGTGAAGGCGTCCCACCCGGAGTTTTCATACAAGATCTCATCAAACCATCTATCAAGATAAACCCGGATGGCACTGTCGCGGAGCAACAAGTCGGAGAATCCCCGGAGTCAGCCACATTAGTGGTAGACGAAGCGTTGGACTGGAGGACCCAGCTCATCGACTATCTGGACAGCGGCATATTGCCCGCAGAGGTCGCCGAAGACAAAGATCTAAACTCGCTCCACGAACAAATTGTGCGGCGCAGCAAAAGCTACGTCATCATCGGAGACAAGCTATATCGTCGATCTGGAGCTTCACAAATCCTCCAAAAGTGCGTAAGTCGCGCTGAGGGTATAGAGCTCTTGACGGACATACATAAAGGAATCTGTGGCAATCACGCCGGGGCTAGAACCATTGTTGGTAAAGCTTTCCGGTCTGGTTTCTACTGGCCGACTGCCGTAGCAGATTCAGAAAACATCGTGCGGCGCTGCAAAGGGTGTCAGTATTTTGCAAGGCAAATACACGCACCTGCACAACAGCTGCAAACCATACCAGCGTCCTGGCCCTTCGCTTGTTGGTGCTTGGATATGATTGGTCCATTCAAGAAGGCTCCTGGTGGTTTTGACCATGTCCTTGTAGCTATTGACAAGTTCACCAAGTGGATTGAGGTGAAACCAGTCAGAAAGCACACGGCAGCCAAGACCATCGAGTTCTTCACCGACATCACCCACCGCTTCGGAGTCCCAAATCGTATCATCACAGATAATGGTATGAACTTCGTGGCGCAGGAGTTTAAAGACTGGTGCAGCGAGAGGAGCATCAAGCTATGCCCTGCATCCGTGGTGCACCCAAGGGCCAATGGCCAAGTCGAAAGAGCCAATGGCGAAATAATCAAGGCACTCAGGGCCCGGATATTCAAGCAGCTAAAGCAACATGACGGACGATGGATCAAGGAGTTGCCAGCTGTAGTCTGGGGGCTGCGCACCCAGCCGAGTCGTGCCACGAAGCAAACCCCGTTCTTTCTGGTTTACGGCTCGGAAGCTATCCTACCAACGGACCTCACGTACGGCTCCCCCCGAGTGGAGTTCTATGATGAATACGATGCGCAAGTGGCGCGCATTGAAGACCTCGACAACATCGAGGAAAGGAGATTGGCTGCCCAGATCCAAGCCGCGCGTTACGCTCAGGTCTTGCGACGTTATCACGATCGGTCAGTTAAGTAGAGGTCCTTTGAAGCAGGCGACTTGGTTCTGAGGAGGAAGCAAGACACCAAGGGCGTGCATAAGCTTGCGTCCCCTTGGGAAGGGCCATACATCATCAAGTCAGTGAGTCGCCCAGGCTCATATCGCCTCATGACGGAAGACGGCGTAGACATCCCAAATCCATGGAACATCGAGCACTTACAGCGTTTCTACGCCTGATTCAGTTATGTATTTATCTTTTTTCGTTTATATATGTTTTTCCCGAGTGATTTTGGAGGGTATTCACCCCCAGCCACGACTCAGCAGAATTATAATGAGTTATCAATAAAGTTGATTTCATCTTTCATTTATTTCTACTACTCGTATTTCCTCTTTCGCGTCACGCACATAAAGTATGAGTGGAACAAACCTTAAATCAAGAGGGAAAGTACTCGCCAAGTCAAAGCTCTAAACGTACGACAAAGACTCTGCGGCATGAGACTGAGACCAACGAGGCTAATCTACTCCGTAACAGGTCAACCACTCAGAAATTAAGGCCAGCGCAGAAAAGAAAGGGAGTTGTAGTCCCATGAAAACTTATATACAATAACGACAATTTAAACATTGTTTAAAAGTTCTAGTCCGACCAAATGCTACAAATATTTTATTTACACTGCAGGGTCACCAGCACCAGACGGGGCCGCTTCATCCGAGTCATCAACAACATCCTTGGACAGGACATTGGCGATGGGCTCGACTTCAAGGAGCAGTCTGCCCACGTCGTCTTCGGAGGTACCGGCAGCATACCCGCGGCTGAGTGGCTCCAGGTCTGACGCCGGGAACAGCGACTTGAGCACCGCCAGGACATGGCCACAGCTGGCCTGGCTGATGGAGCAGAGTTGTCGCCGGAAGAAGCGTGGGAGCGCCCGAACGCGGTCGAGGATGGAAGTCGAAGACGATGACGCCTCCGGCTCGATCTCCTCCACCACCATTCGGATAGCGTCCTCCAGCGCGATCCTCTCGGTGCGCAGCGCCTCAGCCTCGCCTTGCAGCCGAGCCACTTTGGCAGTCAGCTCTGCGAATTGGGACATAATCCGATACCGATAATCTACAGAAAGTCAGATCTGGATAATACATTCACGTCTGACAGAATACCAAACAAGGAATAACATACCTCTGAGCTCGTGCACGGCCTGAGCCTCGTTGAGCCTAGCCTGCTCTACCTCTCCGCGTAGATCGCGAGTGGTACGCCGGGCCTCCTCCAACTCAGCCTGGCGTTGGGCCGCAGTAGCTTCGAGTTCAGTCACTCGGGCCACCAAGGAGTCGGCCTTAGCAACTGCAGAAGAAAGTTCTTGAATAACCGAGGCTTTTGCCTCGGCATCAGCAGCTAAGTCCTGCAAAGACAAGTCAGATGACAATATGAATTGATGTACCACTCGGTACTTGACATCAACAAGATAAGTGGCCCAGGACATACCTTGGCTATCTGGCCCATGCGAAGATGGAGCGACATGAACTCCCCCAGAGGAGTCATGGGAGCACCACCGCTCAAAGCGCCGCCCACCGCAGAAGCAACTTCGACCGCCGCAGTCTGGGGCTCCTCCACTGCTGCAGTCGGTTCAACCACAGGAGCAGGCTGGGGGCTGCCTTGAGGAACTGGCGGTGGGGTCGGCGACGCCGGTGTAGGACTCGGTGGAGGCGGGGTTGGTGCTCGCAGCGACTCTGGTGGTGGACCCACAGGCTGATCGCTGAGAAGATCAGCTGAGTGGATCGGCACCTCTGGACTTTGGATTGATGGGGTCTTGGTCTCAACAGCCGACTGAGGCGCAGGACCCGCAAAAGGGACCTCAGACGGCGTGCTACAGGATAAAGCATATATGGATCACTAATAGAAAGAACATAAAGGAAAATGAAGAGACGACAAAGATACTTACAGAGTAGATATGCGCATTCTCGGGCGCTTTCCTTTCCGAGTGGGGGAAGGGAGGTCCCTCGGACTTGCAGCATTCAGAGGTTCTACTGCAAGGGGAGACTGCTCCGAGCTGGTGATTGGGGGCGGGATTGACGACGCGGCACCGCCAGCTTCGTCTTCTTCCGAGTCAGACGACTCAAAGATAAGGAGTTGGCGGCGGCTTGGCGCATCCCCAATCACGATCCCCGTTGAGATCTTCCGCTTCTTCGGGGCAGGGGCAGCCTTTCCATCACTCGGAGACAACACGTCGGGAGAAGGAGAGGACGACAGAGTGATATCAGAGTCGCGCAAGTTACTCTCACTTCCCCCGACTGCTTCTTCAGAATCAACGGCCCTGCGCCGAGCCAGATAATCCACTCCCTTCGGCATCTCAGGCAAAGGAGGGAGGGACACAAAAGCAGCTCGACCCTGCAAAAGTTGGGTTCAGTTCTGAGATTACGCCCAATGGGTGGAATTGAAATAAAAAACAACAACAGATTGACTAAATACCTCAGGGCGTGGATTTCCCAAGTTGAACGCCGGAGGACAGTCAGTGGTCCTCAGGGAGGTTCCGGTCGCGAAGAATTTGCTAAGCCGAGCGGCGGCTTGGATTTTGTCGACACGCTCGGGGGCTTCGCGCGTGTTGTCCCCCTCGGCGTAATATTCATACGCCGGGTGAGCCCGCTGCTTGAGGGGCTGGACCCGGCGCAGAACGAAGTTGGCTGCCACTCCGACGGCAGACAACCCTCTGTCCTTCAACTGGGAAATGAGACCTAGGAGTTCCCAAACCTGATCCATTTTACTCTCCTTGGGAAGAGCGGTCCAGGATTGGGAGGGAACAGGACGAGAATCGATTTCTGGAGAGATGGCAGGCGAGTGGTTTCCTACGTAAAACCACTCGGACTGCCACCCCTTATTGGAGGTAAGGAAAGGGATATCAAAATACTCCCGAGTTCGACCCTCGCGGAGTTGGAATCCGGCGCCCCCGACTACTTACGGGCACTCGGTTCTGGGATAAGGTTTTAGAAGAAAAAGATGAAGAAAAAGATTGAAGTGAGGCTCTATCCCAAGATAGGCCTCACAGAGGTTGATGAAGATGGCGATGTGAAGAATGGAGTTGGGATTCAGTGCGCAAAGACTGATCCCGTAAAAATGCAGCAGCCCGCGGAGGAAAGGATGCGCGGGCACGCCGAAACCACGAAGAAAGAAAGACTCAAACACCACCAAATCAGAGGAATTTGGGGTGGGGAAAGACTCACCGGCGGCGGCGCGCCACTCGGCAGTTTGCTGGTCGGGGATGATGCCGTCGACGACGTGCTGCTCGAGGCGCCTGGTGGTGGTGATGGACTCCCTCCACTCGGCGGCGCGATCCACGGCGACCTCGGCGGTGGCCTTGGCCTTGGACGACCGGGCCCTTGCCGGCGACCTCTCCTTCCGCTTCGGGCCTTCCTTCCTCTTGGGCGCCATGGCGACGAGCGGGGCGGAAGATCGAGGAGGAAAAGCAGCGGGAGCAGATCTAGGGTTTGCTCTTGTGCGCGGAGGAGAACTGGAGCGTTGGGGAGGCAAATGGCAAGTAAAGGAAGAAGACTGCGGCGGGGATGGCTTATAATGGAATGAACCGTTCCTCCCGCGCGCGGCGCAATGCGTGTCTCGGGAACTCAACCGACGCAGGCACGTCCCGTCGCTTTGAATTCAAAGATGCGGTAAAGAGTCACGATATCTCGCGATATTCTGGCTTCAATAAGGAAATCGTTAAGCTTCCTAAGGAAGCAACGGATTTTACGGGATTAATGGGCCTAAATGGGCTAAAATATGGCACGACCTTTCAGTTTGTCAAATTAACAAATACGTGGGTTCCTGAGCTAGTGTTCAGGGGCATGAACCACTCGGTCGTGAGGCTAAAATTAGTCGATGGCCAGACTTATTTTTGCAATTAATATTGCAACCTTGCAATTGATTTTTACGTAAGGCATGCGATACTATCGCTAAATTCGCTCAGAAATCTGGGTCAAGTGCTGACGAGTATAAATCTTGTGAGAAGGTGGCTTACCATATGGTCAAGCTGGGTCGTGGGACACGATCTGGGAGTCACGCCGAGTTCAAAGAACTTGAGAAAAGATTCCTTAAGAAAGGGAAATAAAAATGCCCTAAAAGGAGAAATTATCTGAAATCCATGCTCAGAGGCATAGGAGCTAAAAAATCAGTTAGAATTCACGGCTTTCAGAGTCTTGACGCGATCGTGCTGAGTCGTATCAAGACTCGGGGGCTACACCCAATGGGTGCACCTGGAGGTGCACACCATTGATGGATTAAGTTCAAAAAGAGCTTTACAATACTTTATTTTTTGACCCTCGACCAGAATATTCTATTCTGCTCAAGGCTCGGGGGCTACGCCCAATGGGTGCACCTGGAGGTGCACACCATTGAAGAACAAGATACAGATGGATAAAAGTTGAAGACCTTTGGCCAATTTCATACTAAAATTGCCCAAAGCCCGGGGGCTAAGTGTATTCACTTCGCTGTCGCGTCGTGAAAAAGAGCACTCCTTCCCCTCACTATGGCTACAATTGAAGAATCGTTTTTAGGAACGTCTGAGCATGCACTCGAATCTTCCTCGAAACCACTCGGATCTTCTTCGAAACCACTCGGATGAGGTCCTAGACAACTTGGAGCACTCGGATCATGCAAGAAAAAGATAGATCAATTACAGCCAACGATCGGCCAAGAAGTGCTCGGGGGCTACTGTGGGGGATATAGTACCCGGGTACCTCACGAGCAAGCCTGGCAGCCCACCAATAGGGGGCGGCCCAGCCCACTGTTCTGGACCTGAAGACGTGCGGGACAAGTCGGCGCACGGAGGAAGGGTCTGGAAGGAGAAGTCCTAGTTGGAATAGCAATTATTGTAAAGAAGGAAAGGATTCTTAGAGATAGGATCGGATACAAACCGACTTGTGACCCTGCCCCCCGATATATAAGGCGGGCAGGGACCCCCTCAAGAACAACTCAAGCCAACTCAACTCAACACATCTCGACTCATAGCGAGATCCACGCAATACAACACCCCAAAACAGGACGTAGGGTATTACGTCGAGTCGACGGCCCGAACCTGTATAAACCCCTGTGTCTGTCCATCCTAACCATCTTGCTTCCGATCTTTGCGATCTTCCCTGCATTACAAATCACTTCCGTGGGCTACCCCGTGGAAGACTGTCGGAGATAATATCACCGACAAACATTGATCTCACGTCTTAGAGTGTTTGTTGATGTGTTAGTTGTCCCCTAGATCAATGACGTGGCCAGATGAGGGGATAGGAGGCCGATCGGCCTAGGCTAGGCCGGTCGGCCTAGGTTTGGCTCCATATTTGCTCTCTTTTCTCCTGTTTGCTCTTGCACTCACAAATCATTCAAAACTTGTGGAACTCATTAGTATAAATGATATTAACATGATTATCACTATATGAGCATGAAAATTGGAGAAATGTTGGCGGTAAAATCGTATAATAACGACCGTCAACAACCATCTCAATGTTGTTTTCTGTGTTTGAATCCCATGGCAATTGCAAAAGAAATGGTTAAAGTTGTTATGCAGATCGATATGTCCTTACCAAGTGTTAATAAGATCATACGATCCAATAAAACTATCGCGAAACGAATCATCTAGTTTCCCACCGCATTAGACCGACATGAACGAAATGTCAAGCACCGTTTCATGCGGTCCTAACACATGGCAATGTGGCAGTTGCAGTAATTATTCGAAGCATAAACCTTTTTTTTGTGACCTCGGCACATGAACGTTGGGAGCGTCCGTACACCCGCCCAGTTCCCGTAGCTTCCCAGACAAGCCGGTCACCATAGCTGCCCCAGACGGAGGAACTTCTCATAGATTCACCTTTATAACAAGAGAAAAGAATCATACGCACAAACCATCATCCACTTTCACCGCCGCCCCCTCTTCCGTCCCGGTCCTCGCCGTCGCCGTTGTCCCCGCCTCTAGTCAGCATTCCCCCGTGCGTCGGTCGCGCTTGATCATCGAAGCCGATCGCGTCCAGTGGTAATTAAGCTCACATTCTACTCTTCTACATCTCAAATGTGCTTCCTAATCTGTGTTCATAACAAATCCTAGCTTGTGGCTTGTTTTCTCTCTGCAGGGTGTATGGCGAGTCGCGACGCTGGCCGTTGAGGCAGTCATGGGGGTGGCAGTGCGGGTGGCCGTCAGTTCAGTTTTGACATGGCACCAATGGCTCATCATCCATTCATTCACTTCCCTAGTAGTTCTGTTGAGTGGTTGCCCACTGGTGATCGATCCTTGGGACCAATACCCAACATAGTAGTATTCTCGTATTCTCTTGTTAATTTTATAGATTTGTCTGGTACCACAGAGATGCATGTTTTTAATTTTAGGCCACCGGTAATCGAACCATAGCAATACCCAACATAGTAGTGTTCATGTCCTCTCTTGTTAATTTTGTTGATTATTCTGGTTCTGCACATATGCATGTTTTATAATTTTTGCCCACCGGTAACCGAACCATGGTAGCAATACCCAACATAGTAGTTTCCTTGTTTTCTCTGATTAATTTTTATGGTACTACACAGATGCATGTTTTCTAATTTTGGCTCATATAATTTAGGCAATCAATCCTATTATATGGCTGAGAGATGCTGTTCACGAGCTAGGTGGAACTCCTCCTTTGGTGCAATCATCCGTCCCTGGTGAAAGAAAATTCTTTGTCAAATTAAATATATCTTTTGAGATAAGTCCACGAGGTATTCCTCACAGGAAAACGTGCCATAGCGGTAGGTGTGGCCATCCTCTCGCGCGGTGTAGTGCTAGGCGTGGATGGCGTAGGGAGAGCAGGATTTGCGCTGGATGCTAGGCTTCGTCCTGCAAAAGAGTTAGTATATGTCGTCGAGCGGCGTCCCTGCACTTCACGTTCAGCTTTGCAAGCATATTCAAACAATGTGGTCATATCAGCATAAGTATTAGAATCAAGTATGTCTTGAATGTCGCGGTTCAAACCACCACGAAAACGTGCCATAGCAGCGGCATCCGTCTCAAATAAACCACAATGGATCATACCCTTTTGTAATTCCTGGTAATATTCCTCAACAGATTGTTGACCTTGCTGAAACCACTGCATTTGATTAAGCAAATCTTGAGCATAATATGAAGGTACAAATCGATGTCCCATAGCAGCTTTTAATTGAGTCCAAGTGGTTGGAATAGACGTGGGATGATTTAGCTTATAATCACGCCACCACATTGAAGCAAAATCAGTAAATTCACTAATAGCAGCTGTAACTTGCAAATTAGCAGGAATATCTTGGCATAAAAAATTATGTTCTACCTCTAATTCCCAATCAAGATATGCAGCAGGATCATATTTGCCATTATAAGATGGAATTTTAAATTGAATCTTAGCAAATGAATCATTATGTGGATGACGTACCACACGGCGGGCACGACCGCGGCGATCTCCATCTTCCTGCTCTGTGTCACCACCATAAACCTTCTGCAATTTCGCGAGCGTTGTGTTCATCGCGTCAACTCGTGCCACAATGGTGTCGAGCGTAGTGTTGATGGTCGTCTGCGTGAGGACGAGCTAAGCGAACCGCTTGTCAAACAGTTTCTCCGGCGGGTCGTCGTCGTCTCCTGTCATGGTTAGCGCAAACACAAAAACAAAACCTACAACAACAACGGTGTGTATGGGAAGCTCACACAAATGCTGTGATCAAATTCTTATCTGTTCTCACCAAGCAACAGGGGTAAGCTGCAACCAACAAGTAGCACATGCGAAAGATTGGAGCAGCGATTGCCTAGAGAAACAAAGTCTGCGCGTCATAGAAATATGTGGAGTTCTGGATAGGCTGCACTCAAGTCAAGGATTAGCACAATCTAACAATAATGCAAGGCTGAATTATAGTGCTAACACGTAACAAAGTTGCTGGAAACAAGTGCCATGCGCTATGGATCAAGCAAAGCTAACAAGGTAGTGGAATGCAGAAACGGAAAATCTCCTGGGCCGCGTTACGCTGTGTAAACGGCATTTTTTGGCCTCGAAACTGACTTCACCTGGCGCTACGCGGGGTGCACCGTATAGGAAATTTCGTAAGGTTTCCGAAAAAAAATAGAACACTGAAATCGGAGATCCGAGCGAAAAGGTATGGCCGTTTTCGTGAAGGTGTTCGAAACTGCACAAAACTTCCAAACCAAAAACCGAACAAGAAGAGGAAACTTGCTGTTTCCTTCTCTTTTTTTTGATTCTTTCCTTTCTCTTTCTTTTCCAAACTTCCCTTTTTTATTTCCTTTTTTCTTTCCTTTTTTCTTTCCTTTTTTTCTGTCTCTTTTCAAACTGCAAACGCGCGGCGGCCGAACCGAGTAGGACTCGGATGAGCGGCGTGGGGGACTCGGTTTAGGGGCGGTGTGGGGGGCTCGGTTTAGAGGCGGCGAAACCGAGTAGGAAAAGTGGCGGCGGCGGCGTGAGGTTGTAGGGCTTGTGCTGAAGATGTAGAGCAGCGGCGGCGACGACGTGTGGTGGCGGCGGCGGCGGGGGGTGGTGGTGGCGGCGGCGGAGGAAGCACAAAGTAACCAGCAACAATTGAACGCGAAGCACACAAATTCAACAACGCTAATTATTGAAAGAAAGTGCAAGGCGAAGATAGGTGTTGGGACAATGATCTAACCTGAATTGTTTTTTTTTGTTTTTGTGGACTGTAGGTAATGGAACAACACTCGATAAAACTCACTGCAACCTGGAAAGCTGATACCACTTAAAAGAGCTGAAGTGCCTGATCTTTCGGTGAGTGGAGGTAATTTCGATTTGGTGGAAATCGACCCTCACGATCCGACTGTTGGCACTCCTTAGCGTCACGTTTTAGCAACGCTCAAGAGCGCGTAGATATATGTCGTTGTATGCAAAATTAATTCTGCAAGCGCACAGAATATATCTCGTTGTAGCACTTCACCGTGGGTGTAACCCCAGGGTATCATATTTATATTTCCGCAGGGAAGCAGATGGTTAAAGCGTATTGAAGAATGAAATGATATATCTTGCCAGAAATATCAAGCCACAAACCTAGGGGCACAAACTCTAAGTTTGGGTGGATAATGGTCAAGTTAATGACCGGATAAAAGGTCTGAAAGACCAGCGACACACGGAGCACCTATTTCTAAAGAAAAGGAAAGATGTTGGGAGAGACCGGACCTAGACTCTTTCTAACTCAGAGCAAAAGGCACTCTAGCCTTAGCCTAGACCCTAGCTTAGATACCGGGAACAGAGCTCGCTTCGACGGCTAGAACGGGAGAACCTCAGAACAGGGTGAGAGAGGGGGTTCTCCGGGCTCAGCACTACTGTTATGAATACACCCGAACGTGGTGGACTACGAAGGACGGACAGGGCTGTCACCACCTGCCGCCTACCACTGCTGTACCGTGGGGTGCAACACACTTCCTAGTTAACCAACAAGCCAGACACCATGTCTGCACTCGATGATTAAGATTTCTCTTGAGGCCTGTCAAGAGAAATCCCCGTCTTCCCTAAGGCGTCTTACGGCCCGGTCAAGGCGAGCAAACCCGCGAGATAAAACCCGGTACAGCTAAACTAAACTCTACACTAAAACTAAAGGGGATAGGACTTTGCTCTAAAGAGAGCAAGATCTTTACTCTTAAAGAAGAGCAAGACAGAAATATAAAAGATAACTTAAGCTCTGAAGTAAGAAAGTAATTGTATAAATAAACTCTTCAAAAGAAGGAAAGGATGCAAGAGCTTTACCAGAACTCCGAAGACTCCAAAGATCCGAGCTAAGCTCGACTCGACTCTACTCCCAACTCTAATCCTAATCTAAGAAATGGAAAAGATACTAGAGCTCCCTTCAAGTAAAGACTTGAGATATGTGGTGTGTGTCTTCCCAAGGTGAATGAGCTTCCTTTTATAGTCTCCAGGGGGTGGATGTCAGCGTCATTAGCACGCCAAGGCTCTGCTTAAGCTTCACGCGAAGGAGGAGACGTGGCGGCCACAGAGGGAGGCCGGCCGGCCTGGCCCTGGTGCCACTTGGCACCGTCCTCTGTAGGAACGGTCCTGATGCTCTCCCAAGGTCGGTAACGGTTGCGTTTAGTTGAAGCTTGTCCGAGAATCCTAGGATGTGGGCCCTTCAATCCATGTGCTTTCACCTCTAGGCCTTCCGGGTCCTTGGATCAAACCGACGTTGTTTGCACGATGCTTGATCATCCTGGGCACTTGGCATGGCTGGTGGATCAATGACGTGGCCAGACCTGGCCAGGGGAGGCCGGTCGGCCTGGCCTAGGCCGGCCGGCCTGGCTCTGTGCCAGGTTTGGCCCTTGTTTCTCCTGGTTCATCCTGCAAGCACAACTCGTCCAAAACTTGTGGAATTTGTCAGTGAAAATACTTTTATGTATGGAATATGGTATGATCATCCTCATTTTACCGAAATGTTGACGGTCACTACGAGGTTATAATGGCCGTCAACACACCCCCAAGCTTAGACTCTTGCTCGTCCTCGAGCAAGGCTAAAACTCTTGGTTCGGTAGGTCAGGAGTTGCTTCAATG
The DNA here is from genome assembly GCA_015476505.1 of Urochloa ruziziensis. Classification (NCBI taxonomy): domain Eukaryota; kingdom Viridiplantae; phylum Streptophyta; class Magnoliopsida; order Poales; family Poaceae; genus Urochloa; species Urochloa ruziziensis. The sequence goes on along the minus strand of CM027125.1, from coordinate 20,735,670 downwards.
TTTATACTCTTAAAGTACTCTGTGCTTAAGCCAAAACTCAACAAATCATTTGAATAAGTTGGCATAAAAGAGAACTCATACCATGGTTCCACGTGGGGCTGCATTGATTCACGTTTTGGGCTATTGAGAGCTTGAACGGTCATCTCTAAAGTATTCCCTGCAACTTTTCAGGTTCCATCTCGGAGATATGAATTTTTCAAAAGATGGTTGATTCATTCCCCGATGGTACTCTCGAGTCACTCAAGGTGTTTAATCCTCACTCTTGGTCAGGATTGACCAACTTTTCCTACAGTAAGGCTGAAGTGGAGGTGTAGGTAGGGTAAGAGTGGCATACCTTGGTTACTTCTGTTGTCGAGTCGAAGAGTGGTCCGCGAGCGATGGTACTCGTCAAATTCCGGTCTTTGGAATTCATGGGGTTTGAATGGAAAGGGAAAAGGTGTAATGTTCAAAGGTCTTTGGACTCCTTATTGTTTCTCTCTCATATTTTTGAGATGTTTCTTCTTCTTTTTTTTCTTCAGATGGAGCATTTGTCTCCATTTTTTTTTCGAATACATCTCTTCTGTCACTTTGGTAACAGAGAGGGATTCAGCTTTGTATGGAGTAGTTGAGGACCTTTTGGGGTGAGCTTTGTGATGAGATGAGTGTATGTCATCGACGGTGGACGTCAACCCCGGAGCGGGACTTTGACTAGTCGGACATTTTGAGGCTGAGGTGGATGGGAAGACCGGTGAATGTCAAGTACCTTCTGCAAGCGGACTTCACCATTCGACAAGACTCAAAGCAACTCAAGATAGCATATGGTAGTTTCAACAAATGTATAACTGTTTAGGCTCTGGATATGACATTTAAACCATCGAGGAAGATTCACCATGTAACATTTTATCAAAACTTCCGAGAGGTTCCTTACTAAGCATGCAGTTATACCTTGAAACAAACCATATCAAAACTCACAATAACTTAAACAATGAACAAGTGCTCTTGCTCCCACAGTTTTATCATGGCGGATCCTTAAATGCCAACGAACTCAAATACTCAAGAGTTAAGGATTAAGTACGAGGCACTTAGAGGGCATAAACAGAGCAACTATTCATCATTCCAGAGGTTCTCAACCATAGTTCTATACATAAAGACATCTTTTTGGAGCTTTTATTTTATTTTGTTTTTATTATTTTATTTATTTTATTTAGCATTTTATTTCATCATGGCACGGCAAGGCAAAGGCAAGGCAAAGGCATTGGTAAGGCAACGGCAAGGCAAACGGCAACGGCAAGGCAAACGACAACGGCAAGGCAACGGCAAGGCAAAGGCGATGGCTTTCGACATACCTGAGACTCCCCCAAGCTTTGATGAAGCTCACTGGTAGTACTGGTCGGGGTCGTAGTGCATGTAGTTGAAGAAGCCGTGCATGTCGGTCTGGATGGATGTGGTCATCCCCCAGTTCTGCTGCGTGAGATCAGTGTTGTGTGCAACTGCATCTCTGAGTTGCTGTTGTTGCAGCGTCATCGTCTCCATCCTGGTATTAAGATCAGCGATCCCCCGGGAAACTGGGTTCTCGTAGTCATACCTGGCGGAGGCAGATGGTCCGACCTGCGGGCCGTAGCCTGCTGTCCCTTGGTGGTAGTCGAATGCTTCCTCAAAGTTCATGTTGGCCGTGGGGTTCTGCTGGTAGTCGTACTCGGGCTGCTGCTGGTAGCGGTACTCGTGCTGTGGCACGGTAGAAGTTCCGGCTTCGTCATCATGCCTGGCCCGCCTGCCACGTGTTGCAGGGCCTGCAACACTGTGGCGAGCGGGTTCCCTCCTTCTGAGCTGCATGGTTAGACTTCTCACTGATCTCAGCGACAAAGCTGGGCATGGAAGCTCAACTTCATCGATGAAACCAGGATAGCACATGAAAAGAGTATGGCCAGGGCCCTCGCGCATCAAGTGACCCTGGATGAAATGGTCTAAACCAATGCAGTACTGATATTCTTGTGTAGTTGGAAGGAAAGTGACTTGAGCGCCCTGCAAAGCACCAACATGGTTGGCGATGCATGTGACTAGCGAGGTTATGTCAATTGTGGCTCGGACACTGACTAACCTCTGCCAGTTCTCAAGCATGCTCATGACCGGAGAAAAGCGAATTTTCTTGACCATGGCATACAGGCACTCTAAATCAGGCAAAAGGCAGAGACGCAAATCAGCGCGCGGGTGGACCACCATAGCGATCCACTTCGCCAGGAAACGAAGAGTGTGGTTGTGGATAGCGGTAATGCTATTTTTCCCCGAGGATGGCTCCCCTGTGATGCTATCCCACCATGCGGCACGGTTGTACCGGTGGTTAGTCACCAGCAGGTTGGCATCAATGATGCATCTCTTGTTGAAACCAAGAGCCTCACTGAGTTGTTTCGGGGTCAAAACAAAATCCTCGTTGAAAAATCGAAAGCAAATGTTTGTCTCGTTGGGACGAACTTCGATTTTCAAACTCCTCAGAAACTCCATAGTAAGGAAGTGCGAACCTATTTCCGTGACGGGGTAGAAGGTTTGCCATCCGGCATTGTTGAACGCGCGTTCCATGTCTCCTTCGAGACCGGTCTTGATCAGCAGCATGGGGTCGAAGTACTTGGCGTTTGTGAAGTAACGGTCCTGGGGCTGGTCCAACACCGTTCTCTCGCCTTCGGTCTGAGCAACGATGTGCTCGACCCGAGTCATGGTCCTGATGCGGAGCCTGTTCCTTGGCACCTCCTCCTCCTGGGACTCTGTGTCGTGTCGAGTTGAGTCGACAGACATAGTATCCCGGGAAGTAGAGGATTCCCGAGAGCGGCGAGAGCTCGAAGAGGTGAGCTTGGTGACGACTCCACATGCCTTAGTCCACATGATTCCTGCAAAAGATTAGTCTAACAATACCCGAAGGAAATCAAGGGTTAGACAGTCAGATGTTAGGCGTTCTTGTGGGAGATTAATCACCACAACTCGGTTAGTCGTTCTTGTGGGAGATTAATCATCACAAACGTTCTCGTTCAACCGGCAGGGGTTTGTTCTCACAAGGATTCAAGAATGAATTTTAGCAAAATTTCCTTGTGGTTTGAACTCTAACCTTACTTAGAGAATTTTGAAATTTAAGCGAGGGAGAAGGGAATTGAGCAGGATGCACGCATACCTGTGCTTGGGGCGTCTTCCTTCAGAGCTGGGCACTGGTATTTATAGAGGCGCAGCAGGGGGAGGCCGGCCGGCCTGAGGCAGGCCGATCGGCCTGCACATGGCGCCGGTCGTGCCTATCCCGTGCGTCGGTGGTCACGACCCTGTGCTGGGTGCTCTGGTAGGTGAGGATGGGACAACAACGGTGCTTGGAGGCCGGCCGGCCTGGCTGGGGCCGTTCGGCCTGGAGTTGTGTCCAATTTCCTCCATCCTCTCGTGTCATGTCCTCCCACATGCTCTTGTTCCTTGCTTGCTGTGATCTGGCCAGTGGAGTTGACAAGTGGGGCCGGCCGACCTAGGTGGGGCCGGCCGGCCTGAAGTTTGGCCGAAATATATATATTTTTTGATATGCTTCCTAATGCACAATTGAAATATAAATGCAAGCTTCAAAAATTTAAACATGCTGTGATGAATGAAAAGAATTGAAATGAAAATCCTATTCTATATGCAATGCAAAGATACGTACCATATACCTTATGGCGAGGGCTCGAGTTTTTCGTCCTGAGCGGAACTATTCGATTCCTTTTTCAGGACTGCTTTTACCCGCCATTCCTTTCGGACTGGACGGGACTTGGATTCAACCTCCTTATCGCGCTTTGCTTGCTCCTCCAGCGCTTTGGTTCACGATATTCTTCGCCGTGCATGATAGCGATCATGCCTCTTCTTTTCTTTGGCGGCGAAGGCTTCCACCATCTTCATGAGCGTTTCTACGCTCGGCATCTTGGACTTTCGGGGCATGACTTCTTCAACCATATTAACTTGATGGGGGATCTCCTTAGGACGGAAAGAGAAACTCTCGGTCCCTCCGTTAATCCTCAGTTGAATGGTCCCACGTCCCATGTCAATGTTTGCATTCGCAGTGCTTAAGAACGGTCTCCCAAGGATGAGAGAGTTCGTTGCTCCGGCTTCCATATCCAGGACGATGAAATCCACAGGGATGAAGAAATCCCTGATCTTGACCGGAACATTTTCTGCGACTCCATGGGGGTACCGGATCGATTGATCCGCTAGCTGCAAACACATGGGTGTAGAGACAAGCGATATATGTTTAAGGTGGTCAAAGACTACCTTGGGCATTACGCTGACGCTCGCCCCCAAGTCACATAGGGCGTTGTCGAAGTCATGGCCTCCAATGGAGCATGATATTGTGGGGCAGCCGGGATCTTTCTTCTTAAGGTGGGGCCCGAGTATAGCTGAGCTACATTCCTCGGTCAGCTGTACTGTCTCCCTTGTGGGTAAAGTCCGTTTGTTGCTAAGTATATCCTTGATGTACTTGGCGTATGTCGGGACCTGCAAAGCCTCAAGTAATGGTATGTTGATGTATACCTTCTTGATTACCTCGACGAACTTGTCGAATTGTTCGTCGGCCACGGGTCTTCTCCTCCGTTCTAGGAACGGGAGGAAAGTGGGATCTCGGCTGTAGCTTGAGGCTTGTGGTGCCTCGTTCCCCTCCTTTGAGACAGGGGTGGTTTCCTCATCATCTTCCTCTTCGGCGGCCACCTCGGTGTGACTAGCTTCCTTCTGTCGAGTACCTGCATCCTGTGGATTGTGTGGGTCCTGCGTGGACTTGCCAGTCCGCGTGGTCACCGCACTAACATTTTCCTTGAAAGGAACCTCCGGTTGCCCGGGTAACTTCCCCGCATTTGGGTTAGGGCATGATGCAGCCAGCTGAGCTACTTGAGTTTCAATCATTTTGTTGAAGCTCAGCTGGTTCTTAACAACAGAATTAAAAGCTTCTATCTGGGAGGCCATTGACTCCATAACTTTATCATTAGCAAGAAATTTCTTGCTAATGCTATCGTTAATCTGTTTTTGGCCATACCAGATGTCCTTTAGGGACGGTTGAAAACCGTTGTTAGAGCCATTACCTTGCAGTTGGCCGAAGGGGAAATTGGTCTTGGAATTCCAACCTTGTTGAGGACGGAAGCCTGAATTGTTGGTATTTCCAATGAAATGGGCTTCCTCTTGTGTCATCGGGCAAGTGTCGCCCGAGTGTCCTGCTTCTCCACATGTTTCACACGTGATTCTCTCCTCCATGATCTGATTCATCTCCTTGCCAGGAGATTCCATCTTCTTCAAGAGGAGGTCCATTTTAGCGGCCAGCATATCAACGGAGTCAATTTGATGTACTCCCTTGCGGGGAGCTTGTCTTTCTCCTATCCAGCTCTGATGAGTGGATATTTTCTTGATGAGCGCCTTTGCTGCGTCTACATCCAACGAGAGGAAAGCTCCTCCTGCGGCTACATCCAACATCTCTTGCGATCGTCGGCTCAGGCCGTGGAAGAAGTTCTGGGTAATCAGCCAATCTTCCACACCATGGTGGGGGCAGGCTGCAATATACTCTTGCAGTCGCTCCCAAGCTTCGGGAATTGTTTCTCCGTCTAGCTGCTGAAAGCTAGTGATTTTTCCTCAGAGGGCATTGGTTTTGCCCACCGGAAAGTACTTGGCCAGAAATGCGTCTGCGCAAGTCTGCCAGCGTCCATCGAATGATGCCTTGTTAGCATAGAACCACTCCTTTGCTTTCCCAAGCAAGGAGAATGGGAAGAGTTGAAGGCGGATGTTGTTGATCGGTGTGCCATTGGGGTTGATAGTACTGCACACCTCCAGGAAATTCCGAAGGTGAGCGTTCGCATCCTCAATCGCCTTTCCGCAGAAAGGGCTGGCCTGAACCATGTTTACCAGGCCAGTTCTCAGCTCAAATGCACCTTCCTGTGCGTTCGACAGTCCCGGGAAGTTGCTGCTTGACGGGGCTGAGAACTCACGGAGCATCTTCTTAGTTTGAGCCATAATCTCTAGGGACTCTGGGGCTGAAGAAAACGACGAATCTGACTCGGACTCGGAGTCGGATGACGACTCGAGTATATTGCTTGAGCTGAGTGAAATCTGAGGGGGTACGATTCTCTTTCGCACTACTCTTCCAATGCGTTCTGGATTTGGATCAAAGTTTGATGGTAGGTTGAAACCAGTCATGCACTACCCTGCAAAACACATCAAAAATAGACGAATGTTGCAGTGCTGAGGTCACTAAGGTTAGTGGTTTGGTAAATCTGTAAAGATAATCAAATGATTCAACAATAACTTTAGCCAATTGCTTCCCCGGCAACGGCGCCAGAAATGCTTGTTGGCACTCCTTAGCGTCACGTTTTAGCAACGCTCAAGAGCGCGTAGATATATGTCGTTGTATGCAAAATTAATTCTACAAGCGCACAGAATATATCTCGTTGTAGCACTTCACCGTGGGTGTAACCCCAGGGTATCGTATTTATATTTCCGCAGGGAAGCAGATGGTTAAAGTGTATTGAAGAATGAAATGATATATCTTGCCAGAAATATCAAGCCACAAACCTAGGGGCACAAACTCTAAGTTTGGGTGAATAATGGTCAAGTTAATGACCGGATAAAAGGTCTGAAAGACCAGCGACACACGGAGCACCTATTTCTAAAGAAAAGGAAAGATGTTGGGAGAGACCGGACCTAGACTCTTTCTAACTCAGAGCAAAAGGCACTCTAGCCTTAGCCTAGACCCTAGCTTAGATACCGGGAACAGAGCTCGCTTCGACGGCTAGAACAGGAGAACCTCAGAACGGGGTGAGAGAGGGGGTTCTCCGGGCTCAGCACTACTGTTATGAATACACCCGAACGTGGTGGACTACGAAGGACGGACAGGGCTGTCACCACCTGCCGCCTACCACTGCTGTACCGTGGGGTGCAACACACTTCCTAGTTAACCAACAAGCCAGACACCACGTCTGCACTCGATGATTAAGATTTCTCTTGAGGCCTGTCAAGAGAAATCCCTGTCTTCCCTAAGGCGTCTTACGGCCCGGTCAAGGCGAGCAAACCCGCGAGATAAAACCCGGTACAACTAAACTAAACTCTACACTAAAACTAAAGGGGATAGGACTTTGCTCTAAAGAGAGCAAGATCTTTACTCTTAAAGAAGAGCAAGACAAAAATATAAAAGATAACTTAAGCTCTGAAGTAAGAAAGTAATTGTATAAATAAACTCTTTAAAAGAAGGAAAGGATACAAGAGCTTTACCAGAACTCCGAAGACTCCGAAGATCCGAGCTAAGCTCGACTCGACTCTACTCCCAACTCTAATCCTAATCTAAGAAATGGAAAAGATACTAGAGCTCCCTTCAAGTAAAGACTTGAGATATGTGGTGTGTGTCTTCCCAAGGTGAATGAGCTTCCTTTTATAGTCTCCAGGGGGTGGATGTCAGCGTCATTAGCACGCCAAGGCTCTGCTTAAGCTTCATGCAAAGGAGGAGACGTGGCGGCCACAGAGGGAGGCCGGCCGGCCTGGCCCTGGTGCCACTTGGCACCGTCCTCTGCAGGAACGCTCCTGATGCTCTCCCAAGGTCGGTAACGGTTGCGTTTAGTTGAAGCTTGTCCGAGAATCCTAGGATGTGGGCCCTTCAATCCATGTGCTTTCACCTCTAGGCCTTCCGGGTCCTTGGATCAAACCGACGTTGTTTGCATGGTGCTTGATCATCCTGGGCACTTGGCATGGCTGGTGGATCAATGACGTGGCCAGACCTAGCCAGGGGAGGCCGGTCGGCCTGGCCTAGGCCGGCCGGCCTGGCTCTGTGCCAGGTGTGGCCCTTGTTTCTCCTGGTTCATCCTGCAAGCACAACTCATCCAAAACTTGTGGAATTTGTCAGTGAAAATACTTTTATGTATGGAATATGGTATGATCATCCTCATTGTACCGAAATGTTGACGGTCACTACGAGGTTATAATGGCCGTCAACACCGACTAAGACGAGCGAACCCGAAGCGCCAATGCAATCGCTGAACCAACTCCCTGGGTTACCGAACCTATTGCAATCAAGATCAGTAGCTTCCTGTACGCAATCGAAGAGCGAACAAGAAAAAGAAAGTGAGCAATCTTAATATGACTCGAAGGTGGAGTTCTGAATCACACCAGGACAGCACGTATTTGTGCGTGTTCGGTATAACTAAAGCTAGATGTAAAACAAAACCCAAGTGTTCTTGGCGGCAGCTAATGGGTATATGATAGGGGGAGGACGTCCACAGGGGTGCTAGGTTTGTGCTCCAACCCTAGGACGCGTCCCTAATGGACCCAACTTGATACACGGCCCGTGGGCCAAAATAACGTGGCGCAGCACCTGGACAGAAAAACCTTCTGTCAATGATTTGACGATTGCGGCCGCCTCATGATAGATATGGACATGAGGCCGGATCCATATGAAAGTAAACTTCATAAGCTTTCCATCAAGTACTTGAACGCCCCAAACGGAGTCCGGATGAAGTCGTGGTGGCCGTCAAAATTCTGGACTTTCCTGCAGTCTGAATCAAGCGTTTCCAAAACGTGTTGGATTCAATCTCTCTTTATTTCCTTAGGGCAAAAGTGACGTGATAGCCTGGTGAAAAACATGGGAACATTTGGACTTGGTCCCCAATCAATCCCTTTGGTCCTCCATGCCTTCCATGCGTGTTTAACACTCTTCATGTGTGTCATGTCCTCATCAGTTTCATTCACCAGATTTGCCCGACCTCTCCGACACGCTGACTACAGAGTTGCTGTGGGTGCTGTTCGTGATTGTGCTTCCGAGGCCCTCAGCTCATTCTTCTTCGACTGATTCATCCAGTGGTGAGCACATCATCGTCCCCCTTTCTTGTCCTGTACATCGAAATGCTCTGTGATAATCCAAAATTTGTTAGCAACAATTCTGCTTGATGTCGCAATTGGACTGCATACATTGTGTTCATTCGAAATAATAGTCGTTTTGATGTTCACCGATCGAATTCTAGAGTTTAAAAGTTGTCCACAAAAGAATGCAACTATAGATAAAAGACAAAACCTTCTGTACAGTTTTCCGGTAGCGTCTTATATTGATGCTTATAACATTTGTAATATAGAGCCTGGTTGGTTTGCAACCAAGACTTTGGCATCCCACTTCTTTTGTGGATGGAGGGAATATTAAGAAATATCATGCTCTTGCTCACTCTAATAACCTCGACCTATTCCAATGCAGATGGGTCACAATCAAAAGGATAAAGCGAAGGGGAATGTTGTTAAACAGGTGAAGAAGAAGAAGAGGACTTGCATGCAGTGGGATGCTGATGTTGCTACGATGGCACCAGACACCAATGGTCAACCAAAAGAGGGAATCGGATTGGTTCACAGGAGGGTTAGACAGGTACTCGCCGGTCAGGCCGTGTTTGTCGTCCTCCATCTCGCACCCAGCCACAAAAAGAGACACAGATAGCATCGCGGCCTAGCCGAAGGTCTGGTCCTCAGACTCGGGGAGCTCACACAAAGAGGCTAGGAGGTCGTAATTTGACAGAGCCTCTGAACGAGAGGCTGGCCATGTTGTCAAACAGTGGTGATGAGGACCCACCGTTGGTTCGAGGCCGTCGTCGACACACTGGACAAGAAGTCTTTCTCTGCGATGTGAGATTCCTTGCTGCTAAACAATTGAGGAAGATGCGATTGGTATAATGGGAACAATGGTTTCCCCGCAAGCCAGATGACAATGTGGATCCTCGGTTTTGGACACTACTGCAGGAGAGCTTCTACCGGGCTTATGATGATTGTGGCATACATCTGAGTGAGTATAGGATGTTGGACTGGGATTCATTGAGAGTGGCTGCGGGCGGTGTTGACATCAGGCCTTACTTTGACAAGATCCCAGGCTTAGTCTCTTTGGTCAGTGAGAGGAACCTGTACATTCCAGAGTGGGTTCGAGTGGTGTACTCAACGTTATGGATCAGTGACAAAAGAGACACCATTTCTTTCAAGTTTCAGGAGAAGCTTTTTGTAGTATGCCGAGAATTTCTAGCTGGTTGCTTTGGAGTTGAGCTGGTCGAAAGTTGCGCGCTTCATAATTTGGCTTGGGATAAGATTCCTTTGGACACAGACCCTCCACGTCAGGCTTTGTCCGCAGAGTGGCCTAGTGATGACCAGGTTTGTGACTTGTTTGTTCATCCCTTCCTTCCGAGCACCCATCTCACACCCGACAGGTTGACACCAGTGGCATTAACAATACACAACGCCTTGAGCAAATCCCTTCTTTACCGAAAGGGTAATGGCAAGGCGATCACCGGACTGCAACAGTGGCTACTTATATCCATTGTGAATGGGGAGCAATTTGACCTAGTCGACTTCTTGGTTTATGAGATGGAGGATGCCATCATGGATGGCATGACTGTTGCCCGACTGCAGCCATTCGCACATTGGATCTGTTGGATGCTAGCACACCTGGACAATTGTAAGCACATGGAATTTCTCAAGGATAAGGGAAAGAAGTTCAAATGTTACAGGCCTACTAAGCCAAATGATATACGCAGGGGTTCTCGTCAGTTTCACTAGGTAGTGGATGAGTTACAAGTCCAGGAGGTTCACCAGGTTGTGGATATGTTACAGCTCCGAGAGATAGAAGAGTCAGCGATGGACGCCGCTCGAGAATTGGAGGAGGAGGATGTATTGACAGCGGCAGAGGGAATGCTCGTGGACAACACTGAGTCATCACACTCTTTCGATGAAGATGACGAGATCGTGCCTACCATGAGAGTCGTACGCAGTAGGGAACATTGCCCTGTGGTTGGATCATCTAAGCCACTTGATCCCACCTTACCACCTATTTCTTCTGACGGTCAGCTTCAGGATATAACGAACGCTGACATGATGAGGATATTGTTTGAGGGGCATCGTAGTCAATAGGAGGCAAACAAACAGATCTATGGCCAAATTGCGAATGCAATGGATGCTGTGAGGACCCTGCAGGAGAGTTCAAAGCGCCAGCATGAGCATATGATTCGCGAGCAGGCGGCTATGAGGGATGATCAGAAGTCTACATTGCTGGTGGTACAATAGCAGCAGAAACGCAGTGATCATATGTTTGGTTACTTGACTGGGATCGTTGGTTCTGTCTCCAATCAACTGGGACTTCCTCCGCTTGCTCCCTTCTTACTTGAGCCGTCTCCTGTGGAGGAGGTTCTGCCAGCTACACCCACAAGATTTTTGACATGGGTTCCACCAGAGTTGTCCGATGAGCAGCAGGGAACCATCAATGATATGCCCTTTTCGGTTCTGGACATTCAAGGAACCACCAATTGTGACAGAACATGCTCAAATTAATCCGGCTTAAGTGCGCTAACCTTCCATTGGTCATCACGCAATTAAATCGGAGTAACTTGACATTTTGGTATTCTGGGGTCGCTTAGATTTTGGGTGCAAGATGGGTGAAACTCTCAGTTCCCGACTGGCGGTCTGCCAGATTTTTCCTGCAAACAGACAGCTCTTGCTTTGGTCAAAACTCCAGTTTGACTTATCCAAAAATTCTGAAATTTTGACAGAAGCTTGCTTATGAAATTAAGAACAACTTTTATTTAAGGTGCCCAGCCAGCCAAGTGGTTTTAATAACCCGAAAAAAAATTCGGACCAGCAAGAAACACAGTTTGACAGACTTCTGGAAGTTTGTGGGGTTCATGATTTTTCCTTCCTTTTGCTCCTAGTTAACTTCATAATTTTTAAGGTGATTAACATGATGCAAAGGAACTAAAAACGTCCTCACAAATACCAAGAAGCCTTGGCGTACATAGTTAGTTGTCGGTGGCGAGGCACAATATACGTCTCTCCCTATAATAACTAGTCGTCACTCGGACCAGCATAACCTTTAAACGAACGGAGTCAGTGTACCTGCAAGAAAACCATGAACCCTCCGTGCCAGCACGCCACGGAAGCGTCCCCATTCATTACCGTTCATTTATAAAAACGGCATCCATGCGTTCAACACTGCATGGACAGTGCATCTAGTCTAGGCTGTACGCTCCTTTTGAATAGAGCACACAACCCTTCGCATAACTCGTGATGCGGCATCATGCACATGTCTCGAACATGGCGAACAGCCAGGATGAGAGGCTCATTTGAATTAGAACCACACCATCAAGACCTTGCTCACATATAAAGCATGTGGCGACTCATACACAACGGTAATGATAGGGTCCTTGGAATGGAGATCCTATCACCCTTCGTGCATACGGGCACGGAAACCAGCGCACGTATAAAACACGTGGGCAAGATGTGCTGGACAGGTTAGTCAATTATACCATAATTAGCAAGCCACCTGAAACAACCCGAAATTGCCTCTAGGGCTTCACGGTCTAGCTAATCCTTAGCGATCCAACGAGTTTTCACAAAGCACTGGTTGGTCAAATTTTATTGCAAAAAAAGTGTGTTGGGACCGTGTAAACCTCTGGTGTACGACTGTTTGCTCTGATACCAGCTATGGCAGAACCTGCTCAAATTAATCTGGCTTAAGTGCGCTAACCTTCCATTGGTCATCACGCAATTAAATCGGAGTAACTTGACAGTCTGTCGGGTCAAGCCCGATGCAACCACGGACAGTTACCTCGATCGCAACCAGTCATACAAAAACCCACTCAAGGGTGGATCCCAGAGATTATAACACATCCACAATTTAATCAGGTCCCACTTGAGGTAAAATTATTACAAAACTGAGTTCAGAGCATAAAGTACCAATATCACAGAGTTTTGAAAACAGCGGAAGACAACTAAATATTCGGAGTCGTAGCAACATCACGTGAAGCCGTTGTGACGTCACTCTGAAGCATCCTCGTCCCAAACAACAGACCAGCCCGGAGGAAGAGTGGTTGGCCAAGTAAGATCGGCAACCATTTCCTCGAGAGCGCTACCTGAAAAGTAATGCCACAAGCAAGGCTGAGTATACTAATACTCAGCAAGACTTAACCGTCGGGTGACAGCTACATCACCAACTGCTAGACATGCAAGGCTTTTGGCTGGTGGGTTGGTTCTGCCAAAGAGCGGCTAAAGAGTGGATCCTTACTTTCAGTCTTTTAGCATCAAGTTCTAGCTGAGTTAACCATTCTAGGTAAGCAACCTGTACTAGTCAAGCAAGTAGAGCAAGCAATTAAGCAACCATCAAGTTTCTTTCCATCATCCTGTTTCACTTCTTACTCAATGCAGCAGCGGGATTAAGCAGTCTCATTAGCTGCGAGAGACAGACAGCTCGAACCGATTTCAACCTTGCAAGGGGGAAACCCAAACACTCGGATCATCGCACTCAGCCAAAGGCTAGCGCTACCAGGTAGTTCCCACCAATCTTCCAGTCGTGTCCAGGACCAAGCTCCCCCTGGCATACGTGGTCTAAGGCTTGGCCGAACCAACACTTACGCCCCTCGTACCCACATGTTCGAAGCATGGGGGAAGCGCTCCTGGAAGGAGTCGGAAAAAGTCCGCACCCTGGAGTCATGTAGGTACTAAACTTACCGACCCCATAGAATCGACAAGCGCTTGGTACTTTCAAAAGCTTAACCGTCGGTACCACACCATTCGGCCTTAACCAACATTAACATACACGGACGGGGCATCTACATGACAAAAATCCCCGCCCGTCATCCTTATGATTCCAACATAAGTAGAGCAGTTGATTCCTATATCTCGCGAGTGACAGGAAATCACTCGGCTTTTACCGGATCCTTATAGCGATGCAGCTATCGACCTATCATGCTAGTATTTGCAAAACATGGGTACCTAGGATCATGCAACTAGGGTTTCAATTCAACTCCTGAACGTAAATGCACAAGCATAAACATAGCCAAACATAATTGCATGTAATTGAAACATAGGACATGCTCCGGGGCTTGCCTTCAGGCACAAAGTTAGCTTGGGAGTTCTCTGCAACCGTGTTCGGGTCTTGCTCGACCTGGACAGCGTTCACCTCGCCTTCTGCTGGGCCTTCTCCTTCAGTGGGGACTAGCTCGTAGTCTCCGTCGGCGAGGGCAGGTTCTACACGAATGCATATGCAAATAAGAGTATGATCTTTGGCCGAGTCATTACGGTTGCACAAAGACGAACCCGAGTGTACTTAGTGACACATTCACCTGGACAATTTGGTCTGATCTTCCCTTTCTTTAACAAAAGGTTGCAATTACGTACTCATTAAAGTATTAGGGTTTGTTGATGGTGATTGTGTACACATAAAACTATTAGCTTTGATTTTACCACAAAACAGTGAGAGTGTGTGCGATGGTTTCAGTTCAGTTAACCAATAAAATTTGAGAAAGTTACTGTGTGCTCTTTGTGAGTTACTTGATTTGCTGACCAAGATTTAAGCCAAGATCAAGCATTCATTAACCTCAACTACAAAAACAAAACAGCACACTAACATCAAGATTGAGCTCTAAGAAATCACACTATCATCCAAGGGTCCTTAGAAATTTACCAGGGACTAAACTAGTCTAGGCAAGCTCACATGCCAAAGGACAGCTTAAAAGATCAAGGGATCTTGCTGCTTGAACTATCCCAGTTCTAAACTGGTGTGCAAGTTAGCCAGCTCAACTAAGCTCTTCTATTAAACAGACAGGCAACAAAATACTACAAGGCTTCTGCGAACAGAAAGCACTCGGAAGCTTCACCGACTGGTTATGAACAAGGGGGAAACCGGTCGTGGAGGCTTGGAGATGCACACCGCCTTACCTCGAGTGGATCACGAGTGGATTGGTGACCGGAGGTGGCGTGACGGTGGCGGATGGTGGAGCTGTGCGGCTGCGGCTTTGCCCGAGTGGTTTGGGGAAAGCGTTCGAGTGGTTTGCGGCTGAAGGGCTCGAGTGGTTTTGCTGTGCCGAGTGGTTATACAGCACTCGAGTGGTTTGGCTGGGTGGCTGCGGAGCGGATCTAAGGAAAAGGACTCGGCGGTGGAGCTGTGAGTGACAGCTAGGGCTCTGGGAAGATAGGGCAAGGGCGAGGCGAGTGCGGTGGCGGGGAACGGCGGCGGAGCAGTGCGCACGGCGAGGAGCGGCGGAGTAGCAGCCTGGCGGCAGCAATGGCGAGTGGCGGAAGGATAGCGCTGGCGGTGGCAAGGCAAGCGACGGAGGAGTAAAGCTTGCGTGCGGGGTGCGGGGCCTTTTATAGGCAGTCGAGGCGAGGCTCGGACTGCGGCTTGGAGCAACGAAGCGGACACGCGGATCTTCGGGCGGCACATCGATGGCTGCCGTGGCGGATATGGCTCGCCGGTCGGCGGCCTGTCGCGGCGGGGCGGCGCGGGGCTGGGTGGTCGGTGGCCGGTCGGGGGAAGCTCGCGCGCGGGTTGGCGAGAGGCTGGGGCCCACGGCGATTTGCTTGCCGGCCCTGGTCGGGGCAGCGGTGCTGCAGCTCGCCGGCCGGTCGCCGGCGACCATGTGGCGCACGCCGGGCGCACGTCGCATCTGGTCTGAGGGGGCGCGGGGGACAAAGCGTTTTGTCGGGGACGACCGCGGAGACAGTGCGCGGCGCATTTAAGGCGCGGGCGTGACCTCGACGTCCGCGTCAGAAGCTGGCCGCCGCGTGGCGGTGTTGTCGGGCGCGTGACTTGCGCGGCGCCGGAGAGCGCCGACAATTCGTCGAACACATGCCGGGCGTTCTGAGGACCCGGTGTGTCCGAGGACCGGTGGATGGTCGCTTCCTGGTGTGATGAGTGATTGACAACGTGGTGTGGATTGACGTTTCCCTTGGCTCAAGTATTGCAGGTGTAGAATGCGGCTTGATTGCATTGGTGCAGGTGAAGAACAGGCGCGAAAGGTCTTAGCCATGGCGGCCTTCGAGGAGCGGAGAGACAAGTAGGCTTGGTTCGAGGGACCCGGTGGCCGGATGGATCAAGTGCGGTTCACATGCTGGCAAGAACGAGCAAGGGGACGTGGTTCCGGTGCGAGGTAGCGGCTCACAACCGAAGCTCGTACGCGGACGAGAAGCCGGTGCAAGGTGGCGGCTACTGACCGAAGCTTGCGCGCGGGGTTTGGTGATTTGGCCACAAAATCATCGGTGGACGGTTTCCCTTGGTTTGGGCCTCAAAACCAAGGACTGAGGACTCGACGTAGCGACGGCCCGGCCTGCCAGCCAGGGGCAGTCCAACCGCCCCCCAGGGGCGGTGTGACCGGTCCCACCTGGGCAGGTCGCCCGTGAGCGTCGAGGAGCTTCGATCCGGAGGACATGCGGCATGATCGCAAGGCTTGCGTCGGAGGGAAGCTAGCTTGCGGTGGAAGGTGTCCGAGCAGGAAAAATCTTCGCGAAAAATGTCATATTCGCCCCTGAGGGGTATGTATCGCTTAGGGGTAGTTTAGTCTTTCGAGCACCACCATTTGGACTATATAATAGACCCCCTAGGGGTGGTGGCTGTTATCTCTCTAGATATCTCTTCTAGTTTTCTCTTTGTTTTTCCTTTGAACTAGTTTTCCCTTCATCCCCTTCACCTAGAACTACTTCTAATCTTTCTTAGTTTTGCATAGGTGAATTCATGGTTATGTGATGGAGTTTGTGCTGCTCATCTTTGTGCCATGATTTGATTTCCCGAGCTCCTTTTCTTTTTCCCATTTTCGGAGGTATTTTCGGAGCCATTTTTGGGGGATTTTCGTTCTTCACTTTCTAGCCCGTTTTCTCTCGGATTTCTTTGGGGGAATCACGTATGAGTGCCTTGTGCCTCTTTTGCTGGTGATCCCTTGCCCCCAAACGCCGGGAATCGGTTTAGATTTGAAGTTTTCGGGATGAACTCGTGGAGGGTGTGTTCTTCGCTAGATTTGAAATTCCCAGAGTTCTAGGGAGTTAGAGGCCGAGATTTTTGGGGCATAGCCTCTCCTTGAGGTGTATATCATCTACCCAAAGTTTCGTCTCAAAACTCCAATCCGTTTGGGAGATCCGTTCTCGAGTTGACCTTTTTCCCGTGCTGTCTGGCAAGATCGGTGCGACCGCCCTCGGATACCGGTGTGACCGCCCCTGGCAGGCAAGGGCGGTGCAACCGCCCCTGGAGAGAGGTGCAACCGCCCCTGGCTGAGAGTTGGTGATTCGTGTGGTTTTCGTTCGATTCGTGTTGGATTTGTTCGATTCATGTTCCGCTGTGTTGATCTTGTTCCTAGGGTCAGTAGCTTCACAGTAGCTACGTGATCTTGGCAAGATCGGTTGGTAGGATTTGGAGTTGAGTTGGGAGTAGCCGAATTCGTGAAGAAATTTTTATCGGCTCCCATTCACTCCCCCCCTCTCTGGTCGCCTAATCGGTCCTTCAGTTGGTATCAGAGCCGGTTACGGGTCTTTGCGACTCTAACCAGTCTAAGATCCAAAGATGGCGTACCAAGATCGGGGTTCCGGGCCTCCGCACTTCGATGGGAAGAACTACCCGAACTGGGTTGCGCGTATGGGCACTTTCTTGCGAGGCAAAGGAAAGTTGCTGTGGGATGTGACGAAAGATGAAAACTATGTCAATCCCACCAACTTAGATGCCCAGGATGCAAAGGATAGGTTTGAGGCAAACGCTAGAGCTGTTGACTACTTGTTCCGTGCTTTGTCTGCCAAGGAGTTTGAGCATGTTTTGGGCGAGGACCTAGCTAGCCAGATCTGGCAGAAGCTCAAGGTAGCCCACGGTGGTGATAGCCATGTCAAGGCTAGGCTTTTCTCGATGTACAAGAGAGAATATGAGAATTTCGCTCATTTGCCTGGAGAGTCGGTTGATGCTTTGTTTCAGCGTTTCACTTCGATTGTCAACAACATGAAAGCCAACATTACCGTGCTCCCATACTCGGATCATGACCGAGCTATCAAGCTCCTGCAAGCACTTGATAGATCCGTGTGGGGTGCCAAGGTTGAGGCGATCATGGAGTCGGCAAACTATGAGACTCTTTCTGTTGATGAGCTTTTCTTGAAGTTGAAGTCTTCAGAGGTTGACAGGCAGTTGCTTGCCAAGGCTAAGAGTCCGACTGATCCCCATAGTCTGGCTCTAGTCGGTGGCTCTGGATATGGACATGCTAACACTCCTAGACACTTTGCTTTGTCTTCTCTTGTGTCCCTTCCAGATAAAGAGTATGAGGTGCTGAGCGAGGAGGATCTCGCGTTGCTCACGAGGAGGTTCGAGCGGATGTACCAGAACCGCAAGGGTTCGAGGCGTGCGGGGAGTACGTGCTACAGATGCGGGAAGATGGGCCACTTCATCGCCGAGTGCCCCGAGGAGATCAAGAACGACTACAACCGCAAGCACCGCCCGCGAGACGACCACAAGCACCGTCCCAAGGACGAGTACCGCTCCAAGAACAAGAACAAGGACGAGAGAAGATCCAAGAACAAGCACGGTGGACACAAGAAGCACAGATCTCGAGCGATGGTGGCTGATGCGAGCGACATCGACACAAGCTCCACCAACACGTCGTCAAGCTCAAGCAGTGAAGATGAAGACCGCGGCCACCGCAAGGAGAAGAAGAGCTTGAATTGCAACTTCAACGGCATCTCCTTCGCCGCCGTCGACTACTGCACCATGGCGCACGACTCCGTGAAGAGCAAGGACGACTCCGACTCCGACTCCGAGGATGAGGTATTGACAGATCCCACCTCTTTGCGTCAGGAGATTGCTAGGCTAGAGCAGTTGGTCGATAACCGCGATGATGTGCTTAGAAAGACCAACAAGGAAAAGAGGGAGTTTAGGTCCTTGCTAGGAGAGTCCAAGGATAGAGTGGCTGAGCTTGAGACCTTGCTTTCTGAGACTGGAAAGAAGGCCATGGAGTTTGAGTCTTTGCTTTGCGAGTCTAGGGAGAGAGCAGCTTCGCTTGAGTCTGAGATTGCTGTTTTGAAAGATGCTCCTCTTGTGTCTGATGACGTAGAATGCTCGTTCTGTGATGTGCATATTGCTGATCTTGTTGTGCTTAAGGAGAAACACATGACTTGCTTGGATGAACTAGAGAGTGCTAGGGTTGAGCTTGCTGAGTTAAAGTCTAGGTCATCTTTGCTAGGTGCTTGTACTTCTTGTCCTGCTTTGCATGCTCAGTTGCTTGAATCACGCACCATGATTAGTTCACTTGAAGCACAACTTAAATCACCCATTGCAAATTCATGTTCTGCTTGTGATGTTGTTGCTTTGAAAAATGTTGAGTTAGAGCAGTGTGTGAATCGCTTGCAAGATGAGAATGATGAGCTGAGACAGTGTTTGGGTTGGTTGTCTGGTCGTGAGCCTCAGCTCAAGATGTTGATTGCTAGTTTCAAGAGAGCTGATGGTTGTGGTCTTGGTTCTGAGAAGGTTGGTGAGAGTAGTGGTGAGAGAGAGAGAGATCCAGAGAGCTCCACCGCAAACATTCCCACAAACCCACCAAAAGCCATTCTCAAGAACACCTTCACACCCAAACCAAACCACCTGCTGAACAAGCTTGACACCACTCCAGATCCTCCCAAGTTTTCACCTAAGTCAGAGAACTTTCAGAGGAGAGTGACCTTTGTGAGGAGTGGGGTTTACCAGCCGAGAGAGAGGGCACAGCCGAGAGAAACCCCAAAGCCAAAGCCAGTCCGCTTCCATTGTGAGCATTGTGGAAGGGATGGTCACCTTGAGGAGTTTTGTTGGAGGAAGAAGAGGGAGGTGAGAAGAGAGAAGGAGGTGGGGAACAGGGACAGGTACTACTCTTCTCGTAGTGTGCCTGTGTCTCGTTCACCCTGGCCGAGAGGCGACGCCTTTGTGCGTACAGTTCCAGTGGTTGCTAGTCGTGGTGTTCCAGCTGTTCGTGAGTTTGCTAGGCGGCCTCCGTTTCGCGGTCAGTTTGGTTCAGGGAGGTTCGACCATAGTTTTGAGGCTAGGAGAGTGTCTAGGCCACGTTTTCCCCCGCGTGGTGCTAGAGGTCCGATGGAGAGAGACGAGAGGGTGTCACGCGGTAGAGTTGATTTTGCTAACCCTTCTTTTGAGCAGATGGCCCGACACTGGTTTGACTCGTTTTGTGCTAACCCCAGTGTCGAGTCATTCGCTCATTCTCGTTCTCGGTTCTGATTGTGCAGGTGGGAGGCTTGGAGAACTTTTGGTTGATGGATTCTGGCTGCTCGAGACATATGATAGGTAATGGTAAGTGGTTCTCCAGTCTCACCCCGGTGGTGTCCAGGCAGTACATCACTTTCGGGGTAAGGGTAGAGGTAGAGTGTTGTTAGAGGGTACTATTCAGGTGAGCGACACTTTCATGTTGAAGCGGGTTGCTCTTGTCAAGAATCTTGGTTTTAATTTACTCTCAGTTTCTCAGCTTCTTGATGAGGGTTATGAGGTTCGCTTTAAGCATGGTGATTCGAAAATTCTTGATTCTCGTGGTGACCTTGTGTGTATGATCATTCCTGAGGGACAGATTTTTTGTGCTGATTTTTCTCGATCTTTTGGTCCTTCACGGTGTTTGATCGCTGGTACTTCTTCTGAGCTTTGGAAGTGGCATAGGAGATTGGGTCATGTGAGCTTTGATCTACTCACACGCTTGAGTGCTCTTGACCTTATCCGAGGATTGCCCAAGCTCAAGTTCGAGAAAGATTTGGTTTGTGCACCTTTTAGGCATGGAAAAATGGTTGCTGCTTCTCACCCACCTTTGACAGATGTTATGACTAAGCGCCCAGGGGAGCTTTTGCACATGGATTTGGTTGGCCCCGCTCGAGTTCGTTCAGTTGGTGGGAAGTGGTATGTTCTTGTGGTTGTTGATGACTTTTCTCGGTATGCTTGGGTGTTCTTTCTGGCGTCGAAGGATGAGACATTTGACTTTGTTTGAGATCTGATTTTGAGGTTGAAAAACGAGAGTAATGGTGGTGCCATGAGAGCTATACGTAGCGACAATGGTACGGAATTTAAAAACACTCGTTTTGATGCCTTCTGTCGTGATCTTGGTCTCGAACATCAATACTCTTCGCCATATGTTGCTTGTCAGAATGGTGTTGTTGAGAGAAAGAATAGAACACTTTGTGAGATGGCTAGGACGATGCTAGATGAGCATAGGACTCCTAGGAAGTATTGGGCAGAAGCGGTGAACACAACTTGCTATGTTTCGAATCGGATTTTCCTTCGTGCTTTCAAGAAGAAAACTTGCTATGAGCTTTTCCATGGTCGTTCCCCCCGTGTGAGTCACTTTCGGGTCTTTGGTTGCAAGTGTTTCATCTTGAAGAAAGGAAATTTGGACAAGTTTGAGTCTCGTTCGATGGATGGAATTTTTCTTGGTTATGCTAATCACTCTCGAGCATATCGTGTGCTCAATCTTGAGACTAACCAAATCATGGAGACTTGCGAAGTCACCTTCGACGAGACCATTCCGTGTAGCTCTTCTGCTTTTGAGTGTGCAGGTGATGATGACTTGGGACAGCCCATCTTTGAGGAAGAACAGCCTGATGATGAAGATGATGAGGAATTTAGGCACCGTGTGGAGATCGTGTACCTTCTACTTCAACTACTACCACGACGTTCGACGATGGCCCTTCTGCTACACCTTCGTCGAGTCGCGCTCCAGATCGAGTTCAAGTGGAAGCTGATGTTGAGGGGGAGGCAATCTCGAGGCGAGAAGCTCCCCGGCTGGTACAGAGGGATCATCCACCTTCGAAGATCATCGGGAACTTGGATGAACGCACTACACGGTCGAGGTCACAGAACATCTCTCATTATGCTCATTCTGCTTTTGTCGCGTCTTTTGAGCCCAAAAATGTTGGACACGCTTTATC
Source organism: Urochloa ruziziensis (assembly GCA_015476505.1). NCBI lineage: Eukaryota > Viridiplantae > Streptophyta > Magnoliopsida > Poales > Poaceae > Urochloa > Urochloa ruziziensis. The sequence continues at coordinate 20,714,034 of CM027125.1, read as the reverse complement.
TGATTCTGATTGGGTCAATGCCATGCATGAAGAGCTTGAAAACTTTGAGAGAAATCAGGTGTGGAAGTTAGTTGAACCACCTCCAAATTGCCATCCCATATGAACCAAGTGGGTGTTCAAGAACAAGAGGGATGAGAGTGGTGAGATTGTGAGAAACAAAGCGAGGTTGGTTGCTCAGGGGTTTTCGCAGCAGGAGGGGATAGATTATGAGGAGACATTTGCTCCTGTTGCCCGTTTGGAGGCAATTCGGATCCTTCTAGCATTTGCAGTTGCTAAAGGGTTCAAATTGTACCAAATGGATGTGAAGAGTGCCTTCTTGAATGGGGTGATCGAGGAAGAAGTGTATGTAAGGCAGCCCCCGGGTTTTGAGAGCGAGAGATACCCACACCGAGTGTACAAACTCCACCGAGCTTTATATGGCCTAAAGCAAGCACCCGGAGCGTGGTATGGTAGATTGAGAGGGTTCTTGCTTAGCAAGGGGTTTGTGATAGGAAAAGTTGATAAGACGCTCTTCTTGCTGAGAAATGGCAATGATCTTTTAATCGTTCAGATTTACGTGGATGATATCATTTTTGGTGGCTCTTCTCATGATCTTGTTGCCAAGTTTGCAGACGATATGAGCAGGGAATTTGAGATGTCGATGATGGGAGAGTTGCAGTTCTTTCTCGGGCTGCAGATCAAGCAAACCAAGGATGGGACGTTCGTGCACCAAAGCAAGTACACCAAGGACATTCTCAAGAAATTTGACATGAGCGACTCCAAGCCGATGACTACGCCGATGAGTACGACTACAGCTTTGGATGCAGGATGAGGACGGAGAACCAGTGGACCAGAAGGAGTACCGGAGCATGATCGGCTCCCTCCTCTACTTGACGGCGACGAGGCCGGACATACAGTTCAGCGTGTGTCTGTGCGCTCGTTTTCAGGCTTCACCGAGGACTTCACATCGTCAGGCCGTCAAGAGGATTTTCAGGTATCTCAAGTTCACTCCTGAGCTGGGTCTTTGGTATTCTGCCGATTCCACTCTTGCACTTCATGGTTTTTCTGATGCGGATTTTGCTGGATGTCGTGTTGATCGCAAATCTACTTCTGGTCAGTGTCAGTTTCTTGGTTCGTCTCTTGTGTCATGGTCTTCTCGCAAGCAGTCTAGTGTAGCCCAATCCACCACAGAGGCCGAGTATGTTGCTGCTGCTAGCTGCTGCTCTCAGTTGCTTTGGATCACATACACCTTGAGAGATTTTGGTTTAGATATGTCCCATGTTCCACTTCTTTGTGATAGCACCAGTGCCAAAAGCGTAGCCAAAAATCCCGTGCTTCATTCCAAAACCAAACACATAGAAGTGAGGTACCACTTTGTGAGAGATCATGTGGAGAAAGGAGATATTGAGCTTGCCCATGTTTCTACCCAAAACCAGCTTGCAGACATTTTCACTAAGCCACTTGACCAAGTTACCTTCACCCGCTTGCGAGGAGAACTTGGTGTGTGTGCGGTTTTCTGAGCTGAGTTTTGGAGGCTTCTCTTGTAGCATATGTATACTATAGTATCATCTTTGTATCTTGATGTACATTTTTCTTGCTTTTGTATCTTGATTTCATCTTTTGTATCATATCTTAGGATGAGCTTCTCCTATATGCAGTGATTGGTACAACTTGCTACATTTTAGAGTTTAGGCAGGCTGGCTAGGGATTGATTGTATGGATGGCTATGCTCTTGATGGTTTTGATATATATTCTTTTGAGATAGTCTCTTTTTGAATTAAAATGATAAACTGAACTTAAATCCTTCACCCATGAGTAAATGCCTTTGCATGTCTTGTTTGAGTCGAAATGGCTATATCTTGCTTAAGATCATGCTAGGGTGTGCTATTCTTTTCAATTGGGTCAAAGACCGTTGTCATTGTAAATGTTTAGCCCATGCTTTATTTTGTGGAGGAGCATAAGCTTCTTTCTGTCGCAAAGACATTTCATGTACCATGCTTAATTGGAAAAACTTGAAAAATGAGATGTCAATGCATGGAAGAAGAAAGATGAGAAAAAGATTTATTTGAATATATTTATGCTCCTATCTCTATGCTTTCACCATTGCACACACTTGCACACATGGGTGCTAAGCGGTTGCATGTTGTTTGCCGGAGAAGTCTCCCATGAGAAGTGAACACATGGCTCCGTGCTTTGACATGACATGAGATAGATTTTGGGCGTTTATAATGATCTTTTGTCAAGAATGCTTGTTCTATCATGATCTTGGTGAGATGAAGTTTATTTTTGCTCAAATGGTCCATGTTTAGGACTTTGCTCATGAGGTGAAACTTTTGAAAAAATTGCACAAATTGATCATGGCTTTGTCAAATGGCTATATATCTTCACCTTCTTGACGGCAATGCCCTTATGATGCTGTGGCCTGTCTAGTTTGCCTGTTCTCTAACTTGTAGAATTTTGTATCGCTCATTGCCTATTTGAGAAGCTTAGAGTTGAAATTTTTGCATTTTTGCCTTGATTTGTGCATTGTCAACAAGGGGGAGAGTTTGAGCATTGGAATACATTGCTGGGTACTTATGGAAGGTTTTCGAGTTGAAACGACATCATTCCGAGCATTTTTCTGTGATTTGCATCTTTGTGCTTTGACTGGGCAGGGCGGTGTGACCGCCCCTGGAGCTAGGGCGGTGCAACCGGCCCTCCAGGGAGGTCCAACCGGCCCTGTGCAGTGACACGAGGTTTTCTGGGATTTGATCCATTTTTGATGCATTTTCGCACGCACAAGTTCACTTGTTCAGGGGGAGTTTGCATCAATGCAGGGGGAGTGCTTTGAGTGTTCTGAAAAGTGATTTGGAGATTTGTGACTTGTGTTTTGTGCTTTGCTCTTTTGCCGATGGTGTTGAGCCCTTTCGCTTCTTCTTGAAGGGTCGGCGTTTCTGGAGCTTTCTCTTGCGAAGTGACTTTGTTTCGGCTTGTCTTTGCTTTTAGTCACTTGCTTGAGTCTTGGTTTCGATTTCTTTTCTATTTTCTTTTTCTATCTATGGTTACTATGTGTGTGTTGTCAATGCACTCATCAAGGGGGAGATTGAGGACCCGGTGTGTCCGAGGACCGGTGGATGGTCGCTTCCTGGTGTGATGAGTGATTGACAACGTGGTGTGGATTGACGTTTCCCTTGGCTCAAGTATTGCAGGTGTAGAATGCGGCTTGATTGCATTGGTGCAGGTGAAGAACAGGCGCGAAAGGTCTTAGCCATGGCGGCCTCCGAGGAGCAGAGAGACAAGTAGGCTTGGTTCGAGGGACCCGGTGGCCGGATGGATCAAGTGCGGTTCACATGCTGGCAAGAACGAGCAAGGGGACGTGGTTCCGGTGCGAGGTAGCGGCTCACAACCGAAGCTCGTACGCGGACGAGAAGCCGGTGCAAGGTGGCGGCTAACGACCGAAGCTTGCGCGCGGGGTTTGGTGATTTGGCCACAAAATCATCGGTGGACGGTTTCCCTTGGTTTGGGCCTCAAAACCAAGGACCGAGGACTCGACGTAGCGACGGCCCGGCCTGCCAGCCAGGGGCGGTCCGACCGCCCCCCAGGGGCGGTGTGACCGGTCCCACCTGGGCAGGTCGCCCATGAGCGTCGAGGAGCTTCGATCCGGAGGACACGTGGCGTGATCGCAAGGCTTGCGTCGGAGGGAAGCTAGCTTGCGGTGGAAGGTGTCCGAGCCGGAAAAATCTTTGCAAAAAATGTCATATTCGCCCCTGAGGGGTATGTATCGCTTAGGGGTAGTTTAGTCTTTCGAGCACCACCATTTGGACTATATAATAGACCCCCTAGGGGTGGTGGCTGTTATCTCTCTAGATATCTCTTCTAGTTTTCTCTTTGTTTTTCCTTTGAACTAGTTTTCCCTTCATCCCCTTCACCTAGAACTACTTCTAATCTTTCTTAGTTTTGTATAGGTGAATTCATGGTTATGTGATGGAGTTTGTGCTGCTCATCTTTGTGCCATGATTTGATTTCCCGAGCTCCTTTTCTTTTTCCCATTTTCGGAGGTATTTTCGGAGCCATTTTTGGGGGATTTTCGTTCTTCACTTTCTAGCTCGTTTTCTCTCGGATTTCTTTGGGGGAATCACGTATGAGTGCCTTGTGCCTCTTTTGCTGGTGATCCCTTGCCCCCAAACGCCGGGAATCGGTTTAGATTTGAAGTTTTCGGGATGAACTCGTGGAGGGTGTGTTCTTCGCTAGATTTGAAATTCCCAGAGTTCTAGGGAGTTAGAGGCCGAGATTTTTGGGGCATAGCCTCTCCTTGAGGTGTATATCATCTACCCAAAGTTTCGTCTCAAAACTCCAAGCCGTTTGGGAGATCCATTCTCGAGTTGACCTTTTTCCCGTGCTGTCTGGCGAGACCGGTGCGACCGCCCTCGGATACCGGTGTGATCGCCCCTGGCAGGCAAGGGCGGTGCAACCGCCCCTGGAGAGAGGTGCAACCGCCCCTGGCTGAGAGTTGGTGATTCGTGTGGTTTTCGTTCGATTTGTGTTGGATTTGTTCGATTCGTGTTCCGCTGCGTTGATCTTGTTCCTAGGGTCAGTAGCTTCACAGTAGCTACGTGATCTTGGCAAGATCGGTTGGTGGGCTTTGGAGTTGAGTTGGGAGTAGCCGGATTCGTGAGAGAAATTTTTATCGGCTCCCATTCACTCCCCCCCTCTCTGGTCGCCTAATCGGTCCTTCACGTTCCTTCAAACCAACTTTTCTCCAAAATTTTGAACTGAATTTCAAAATCTCCAAAAAGCAAAGTTGTATTCCAGGTTACCAGCTACAACTTTTGTAAAGGTCGACCTAAGGAAAAGTGAGCGGATTTGACAGAAAACTGTGCAGAAAACTGCATAGACTCGGGTGTCAGTCTGCATTGAACTTCTGTGTTTTGACTGACTTTGACTGGAATTTAAGGTGCCGTCCACTCAAAATCTCGAAATGAGACAATTGACAAAAATGTGTCCCATTAAAAACTGAACAACTCTTGTATTGGTCGATTTTCAAGTTCTCAAGTGAAATCCCGAATTCGAACCATGCCAACCGTGAAAGGTCAAAAAGTTCACCGAGGTGCACGGAAATTTTTCATAGGATCCCTTAAGTGAAAATCTAGGTGGGGCCAAACTAAACTTAATTAGGCTAAGACAAAAGGTTTAGCAGGTGATCAAGTTAATGAACACCTAGATTGTCACACCAATGATACGCCCTCTCAGGAACCGGCCATCGAATGCACCACCATTGATACGCCCTCTTAGGAACTGGCCAACCAATGCACCACCATTGATACGCCCTCTAAGAAACTGGCCAACCAATGGACCACCATTGATACGCCCTCTGAGGAACAGCCCATCCAATGCACCACCAATGATACAGGACTCGATACTGATACTATTGTTGAGATAGGTACAATAGCCTCCAACGTCCCTAATGATTTGGTTGAGTCCACTGAGTCCATCTTCATGCCCGAGGTCACTTGCTCTGGACTGAAGGCAACTACAGCGGAAGCGTCGTCTCCATCATGTCCACCCCAGCACCAGGAATAGACTTGACTAGTTGTACGCTTTGTGTTCCAATGTACCGTACATTGTGCCCGATGTTCGAAACTTCAGACGTGTATTTGACTATTAACCTGCAGTCTTTAATTTCTATTGCTTCGCTTATATTTTTAAATTTTCTGTTGGCGTCGCCTTGTCGACCTTGGTCCATCAGGGTCAATCGTGCATTGTGCGACCGGATGATTCGGTTCAACGCAGTTTGCACGGATCCTATGAATTTGTCATTGCATTCATAGTTTTGGATTAGAAACACGGATTACAAACACCATTGTAATATGCGACCGGATGATTCGGTCTGACGCAGTATGCACAGAGCATATGAATATGTCATTTTTGGCCATGACGATGTCAAGATTCATGTAGATGGCAGAAAATTGACTGAAGATACACATCACAATCTGATACTTCAAGCATATTTTTATACATCACTACAAACTTAATTAGACATATTACAAACACCATTCTACCAGCACTGCATTCTAAAGAAAGTTCTGCGACACATGTTTATTGTTGCGTATTAAAAAAATGCCGATAAAAATTCACACGCTTGAAGAAAGCTTCGCACTCATGGCGAATCCTACACTCCTCGCTGCAAAACGAGACCCACTCCACCCATCCATAGGGCCTGCCGCACCTGCTTCCTACTCAACGAAGATCGCCGCGTGCAACTGGCTTTGCCACTGGTACTCAAATATAAGGCACCAGATCATAAACTTGCCGATGGCAGTCCAGACATACATCGTTCTTTAATGGAAATAGTGTTTCACCTCTGCCGCCCACCGCCGCATGGTCCTCGATCTTCCTCAGCAGCCGCAATGCCTCTTCGTCATCGTCGGCGCCTTCGTTGCGCCGGTATAGGCACATGGTGTGTGCGTAGGCCGCCAGATTATGGCCGTCCTTGGCAGCGCGGTCCAGCCTGTAGAGGGGCGCCCGTAGCGCGCCACCGTTCTCCTTGAACACGACGCGCATGCCTTTGCGTAAGCAGGCCTCCGTGTGATCAACATCGGCCAGCTTGTCCACTAGGCTGTTGAAGTGCCCTCTCAGGTTGTTGACTACCGGTGGTGCAACGGGCACACGCCACATCGCCCTTTCCAGTTGTATGGACCTGGTGACATTCTTGTCCCGGCACAACTTGTACATTCTCTTGCACGTCACTCGCAGGCTGCGGAGGTCTTCCATGGGTCCGCTGAGGACACGACGAGGCGACCAGCGATGAGAACAGCCAACTCAATCGGGAGCTCCTCCAGCGATGGCCTCGCTAGTGCCATACTAAATCGTTCCACACACATGGCTACGGAGTGGAGGAGCGGGTGGGTGGTGAGCGGCGGTGGCGAGGCAGAGCGGGGGATTTTTATGGTGAGTTCTTCAAACCGATCCGCTATGTGCACGGGGAATCGAAAGTTATCGCGGTGGCGCCTCCTCGGAGAAGTGAGGCGTCACCTCGGACAAGTGAGGCGTCTCCTCGCCTTCTGTCACTGCGGGCCCCATCGAGCATGACCCTTTCGCGAACGACCGTGCATTGAATGACAGGATGTTTGTGTTAACGCATCGTGTGTACTACGGACGAAGCGCAGCCTCCACGACAGCAGTCGAACGTGCATTGTGCGACCGTATGATTTGGTTGGACGCAGTTTGCACGGATCTAGTGAATAAGTCATGAGCTTTTAGGAGGTATAAGAGTTTGAATCAATCACAGCTGTTGATTTTAAGCATAAAATATACAGTTTAGTAAGTTCAAAATTTTGAAAAAAATAAAAAAGCGTGATAGTCAAATCATGTAGAGGGCACCATGAGAACTAAGTGAAGAAACACATCACAATATGATATTTTGAAGCACATATTTGTGCATTACTACAAACATAAATAGATAGAATACAAATTGACATGCAGATTGCTTAAATGTTGTTTTCTTGTCGGTAACCATATGTCAAGAACATTTTTGTGCATTACTGCAAACAGAAATAGACATAGATTACAGACACCATTGTAATATGCGACCGGATGATTCGGTCTGACGCAGTATGCGCGGATTGTATGAATATATCATTTTTGGCCGTGACGATGTCAATATTCATGTAGATGGCAGAAAACTAACTGAATATACACATCACAATCTGATACTGTCGGTGATATTATCTCCGGCAGTCTTCCACGGGGTAGCCCACGGAAGTGATTTGTAATGCAGGGAAGATCGCAAAGATCAGAAGCAAGATGGTTAGGATGGACAGACACAGGCATTTAGACAGGTTCGGGCTGTCGACTCGACGTAATACCCTACGTCCTGTTTTTGGGGTGTTGTATTGTGTGGATTTCGCTATGAGTTGAGATGTGGTGAGTTGAGTTGTGTTCGGTTGTTTTGGAGGGGGTCCCTGCCCGCCTTATATATCGGGGGGCAGGGTTACAAGTCGGTTTGTAGCCGATCCTATCTCTAAGGATCCTTTCCTTCTTTACAATAGTTCCTATTCTAACTATAACTTCTCCTTCCAGATCCTTCCTCCGTGCGCCGACTTGTCTCGCACGTCTTCAGGTCCAGAACGGTGGGCTGGGCCGCCCCTTTTTGGTGGGCTGCCAGACTTGCTCGTGAGGTACCCGGGTACTATATCCCCCACAGTAGCCCCCGAGCACTTCTTGGCCGATCATTGGCTATATTTGATCCGTCTTGTCTTGCATGATCCGAGTGCTCTCAAGTTGTTTAAGATCTCATCCGAGTGGTCTCGAAGAAGATCCGAGTGGTTTCGAAGAAGATCCGAGTGCATGATCAGACGTTCCTGAAAACAATTCTTCAATTATGGCCATAGTGAGGGGAAGAAGTGCTCTTTTTTCACGACGCGACAGCGAAGTGAATACACTTAGCCCCCGAGCCTTGGGCAATTTTAGTATGAAATTGGCCAAGGGTCTTCAACTTTTCTCCGTCGATACCTTGATCTTCAATGGTGTGCACCTCTAGGCACACCCATTGGGTGTAGCCCCCGAGCCTTGAGTAGAATAGAATATTCTAGTCGAGGGTCAAAAATAAAATATTACGGATTTCTTCTTGAACTTAATCCATCAATGGCGTGCACCTCCAGGTGCACCCATTGGGTGTAGCCCCCGAGTCTTGATTCGACTCGGCACGATCGTGTCAAGACTCTGAAAGCCGTGGATCCTGACTGAACTTTTCAGCCCCCATGCCTCTGGGCATGGATTTCGGATAATCTTTTCCTTCTGGGGCTTTTTTGTTTCCCCTTTCTAAGGATTATGTTCTCAAGTTCTTTGAACTTGGCGTGACTCCCGAGTCGTGTCCCACAACCCAGCTTGACCATATGGTAAGCCACCTTCTCACAAGATTTATACTTGTCAGCACTTGACCCAAACTTCTGGGCGAATTTAGCGATAGTATCGCATGCCTTACGTAAAAATCAATTGCAAGGATGCAATATTAATTGCAAAAGCAAGTCTGGCCGTCGACTAATTTTAGCCTCACGACCAAGTGGTTTCTGCCCCTGAACACTAGCTCAGGAACCCACAAATTTGTTAGCGTAACAGAACCGAAAGGTCGTGCTATATTTCAGCCCATTTAGGCCCACTAATGCCGTAAAGTCCGTTGTTTCCTAAGGAACCTAACGGTTGCTTTACGGAAGGCAAAATATCGCGAGATATCGCGACTCCTTACCGCACCTTTGAATTCAAAGCGACGGGACGTGCCTGCGTCGGTTGAGTTCCCGAGACACGCATCGCGCCGCGCGCGGGAGGAACGGTTCATTCCATTATAAGCCATCCCCGCCGCAATCTTCTTCCTTTACTCGCCATTTGCCTTCCCAGCGCTCAAGTTCTCCTCCGTGCGCGAGAGCAAACCCTAGATCCACTCCCGCAGCTTTCATCCTCAATCCTCAGCCCCCGCTCGTTGCCATGGCGCCAAAGAGGAAGGAAGCCCCGAAGCGGAAGGAGAGGTCGCCGGGAAGGGCCCGGTCGGCCAAGACCAAGGCCGCCGTTGAAGTCGCCGTTGATCGCGCCGCCGAATGGAGGGAGTCCATCACCACCACCAGGCGCCTCGAGCAGCATGTCGTCGACGGCATCCTCCCAGACCAGCAAACCGCCGAGTGGCGCGCAGCCTCCGGTGAGTCTTTCCCCACCCCAAATTCCTCTGATTTGGTGGTGTTCGAGTCTTTCGTTCTGCGCGGCTTTGGCGTGCCCGCGCATTCTTTCCTCCACGGGCTGCTACATTTCTATGGGATCAGTCTTTGCGCACTGAATCCCAACTCCATTCTTCACATCGCCATCTTCATCAACCTCTGTGAGGCCTATCTTGGGATAGTGCCTCACTTCAATCTTTTTCTTCATCTTTTTCTGCTGAAACCTTATCCCGGAACCGAGTGCCCGCGAGTAGTCGGAGGCGCCGGATTCCAACTCCGCGAGGGTCGAACCCGGGAGTATTTTGACATTCCTTTCCTTACCTCCAACAAGGGGTGGCAGTCCGAGTGGTTTTACGTAGGAAACCACTCGCCTGCCATTTTTCCTGAAATCGATTCATGTCCTGTTCCCTCCCAGTCCTGGACTGCTCTTCCCAAGGAGAGCGAGATGGACGAGGTTCGGGAACTGCTGGGTCTCATAGCCCAGTTGAAGGACAGAGGGTTGTCTGCCGTCGGAGTGGCAGCCAACTTCGTGCTGCGCCGGATCCAGCCCCTCAAGCAGTGGGCTCATCCGGCGTATGAGTACTACACCGAGGGAGACAACACGCGTGAAGCGCCCGAGCGTGTCAACAAAGTCCAAGCCGCAGCTCGGCTTGGCAAATTCTTCGTGACAGGGACTTCCCTGAGGACTTGATTGTCCTCCGGCGTTCAACTTATCGAATCCACGCCCTGAGGTATTTAACCAGTCTGTTGCTGTTTTATGTTTCAATTCCACCCATTGGGTGTAATCTCAGTAAAGAACTGAACCCAACTTTTGCAGGGTCGAGCTGCCTTTGTATCCCTCCCTCCTTTGCCTGAGATGCCGAAGGGAGTGGATCAGCCGGCTCGGCGTAGAGCCGGTGGTGCTGAAGAAGCAGTCGGAGGAAGTGAGAGTGACCTGCATGATTCTGATATCACTCTATCATCCTCACCTTCTCCAGACGTGCTATCTCCGAGTGGTGGGAAGGCTGCCCCTGTCCCGAAGAAGCGGAAGATTTCAACGGGAATCGTGATTGGGGACGCGCCGAGCCGCCGCCAACTCCTCCTTTCTGAGTCATCTGACTCGGAAGAAGACGAAGCTGGCGGTGCCGAGTCGTCAATCCCGCCCCCAAAAATCAGCTCGGAGCAGTCTCCCCTTGCAATAGTACCTCTGAGTGCTGCAAGTCCGAGGGACCTTCCTTCCCCCACTCGGAGAGGAAAGCGCCCGAGAATGCGCGTATCTACTCTGTAAGTATCATTGTCATCCTTTGATTGTCCTTTATGTATTTCTGTGATTAATCCATATGTCCTTTATCCTGTAGCATGCCGTCTGAGATCCCCTTTGCGGGTCCTGCGCCTCAGTCGGTCGTTGAGACAGAAATCCCACCAATCCAAATGCCAGAGGTGTCGACCCACTCGGCTGATCTTCTCAGCGATCAGCCTGTGGGTCCGCCACCAGAGTCACTGCGAGCACCAACCCCGCCTCCGCCGAGTCCTGCACCAGCGTCGCCGACTCCACTGCCTCAGGGCAGCCCCCAGCCTGCTCCTGTGGTTGAACAGACTGCTGCAGTGGAGGAGCCCCAGGCTGCGGAGGTCGAAATCGCTTCTGCAGTGGTCGGCGCTCCGGGTGGTGATGCTCCCATGACTCCTCTGGCGGAGTTCATGTCGCTCCATCTTCGTATGGGCCAGATAGCCAAGGTATTTCCTGAGCCACTTTTCTTGTTGAGGTCAAGTACCATGTGGTATACCTATTTGTTTTGTCATCTGACTTGTCTTTGCAGGACTTAGCTGCTGATGCCGAGGCGAAATCCTCGGTGATTCAAGAGCTTTCTTCTGCAGTCGCTAAGGCCGACTCCTTGGCGGCTCGAGTGGCTGAACTCGAAGCTGCTGCGACCCAACACCAGGCTAAGTTGGAGGAAGCCCAGCGCACCACTCGCGATCTTCGCGGAGAGGTGGAGCAGGCTAGACTCAACGAAGCCCAGACCATGCACGAGCTCAGAGGTATGTTATTCCCTGTTTGTTTTTCTGTCAGACATGGATATAGTATCCAGATCTAACTTTCTGTAGATTACCGGTACCGAATTATGTCCCAATTTTCAGAGCTCACTGCCAAGGTGGCTCGGCTGCAAGGCGAGGCGGAGGCATTGCGCACCGAGAGGATCGCGCTGGAGGACGCTATCCGAGTGGTGGCGGAGGAGATCGAGCCGGAGGCGTCATCATCTTCGGCTTCTATCCTCGACCGCGTTCGGGCGCTTCCACGCTTCTTCCGGCGACAGCTTTGCTCCATCAGCCAGGCCAGCTGTGGTCATGTCCTGGCGGTGCTCAAGTCTCTGTTCCCGGCATCGGACCTGGAACCACTCAGCCGTGGATACGCTGCTGGCACCTCCGAAGATGACGTGGGCAGACTGCTCCGTGAGGTCGAGCCTATCACCAATGTCCTGTCCAAGGATGTTGTTGATGACTCTGATGAAGCGGCCCCGTCTGGTGTAGGTGATCCTGCAGTTTAATTTACATTGAATATTTGTAGTATTTGGTAGAAGTAGTACTGTTGAACAATGTTTAAGCTTTCCCTATTGTATATAAGTTTTTATGGGATTACTACTCCCTTTCTTTCTGCGCTGGCCTTAATTTCTGAGTGGTTGACCTGTTACGGAGTAGATTAGCCTCGTTGGTCTCAGTCTCATGCCGCAGAGTCTTTGTCGTATGTTTAGAGCTTTGACTTGGCGAGTACTTTCCCTCTCGATTTAAAGTTTGTTCCACTCATACTTTATGTGCGTGACGCGAAACAGGAAATTCGAGTAGTAGAAATAGATGAAAGATGAAATCAACTTTATTGATAACTCATTATAAATCAGCCGAGTCGTGACTGGGGATGAATACCCTCCAAAATCACTCGGAAAAACAAATTTAAACAAAAAAGAATACATAACTGAATCAGGCGTAGAAACGCTGTAAGTGCTCGATGCTCCATGGATTCATTGATGTAGGCGTTCGAAGACCTTTGTCAGGTTCTCCATCACGTCCTCATGGTTCATGATCACGATGTCATCTGGAATCAATCGATCCAGACACGTTTGGATGGTCCTCTGGTAAGTTGCACCTGCGTTCTTCAGACCGAAGGCCATTGTGTTGCAACGAAAAGCGCCAAACGGCGTGATGAACGCAGTCTTTATCTGATCTTCCAGCTTTAGGCCTATCTGGTGACAGCCTGAGTAGCAGAGCAGGGCGGAGCCTGCCGTGGAGTCAACGACTTGATCGGTGTTCAGGGCAGCTGCCGCGTTGAAGGTCTCCTGTTCGCATGTGTAAGCGACTCGGATGTCCCCCAAGACGGTGATTACGCCTTTGGGTCCTGGCATCTTGACCTGCAAGTAGACGTAGTGAGGAATCGCCATGAACTTGGTGAACGCCGGCCTTCCGAGGATGGCGTGGTATGCAGTTTCAAAGTTCGCCACCGTGAACTGCATGTGCTCGGTCCGGTAGTTGTTCCGGTCTCCGAAGGTAACGGGCAATGTGATGTGCCCGAGTGGTTTCGCCCCCTCTCCCGGTATCAAGCCGTAGAACGCGGATTGGGGGGACTTAGGTCGAGAGTAGTCAGGCCGAGCTCCTTCAATGTGTTAGCAAAGAGGATGTTCAGGCCACTGCCACCGTCGACTAGCACCTTGGTGAGCCAAACGTTGCGGATCGTCGGGGCTACTACCAAGGCGTGGGACCGGGCTTCGGTATGAAGTTTGGGTGATCTTCCCGGGTGAAGGTGATCGGTACTTCCGACCACTTAAGGTACTCAGGTACCGGTGGTTCCCTCGCGTGCATGACCTGGCGATGGGTGAGCTTCTGCTGGCGCTTCGACTCGAACTCTGGTCCGCCGTAGATCATGCGAACCACTCGGTCGGCTTCCTGGAAGTCGTCGCCGGGCTCATCGTTCCGCCAGTCGTCTCGCGGGGAACCATCGTTCCTCTTTCTATATGGAGGGCCTCTGTTGCCCCCAGTGAAGGCTCGCTTGAGCCCGTAGCACTCTCGTGCCGAGTGCTTGTGCTTGTGGTAAGGACATTGCTCATCGAGCATGCGCTGGAAATCCTCTAGAGTTACCCGGCCTCTGGACCGGTCCAGGGCGGCGACCATATCTCCCTCGCTCTTCTTCTTACGAGGGTGACTGTCGGTGCGCCGATGGTCGTCGTGTCGGTCTTCGTCTTCGCGGCGGTCGCGCTTGCGGGTTGTCTTGTTCTCTTCTTCCCAGCGGCTCCTGATCTCGCTGAGTTGTTCCTTTTTCGCGATCTCTGCATCCGCCCACGTGCTAGCAATCCGGAACATGTCATTGACAGTCGTGGGTGGCTTCTGAGTCCACTTGTGAATCAGTCTCCCATCGGAGATGCCGTGTTGGAAGGCTGACATAACCTCCTGATCCGTCACGTCCGTGATGGAGTTGCGCTTCTCTGAGAACCTGCGCATGAAGTCGTGCAGGGTCTCGTTCTTGCGCTGCCTGATCTAACCGAGGAGCCGCTTGCTCCCGGGCCTCTCCCAGGTACCAAGATAGTTACCGACAAAGAGTTCGGTAAGCTGCTCCCAGTTGTCGATGGTGTCCTGCGGGAGTCCTGCCAGCTAGTTGCGGCAGTCCTTGGTGAGCATGATGGGAAGGTAATTCGCCATCACGTCCTCGTCGCCGCCGGCCGCTTGTACGGCGGTGTAGTAGATCTGAAGCCATTGAGATGGATCAGATTTCCCGTCGTACTTGTCGATGTCCGACAGCTTGAAGCCTCTGGGCCATGTCACGCTTCTCAAGCGCTCGGTGAACGACTGGAATCCGCCGATCCGACCTCTAGGGCGGGAACCGCTCGGACCCGATCCGTCTGTTGTTCTTGGGGGAGTGCTATCCCTCCTGCGATCCCGGTCCCTGGGCGGGGAACGGGTCCTCCGATAGTTCCGAGTCCTGGGTGGAGTTCGGTCCCGTCGGTAGGTTCTGCTGCGCGGTGGAGTTCGCTCCCTTGGCGGAGTCGGTCGCCTGGGTGGTGGAAGCGCTCGTCCCCGTGGCGGAGTGCGACCGCCGTTGTTGCCGCGCCTTGGACTACCGGAGGGGTCAGAGTAGTCTGACTCCGTCGAGTAGCCGCTTCTGTTGGAGTTACGACGGGGATTTCCATGATCCCGATCGTATTCTTCGCGCCGTCGGATTTCCTCACGATGGCGCTCTTCGGTGTTGTTGCGGATGACATCCCTCGCGTCTCGATCTCTGTTGATCGTGGTGCGAAGGTCTTCATCACGATCCGATCCGCCGCTGGCCCGGTGTCGAGACGGACCGGGCTCAGGAGCGTCCGTGGTTGCTCTGCCCTGCATCAGGTGAACCTGGACGGAGGCGGCCTGCACGAGAGCCCTTACCTTTTCCAGGCCTGGAGTGCAGGGCGGCAGCCGACTGATTTCCTCGTTGATGGTAACGAGGTTCTGGACTGGCGTCTCGTAGACGTCGTATCCGTTGAACTCGAACATGCCGTCGCGCATCAAGTTCCGGGAGCTCCTCCTGTCGTGCCGATCCCGTTGTCGATGATGATCTTCAGAGCGTGGTTCCTGGAGTCGAGCAGTGCCAGATCCTGACGCGGTGGCCCCGTGTGGTCATGCGGCTCTGCGAGTCGCCCGACTGGCGTTGCGTCCTCAACGCTGGTCCCTAGCTTCAGTCGTCTCCTTGGCCGGAGTGACCTCATCTTCTGAGACAGGATTGGTTGGCGTTGCTGGCGCCACCATATAGCAGTACGACCCGACTCCTTCTTGCGCGAGGTAGTCTTCCTCGGACTCGGAGAAGTCGGATGTGGGCGTATAACGCTCCAAGCTACTCGGAGTTAGTTCTCCGAGTGATCCTAGCAGTTCCGGCTCTGTAGAGGCGTCGGACACTGTGTATCCTTCTGGCAGATCGTCCAGGATTGAGGGTCCCTGTGGGTCTAACTCATAGGAGTCGCTCCCAGAGAGGTAATCATCGGCCTGGACGATGTCCTTCATCTTCTGCTTCTGAGCAAGCGCGCAAAAGCCAGGGGTCTGGACAGTAATGACCTCAGGGCTCTGGACGCGCGCTGGTTGAGCGTTTACGCTCTGCGATGACTCGGCGACGCGACTCTCAGGAGCCGGATCGGAACCGAGTGATTGTAGGTCTATTCCCGACTGGTTGGGCCTCACGTTTTGCGATGGACCCAGCAGGACTTGCAGCTGCAGCCAGGCTTTGAGGAAGGCAAGTATAGCATGGAACATCCTTGATACCTATACACTACTGCAATACTTCATACATATGAATGTGTCTTAATTTGTTTACATTAAGGTTGTTCCTAGACTTTTATCATGCACCTTGTTACCCCGGGTTCATGCATTGATGGGCAGTCCTTTACTAGGCGTAGCTACTGTCACATTTATTTAAGTTGTTAACATTGATCTAATGGTCCACTTGAATGAGATGGTAAAACTGGCTTTTTAACAACATGGTTCAGGGAGCTAGAACCTTCGCTGCGTGCTTCGTTCTAGTGTCTCTCCTTAAGGTCCGGTTCATTAAGCGGCAACCCAGGAACCTGTCGCCGCCGCCGTAACTATTATGGCTCTGGTCTTGGACAAGTAGCTTGTACGTCTCTAGCTTACCAGTGGTTACTGAAAGGCGTATGTGGGGAACATTGGTGAGAGTATGGTTTGATCCATCGAGGACGGTCTCACCTGCGCTCTGAGATCCGTTGGCTATGTCTCATTAGGCAACCGTCCTGTGTTGGGAGCGTCTTACCTGCGCTCTGGAGGCTCCGCACGTTGCGCTTATTGGTTATGCACTCTGGACGCCATTGATCCCCCCATGGCGTGTTATGTCCGTGGGCGTACATCAATCTCGATGCCTTGGGTCATGCTGCCTATGTTGAACCAAAACGGCTACTGTGTTTGTTAGGGTGTCTGGCAAAAAGCCTTGTAGCGTCCCTATGCACTCACACCTCGAAAGTGTGGTACATGCATGGTTGGGTTGAAAGCTCCTTAGAGCTTTTACGCTAACGGTTGGGTAAAGGGCGAAACCTCTGCAGAGTGTACATCTATCATGATAGCCGTGCTCACGGTCACGAGGGGCCTGAATCCTTTTTTATTAGAAGATGAAGTTGATGATGCTCTATGGTTCTAATGCTATTTACATCTTTAATGGGGTTACAACTGGGAGTTCTCATACACTTGTAGTAACTAGGAGAGTGGTAAAACGAACCAACTAAAAGTGCTAAAGCAGTAAACCCGAGTCAGCCTTTTTAGCCTTGCATAAACTCCTGTTATACTTGCTAAGTAAGATGAGTTACTTACACTTGCCAACAATCAACAAAATTCCGGATGGCTAACAGATGGAGCAGTGAATGAAGAGCCGTTTGCAGACTTCCCAGAGGATCTCTCCTACTTCTAAGCTGCAATCAACCAGTCGGCGTCCTATGGGATTGAGGCGCCATTCGTCTTTAGTTGAGAACTTTAATAAACAGACTTCCGCTGTGTTATTTGTGTAAGACTATGTCTTTGTGTAAAACTATTTTATTCGAGCATTGTGTTCTTTGAGATCCATATTTATAAGCTGTATGTGTTCTGTGGACGTCCTGGGCACACATATGGCAGCATTCAGGTTTTGTGTAAATCCGGTTGCCATTCTCCCACCTTCCATCAACGGACGATGGGCTGCCGCTGATTCCATGGATCAACTCCAGTGCTTGGGGGTCCGCTGGGTCCCTACGATACCGTAGAATCGCCAGGAAGTACCGAGCCCAGGAATCCCCCGCGCCAGCGGCCTCTTCGACGTCCTCTAGCCCGGTAGCTGTTGGTGGTCGTTACGATACGATTTTGCCACCAACATTCCGTCATATTTCAGGCTCATCTTGCTCACAACAAAGTAAAATTGGTTATTTCTAATGAGTTCCACAAGTTTTGTATAATTTGTGAGTGCAGGAGGCCAGGAGCAATCAAGCAAAAGATGAAGCAAATTGGGCACAGGGCCAGGCCGGCCGGCCTAGGCTAGGCCGACCGGCCCCCTTCCCCCTCTTCTGGCCATGTCATTGATCCACAAGGTTACTAACTTATCAAGGATGAACATGAGCCGTGGATTTGATGTCGGTTTGATCAAAAGACCCAGAAGGCCTAGAGTGGGATTAACATGGATTGAAGGGCCCACAACCTAGGATTCTTGGACAGCTTTAACCGAACGCACCAGGGCACCAGGGCCAGGGCCTAGATGCAAAGGTCGGTGCCACATGGCACCAGGGCCAGGCCGGCCGGCCTAGATGAGGCCGACCGGCCTACCACCGTGACATCCACGCTTCCCCCTTCGCGTGGATGCTAAGCAAGAGGTGCGCGTGACAACTACGCCGGCTTCTACCCTTGGGAGGCTATAAAAGGCACCCTTCACCCCCATTCAATAGACACTATCCAAAGGAGAGAAGAGTAGCTTAGTGACTTTGCTCTCATCTTTAGAGTTAGAGTAGGGAGAGAGTGGGTGAGTTGCTCGGGTGACAGCCGAGCTTTGTAGAGAGAGTCCGGGATTTCTTCCTCGGCCTTGTCTCAACATTTCCGCCCCCGAGGAATATATTCAAGAGTTATCTTCAGTAAGTCCTCGGTCTCTTGCCTTTAGTACCTCGCTAGTCTACAACTTACTTTTCAGCAAGTTATCTTATTTATTTGATCTGCGGGTACCTGAGTCTGCGCGAGTGACAGCGACTCTTGTTTGGGGTTTCCTCTATAGCCCTTCGGGTTGGGTGGAGGTCAGTGGCTAAAAGCTTAGGCATGGTGCCTGTGCTGGCTAGCCACCTTAGGTTGTTTTGCACCCCACAGAACTGCAGTGGTAGGCGGCAGGTGGTGACAGTCCTGTCCGTCCTTTGTACTCCACCATGTTCGGGTGTACTCATAACAGTAGTGCTGAGCCCGGAAGAACCCCTCTGTCATCCCGTTCTGAGTTCTTCCCGTTCTAGCCATCGAAGCAGATCAGATTATATATAGATAGTTTGTCTGGGGTAACGAGTAGCTAACTAAAGTCAATCTCTCTACCCGCTTACCTTGTGCTCCCTGGTGGGTCCGGTTAGAAAAGTTCTAGGCTAGTCGCGTCTACCGTTCCTTGGATTCGATATCCAGGTTCTTACTCCCTTGGTGAAAGGCTACATCGTACTCCGTGCGCTTGCGGATTTAGTTAGGCTAAGGAGTGCCAACAAGCTTTTCTGGCGCTGTTGCCGGGGAACGGTAGCAACACTAGTGTAAGATCTTTGTAGTCGTACACTTTACCCCCATAACCATCTACCACATGGAGTCTTCTCAATCCGACGGTTCCATCTAGCGAGTATTTGGAACCGCCTTTATCTTGCCACCCCATACCACCTCATGGCTTCGAGATCCGTCCCAGTCTCATTGCCATGGTTCGTGCATAGTCTTTCGGTGGAACGAAAGACGAAAGTCCCTATGCTCACTTGCAGGTTTTTGAAGAGAATTGCTCTCTTCTTATTATACCCGGCGTCAACTAAGACACCATACAATGGAAACTTTTGCCATTTTCTCTGATGGGAAATGCAAAATCTTGGTACGACCGTACTGCAAGGAGATTTAACGGAGATTGGATCAAATTGAAGGACGAGTTTTGTCTGTTATTTTACCCTGTCTCCAAGATCTTGAAGCTCAGAGTTGAGCGGATGACATATCAGCAAGGCGATGAGTCACTTGGAGCCACGTGGGAGTGGTTCATAAAATTGGCCAACTCAGGGCCACCGCATAACATTCTAGAGGAAATGCTTATGCAGCATTTTGTTGGTGGATTGAAGCTGGAAAGTGCGTAGTTCTTGAACATCACTTCCGCAGGGTCAGTGCTATACATGACAGTGGATAAGGTACGAGAGATCTTGGAAAAGGTTCTCAACTCTACCAAGTACACAAGCGTTTTCGATGACCCACCAACACCACCAACAACCCCCACAGACAAACAGCCACTCCTCGCCCTCACATTCGATCCACCTCCTCCGATCATAGAGGAAGTGCTCAAACACAAGTCCTCAGACCAAGAAACTATTCTTGACGATCTGCCGCACTTCATTCCCGAGCTCTTTACAGAAGAAGAGTACTTGGAGATTGGTAATACGTCACGTATGCCTATGGAACAAGTGTGCGCAAGTTCAAGGTCTAAGGCGTTCATTCCATAAGCCGTGCCGCAGATCGAGGGTTTATCTGCGATCATGAGCAAGGAATGGATGGAAGAAATTGAAAGTTGCGAAGACATCATCCGAACCACCCGCAACTTCAGAGTACTCCATTGCGCTATTGAGGGAACTGACACTCAGGAAGTTGCCTACGACCCGAAGGTCGGGAGTAATATTATATCAAGTGCATTCGCAGCACGAGTGCAACCAGACGAACCCTGGTCCTTCTCCCGTAAGTACCTCAAGTGGATCGATAGCCAAATGATGGAATGTAAAGGAATCATCCGTGTTGTGCCCGTACACATGGGACGCAACAGGATTTTCCTAGACTTCCACATTTTCGATGTCCCTAGAGGTGACAACTTCTTCCTAATTGGACGGCCAATAGAGCACCTTGCCAACCTGAACCACGATCGAGCAATGATACAGTTCAAAGTTGGTACAGACATCATCCCTGTCAGTAATGTGCGAGCGGTTAACACCATCGCAGAGGCTCGATCCGAGATAGACCCAGTGGAAGAAGCAGTTAGCTCGGCTCAAGCAGAGCAAGCTCAGTCATCACAGGCTGAAGATGCTAACCATTTCATCCAAGAGGCAGAAACGAACGGCTTTATGAAACTCAACGAGAAAGAAAAGCCACAACACCCCCCTCCTGAGTTGAAGTCGCTGCCTCCTGGACTCAGATACGCTTTCCTCCACGACGACCGACGCTCGCCAGTCGTCATCAGTGACAAACTGACAGAGAAGGAGACTCGGCAGCTTATCATAGTCCTAGAGAAACACCGGTCTGTCTTCGGGTATTCTCTACAGGACTTGAAGGGGATCAACCCCAGTTTATGCACCCATCGCATACCTATGGAGCTAGACC
The DNA here is from genome assembly GCA_015476505.1 of Urochloa ruziziensis. Taxonomy (NCBI): domain Eukaryota; kingdom Viridiplantae; phylum Streptophyta; class Magnoliopsida; order Poales; family Poaceae; genus Urochloa; species Urochloa ruziziensis. The sequence continues at coordinate 20,693,347 of CM027125.1, read as the reverse complement.
ATACGCCATCTAGAGAACATCAAAGACGGCTGAATGATGCGATGAGGGAGGTAGTCAAGAAAGAAGTGTTGAAGCTTCTGCACGCAGGTATAATCTATACCTTGCAAGACAGTGAATGGGTCAGCTCAGTTCAAGTTGTGCCAAAGAAGGGTGGAATGACAGTTATCTAGAACGAGAAGAATGAGCTTATTCCTCAGAGGACCGTTACTGGATGGAGGATGTGTATCAATTATAGGAAGCTCAACAAAGCAACCCGTAAAGATCACTTTCCTCTCCCCTTCATTGATGAGATGCTTGAGCGGTTGGCAAACCACTCATTTTTCTGCTTCCTTGACGGCTACTCTGGTTATCACCAAATTCCTATCTACCCCGATGACCAGAGCAAGACTACCTTCACCTGCCCATACAGAACGTTCGCCTATCGGCGGACGTCTTTCGGCCTATGCAACACACCTGCTTCATTCCAGCAGTGTATGATGGTGATATTCTCTGACTTGATCAAAAAATCATGGAAGTACTCATGGACGATTTTACCGTCTATGGTAAAACCTTCGACAACTGTCTCAAGAACTTGGAAAGGGTCCTCGAGAGGTGCGAAGAGCATCACCTCATCCTAAATTGGGAGAAGTGTCACTTCATGGTCAGAGAAGGAATTGTGCTAGGACACAAAGTGTCAGAAAGAGGAATAGAAGTTGACAAGGCAAAAATAGAAGTTATCGAGCAACTACCACCCCCGACGAATGTCAAGGGTGTGCGATGTTTTCTGGGCCATGCTGGCTTCTACCAAAGATTCATCAAAGATTTCTCTCGGGTAGCCAGACCTCTTACAAGCCTTCTGGCTAAAGAAGTACCCTTCAACTTCGACGATGGTTGCCTTCTCGCCTTCTACACCCTCAAGAAGGCACTTATCTCAGCTCCCATCATACGACCACCCGACTGGAATCTTCCATTCGAGATAATGTGCAACGCTAGCGACTATGCAGTCGGGGTAGTGCTCGGTCAATGCAAAGATAAACAGCATTACGCCATATCTTATGCAAGCAACACATTGACCGGAGCTCAGTTGAACTACGCAACAACGGAAAAGGAACTCCTGGCAGTGGTGTTTGCCATGGATAAGTTCAGATCTTACTTGGTTGGTGCTAAGGTGATAGTATACACAGACCATGCTGCACTGAAGTACCTCTTGACCAAGAAAGATGCTAAGCCACGACTCATCTGTTGGATTCTGCTCCTTCAAGAGTTTGATTTAGAAAATACGAGACAAGAAGGGGACAGATAATTGTGTGGCAGATCATCTCTCAAGAATGCAAGTTCAAGGGTCGGACCTTTCGATCAATGATTATCTCAGAGATGATACTCTCCTCAAGGTCACCACATCCAGTCCGTGGTATGCAAATTTGGTAAATTTCATGGTGACTGGGTATGTGCCTCCAGGAGAAGACAAGAAGAAACTGATCCACCTCAGCAGATTTCACTTATGGGATGACCCCTATCTGTTCAAGGTTTGTGCTGATGGATTACTCTGATGATGCATCCCTCACGAGGAAACACATAAGATCCTTGATCGCTACCACTCATCACCGTACGGAGGACACTACGGAATTTTCCGAACCCATGCAAAGGTCTGGCAAAGTGGATTCTTCTAGCCGACTATGTATGGAGACGCTAAGGAATTCATACGGAGATGTGCTAGGTGTCAGGAACACGGGAATATCAACGCCCGTGATGCTATGCCAATGCAAAATAACCTCCAATTGGAGATTTTCGACGTGTGGGGAATAGACTTTATGGGTCCTTTCCCTGCATCCGAGTAGTGCGAATATATCCTGGTGACAGTTGACTATGTTTCCAAATGGGTGGAGGCACTTCCTGGCACGACAACCGACTGTTGGTATTTCTTATGACCTACAGATAAATCCGCAAGCGTACGGATACCGATGTAGCTTTCACCCGGGAGTATTCCAGAGTATCGATTTCCACGGGGAACGTGAAGTGTACTAATCCTTAATTAGTTCGTCTGAAGGGATAAATGTGGATTTGGACGACGACGAAGAGAAGAGGTAAATGGGACGAGGGTAGAGAGGGTACTTGTGTAGCAACAATGGTTATTCCTCTGATCAAGCAACACTGACTTACTCGCGATAGTTAACTTCGGGCGCCTGAGACACCACCACTCACAGAAAGGGATGAGAAGGGGAGTGGTACCGCCTACCCCTAAGTCCTACAGACCAGAACTAACGTGGTAGATTACGTCGGCCGGACAGGGCTGTCACCACCTGCCGGCTACCACAACTATTCCGTTGAACTGGGTGCAAACCAAGGTAAAGACTAGTCTAGACACCGTGCCTACACTAATAATTACTACTTCACTCGACGTCAGAGCAAAGCACCCACTACTAAGTAGTGAACGAGGAACCAGGAAACAAAAGTAAGAAAGAGCAGATGCTTGATTAATTAGAGGGAACCAGAGTTACCAGACAAGACCCGGATGTAGTCACTCGAAGATGAACTGCATCCGCTGAGGTACAAAGTAGAGAAAGAGCGGATACCTCCGGCTCTTCCCCCGAACTCTCACCTCACCTCTCTCCCTATTTTCTAAGGCTAGGAGCAGCAGTGCTTTGCCTTGGAGCTTCTTCTCTTGTATTTCGACGTGTCTTCTCAAGGTGAGTGGGGTGTCCTTTTATAGGCTCCAAGGCCGGTTCCCGGTGTCATCATCAAGCTAGCCTTCAGCTTAACATCCATGTGAAGGGGGAAGCATAGAAGCCACGGTAGTAGGCCGGTCGGCCTCATCTAGGCCGGCCGGCCTGGCTCTGGTGCCAAGTGGCACCGACCTTTGCAGGGACGGCTTGGATGATGTCCTGAAGTCGGTAACAGTTGCGTTCGGTTGAAGCTGTCCAAGAATCTTAGGTTGTGGGCCCTTCAATCCATGTTTATCCCACCCTAGGCCTTCCGGGTCCTTTGATCAAACCGACATCAAATGCACGGCCCATGATTATCTTTGATACATTAGTAAACTTGTGGATCAGTGTCGTGGCCAGAAGAGGGGAAAGGGGGCCGGTCGGCCTGGCCTAGGCCGGCCGGCCTGGCCCTGTGCCCAAATTGTTCCTTCTTTTCCCCATCTGCTCCTTCACTCACAAATTGTACAAAACTTGTGGAACTCATTAGAAATAATCAAATTCACATTAGCATGAGCAAGATGAGCCTGGAATATCGTGGAATGTTGACGGTAAAATTGTATAATAACGGCCGTCAACACACCCCCACACTTAGACCCTTGCTCGTCCTCGAGCGAGGAGTAGGGACTAAGATGAGACATGACATCCAAGGAAATGGAACAAGCATACGAAATATTCCAAGTCATACCTTGTACTTGTGAATTTTGAAGTGTCTATCATACTATCTTGGGTAGTTGAGGATTGGAACGATCATGAATCAAGTCACTTCAACTCTATGTGTCAAGTAGCTTGGGATTTTCTAACCAAATTTTCAAAAACAAACCTTTGCATTGCTCCTCATTTGATTCTCTCAGATCTCTCAAGTGTATATATCCTCACCAAGGCATTAACTTGCCTTTCTTCATCCTACTTTTAATTATGGCTATATGTGGAGCTCAAGGTAGGGTATGAAGAAGAGGCATACTTGCATCACATGTATTGCAAAGTCAAAGCACGGACCCAAGAAGAAATCAAATCATACAATCAGATCAAGATGTGCACGTGTATGGGTATGATGGATGGTGGATGGAATAAACAACTCCTTTGTGTGTGGTCTTTCTCCTTAAAAAAAATCTTTTGAGAACATGGCTATCAGATTTTTTTTCTTTCTTTCTTGGACCTTCATGTGTCCAACTTTTTTTTCTCTCTTTTTTTCTTTTTTTTTGTGGACCTTCATGTGTCCATTTTTTTCGATAGCCATGTCTCTTTTGTAACAATAACTGAGGAGTGAGACTTACACGTACATGATGGAGCATTTATTTTGTGGAATGGATGGATGAATGAAACAATGCTAACTTCCAGTGTAGAAGTATAGCAATGGGGGATAAACGTGTACGTGATCTTGATCATGAAAGCATGAAAAGAATTCTCATAAGGGTCGCAACAATTTGACAAAGCTCAATGCAATGACAAGTAGCATATGTGTACATGGTTTTCAAGATAACTCAACATATGGCTTCGGTAGGACTTTGGCATATCAAAGAGGAGCTTTGCAAAGGGTTTTCAAATTTTCAAATAAATTTCCCAAGCACTCAATATTAAGAGTGAAGATCATATCTTCAAACCATATCTCAAACATCAACTACTTAGATGAACATGGTTCCCTAAAAATATTTATTCACAAGCATCAAGGTCATAGCAAGGAATATAACATATGCAAGCCAAACATGGGAACATGAAGGGTAGGCATAGCACCCTGATTTATTTTATCTTGAGATTGATTTAAATGATAGGAATTGAAATTTAGTCACACTCATGAATTAAGGAGCGAGAGGTGGAGTGCACATACCATCGTTTTTTTTCTTTGTGCGACGAGGGTAGAGAGGGTACTTGTGTAGCAACAATGGTTATTCCTCTGATCAAGCAACACTGACTTACTCACGATAGTTAACTTCGGGCGCCTGAGACACCACCACTCACAGAAAGGGATGAGAAGGGGAGTGGTACCGCCTACCCCTAAGTCCTACAGACCAGAACTAACGTGGTGGATTACGTCGGCCGGACAGGGCTGTCACCACCTGCCGGCTACCACAACTATTTCGTTGAACTGGGTGCAAACCAAGGTAACGAATAGTCTAGACACCGTGCCTACACTAATAATTACTACTTCACTCGACGTCAGAGCAAAGCACCCACTACTAAGTAGTGAACGAGGAACCAGGAAACAAAAGTAAGAAAGAGAAGATGCTTGATTAATCAGAGGGAACCAGAGTTACCAGACAAGACCCGGATGTAGTCACTCGAAGATGAACTGCATCCGCCGAGGTACAAAGTAGAGGAAGAGCGGACACCTCCGGCTCTTCCCCCGAACTCTCACCTCACCTCTCTCCCTATTTTCTAAGGCTAGGAGCAGCAGCGCTTCGCCTTGGAGCTTCTTCTCTTGTATTTCGACGTGTCTTCTCAAGGTGAGTGGGGTGTCCTTTTATAGGCTCCAAGGGCGGTTCCCGGCGTCATCATCAAGCTAGCCTCCAGCTTAACATCCACGCGAAGGGGGAAGCGTAGAAGCCACGGTAGTAGGCCGGTCGGCCTCATCTAGGCCGGCCCGCCTGGCTCTGGTGCCAAGTGGCACCGACCTTTGCAGGGATGGCTTGGATGATGTTGAAGGACCGAAACGGCGACCAGAGAGGGGGGGAGTGAATGGGAGCCGATAAAAATTCTTTCTAATCGATCCGGCTATTCTCCCAAAACAACTCCGAAACCTTCGAGAGCAATCTTGCCAAGATCACGTAGCCACTGTCAAGCTACTGACCCTAGGAACAAGAAACGAGCAGCGGAACTCGAACCAATCGAAACGAACACCAAAACGACCCGAAACTCGGCTCGATCTAACACACCCAGAGGGGGGCGGTTAAACCGGCCAGGGGGGGCGGTTAAACCGCCCGGGCCTGGGTGGCTCGGGAAAAAGTCAAAACAAAAGTGGATCTCCCAAACCGCTTGAGCTCTTGAGGCGAGATTTTGGTCAGATGATCTAGACCTCCAGTGGAGTGTTTTCCCAAAAGATCTCGGCCTCTAACTCAGTACAACTCCCGGAATCGCAGATCTCGCGAAGAACACCATGACCTCGAGTTCATCCCGAAAATCTCAAATCCAGAGCGATTCTCGGCGTTTGGGGGCAAAGGATCACCAGCAAAAGAGGCACAAGGCACTCATACGTGAATCCCCCAAAGAAATCCGAGAGAAAACGCCCTAGAACAAGAAGAACGAAAATCCCCCAAAAATAGCTCCGAAAATACCCACGAAAATAGAAAAAGGAAAGGGAGCTCGGGAAATCAAATCATGGCACAAAGATGAGCAGCACAAACTCAATCACATAACCATGAATTCACCTATACAAACTAGGAATGATTCGAAGTAGTTCTAGGTGGAGGGGATGAAGGGGAAAACAAGTTCAAAGTAAAACCTAAAGAGATAACTAGAGAGATAGCAGCCACCAGCCCTGAAGGGGCCTATTAGTAGTCCAAGTGGTGGTGCTCTAAAGACTAAACTACCCCTAAGTGATACATACCCCTCAGGGGCAAATTTGACATTTTGATCTCAGATATTTTCCTGGCTCGGGCACCTTCCACTGCAAGCTAGCTTCCCTCCGACGCAAGCCTTGCAGTCACGCCGCGTGTCCTCCGGATCGAAGCTCCTCGACGCCGTTCTTGGGCCAGCCCAGGGGGGGCGGTTAAACCGGCCCTGGGGGGCGGTTAAACCGCCCCTGTCAGCCCACTCGGCCCAGCTGCCCAAGTTCGCCTCGTCGAGTCCTCGGTCCTTGGTTTTGAGGCCCAAACCAAGGGAAACCGTCCACCGATGATTTTGTGGCCAAATCACCAAACCCCGCGCGCAAACTTCGGTTGTTAGCCGCCACCTTGCGCCGGCTTCTCGTCCGCGTACGAGCTTCGGTTGTGAGCCGCTACCTCGCACCGGAACCACGTCCCCTTGCTCGTTCTTGCCAGCATGTGAACCGCACTTGATCCACCGGCCATCGGGTCCCTCGAACCAAGCCTACTTGTCTCTCCGCTCCTCGGAGGCCGCCATGGCTAAGACCTTTCGCGCCTGTTCTTCACCTGCACCAATGCAACCAAGCCGCATTCTACACCTGCAATACTTAAGCCAAGGGAAACGTCAATCCACACCACGTTGTCAATCACTCATCACACCAGGAAGCGACCATCCACCGGTCCTCGGACACACTGGGTCCTCAATCTCCCCCTTGATGAGTGCATTGACAACACACACATAGTAACCAATTGATATGAAGAAAATATAAAAGAAATCGAAAACAAGACTCAAGCAAGTGACTAAAAGCAAGAACAAGCCGAGAACAAAGTCACTCTGCAAGAGAAAGCTCCAGAAACGCCGACCCTTCAAGAAGAAGCGAAAGGGCTCAACACCATCGGCAAAAGAGCAAAAGCACAAAGCACAAATCACAAACTTCAAATCCTCCAACTCACTTTTCAGGACTCTCAAAGCACTCCCCCTGCAAAGATGCAACTCCCCCTGAACAAGTGAACTTGTGCGTGCGAAAATCACTCGAAAATGGCTCAACTCTCCACAAACTTGTGCTCTCAGCACAGGGGCGGTTAAACCGCCCAGGGGGGGCGGTTAAACCGCCCCTGGCAGATGACCAAAGTGAAAAGAGCCAAAATTTCACAAACCAACTCGCAACGATGCCGTTCCAACTTGAAAACCTTCCACATGTGCCCAGCAAGATTTTCCAATGATCAAACTCTCAGAAACTTCACAAATTTTCAGAAAACCACATTTGGGCAAAACTTTCAATCTCTCACACAAATCCGGCAAAATCTAGAGCAAAAGCTTTCTTAAAGATTCAGCAACAGTCTCCCCCTTGCAAAATGCTCCAGAAATTCTCCCCCTTGTTGACAATGCACACATCAAGGCAAAATGTACAAAATGCAACTACAAGCTTCTCAAATATACAATGAGCAATACAAAATGCTACAAGTTAGAGAGGAGGCAAACTAGATAGTTCATCATGTCACACGGGCATTGCCATCAAGAAGGTGAAGACATATATCCAATTGACAAAGCCATGAGCAAATTGTGGATTTTTATCAAAAATGTCACCGCATGAGCAAAGTCCTAACCATGGATTGTTTAAGCAAAAATAAACTTCATCTCACCAAAATCATGAAAGGACAAGCATTCTTGACAAAAGATCATCATAAACGCCCAAGTTCTACCTCATGTCATGTCAAAGCACGGAGCCATGTGTTCACTTCTCATGGGAGACTTCTCCGGCAAACAACATGCAACCGCTTAGCACCCATGTGTGCAAGTGTGTGCAATGGTGAAAGCATAGAGACATGAGCATAAATTTCAGCAAATATTCTTTTTCTCATCTTTCTTCTTTCATGCATAGACATCTCATTTTTCAAGTTTTTCAAGTTAAGCATGGTACATGAAATGTCTTTGCGACAGAAAGAAGCTTATGCTCCTCCACAAGATAAAGCATGGGCTAAACATTTACAATGACAAAGGTCTTTGACCCAATTGAAAAGAATATCACACCCTAACATGATCTTAAGCAAGATATAGCCATTTCGGCTCAAACAAGACATGCAAAGGCATTTACTCATGGGTGTAGAAGTTTAAGTTCAGTTTGTCATTTTAGTTCAAAAAGAGACTATCTCAACAGAATATATATCAAAACCATCAAGAGCATAGCCATCCATACAAGCTATCCCTAGCCAGCCTGCCTAAACTCTAAAATGTAGCAAGTTGTACCAATCACTGCATATAGGAGAAGCTCATCCTAAGATATGATACAAAAGATGAAATCAAGATACAAAAGCAAGAAAAATATACATCAAGATACAAAGATGGTACAAAAGTATACATATGCTACAAGAGAAGCCTCCAAAACTCAGCTCAGAAAACCGCACACACACCAAGTTCTCCTCGCAAGCGGGTGAAGGTAACTTGGTCAAGTGGCTTAGTGAAAATATCTGCAAGCTGGTTTTGGGTAGAAACATGGGCAAGCTCAATATCACCTTTCTCTACATGATCTCTCAGAAAGTGGTACCTCACTTCTATGTGTTTGGTTTTGGAATGAAGCACGGGATTTTTGGCTACGCTTATGGCACTGGTGCTATCACAAAGAAGTGGAACATGGGACATGTCTAAGCCAAAATCTCTCAAGGTGTATGTGATCCAAAGCAACTGAGAACAGCAGCTAGCAGCAGCAACATACTCGGCCTCATGTGGTGGATTGGGCTACACTAGACTGCTTGCGAGAAGACCAAGACACAAGAGACGATCCAAGAAACTGACACTGACCAGAAGTAGACTTGCGATCAACACGACATCCAGCAAAATCCGCATCAGAAAAACCATGAAGTGCAAGAGTGGAATCGGCAGAATACCAAAGACCCAGCTCAGGAGTAAACTTGAGATACCTGAAAATCCTCTTGACGGCCTGACGATGTGAAGTCCTCGGTGAAGCCTGAAAACGAGCGCACAGACACACGCTGAACTGTATGTCCGGCCTCGTCGCCGTCAAGTAGAGGAGGGAGCCGATCATGCTCCGGTACTCCTTCTGGTCCACTGGTTCTCCGTCCTCATCCGCATCCAAAGCTGTAGTCGTACTCATCGGCGTAGTCATCGGCTTGGAGTCGCTCATGTCGAATTTCTTGAGAATGTCCTTGGTGTACTTGCTTTGGTGCACGAACGTCCCATCCTTGGTTTGCTTGATCTGCAGCCCGAGAAAGAACTGCAACTCTCCCATCATCGACATCTCAAATTCCCTGCTCATATCATCTGCAAACTTGGCAACAAGATCATGAGAAGAGCCACCAAAAATGATATCATCCACGTAAATCTGAACGATTAAAAGATCATTGCCATTTCTCAGCAAGAAGAGCGTCTTGTCAACCTTTCCCATCACAAACCCCTTACTAAGCAAGAACCCTCTCAACCTGCCATACCACGCTCTGGGTGCTTGCTTTAGGCCATATAAAGCTCGGTGGAGTTTGTACACTCGGTGTGGGTATCTCTCACTCTCAAAACCCGGGGGCTGCCTCACATACACTTCTTCCTCGATCACCCCATTCAAGAAGGCACTCTTCACATCCATTTGGTACAATTTGAACCCTTTAGCAACTGCAAATGCTAGAAGGATCCGAATTGCCTCCAAACGGGCAACAGGAGCAAATGTCTCCTCATAATCTATCCCCTCCTGCTGCGAAAACCCCTGAGCAACCAACCTCGCTTTGTTTCTCACAATCTCACCACTCTCATCCCTCTTGTTCTTGTACACCCACTTGGTTCCTATGGGATGGCAATTTGGAGGTGGTTCTACTAACTTCCACACCTGATTTCTCTCAAAGTTTTCAAGCTCTTCATGCATGGCATTGACCCAATCGGAATCAGATAAAGCGTGTCCAACATTTTTGGGCTCAAAAGACGCGACAAAAGCAGAATGAGCATAATGAGAGATGTTCTGTGACCTCGACCGTGTAGTGCGTTCATCCATGTTCCCGATGATCTTCGAAGGTGGATGATCCCTCTGTACCAGCCGGGGAGCTTCTCGCCTCGAGATTGCCTCCCCCTCAACATCAGCTTCCACTTGAACTCGATCTGGAGCGCGACTCGACGAAGGTGTAGCAGAAGGGCCGTCGTCGAACGTCGTGGTAGTAGTGGAAGTAGAAGGTACACGATCTCCACACGGTGCCTGAATTCCTCATCATCTTCATCATCAGGCTGTTCTTCCTCAAAGATGGGCTGTCCCAAGTCATCATCACCTGCACACTCAAAAGCAGAAGAGCTACACGGAATGGTCTCGTCGAAGGTGACTTCGCAAGTCTCCATGATTTGGTTAGTTTCAAGATTGAGCACACGATATGCTCGAGAATGATTAGCATAACCAAGAAAAATTCCATCCATCGAACGAGACTCAAACTTGTCCAAATTTCCTTTCTTCAAGATGAAACACTTGCAACCAAATACCCGAAAGTGACTCACACGGGGGGAACGACCATGGAAAAGCTCATAGCAAGTTTTCTTCTTGAAGGCACGAAGGAAAATCCGATTTGAAACATAACAAGCTGTGTTCACCGCTTCTGCCCAGTACTTCCTAGGAGTCCTATGCTCATCTAGCATCGTCCTAGCCATCTCACAAAGTGTTCTATTCTTTCTTTCAACAACACCATTCTGACAAGCAACATATGGCGAAGAGTATTGATGTTCGAGACCAAGATCACGACAGAAGGCATCAAAACGAGTGTTCTTAAATTCCGTACCATTGTCGCTACGTATAGCTCTCATGGCACCACCATTACTCTCGTTTTTCAACCTCAAAATCAGATCTCGAACAAAATCAAAAGTCTCATCCTTCGACGCCAGAAAGAACACCCAAGCATACCGAGAAAAGTCATCAACAACCACAAGAACATACCACTTCCCACCAACTGAACGAACTCGAGCGGGGCCAACCAAATCCATGTGCAAAAGCTCCCCTGGACGCTCAGTCATAACATCTGTCAAAGGTGGGTGAGAAGCAGCAACCATTTTTCCATGTCTACAAGGTGCACAAACCAAATCTTTCTCGAACTTGAGCTTGGGCAATCCTCGGATAAGGTCAAGAGCACTCAAGCGTGTGAGTAGATCAAAGCTCACATGACCCAATCTCCTATGCCACTTCCAAAGCTCAGAAGAAGTACCAGCGATCAAACACCGTGAAGGACCAAAAGATCGAGAAAAATCAGCACGAAAAATCTGTCCCTCAGGAATGATCATACACACAAGGTCACCTCGAGAATCAAGAATTTTCGAATCACCACGCTTAAAACGAACCTCATAACCCTCATCAAGAAGCTGAGAAACTGAGAGCAAATTGAAACCAAGATTCTTGACAAGAGCAACCCGCTTCAACATGAAAGTATCGCTCACCTGAATAGCACCCTCAGACAACACTCTACCTCTACCCTTATCCCCGAAAGTGATGTACTGCCTGGACACCACCGGGGTGAGACTGGAGAACCACTTACCATTACCTGTCATATGTCTCGAGCAGCCAGAATCCATCAACCAAAAGTTCTCCAAGCCTCCCACCTGCACAATCAAAAGCGAGAACGAGAATGAGCGAATGACTCGACACTGGGGTTAGCACAAAACGAGTCAAACCAGTGTCGGGCCATCTGCTCAAAAGAGGGGTTAGCAAAATCAACTCTACCGCGTGAAACCCTCTCGTCTCTCACCATCGGACCTCTAGCACCACGCTGGGGGAAAACGTGGCCTAGACTCTCTCCTAGCCTCAAAGCTACGGTCGAACCTCCCTGAACCAAACTGACCACGAAACGGAGGCCGCCTAGCAAACTCACGAACAGCTGGAACACCACGACTAGCAACCACAGGAACTGTACGCACAAAGGCGTCGCCTCTCGGCCAGGGTGAACGAGACACAGGCACACTACGAGAAGAGTAGTACCTGTCCCTGTTCCCCACCTCCTTCTCTCTTCTCACCTCCCTCTTCTTCCTCCAACAGAACTCCTCAAGGTGTCCATCCCTTCCACAATGCTCACAATGGAAGCGGACTGGCTTTGGCTTTGGGGTTTCTCTCGGCTGTGCCCTCTCTCTCGGCTGGTAAACCCCACTCCTCACAAAGGTCACTCTCCTCTGAAAGTTCTCTGACTTAGGTGGAAACTTGGGAGGATCTGGAGTGGTGTCAAGCTTGTTCAGCAGGTGGTTTGGTTTGGGTGTGAAGGTGTTCTTGAGAATGGCTTTTGGTGGGTTTGTGGGAATGTTTGCGGTGGAGCTCTCTGGATCTCTCTCTCTCTCACCACTACTCTCACCAACCTTCTCAGAACCAAGACCACAACCATCAGCTCTCTTGAAACTAGCAATCAACATCTTGAGCTGAGGCTCACGACCAGACAACCAACCCAAACACTGTCTCAGCTCATCATTCTCATCTTGCAAGCGATTCACACACTGCTCTAACTCAACATTTTTCAATGCAACAACATCACAAGCAGAACATGAATTCGCAATGGGTGATTTAAGTTGTGCTTCAAGTGAACTAATCATGGTGCGTGATTCAAGCAACTGAGCATGCAAAGCAGGACAAGAAGTACAAGCACCTAGCAAAGATGACCTAGACTTCAACTCAGCAAGCTCAACTCTAGCACCCTCTAGTTCATCCAAGCAAGTCATGTGTTTCTCCTTAAGCACAACAAGATCAGCAATATGCACATCACAGAACGAGCATTCTACCTCATCAGACACAAGAGGAGCATCTTTCAAAACAGCAATCTCAGACTCAAGCGAAGCTGCTCTCTCCCTAGACTCGCAAAGCAAAGACTCAAACTCCATGGCCTTCTTTCCAGTCTCAGAAAGCAAGGTCTCAAGCTCAGCCACTCTATCCTTGGACTCTCCTAGCAAGGACCTAAACTCCCTCTTTTCCTTGTTGGTCTTTCTAAGCACATCATCGCGGTTATCGACCAACTGCTCTAACCTAGCAATCTCCTGACGCAAAGAGGTGGGATCTGTCAATACCTCATCCTCGGAGTCGGAGTCGGAGTCGTCCTTGCTCTTCACGGAGTCGTGCGCCATGGTGCAGTAGTCGACGGCGGCGAAGGAGATGCCGTTGAAGTTGCGGTTCAAGCTCTTCTTCTCCTTGCGGTGGCCGCGGTCCTCATCTTCACTGCTTGAGCTTGACGACGTGTTGGTGGAGCTTGTGTCGATGTCGCTCGCATCAGCCACCATCGCTCGAGATCTATGCTTCTTGTGTCCACCGTGCTTGTTCTTGGATCTTCTCTCGTCCTTGTTCTTCTGCTTGGAGCGGTACTCGTCCTTGGGACGGTGCTTGTGGTCGTCTCGCGGGCGGTGCTTGCGGTTGTAGTCGTTCTTGATCTCCTCGGGGCACTCGGCGATGAAGTGGCCCATCTTCCCGCATCTGTAGCACGTACTCCCGGCACGCCTCGAACCCTTGCGGTTCTGGTACATCCGCTCGAACCTCCTCGTGAGCAACGCGAGATCCTCCTCGCTCAGCACCTCATACTCTTCATCTGGAAGGGACACAAGAGAAGACAAAGCAAAGTGTCTAGGAGTGTTAGCATGTCCATATCCAGAGCCACCGACTAGAGCCAGACTATGGGGATCAGTCGGACTCTTAGCCTTGGCAAGCAACTGTCTGTCCACCTCGGAAGACTTCAACTTCGAGAAAAGCTCATCAACAGAAAGAGTCTCATAGTTTGCCGACTCCATGATCGCCTCAACCTTGGCACCCCACACGGATCTATCAAGTGCTTGCAGGAGCTTGATAGCTCGGTCATGATCCGAGTATGGGAGCACGGTAATGTTGGCTTTCATGTTGTTGACAATCGAAGTGAAACGCTGAAACAAAGCATCAACAGACTCTCCTGGCAAATGAGCAAAATTCTCATACTCTCTCCTGTACATCGAGAAAAGCCTAGCCTTGACATGGCTATCACCACCGTGGGCTACCTTGAGCTTCTGCCAGATCTGGCAAGCTAGGTCCTCGCCCAAAACACGCTCAAACTCCTCGGCGGACAAAGCACGGAACAAGTAGTCAACAGCTCGGGCATTCGCCTCAAATCTATCCTTTGCATCCTGGGCATCTAAGTTGGTGGGATTGACATAGTTTTCATCTTTCGTCACATCCCACAGCAACTTTCCTTTGCCTCGCAAGAAAGCGCCCATACGCGCAACCCAGTTCGGGTAGTTCTTCCCATCGAAGTGCGGAGGCCCGGAACCCCGATCTTGGTACGCCATCTTTGGATCTTAGACTGGTTAGAGTCGCAAAGACCCGTAACCGGCTCTGATACCAATTGAAGGACCGAAACGGCGACCAGAGAGGGGGGGAGTGAATGGGAGCCGATAAAAATTCTTTCTAATCTATCCGGCTATTCTCCCAAAACAACTCCGAAACCTCCGAGAGCAATCTTGCCAAGATCACGTAGCCACTGTCAAGCTACTGACCCTAGGAACAAGAAACGAGCAGCAGAACTCGAACCAATCGAAACGAACACCAAAACGACCCGAACCTCGGCTCGATCTAACACACCCAGAGGGGGGCGGTTAAACCGGCCAGGGGGGCGGTTAAACCGCCCGGGCCTGGGTGGCTCGGGAAAAAGTCAAAACAAAAGTGGATCTCCCAAACCGCTTGAGCTCTTGAGGCGAGATTTTGGTCAGATGATCTAGACCTCCAGTGGAGTGTTTTCCCAAAAGATCTCGGCCTCTAACTCAGTACAACTCCCGGAATCGCAGATCTCGCGAAGAACACCATGACCTCGAGTTCATCCCGAAAATCTCAAATCCAGAGCGATTCTCGGCGTTTGGGGGCAAAGGATCACCAGCAAAAGAGGCACAAGGCACTCATACGTGAATCCCCCAAAGAAATCCGAGAGAAAACGCTCTAGAACAAGAAGAACGAAAATCCCCCAAAAATAGCTCCGAAAATACCCACGAAAATAGAAAAAGGAAAGGGAGCTCGGGAAATCAAATCATGGCACAAAGATGAGCAGCACAAACTCAATCACATAACCATGAATTCACCTATACAAACTAGGAATGATTCGAAGTAGTTCTAGGTGGAGGGGATGAAGGAGAAAACAAGTTCAAATAAAACCTAAAGAGATAACTAGAGAGATAGCAGCCACCAGCCCTGAAGGGGCCTATTAGTAGTCCAAGTGGTGGTGCTCTAAAGACTAAACTACCCCTAAGTGATACATACCCCTCAGGGGCAAATTTGACATTTTGATCTCAGATATTTTCTGGCTCGGGCACCTTCCACTGCAAGCTAGCTTCCCTCCGACGCAGGCCTTGCAGTCACGCCGCGTGTCCTCCGTATCGAAGCTCCTCGACGCCGTTCTTGGGCCAGCCCAGGGGGGCGGTTAAACCGGCCCTGGGGGGCAGTTAAACAGCCCCTGTCAGCCCACTCGGCCCAGCTGCCCAAGTTCGCCATGTCGAGTCCTCGGTCCTTGGTTTTGAGGCCCAAACCAAGGGAAACCGTCCACCGATGATTTTGTGGCCAAATCACCAAACCCCGCGCGCAAACTTCGGTTGTTAGCCGCCACCTTGTGCCGGCTTCTCGTCCGCGTACGTGCTTCGGTTGTGAGCCGCTACCTTCGCACCGGAACCACGTCCCCTTGCTTGTTCTTGCCAGCATGTGAACCGCACTTGATCCACCGGCCATCGGGTCCCTCGAACCAAGCCTACTTGTCTCTCCGCTCCTCGGAGGCCGCCATGGCTAAGACCTTTCGCGCCTGTTCTTCACCTGCACCAATGCAACCAAGCCGCATTCTACACCTGCAATACTTAAGCCAAGGGAAACGTCAATCCACACCACGTTGTCAATCACTCATCACACCAGGAAGCGACCATCCACCGGTCCTCAGACACACTGGGTCCTCAGATGTCCTGAAGTCGGTAACAGTTGCATTCGGTTGAAGCTGTCCAAGAATCCTAGGTTGTGGGCCCTTCAATCCATGTTTATCCCACCCTAGGCCTTCCGGGTCCTTTGATCAAACTGACATCAAATGCACGGCTTATGATCATCTTTGATACACTAGTAAACTTGTGGATCAGTGCCGTGGCCAGAAGAGGGGAAAGGGGGCCGGTCGGCCTGGCCTAGGCCGGCCGGCCTGGCCCTGTGCCCAAATTGTTCCTTCTTTTCCCCATCTGCTCCTTCACTCACAAATTGAACAAAACTTGTGGAACTCATTAGAAATAATCAAATTCACATTAGCATGAGCAAGATGAGCCTGGAATATCGTGGAATGTTGACGGTAAAATCGTATAATAACGGCCGTCAACACCGACTCAAAGAATTCAAAAAAGATGTTCAAAGAAGTCATCTTTCCCCGTTTTGGAGTACCCCGAGTCGTGATCAGTGATGGAGGATCACACTTCATCGACAAGACGTTCCGGAAGTGCCTAAGAGACTTAGGAGTAAACCATCGAGTGGCTACACCTTATCACCCCCAGACCAGCGGGCAAGCAGAAACATCAAACAAACAAATCAGGAACATTCTACAAAAGACGGTCAATGTAATGGGAACAGGGTGGAAGCGAAAGCTACCGGAAGCACTATGGGCATATAGAACAGCATTCAAGACACCGATAGGGATGACTCCCTACCAACTGGTATACAGCAAGACATGCCACTTACCAGTTGAGCTCGAATTCAAATCCCATTGGGCGATCAAGAGGTGGAATATGGATCTCTAGACAGCCGAACTCAAAAGAAGAATGCAATTGGGTGAACTGGATGAATGGAGGGAGAAGGCCTACCACAACGCTAAGCTTAATAAAGAAAGAACAAAGAGATGGCATGACAAGCGCATCAAGATCAAGCATTTCAAAGCGGGAGATCAGGTATTGCTCTTTAACTCCCGTATTCGTTTTTTTGGTCATGGTATGCTTAGAAGTAAGTGGGAAGGTCCTTCTAAAGTCTTAGATGCCGCCGATCATGGCGCGATAACCCTCCAGGATAATGACGGAAATACTTTCAAGGCCAATGGCCAAAGGTTGAAAATATTTCTCGAATCCGAAATGCCGAGGCTCAAAGAGATGGACGTCTACGAGCTAACCGAGATACCTAGTCTAGGTCCGGGCGCGACCTAAAAATGACCCTTATCTAGGATAGATTTCCCTTTCTATTTTATTTTCCTTTTCCTTAAACTCTTTCTAGCCAAATCCTAAGAAATCTCTGGAAGAAGAGCAAGTGGAGCATACACAAAAATTTTCAGAGGCTCCCGGGACAGGGCCAGGCCGGCCGACCCCCTTCAGGCCGATCGGCCCAGCCCGTGCTCATCCCTGGACGCTCCTTGTTTGAAAAGGTCTCCCCGTTATCCCTTCCGAGAATCTGTGGGGTTTTGAAAAAGGAGCATCGTTTTAAATCGAAAGGCTCCCCTCTCTTCTTCCCCCTCAGAACTCTCGAGCCTCCCTTCTCCAGAAACACTCCCACCTTTGAGAATCCAAGCCATGGCCTCCCAATCCAGCCACCAAGACTCAAACTCCCGAGATAGCCATTCTCCATCCAAGTCCTTGAAAGGCATGCCGAGCTCCTCCAACACCAGTAGCGTCAGGATCATCGAAAGGGCGGCGTTCGTCGAAGCCGTGGTCGCGAAGCCGGAGGCCCGGCGGCCTAGGCCGATCGGCCTATGGTAGGCCGGCCGGCCTCCCCTCGCTGCCGTTTTGGCTCCCCTTCGGGCAGAGCCTCTCTCCTGAATCCCAAGGAGGAGGGCCAAGGGAGTTCACTGCCGAAGACGCCCCGAAGGCCGACTACGGGACTTTTGTATCCAAAGAAGCCATCGGGAAGCGCCTCGTCGCCTCCCCGTCCAAGAAGGAGATCGTGCTACTCTTCATCTGCACTTCGCCAGAGTACTTGCCGCAGTACACTCCGCGGAGTCCTAGCCCTCCACGCCGGAGCGGCCTGGGCATTGGGAAGGGGCTCATCTCAGCCCCTATGAAGCCGATGAAGGGAGGAAGTGCTTCATGGTGCCCCCTCCGATCCAAGGACCTCCCGGGCAGATGGAGTGGTCCGATGAGGTGGAGGAGGAGGACGTGGAGGAGCTGAGGAGGAAGCTCGCCGCGCTGCAGCTCAAGGTCAATAATATGGACGAGCGCGTGGCGGAGACGGTGATCGGGCAGATGGAGGCCGATGACAAGATCGAGGTCCTCCGTAAGGCAATGGCCTCTAAGGTCAAGCGCCTTGCGAAGGCCACCGGTAATGAACACCTCTATCGCCCGAAGGAGGAGTAGATAGGCTAGATTAGTTTAGTTTTTGGGTGCTTAGTTTAATTTCCCTTTGATTTATTTCTTCCAAATTTCCCTTGTATTCAGCACCCCCATATTTGTTTCCCTTGATTTGAATAAAATAAATTTATTTGAAAGAAATGATTCATAAAAAATAGTGGTTGGTGCACACTTGTGTGCCAACCAAACCCTCAGACTAGATTTCTAGTGAAGCACGCAGAAACTAAGATGCATAGAAGGTCTTCTGGCCTCTGGACGAACCGGGACGCAACCTGGCACAATGCCAGGCCGGCCGGCCTCCTGCTGCTGCACTTCGAGAAGATCCCGTTCCCGCTGCATAATCCCGCGAATCACATATGCGAGGAACCTGAACCGGGGTGCCTGGCAACAAGGCCAGGCCGGCCGGCCTACACTGGGCCGATCGGCCTGGGCCTGTGGCCAACTCTGTTGGCTCGACTCCAGGACACGGTTTGTGACCCCTACCTCTGATCCTTGCATGATTTTGATTCATATGAAATTCCTGGCTAAATAATTTTAAAACTTGATTAAAATTCATGAAAGTGAACCCCTTTGAATGATATCTTGGATATACCTGTGATATTTCTTGAGAAATTATTTCATTGCCTTGGAACTTTTATCGGAAAGCCTGATTCTTGTTAATTGATTCTTATGATATGATGATTTGAGGAGTTGAACCTTCCGATTTGAGGTTTTGGAGATTGTTTTTTTAAAATAAAACTTAAGGCTACCCTTGTTATCATCAACTTGAAATGTCCTATCCAAAGCCATATAACAAATTCAAGTTGAAGATTCCACATAGCTACCTTCTAAATTTTAAGCTTGCTCGAATTACTTGCCTTCATGTTCGTGCTACTTTGTTCATCATGGCCATTTACGTACACGTGCATCAATAAAGTCCAAGTTGTCAAAGCTCTTCATCCCCCTAAAAAAAAGAGAAGAAGAAAATGAAGAAGGGAATGATACACTCCTTATCTTCAGTAAAAAAAAGAGAAAGTGAAGGAGAAAGATGAAAGATGCTAGAATAAGGACTCAAGCACCAAAATACACATGCACTTGGCCAAGATTTATGAGTGGTATGAATGAATAAGACAAGCTTTTCGATCTTGCAAAATAAATAAAGAAGAGTGAGCAACACCGATTCCAAAAAAGCTCCACCTTATAACATAGAAATAGGAGAGGCTTGATTCTAAGCCAAGGTGAGGATCCAAACACTATGAGTGATTGAGAGATGTTGAGAAATGACAAGGGTATGCCTCGCTTTCTTTATAAAATTATCAAAAACTCCAAATACCATGAGGAAGAAGTGTTCGACCAATCAATGAGTTGTTCTAAGACTCAATTGATGAAGATGAGGGTGTTAGCCACCAGAATCCAAGGTATGTAAGAAAACTCAGAGATATGACTTGTATATGCCTTGAGTTCATGACCCTGAGCTTGCTAAGTCCTGATGATTTAATTCATTCTTTGCTAAGGGACTAGCAATGTTCAAGTAGGGGGCGTGTTGGTGGTCGTTACGATACGATTTCGCCACCAACATTCCGTCATATTTCAGGCTCATCTTGCTCACAACAAAGTAAAATTGGTTATTTCTAATGAGTTCCACAAGTTTTGTATAATTTGTGAGTGCAGGAGCAATCAAGCAAAAGATGAAGCAAATTGGGCACAGGGCCAGACCGGCCGGCCTAGGCTAGGCCGACCGGCCCCCTTCCCCCTCTTCTGGCCATGTCATTGATCCACAAGGCTACTAACTTTTCAAGGATGAACATGAGCCATGGATTTGATGTCGGTTTGATCAAAAGACCCGAAAGGCCTAGAGTGGGATTAACATGCATTGAAGGGCCCAGAACCTAGGATTCTTGGACAGCTTTAACCGAACACAACAACTACCGACTTCAGGACATCATCCAGGCCGTCTCTGCAAAGGTCGGTGCCACATGGCACCAGGGCCAGGCCGGCTGGCCTAGATGAGGTCGACCGGCCTTCCACCGTGATATCCACGCTTCCCCCTTCGCATGGATGCTAAGCAGGAGTTGTGCGTGACAGCTACGCCGGCTTCTACCCTTGGGAGGCTATAAAAGGCACCCTTCACCCCCATTCAAGAGACACCATCCAAAGGAGAGAAGAGTAGCTTAGTGATTTTGCTCTCATCTTTAGAGTTAGAGTAGGGAGCGAGTGGGTGAGTTCCTCAGGTGACAGCCGAGCTTTGTAGAGAGAGTCCGGGATTTCTTCCTCGGTCTTGTCTCAACATTTCTGCCCCCGAGGAATATATTCAAGAGTTATCTTCAGTAAGTCCTCGGTCTCTTGCCTTTAGTATCTCGCTAGTTTACAACTTACTTTTCAGCAAGTTATCTTATTTATTTGATCTGTGGGTACCTGAGTATGCGCGAGTGATAGTGACTCTTGTTTGGGGTTTCCACTATAGCCCTTCGCGTTGGGTGGAGGTCAGTGGCTGAAAGCTTAGGCGTGGTGCTTGTGCTGGCTAGCCACCTCAGGTTGTGTTGCACCCCACAGAACTACAGTGGTAGGCGGCAGGTGGTGACAGTCCTGTCCGTCCTTTGTACTCCACCATGTTCGGGTGTACTCATAACAGTAGAGCTGAGCTCGGAAGAACCCCTCTCTCATCCCGTTTTAAGTTCTTCCCGTTCTAGCCATCGAAGCAGATCAGATTAGATATAGATAGTTTGTCTGGGGTAACGAGTAGCTAACTAAAGTCAAGTTCTCTACCCGCTTACCTTGTGCTCCCTGGTGGGTCCGGTTAGAAAAGTTCTAGGCTAGTCGCGTCTACCGTTCCTTGGATTCGATATCCAGGTTCTTACTCCCCTGGTGAAAGGCTACATCGTAATCCGTGCGCTTGCGGATTTAGTTAGGCTAAGGAGTGCCAACAGCTGTGCAATGCGGCTGCTTGACCATCATCTTCGTCCCTAGGTAGAATACTGCCTCCGGATGAAGATACTCATGGAGGCGCCGCTCGAGGAGAGAGCTCATTTCGGCCAACTGACGCCAGTCACGCCACCAATCAGCAAGCCGGCAGTTGTAGCGGAAATACTCACGAACCGCACGGTAAGACAAGAGCAGGATTACCTCTTTTTGGTCGATGATTTCCCTGAACAAGCGGCAGGTATACCGTAAGCCGAGGTACACACGGACGGCCTCTGTTTCATCGCTTGCATTCTTGATGCAGTGAACGATGATCTCCTCAGACATTTCCTTTGGCAGGATTTCTAATAGGCCACGGATCATTGAAGCACTAGCCATTCTTCTATGCGATGAAAAGGGCTCCATCGAGCGCAAGTGGAAGCGGAAGCGACGGTGGCGAGCGGCGGTGCAGAGGCGGAGCAGGGGATTTTTCGGGGAAGTGAGGTTTTCTTGAAAAAATTCGATCCACAATCTCGGATGGAATGCGATCTAGAATGCCTCGGAGGCTTCTCTGCGAAGCTAACCTTGAGCGGCGGCCATGGGCGGCAACAGTAACCGGCTCCAGGGCGTGCGCCGACCGGCCGGCCATGAGCTGTCACACCCTGAAAATGTTGGATTTCAGGATGTGATTAAAAAGAAAAATTAAACAACGATTTCTCATAATTTTAAAACTTTTTCCAACATTTATTTGTTTTGTAGGGAATTTAGTGTATGTAAAACAATTGATTGTTCTTTTGAAATTAAATAAGTTTATTATGTATGTTGCATTCATGCTGACGCATTTTGGTGTTTCATGAGTGCAGAGCTTTTAAAATGCGCCCATGTGACATCTAGGTTCGTCTGGGAATTTTCTGGACTTTTCCGGAATTTAATTCTCCTCTTCCTAGAGCTCTTTCTATTTATTAGAAGGCTCTATAGTCCTTTTCATGAGCTACAGATCTTTTTTATTTGGACTCCTCATGTCCCAATCTACCTCTCGGGATTTTCCTAGAATTGTTGGGATTTTTTGGGTATTTTTCGAGCTTTAAAAACATTGTATACGGTTTCTGGATTTGTTTTCGCACGGGAAATCATTTAAAAAAAGAAAAGAAAACCCTAACGGGTCGAGCCGCCCCGGTCCGACCCGCCAGGGCCCATCTAAGCCCGCATAGCAGCGCCGCCGCCGCCGGCCTGGGCGTGCGTGCCAGCGCCCACGCCTCCATGCCTCCTGTTGCTCCCTGCGCCGCCCAGCCCTCCCCTGCTGCACAGCGTGGCCGCCGCACCCGAGCCGAGCGCCGCCGCTGGTCTTCGCTGCCCCGCTCTGCTGCGTGCGGAGACCGCCGGGCAAAACCGTCGCCGCCAGGAGCTTCGCCGGGTTGAGCCCCACACCCGCCACCTCTCCCTGTCGACCGGCCCCCACCGGAGCGCCGCCGCCCTGTGAAGACCGAGCAGAACGCCGTTCATGTCCGCCGCCCACCGCTCCTCCGATTTCGGCAGACCCTGGGCCCCTCCACCGCTGGTGAGGCACCCTGCTCCATCCCCTAGACCTCCTCCTCCTTTTCCCCGCCTCGCCGGAGACCCTCGCTGCCCGAATCACCGCCGAGCCGGGCGCCTAGTACCACTGGCCGTGAGTGGCCTGAGGAGGACGAAGGTCGTTTTGCGTTTAGGCCCATGTAAAACTTCTCTGCTAGCCCATGTTGGCTACACCCATAGATTCTAGGTACACTACAAGGCTTTTCACTAGAGACCCTAACAAACACAGTAGCCATTTTGGTACAACTAGCAGCGCATGACCCCAAGGCATCGAGATTGATGTACGCCCACGGACATAACACGCCATGGGGGGATCAATGGCGTCCAGAGTGCATACCCAAAAGTGCAACATGCGGAGCTCCCAGAGCGCAGGCAAGGCGCTCCTGATGAGGGACGGTTGCCTAACGAGACATAGCCAACGGACCTCAGAGCGTAGGTGAGACCGTCCTCGATGGATCAAAGATCATACTTGAACTGCAGTTCCCCACGTACGCCTTCCGGTAACCACTGGTAAGCTAGAGACGTACATGCTACTTGTCCGAGACCAGAGCCATAATAGTTACGACGGCGGCGACGGGTTCCTGGGTTGCCGCTTAATGAACCGGACCTTACGGAGAGAGACTAGAGCATACACGAAGCAAAGCTCTAGCTCCCCGAACCATGTTGCTAAAAAGCAAGTTTTAACCATAAGTTGTAGTGGAACATTAAGTCATGATTAACAGTTAAATATCGGCGACGTAGCAGCACTTAGCATTAAACTACCCATAAATGCATAAACCTGGGATAACAAGGTATAGGATAAAAGTACTAGGAATAGCTGTCACACCCTGAAATTGTTGGATTTCAGGATGTGATTAGAAAGAAAAATTAAATAATTATTTCTCATAATTTTAAAACTTTTTCCAACATTTATTCGCTTTACAGGGAATTAAGTGCAAGAAAAACAATTGGTTGTTCTTTAGAAATTAATTACATTTGTTATGTGTGTTGCATTCATGCTGATGCATTTTGGTGTTTCATGTGTGCACATCTTTTAAAATGCGTTTACGCGACGTCTAGGTTCTTCCGGGAATTTTCTGGACTTTTCCGGAATTTAATTCTCCTTTTCCTAGAGCTCTTTCTATTTATTAGAAGGCTCTAAAGTACTTTTCACGAGCTCCTGATATTTTATTTGGACTCCTCGTGTCCCAATCTACCTCTGGGAATTTTCCTAGAATTTTTGGGATTTTCTGGGTATTTTTCGTGCTTTAAAAACATTTTCTGGAATTTTCTAGATTTTTTTTCACAGAAAATATATTATCCAGAAAATAAAAAGAAAAATCCCTAACCCTAACGGATCGGGCTGAGCCACCCCAGCCCGACCCGACCCGCTAATCCCGCCCCGGCCCGTTAAGCCCAGCTGGGCGCCCTGGGCGTGCGTGCCCGGCCGCCCTAGGGTGCTGCGCTGCACCTATAAAAGGGGAGCGCCAAACCCCCATGCACTGCTGCTGCCCCCTGCGTCCGCCGCTGCTTCCCCTCAGCGTAGCACTGCAGCCGCGCCGACCGGAGCCGAGCGCCGCCGGCCGGAGCCGCCTCGATCCGCCGTCTCCGCCGCCCGCCGGACGAAACCGTCGCCTCCTGGACCTTCGCCGCGCCGAGCCGCACCCCCGCCGCCTCTCCTCATCGCCAACCGGCCACATGAGCGCCGCTGCCGCGGGTCAACCGAGCCGGCCACCGTCCGCCCGCCGCCGGCCGGATTCCAGCCACCTCCGTCCGTCCCCGCCGTTGGTGAGCACATCCCCGTGACCCCCTCGTCCTCCTCTCTCCGTTCCCCACCTCGCTGGAGCCCCTAGACTGCCAGAGCACCGGCGACCCGGGCGCCCAGTGCCGCTGGCCGTGAGCAGCATGAGGAAGAAGAAGGCACATTTGCAGTTAGGCCCTCAAAGAAGAACGTAAATAATAGATTAGCTTATGTGTCTTGCAACTTTTCCACAAACCCCCCTGCAGGAACTAGATCCTTTAAACCCAGCCCAGGCTCTGCAGTTTTGCAGATCGGACCACGAAGAATTATCTATTCGCAGTGGCTTCTCACTGAGTCTAGCCATTCTTCTCTTCTAGCCCCTGTTGGCTATAGTTATTTGCGACTAGGTCCCTGCGATCTTGTTTAACCTCTAGATTCCACGTTTTAGCTCCGTTTCGATCCGTTCAAGTTGCGTTAGGTTCGTAATAACATAAAGCATACGTTAGAGGAGCTGTTTACCATGAAACTTGCTTTTATAATTTAATTTGGAATTAATTTGATTAATACCAAATCGAATGCCTTTCCCTACTAAAAGCAAATTAGGTTTACATATCGGTCTTTCATAATTAATGTTAATTTGACTAAAGCTATTTAATTGTGTTTCCTAAATAAAATTGAATTAGAGCCACACCTCCGTGTTTCTAAGCTAAATGTTAAATTTGGTTAATATATATATCACATTTGATTTTCTAAATAAAAGTTAAATAGGTTATATCTTGATTTTCACAAAAAATATAATATGATTAATATCAACATAAATGTGTTCCCTACTATAACTGGCTTAGTTGAACTCGAGATATAAACTCCTACGCTTAGATGATCACATGTGCTTTATTTCTAAATTAAATGTTTAATTTGCATAACTTATACGTAAACATCTCTAAATAAAATATGACTAGGCTTCACAACGTCTTTCTAAAAATGAGTATGAATTGGACTAATTGTAACATAGGGTACTTCTCTGAAATATCCTTTACATTATGTTTTCTTAATTAAAATAAACAAAACACCTAGTTCTTGTCTTGCATGATCAAACCTTTCGATAGTTGTTTCTTCTCACCGGTAGTCCACCTTAAGCGTTTCTTCGCGGTCGCGTGTCCTTCGATCGAGCCCTGTCATTTAGAACGTCCATTCAAAGCTTTTCTTTTGATTGATGTGTTGTTCTTAGTTGTCTCTGTTTGTTGCTTGTATGTTTGCTCTAGAGTGATTGCTTCAGATGATTGCTACGAGTAGGAGAAGGAACTTCGTTCGAGGATGTCGAACAACAAGAGCTGAAGATCCAGAGCAATTATTAATTGGATTTAAGGCAAGTATAGCATGGACAACCCTTGCTTCCCACACACCTTTGAAATTAATTGTTTCATACTTGCATGTGTCTAATTCTGATTACCTTAAGGTTGATCCTAGCTTTAATACCCAATTCCTTGACACACCGGGTTTATGCAGTTATGGGTAGTCTTTGCTAAGCGCAGCTACTGTCACCTTTATTTAAGTGTTAATATTGATTTAAAGGTTCACTTCAACATGATGGTAAAACTTGCTTTTTAGCAACATGGTTCAGAGAGCTAGAGCTTTGCTTCGTGAATGCTCTAGTGTCTCTCTGTAAGGTCCTGTTCGGAAAGCGGCAACCCAGGAACCAGTCGCCGCCGCCGGAACTATTATGGCTACGGTCTTGGTCAAGTAGCTCATACGTCTCTAGCTTGCCAGTGGTTACCGAAAGGCGTATGTGGGGAGCTTGCGGTGCAAGCATGGACTTGATCCATCGAGGACGGACTCACCTGCACTCTGAGATCCGTTGGTTATGTCTCGTTAGGCACAGTCCCGTACTGGGAGTCCCTGTGTGATGGGAACTCCACACGTTGCGTCGAAAGGGCAATGCCCGCGCTCTGGACGCCATTGATCCCCCTATGGTGCGTTTATCCATAGGCGTAATTCAATCTCGATGCCTTGGGGTCATGCGCTGCAAGTTGGACCAAAACGGCTACTGTGCTTGTTAGGGTGTCTAGTGAAAAACCTTGTAGCGTCCCTATGCACTCACACCTCAGAAGTGTGATACGTGCGTGGTTGGGTTGAAAGCTCTTTGAGCTTTTACGCTAACGGTTGGGTAAGGGCGAAACCTCTGCAGAGTGTAAATCTATCATGATAGCCGTGCTCACGGTCACGAGCGGTCTGGATCCTTTCTGATTAGTGGCTCTCTTAATGAAGATGATGTTTATTCCAGTAATTATACTTACACTCTTTAATTGGGTTTAGAACTGGGAGTTACTCACTTTGTAGTAAGTTGGATAATGTTAAAATGAACCAAATAAAAGTGCTAAATGCAGTTCAATCGTCTCAAGCCTTTTAAGCCTTTCATACCTCTGTGTTATACTTGCTAAGTATGATGGAATACTTACACTTGTATTCAATCAACAAAATCCTGGACGGGTAATCAAAAGGAGCAGCTTGTGAGGCAGTGGCTGAAGATTTACCAGAAGACTCTTTGTACATCTGAGCTGTGGTCAACCAGTCGGTGTCCCTGTGGACTTGAGGCTCGACTAGAAGAACTTGGATAAATAGACTTCCGCTGTGTAATTTCTGTAAACTCTGATGTAAATTGTTTTATTCGAGCATTATGTTCTCTGTATTACCATATTTGTAAGCTATATGTGTTGTGTGGACGTTCTGGGCACACATATGGCAGCATTCGGGTTTCTGTGGAAAACCGGGTGTGACAATAGCCTTAAGGTAAACAATTTAAGACACATGCATATGTGATAATGATTGCGGTACTGTATAGGTATCAAGGATGTTCCATGCTATACTTGCCTTCCTCAAAGCCCGGCTGCAGCTGCAAGTCTTGGTCCTCGAACTCCTGGTCGCCCACGAACTTGAACGGCTCTACGGCTGCTCACGCAATCACCACACAAGCACCACATAGGCCAATACATGCAAGCAAAGTTACTCTATTAGAACAGTACACCAAACAGTAACAAAAGAGCAAGAAAAGGCTATAAAACTATTCTACGCTTCGCTACGAACACATGAGCGTGAGAATCACCCAAAACGGAGCTAAAACGTGAAAACTACGCTAAAACAAGATCCAGGGGCTTGCTGATAAGAAAATAAAACTACCAGGGACCTATCCGCAAGAAACATAAAACTACGCTGAACTGAAACATAAAAACAGGAAAACCCAAGGGCCTCTGCGTAGAAGTGGCAAACGGCGGCGGACGGCGCTGACGGTGGCGGCGGCGCTGTGCCGTGGACCGGCCCGTGGACCGCGCGGCGACCGCGGTCCATGGTCCACGGTGGATCGACTCGCGTACCCCTTCGGGGGATCTGATCCCAGCCGCTCGCGCGGGATCGGACGGCGGCCAGTGGCTGCGGTTTGCGGGGCGGCGGCTGGTCGCCGACACGCGGCGGCGCCATGGCCGGGAGTGGCCGACGTGCGGCGTCCCGGCGCTACGGTGCACGGGAAGCGGCGCGGAGACCATGGGGGCGCGGCGGAGCTCACCGCGGGGTCGATGGGGTTGTCGACGGGGGCCGGCGGCGGTCGAGGACGGCGGCGGCTCGAACTCGAGCAGCTAGGGTTGGGCGAAAAGGTGAGCGCAGGTGGCGGCGGCTCGGCTTAAATAGGCCGGGTGGCCTAGGCGTCCACGCCCTGGGGGCCGAGCGGCGGCGACGCGGTCCGACTCACACCTGAGTCCGGCTCGGTGCGGCGGCGCGGCGGAGCTGACGGGTGGGGCCGCGGCTAGCGACTGGGCTGCGGGGCGCGGAGCGGGTGCGCTGGTGGGCCGGCCTAGGAGCGGAGGCGGGAGCGGCTGGGCCAGGCGCTGGAGCGCGGCGGCGCTGGGCTGCAACCTCCGAGCTGGGCCGGAAGCGCGAGCTGGGCCGTGCAGCGCGCTGGCGGGCTGCGCTGGCCAGGGAGGAAAAAGGGGAAAAGGAAAAAGAAGAGGGGGATTTTCTGGACTTTGGAGAAAAAGAAAACGAGGAAGAAGAAACAACCAAACAACTCAGACAAAAATTGAATGCACCAGCACGAATGCAACAGAGATATTCCTAAGCCTTATATTTGCTTTTAATTTCTCAAAAAGTTTTATTTTCCCTGTATTAATTGTGGCACTTTAATAAAAAGGGCTTTTTAATTACTAATTCGAGAAAGGCATTTTTAGGGTGTTACACAGGCAGAGGAGGACGTTGAGGAGGACCCGGAGGAGGTGGAGCAGTACGCATCCTCTGGCCCGGGAGAGGTTCATCAGCAGCACCAGGCTGAGGAGCAGCAACAGCCGCAGCAGCAGGCAGCCACAGGAGGTGACCCCAGTGGAGACCCAGATGGCGGTGATGGAGACGACGAGGGAGATGAGTCCCGGGCGCCCTCACCCCAGCCCCCAGTGCAGGGCGTCGACGCTGGATGCGGATGGGTTGTGTACAGCTATGTCAGCGATGAGGGTGATGACTTCTTCCACCCCCACGTCATCCGCTTGCTCCGTGGTCGCTGTGGTCACAGCCGTGTGAGAGTGGAGTACCACTGCTGGTGGTGGACCCATCAGCGCTACGACAACTTCTGGAGGAGTCAGGTGCACGTCCGCGTGCGTGATCGGCATGCACGGGCTGATCGTGCGAAGACTGTCCTCTACGCCATCACTGACAGGGAGACACAGGAGGCAGGGATAGCTGATGCAGCTCGTCAGGCTCTCTACGTCTACAGGCACAAGCACTTCCCCGCGATCCGGCACCAGCCAGAGAAGTGGTACCCCCGCAGGAGGAGCGGTGAGGCAGCTTGTACCATCGCTACACTCGCGGGTGTCGGGGACGCACAGCTTGCTTCCACAGTGCAGCTTACCGGCGCCCTCAGCACAGAGCTGGACGCCGCCCTGCAGGAGAACCACAGACTAAGGGACTGCCTTGACACCACATACTTCAGGATCAAGGCGATGGAGGAGCACTTCATGGGGAGAGCGAGGGCGCACAGCCCGAGGCACCAGGGGGAGTCACCGCCTCGCAGGATGACCTTCTACGGGAATGCAGCAAGCCGCACCACCATTGATCCTTAGGAGTCTAGTACCATGAGTCTATAATAGGGATCATTTAGTACCATGCTTTTGAGTCAAAACATGGCTGAGTCGTGTCGAGTCTTGTGTGAGCTATGTCCTTAGTTGCTTGGATGGTTTATCATTATGCTTATCTGTGATTTGGATTTTTGTAATGATTGTGATGAGAGCAGATGCACGTCTGTAATCATCTAGTATTGGATTAAGGTATAAGGAGTTTAATGAATAAATAGTTGGGGTCTTTATCTCTGTTGCACTTTATCTATCGTCTTCTCTGCATTTGAGGTTCTTTATCTTGTCAGCTATGCAATATCTCTGAGATCTGACTGCACTGAAATTGGATTGTTCAATATTATGATCTTTTGGTTATTAATGGGAAATTGTACATTGTTGATAGATGGTTGAGACAAGGAGGGCAACAGGTAGCAGTGGGACGAACCAGAACCCGCCAGTACCACCAACTACAGAGCAGATGATGCAGACACAGACTCAGCTGCTGCAGCAGATGGCCCAGATCATGACCATGATGCAGCAGAACCAGCAGAACACGCCTGTCTAGCAGCCCCTGGCACCTGCCAGGGATAAGAGGAGCGAGTTCTTGAGGGGACACCCACCCAAGTTCTCTCACGCCAGCAACCCACTGCTGGCTGAAGACTGGCTCAAGTCTGTGGAGAGGCAGCACGACATCGCACAGTGCGATGACAGGGAGAAGGTTCTCTACGCCTCAAGGCAACTTGAGGGAGCAGCTCTAGACTGGTGGGATGCCTACCAGTATGCACAGCCTGACCGCAACCTGATCACCTGGCGGCAGTTCCGCGATAGCTTCCGCTCTCACCATGTGCCTGAGGGGTTGATGACCCTGAAGAAGCAAGAGTTCCAGGCGCTGAAGTAGGAAGGGATGAGTGTCACTGCTTAATGTGACAAGTTTCTTGAGCTGGCCCGTTATGCTCCTGAAAACGTGGCAAGTGACATGAAAAGGCAGACCCGGTTTCAGAATGGGCTACAGGATGCACTGCAGTACCAGATGACCTGTATCAAATTCCCAAACTTTGGGGACTTGGTAGATGGAGCACTGATGCTGGAGCACAAGCGTCTAGAGATGGAGGAAAAGAAGAGGAAGTTCATGAATCAACAGTCGGGAAGCAACAGCCGCCCCCACTTCAACCCCTAGCCAAGCCAGCTAGTAAATCAGCAGCGCTTCCAGGGACAGTAAAGCCTGCTGAATCGTAACCAGAACATGCAGCGCCCCATAGTATCCACCACCTTAGCAGCCACAGCAACCGCAACGCTTCCAGAATCAGCAACAGAACAACCAGGCTCCATGCCTCACTCAGGCCAACAACATGCCCACGGGTCCAAGGGCATGTTACAACTGTGGGGAGACGGGGCATTTCTCCAACTCTTGTCCCAAGAAGGCCCGGAACGCCAGCCAAGACATCAACAACAATCTGAGGGCTGGACAGCAGCCAGTTCAGAATGGGAACCAGCAGTAGGCGCAGGGGAACCGAGGCCAACAGAACGTCGCCCAGGGTAGGATACATCACATGGGCGTGGAAATGGCACAAGATGCACCTGACGTGGTCGTTGGTACGTTTCCAGTCAACTCACACTCTGCTACAGCTTTATTCGATTTGGGAGCTTTGCATGCTTTTATATCTGCTGACTTCATGAAGAAGAACTCTATGCCCATGCAACCCATGAAAAACACCATGCTAGTCACTTCACCAGGGGGGACTGCGTGCCACCCTACGCTGTCCCGACATAACGATTACCATAAGGGGGGTAGATTTCCTAGTGCAACCGATAGTTTTGAACTCTATTGGCATGGACCTAATCTTGGGAATGAGCTGGCTGGCAAGGTACGATGGTGTGATACGATGTTCCCAGAGACTAGTAGAATTGACCACCGGGACTGGCGACAAAGTCGAGTATTAGGCAATCGGTTCCCTAGAGCATAACCAGATCGACCAAGCTGAGGGTGTTTAAAGGCTGCAAGGACCTATTCGCGATTAACTGTAGCCAACAGGGGCTAGTAGAGAAGTTTCACAAGACTCAGTGAATAGTCACTGAAATTGCAGAAACCTCGGGGTTAGATCTGCAAAAGGGCAGAGCTCGGGCTGGGTTGAGAGGATCTAAGGGTTCTAGGGTGTTTTCTGCAAGATCTCCAAGATTCAAGGAAAACTCGATTTATTACACTTTTAACCAGGGGCCTAAATGCAAAATGACCTTCTTCCTCCTCAGGCCACTCACGGCCGGCGGTATTAGGTGCTCAGCTCGACGGTGTTTCGGGCAGCGAGGGTCTCTGGTGAGGTGCAGAAAAGGAGGAGGAGGTCTCAGCTCGGCGGTGATGCGGGCAACGTTATCCGGAACGCTAAACGGTAAACAGTCGGTCACCCATCGTTTAGCTCATTATACGGACTAAACGGCCAATTAAACGGATTAAACGGCCATTAAACGGGCTAAACGGATGATTAAACGGTGAAGGACCGAAATGGTGACCAGAGAGGGGGGGAGTGAATGGGAGCCGATAAAAATTCTTTCCAACCGATCCGGCTATTTTCCCAAATCAACTCCGAAACCTCCGAAAGCGATCTTGCCAAGATCACGTAGTCACTGTCGAGCTACTGACCCTAGGAACATGAAATACGCAGCGGAACTCGAATCGATCGAAACGAACACAAAACGACCCGAAACAAGACTCGATCCAACACACCCAGGGGGGCAGTTAAACCGGGTCAGGGGGGCGGTTAAACCGCCCTGGCCTGGGAACCTCGAGAAAAAGTCAAATCGAAAGTGGATCTCCCAAACCGCTTGAGCTCTTGAGGCGAGATTTTGGTCAAATGATCTAGACCTCCAGTGGAGTGTTTTCCCAAAAGATCTCGGCCTCTAACTCGCTAGAACGCCAGGAATCTCAAATCTCGTGAAGAACACCATGACCTCGAGTTCATCCCGAAAATCTCAAATCCAAAGCGATTCCCGGCGTTTGGGGGCAAGAGATCACCAGCAAAAGAGGCACAAGGCACTTATGTGTGAATCCCCCAAAGAAATCTGAGAGAAAATGCCCTAGGAAGAGAAGAACGAAAATCCCCCAAAAATAGCTCCAAAAATACCTCCCAAAATAGAACAAGAAAAAGGAGCTCGTGGAATCAAATCATGGCACAAAGATGAGCAGCACAAACTCCATCACATAACCATGAATTCACCTATACAAACTAGGAATGATTCGAAGTAGTTCTAGGTGGAGGGGATGAAGGGGAAACTAGTTCAAAGGAGAAAACCAAAGAGAACTAAAGAGATAACTAGAGAGATAGCAGCCACCAGCCCTGGGAGGGCCAATTAGTAGTCCAAGTGGTGGTGCTCTAAAGACTAAACTACCCCTAAGTGATACATACCCCTCAGGGGCAAATTTGACATTTGGTTCTCAGATATTTTCTGGCTGGGACACCTTCCACTGCAAGCTAGCTTCCCTTTGACGCAAGCCTTGCAGTCACGCCGCGTGTCCTCCGGATCGAAGCTCCTCGATGCCGTTTTTGGGCCTGCCCAGGGGGGGCGGTTAAACCGCCCCTGCCAGCCACACTTGGCCCAGCAGCCCATCTTCGCCACGTCGAGTCCTCGGTCCTTGGTTTTGAGGCCCAAACCAAGGGAAACCGTCCACCGATGATTTTGTGGCCAAATCACCAAACCCCGCGCACAAACTTTGGTTGTTAGCCGCCACCTTGCGCCGGCTTCTCGTCCGCGTACGAGCTTCGGTTGTGAGCCGCTACCTCGCACCGGATGCACGTCCCCTTGCTTGTTCTTGCCAGCATGTGAACCACACTTGATCCATCCGGCCACCGGGTCCCTCGAACCAAGCCTACTTGTCTCTCCGCTCCTCGGAGGCCGCCATGGCTAAGACCTTTCGCGCCTGTTCTTCACCTGCACCAATGCAACCAAGCCGCATTCTACACCTGCAATACTTAAGCCAAGGGAAACGTCAATCCACACCACGTTGTCAATCACTCATCACACCAGGAAGCGACCATCCACCGGTCCTCGGACACACCGGGTCCTCAACCTCCCCCTTGATGAGTGCATTGACAACACACACATAGTAACCATTGAGATAAAGAAGATATAAAAGAAATCGAAAATAAGACTCAAGCAAGTGACTAAAAGCAAGAACAAGCCGAGAACAAAGTCACTATGCAAGAGAAAGCTCCAGAAACGCCGACCCTTCAAGAAGAAGCGAAAGGGCTCAACACCATTGGCAAAAGAGCAAAAACACAAAGCATCAATCACAAATCTCAAAACCTCCAAATCACTTTCCAGGACATTCAAAGCACTCCCCCTGCAAAGATGCAACTCCCCCTGAACAAGTGAACATGTGCGTGCGAAAAACACTCGAAATCGCTCAAACTTTCACAAATCGTGTGCACTCAGCACAGGGGCGGTTAAACCGCCCAGGGGGGCGGTTAAACCGCCCCTGGCAGATAACCAAGCTCAAAAGTGCCAAAATTGCACAAACAAACTCGCAACGATGCCGTTCCTACTTGAAAACCTTCCAAATATGCCCAGCAAGATATTCCACTGCACAAACTCTCAGAAACTTCACAAATTTTCAAAAACTCTCATTTTGGCAAAACTCTCACTTCTCACACAAATCCAACAAATTCTAGCGCAAAAGCTTTCTCATAGATTCAGCAACACCTCCCCCTTGCTAAATGCTCCAGAAATTCTCCCCCCTTGTTGACAATGCACAAATCAAGGAAAAATGTACAAAATGCAACTACAAGCTTCTCAAATATACAATGAGCAATACAAAATGCTACAAGTTAGAGAAGAGGCAAACAAGATAGTTCATCATGTGACACAGGCATTGCCATCAAGAAGGTAAAGACATATATCCAATTGACAAAGCCATGAGCAAGTTGTGTAGTTTTATCAAAAATGTCACCACATGAGCAAAGTCCTAACCATGGATTGTTCAAGCAAAAATGAACTTCATCTCACCAAAAGCATGAAAGGACAAGCATTCTTGACAAAAGATCATCATAAACGCCCAAGTTCTACCTCATGTCATGTCAAAGCACGGAGCCATGTGTTCACTTCTCATGGGAGTCTTCTCCGGCAAACAACATGCAACCGCTTAGCACCCATGTGTGCAAGTGTGTGCAATGGTGAAAGCATAGAGACATGAGCATAATTTTTTGCAAATATATCTTTTTCTCATCTTTCTTCTTTCATGCATAGAAATCTCATTTATCAAGTTTTTCAAGTTAAGCATGGTACATGAAATGTCTTTGCGACAAAAAGAAGCTTATGCTCCTCCACAAGATAAAGCATGGGCTAAACATTCACAATGACAAAGGTCTTTGACCCAATTGAAAAGAATATCACATCCTAGCATGATCTTAAGCAAGATATAGCCATTTCGGCTCAAACAAGACATGCAAAGGCTTTTACTCATGGGTGAAAGAGTTTAAGTTCAGTTTGTCATTTTAATTCAAAAGAGACTATCTCAATAGAATATATATCAAAACCATCAAGAGCATAGCCATCCATACAATCAATCCCTAGCCAGCCTGCCTAAACTCTAAAATGTAGCAAGTTGTACAAATCACTGCATATAGGAGAAGCTCAGCCTAAGATATGATACAAAAGATGAAATCAAGATACAAAAGCAAGAAAAAGTACATCAAGATACAAAGATGGTACAATAGTATACATATGCTACAAGAGAAGCCTCCAAAACTCAGCTCAGAAAAGTGCACACATACCAAGTTCCCCTCGCAAGCGGGTGAAGGTAGCTTGGTCTAGTGGTTTAGTAAAAATGTCTGCAAGCTGGTTTTGGGTAGAAACATGGGCAAGCTCAATATCTCCTTTCTCTACATGATCTCTCAGAAAGTGGTACCTCACTTCTATGTGTTTGGTTTTGTAATGAAGCACGGGATTTTTGGCTATGCTTATGGCACTGGTGCTGTCACAAAGAAGTGGAACATGGGACATGTCTAATCCAAAATCTCTCAAGGTGTAAGTGATCCAAAGCAACTGAGAACAACAACTAGCAGCAGCAACATACTCGGCCTCTGTGGTGGATTGGGCTACACTAGACTGCTTGCGAGAAGACCAAGACACAAGAGACGAACCAAGAAACTGACACTGACCAGAAGTAGACTTGCGATCAACACGACATCGATCAAAATCCGCATCAGAAAAACCATGAAGTGCAAGAGTGGAATCAGCAGAGTACGAAAGACCCAGCTCAAGAGTAAACTTGAGATACCTGAAAATCCACTTGACGGCCTGACGATGTGAAGTCCTCGGTGAAGCCTGAAAACGAGCGCACAGACACACGCTGAACTGTATGTCCGGCCTCATCGCCGTCAAGTAGAGGAGGGAGCCGATCATGCTCCGGTACTCCTTCTGGTCCACTGGTTCTCCGTCCTCATCCGCATCCAAAGCTATAGTCGTACTCATCAGCGTAGTCATCGGCTTGGAGTCGCTCATGTCGAATTTCTTGAGAATGTCCTTGGTGTACTTGCTTTGGTGCACGAATGTCCCATCCTTGGTTTGCTTGATCTGCAGTCCGAGAAAGAACTGCAACTCTCCCATCATCGACATCTCAAATTCCCTGCTCATATCGTCTGCAAACTTGGCAACAAGATCATGAGAAGAGCCACCAAAAATGATATCATCCACGTAAATCTGAACGATTAAGAGATCATTGCCATTTCTCAACAAGAAGAGCATTTTATCAACCTTTCCCATCACAAACCCCTTGCTAAGCAAGAACCCCCTCAACCTGCCATACCACGCTCTGGGTGCTTGCTTTAGGCCAATATAAAGCTCGGTGGAGTTTGTACACTCGGTGTGGGTATCTCTCACTCTCAAAACCCGGGGGCTGCGTCACATACACTTCTTCTCTGATCACCCCATTCAAGAAGGCACTCTTCACGTCCATTTGGTACAATTTGAACCCTTTAGCAACTGCAAATGCTAGAAGGATCCGAATTGCCTCCAAACGGGCAACAGGAGCAAATGTCTCCTCATAATCTATCCCCTCCTGCTGCGAAAACCCCTGAGCAAATTTTTTTAAATAAAAAGATAGGGTTTGGAATGGGTCTCACCACCACTTGGACAAATGTGCCCTCCTTTTTTTAACCTTTTTTTAACAAATAGGCCTTTTTAACAAATAGGCCACATTAATAGTGGCATTTTGTCGTGGCATTTTTTTTTGCCCGGCCTAACACTTAGACTATGCGCATAACATTCGATTTTGTTTTCTTTTTTACAACCATAATTTCAAACGGCCCAGCTTTCATTTCTTTTAAGAAACGGCCTAGCCTTTCGTGACCTTTTTTTCAGACCGGCCTAACACTTGGACTGAAAGTAAGCCCAACATTCAATTTTTTTTTTTTACAACCACAATTTCAAGCGGCCAGCACCACCCCACCTCGACCTGGCTTCGTGCAACCATCTCAACTTGGGCTTCAGCAGCCCAGCACCACCCCACCTTGACCTGGCTTCGTGCAGCCCACTAGTGGCAGACACGACTTGGGCTTTGTGCAGCCCACCAGTGTGTCTGCTAGCAAAATAGGCCAAAAAAATGCCAACACCGGATACAGGAATCGAACCAATGACCTCCAGAACTGCAGGTAGTCACTCTACCGCTACACCATCACAGTGTTCGTGCAAGGAAACTGAAGCTTCCTTTATTAAGGATGGGCATGATTACAATAAAATGGGAACGGGCCAAACAAGATGCGTACGGGCGAGACGGGGCAATAAATGGGAACGGGGAAATCCTGCTACTGGAAGAAAAGGAGTTATATTTTTGATTAAGCACACCAAAGCCTAGAGACACATCAATACCCAGTGGTAGGTTATGCACATGGTTAGCTTGCTGCAGGTCTGCCGTTCGAGTCTTGGTACCTTCTGAATTTTTTCGATTTTGCATTTTTATTCATATTTTATTACCAATCTTTCAAGTTTCCTCATATACATATTTTTTTATTCACATTTTATGTTTTCTTTAGATATTTTAAATTCTATATTTTCACATATTAATTTTTTACTTTTATGTTTTCTCCTGATACAAAGTTTGGGAGGCCACTAAGTATGCACTTCCAAAAATCAAATTCATTGCTTTTAAAAATCAAATTCTTTGCTTTTACGTTTTCTCAAGATACAAAGTTTGGAAGACCAGTATTATACAATTAGAAATTCAAAAGATTCAACCCTTCTTTTTTTGTAATGGCGTGCTTTGTACTTGTGTACACCTACAAAT
Source organism: Urochloa ruziziensis (assembly GCA_015476505.1). Taxonomy (NCBI): domain Eukaryota; kingdom Viridiplantae; phylum Streptophyta; class Magnoliopsida; order Poales; family Poaceae; genus Urochloa; species Urochloa ruziziensis. The sequence continues at coordinate 20,655,379 of CM027125.1, read as the reverse complement.
GATTGGAAAGACCACTAGTAAAACCACATGCCTTTGTTCTTTTGCATCCGCGTCGAGGGCAGCCTAGTAAAACCACAAGTCAACTGCTCTGCCTGGTAAAAGAACAGACCCGAACCCTAGCGATCCAAACCATTCCCCTTTCCCCTCAACGTCTCCACCGCCGCCGCCGAGTCCGCGACGCCCTCCACGAGGCCCTCCGAGGCCGGGTCCGCGATGCCCTCCGCCACCGGGTTCCCAACGCCCTCCACCGCCGGATCCACGACGCCCTCCGCCGCCGGGTCCCCTCCGCGGCCCCTCCGTCGCCGCCGGGTCCCCTCCGCCGCGGCTCTGCTGCCGCCGGGTCCCTGCCGCCCTCCATCTCCAGGTCCGCGAGCGACGCCCTTGGCCACCCGGTCCGCGACCGACGCCCTCCGCCATCTCGCGTAAGATGGCTCCCGGTCGGACCAAGCAAGCCACCATTAGCTGCAGGTTAGTTCGCTTTCTTCCACGACTTGGGCAGTGAGGAACACCAGTACATGTGCCGATTGAATTTTTAGGAACATGTCTTCTACTCTCGGTAGGAACACCAGTACATGTGCCGATTCAAATTTTAGGAACAAGTCTTCTGATCTCAGTTTTAGGATCAATTCATCCTAGTTTCGGTTTTTTTCTTTGTAATTATTAGTGATCTTGTTAAATCTGTTGTGGTATGTGGAAACTTGAACTTCATTTTTGAAGTGGGTTCCTTTTCGTTTGGTTGGTTGTTCTCGTGTTTCTGCTGGTTGTTCTTTTGTTGTGACTGAACATGGTTATGTGCATAACAGCCACTGTCCATGCATTAATTGCGCCATCTGATGTGGCTGATCTTTGTTTTTGTGCTCTTGACTAGGCTAAGTTTTCCATGGACACCAAACACAAGGCAGTCCAGAGTGCCTGATCAGATTTGCTCAAGAGTGGTCAGCGACAATTGAGGCACAAATTGAAGAAATGTGGTCAAGCCAAAGCATAAGGTAAATATATCTCAGTTAGGCTCTAAATCAAGGTGGCGATGTTGTAGTTATTAGTTTGCACTCATGCTAATATTAGCTCTTGGCTGTGCATAAGTAGAGAAGAATGTTTGGGCTACCTGTGAGGCTTTAGGCCTTCCAGAAGTAATGGTTTTGGCAGAATGTTGGTTTTTCTACCAATGCTGGTAGATTGTTTTTGGCAAACTCTTATATTAATTGTTCTGATGGAGATTTTTTAGTCTCATTTACATGGTTGTAGATAGATTTTTTATTTTAGTGATTATTTTGGCTGTAGTATCAGATCAGTTGTAATCAGTTCCTAATCATGAACTAGAGCTATTGATTAGCTCCATGAGGTTAGCACACAGCAGCTGGGCACATCCCATGATGATGCATAAATTCAACCATTTTTCCACAGAATTCTTTGTGAGTTGAATTGCATCAGATTGCACTTATAATAGCATCAGGTCCGGGTCATTCACATTCTTTTTTCCATTTGTATTGGTTCTGTAGAGGTGCTGGATTTAGCAATCTTGTTTGTAGAAAAAAGATCTAGCTGCTGAAAATGTTGAGTTAGAAAGTGATGTCTGATTCTAAAATCTGAATTGCATCAGATTGCACTTATGATAGATCCATCTGTTTTTGCTAAGCGAACCTTTCACGCCTGACAAACAAAAGGTTAGTTAACTTAGTATGAAAGGACAAACTACTGATTTCAATAAAAAGAAAATGATTACCTTTAGAGTTGTATCACACACTGATACTTCATTTGATGTTCTTTCAATTATTCATCGTCTGATAAACCTGATATCTTTTTTTCTGGTAATCTTTCATGACACGTTGCTGCACATAAATTTTCTAGGGTAATATCTACCTCATAGGATTGATTTCTTGTGATACTACTAAAACCTTTTTGTTGTAAGACATGCTTGATACTGCAGTCTGGAACACTTACTAATATATGACCAACTCACTCAAAGTTGTTTGCCTCTTATTTTAGACAAATGACAAGTATAAAGATGTGCCTCCCACTGCAATTGACCTGTCCAGAGATCTGCATTGCAACAGCAAGACGGGTCTCAGTGATCCTTTCAAAGAATCAATTGTAAGTTTGTTCAAAAGTAAGTTGGCTGCTCAATTATTAGCTTGTTCAAGTTAGGACAATTCTCTCGGGAAAATGCTATCGCAAGCGTTAATGTTTTGTTAGGTTGTATTTGGTTGTGTGATCATGATTGACCTGTTTATTTCCCATGAATTGGTGAATATTTATTGCACCTTGCATGTGATTTGACCTGTATGTTTGAAGCTCAGAAAGGAAATTTTATTGGTTGTGGCTGGTAGCTGTATTATCTTGGTGACCTAGGTTTCTTAAAATAAAATCTGACAATTTTGATTCTGTGATATTTCATTGGATGTAGATTAGTGTCCTGTATAGACAACTAGGCTTAATTCTTCTAGGCTAGCAGGAAAAGAATCATATTGCAGCTTTCACCGCGTTCTCTTTAGACTGTAGCTGAATTATGTTAGGAACCTGAATTATTGCAGTTTTCTCTTACAGTATCTGTACCTGCATGTTTTTAGATTCTAATGCAAACTTGATTGGTCATGTTAGGTACAAATGGAAGCTATCGTGGCTGAACCTACAGAAGAAGGCCAATTTCCAAAAACTGCTACTGAAGCTGTTGCAGAAGCCCTGCCATCATCAAAATTTCTTCAGAATGTCAGTCTCGAGATAGCTGCTCCAAAGAAGAATGCCGCATCAGCTGTCCATGCAATAGTGCAAGAACTCGAGGCAGAGGATCAGGCAGAAAAGGAGGATTCTGCAGCTATGAGATGCCAAATCGAGTACCCGCGGATTGGATTGGAATGCTTTAAGTCAAAGATTGAACAACCTGAAGAAGCAAGGTGAGGAGACAAACTCCTTCGTCGTCTTCGGCACCTCAAGGAGTAGGTGATCCCTCTTTGACTCATGCAGATTCTCGTGCCAAAAACATTGGTGTCTAGCCAACTACATCTAGAAACGGAATCATTTTGCTACCTGGACCTAAGACTGCATTTTGATTTGCTACTTGTTGGATGTACTTGGATGTCTATTCTGAGATGACACGAATTACGTTTTGGAAATGTGAGATGTCTATTCTGGATATATGATTCTGGTACTTGATTTGGCTATTCTGGAGATGACATGAAATATGTTCTGTAAATGTCTGATGAAATAGTCTGATGAAACATTTTCTGTTTGCAATGAGTTTGATATGTTGGCCGTATGTTTTCATTTTTGATGGGCCGTGCCCATTCATTTTTAATGCGATGTTATTGTTCATTGTTGTGGGCTGTAATGGCATGCTATCATTGTTGTGGGCTGTAATGGTACACTATCATGGGCTGTGTTGACTGTCCATTTTTAATGGGTTGTGTTAGTGTCATTGTTGTGGGCTGTAATGGTATATGGGCTGTAATGTATATATGAGTTTGAGAAAATAGGCCCATTAAAAAATGGTTGGAAATAGGCCTTGTAAAAAATGTTTAGCATGGCCCACTAATAGACTGGTCACTAATGGGCCTTCTTGGGCCATTGAATTTTTTTTACGAACCAAATCGTCACAAAGGTGTGTTGCCACGTCAGCTCCAACTCACTGCCACGTCATCCGCGTACAAGGTTTTGTGACGTTTTATAGATGTTTAATGACGAAAAACTACCGTCACTAATTAGTGACGACACAAAAATCGTCAAAAAAATTTGTGACGAAAAAAAATCATTTTCGTCACCTAATACCTTTTATTACGGGGAATAGGTGACGAACGAGTTTTCGTCACGCTAGTGTCACAAATTGTGATATGTGACGTAAATTTTACTTTTGGTGACATAAATGAAACGTTATAAAAGCCCGCATTTGCTGTAGTGTAGGGATCACGCCACTAGCCTCTTCACCGATCAGAACGTTGGCAGTCCCGTTCCAATCAACATCATCCGTCGACACCGAGACACATGCTCGCGCATCGACAAGTCCTCACATGCACCGTTCTCTAGCCCGAACGTCTCGTGTGACATCCTTGACCAACAGGACCTCAGTTCCTCCCTGAACTTAGTCCCGAAACCTCAGTTCATCCTGAACCTAGTTCCAGCCCGTCACCGACCACGCTCCGCCTCAAGCAACACTTGCACATGAACAAACACGCATCCGTGTACGAGCACAAGTCCACGACTTGACTCATGATCAGTCCATGCAACCCCACTCACACGAGTGTGTCACATCAATATCAAAACACACTACCACGAGCGCAACACTATGCAAACATGCATATCACCCTATGCCATTATATTAATCACTTTGCAATGCCAATTTCAATATAAACCAATTTTTCATCACACATGATCTCACAGTTTGCAATGGGAGATTTCAATTGAGCTTCAAGTGAACTAATCATGGTGCGTGATTCAAGCAACTGAGCACGCAAAGCAGGACAAGAAGTACAAGCACCTAGCAAAGATGATCTAGACTTCAACTTAGCAAGCTCAACCCTAACACCTTCTAGTTCATCTAAGCATGTCATGTGTTTCTCCTTAAGCACAACCAGATCAGCAAGATGCACATCACAGAACGAGCATTCAACTTCATCAGACACAAGAGGAGCATCTTTCAACACAGCAATCTCTGACTCAAGCTTAGCTGCTCTCTCCCTAGACTCGCAAAGCAAAGACTCAAACTCCATCGCCTTCTTTCCAGTCTTAGAAAGCAAGGTCTCAAGCTCAGCCACTCTATCCTTGGACTCTCCTAGCAAAGACCTAAACTCCCTCTTCTCCTTGTTGGTCTTCCTAAGCACATCATCACGGTTATCGACCAACTGCTCTAATCTAGCAATCTCCTGACGCAAAGAGGTGGGATCGGTCAATACCTCATCCTCGGAGTCGGAGTCGGAGTCGTCCTTGCTCTTCACGGAGTCGTGCGCCATGGTGTAGTAGTCGACGGCGGCGAAGGAGATGCCGTTGAAGTTGCGGTTCAAGCTCTTCTTCTCCTTGCGGTGGCCGCGGTCTTCATCTTCGCTGCTTGAGCTTGACGACGTGTTGGTGGAGCTTGTGTCGATGTCGCTCGCATCTGCCACCATCGCTCGGGATCTGTTCTTCTTGTGTCCACCGTGCTTGTTCTTCGACCTTCTCTCGTCCTTGTTCTTGTGCTTGGAGCGGTACTCGTCCTTGGGACGGTGCTTGTGGTCGTCTCACGGGCGGTGCTTGCGATTGTAGTCGTTCTTGATCTCCTCGGGGCACTCGGCGATGAAGTGGCCCATCTTCCCGCATCTGTAGCACGTACTCCAGGCGCGCCTCGAACCCTTCCCGTTCTGGTACATCCGCTCGAACCTCCCCGTGAGCAACGCGAGATCCTCCTCGGTCAGCACCTCATATTCTTCATCTGGAAGAGACACAAGAGAAGACAAAGCAAAGTGTCTAGGAGTGTTAGCATGTCCATATCCAGAGCCACCGACTAGAGCCAGACTATGGGGATCAGTCAGACTCTTAGCCTTGGCAAGCAGCTGTCTGTCATCCTCAGAAGACTTCAACTTCGAGAAAAGCTCATTGACAGACAAAGTTTCATAGTTTGCCGACTCCATGATCGCCTCAACATTGGCACCCCACACGGATCTATCAAGTGCTTGCAGGAGCTTGAAAGCTCGGTCATGATCTGAGTATGGGAGTACGGTAATGTTGGCTTTCATGTTGTTGACAATGGAAGTGAAACGCTGAAACAAAGCATCAACAGACTCTCCAAGCAAATGAGCAAAATTTTCATATTCTCTCCGATACATCAAGAAAAGCCTAGCCTTCACATGGCTATCACCAGCGTGGGCTACCTTGAGCTTCTGCCAGATCTGGCTAGCTAGGTCCTCGCCCAAAACTCGCTCAAACTCCTCGGCAGACAAAGCACAGAACAAGTAGTCAACAGCTCTAGCATTCGCCTCAAACTTATCCTTTGCATCCTGGGCATCTAAGTTGGTGGGATTGACATAGTTTTCATCTTTGGTCACATCCCACAACAACTTTCCTTTGCCTTGCAAGAAAGCGCCCATACGCGCGACCCAGTTCGGGTAGTTCTTCCCATCGAAGTGTGGAGGCCCGGAACCCCGATCTTGGTACGCCATCTTTGGATCTTAGACTGGTTAGAGTCGTAAAGACCCGTAACCGGCTCTGATACCAATTGAAGGACCGAAACGGTGACCAGAGAGGGGGGGAGTGAATGGGAGCCGATAAAAATTCTTTCCAACCGATCCGGCTATTTTCCCAAATCAACTCCGAAACCTCCGAAAGCGATCTTGCCAAGATCACGTAGCCACTGTCGAGCTACTGACCCTAGGAACAAGAAATACGCAGCGGAACTCGAATCGATCGAAACAAACACAAAACAACCCGAAACAAGACTCGATCCAACACACCCAGGGGGGGCGGTTAAACCGGGTCAGGGGGGCGGTTAAACCGCCCTGGCCTGGGTACCTCGGGAAAAAGTCAAATCGAAAGTGGATCTCCCAAACCGCTTGAGCTCTTGAGGCGAGATTTTGGTCAGATGATCTAGACCTCCAGTGGAGTGTTTTCCCAAAAGATCTCGGCCTCTAACTCGCTAGAACTCCCGGAATCTCAAATCTCGTGAAGAACACCATGACCTCGAGTTCATCCCGAAAATCTCAAATCCAAAGCGATTCCCGGCGTTTGGGGGCAAGAGATCACCAGCAAAAGAGGCACAAGGCACTCATATGTGAATCCCCCAAAGAAATCCGAGAGAAAACACCCTAGGAAGAGAAGAACGAAAATCCCCCAAAAATAGCTCCGAAAATACCTCCGAAAATAGAACAAGAAAAAGGAGCTCGTGGAATCAAATCATGGCACAAAGATGAGCAGCACAAACTCCATCACATAACCATGAATTCACCCATACAAACTAGGAATGATTCGAATTAGTTCTAGGTGGAGGGGATGAAGGCGAAACTAGTTCAAAGGAGAAAACCAAAGAGAACTAAAGAGATAACTAGAGAGATAGCAGCCACCAGCCCTGGGAGGGCCTATTAGTAGTCCAAGTGGTGGTGCTCTAAAGACTAAACTACCCCTAAGTGATACATACCCCTCAGGGGCAAATTTGACATTTGGTTCTCAGATATTTTCTGGCTCGGACACCTTCCACTGCAAGCTAGCTTCCCTCCGACGCAAGCCTTGCAGTCACACCGCGTGTCCTCCGGATTGAAGCTCCTCGACGCCGTTTTTGGGCCTGCCCAGGGGGGCGGTTAAACCGGCCCTAGGGGGCGGTTAAACCGGCCCTGCCAGCCACACTTGGCCCAGCAGCCCATCTTCGCCACGTTGAGTCCTCGGTCCTTGGTTTTGAGGCCCAAACCAAGGGAAATCGTCCACCGATGATTTTGTGGCCAAATCACCAAACCCCGCGCGCAAACTTCGGTTGTTAGCCGCCACCTTGCGCCGGCTTCTCGTCCGCGTACGAGCTTTGGTTGTGAGCCGCTACCTCACACCGGATGCACGTCCCCTTGCTTGTTCTTGCCAGCATGTGAACCGCACTTGATCCATCCGGCCACCGGGTCCCTCGAACCAAGCCTACTTGTCTCTCCGCTCCTTGGAGGCCGCCATGGCTGAGACCTTTCGCGCCTGTTCTTCACCTGCACCAATGCAACCAAGCCGCATTCTACACCTGCAATACTTAAGCCAAGGGAAACGTCAATCCACACCACGTTGTCAATCACTCATCACACCAGGAAGCGACCATCCACCGGTCCTCGGACACACCGGGTCCTCAAACGGACACGGTTAGGCACTGTGTAGCGTTTACACGGCATGTAAACGGCCGTTTAGGCACTGTGTAGCATCTAGGGGATGGAGCAGGGTGCCTCTCCAGCGGCGGAGGGGCCCGGGGTCTACTGGAATCAGAGGAGCGGCGGGCTGCGGACGTGAACGGCGTCCGGCTCGGTCTTCACAGGGCGGCGGCGCTCCGGTGGGGGCCGGTCGACGGGGAGAGGTGGCGGGATGGTTTTACCCGGCGGTCTCCACACGCAGCGGAGCGGGGCGGCGAAGACCGGCGGCGGCGCTCGGCTCGGCCGGCTGGTGCGGTAGCCGCGCAGTGCAGCAGGGGGAGGGCTGGGCGGCGCAGGGAGCAACAGGGGGCGCAGAGGCGAGGGCGCCCGACCTTTATAGGCGCGCGGGGCGGCCGCGCCTGGCACGCACGCCCGGGCCGGCGGTGGCGGCGCTGCTGTGTGGGCTCAGATGGGCCTTGGCGGGTCGGGCCGGGACGGCTCGGCCCATTAGGGTTTTCTTTTCTTTTTTTTTTGAAAATGATTTCCCGTGCGAAAACAAATCTAGAAACCCTAGACAATATTTTTAAAGCACGAAAAATACCCAATAAATCCCAACAATTCTAGGAAAATCCCAGAGGTAGATTGGGACACAAGGAGTCCAAATAAAATATCTGAAGCTCATGAAAAGGACTATAGGGCCTTCTAAAAAATAGAAAGAGCTCTAGAAAGAGGAGAATTAAATTCCAGAAAAAACCAGAAAATTCCCAGACGAACCTAGACGTCACAGGTGCACATTTTAAAAGCTCTGCACACATGAAACACCAAAATGCGTCAGCATGAATGCAACACACATAAAAAACTTATTTAATTTCAAAAGAACAATTGATTGTTTTTCATACACTAAATTCCCTATAAAACAAATAAATGTTGGAAAAGTTTTAAAATTATGAGAAACCGTTGTTTAATTTTTCTTTTTAATCAGTCCTGAAATCCAAAATTTTCAGGGTGTGACATGAGCGGGCCAGAACAGTTGCAAATTTCGTCAACCTTAAAACGTTCATCACACAATATTTCGTCTTGTGACCGAATCCGTACCAACCGTGTGCCAGCGTGGGCGCTCGCTTTAGTTGCCGCGCTGGCGGCTCAATGGGCCAACAGCTGACACGCAGCAATGGGTCGTGTGAGGCGAAGATGGAGGCCTAGTTCAGGCTCTGATCTGCTCCATGCTGATGGGCTCATGCACTTGGCCCATTTGGCTCCATACGTTCATCCCAGTCCACGGACTTAGGCTGTGTCACTACAATGTGGGGACCACCTGTCAACTTCATCCTCTTCTTCACGTCGTCTTCTTCCTGCCACCGGTGAAGGCCGCGACCGCTGCCGTCTCGTCCGGACAGACGAGACGCCCCCCATGTCGCGATGCTATATGAAACATGTTGCCTCGCCATCGTTTCTCTGGCTCATCCGAATTCAGATCTATCTGACCGGGGTTAGATCTCCGACGAGCATGCCGCCGTCCGGTACCTTCATGAATCCGGCGGAGCTCGGCCATGGCCCCTCTCCCCGTCTCGACCCACTCCTCAGCTCCTCAGATGCGCCAGGGAGCTTGAACCCACGTAGCTTACCTGGCCCCATGGGCGCAACTGTGACAGACAGTGCGGATCTCCGGCCAGCCCGACGCGCGAGCGGGACCGCCGGAGCGGGAGTGAGCGCCCGCCGGGGCCCGGCCGAGGTTGCTCCACGGAGCCTAAATCCTTGTCTCTTGCCGGGATCCGTGGGGTAGTGCACCGGTGCGAACTTCCGGCCGGGCCGGCGTGCGAGCGAACAGCCGGCCGGACCGGGCGTGAGCGCCGGACGGGGCCGGCCTGGGTTGCTGGTGGACGGCCGGGGGACCAACGCACACATCCGCAACCAGGTCCCACAACACCGGTGGACCCAGACACGTGGACCGCCAAGTCACGCCTCTCCGGTGGACTCAGAAGACGCGGACCGTCGAACCCATCCGTCCAGTGGACCCCGCGTTGACAAGTATGACCCGAAGTGAAAGATGACGAAGAGCATTCGTCACCAATGCTACGGCCGAGGGCTCTTTGCTTCAATGACGACACGCCCATTGCTTCAATGACGAAATTTCCCCTCACGTCATGGTTGCAAAGGGGCGTTTGATGACTGCGGAAGTTCAATGACAAACCCTAAAATTTCGTCATTGATGTGGTTGCTTGAGTGAGGAAATTTTGAAACGTCAATACCATTTCGTCATAGAAGCAACATTTTGGCGTAGTGGGGAGATTGCAGGGCATCTACAGCTAGCTCGATGGCAGCCCCATCACGCGGTGTCATCTTCCCCAAGACCTTCGAGGAGATCCCAGAGCACCTCAAAGGGATTAGCTTCTTCGCTGAAGTCCATAGCAGCGACACCTCTGACTCCGACTCTGTCGGCGACGTCGCGGCCGACCCGGCGCTGGACATACACCTAGATCTGACCGGATCTGACGACGAAGATCCATCGCCCAGGTGTGCTGGCCCTACGGGACAGGATCCTGGACCTGCTGCCCCGGCGCAGACTTCCCTTACCCGACGAGATTGTTGCCAGGTTAGATCGCATCCACAGCGTCCTCTCCGACTGCATTACTATGTCAGAGGTAGGGATGAAAACGATCGGAAACAGTCGAAAACGAAATTGCAGTAGCAGAAACGAAGCTCGGTCGGTCGAAAATTTACCATATTTTCTAAATCAACTATTATGTAAGAAATGCAATGTAGAGGTGATAGCGATTCAAAATATCAAGTTTTGTGTTTGAGTAGAATCGGAAACGGTCGGAAACGAAACCATTTTTTCGAAAACGAAGCTCGGTCGGTCGGGAATTTCCATAACCATTTTCACCCCTAGTCAGAGGAAACTCTTCGTGGGTCCGCCGTCTGGTTCCTACTCGACCTGAAGAAAGCTGCCGCTACATATTCTGATGGCCCTTTGTTGGTGGTCGTTACGATACGGTTTCACCACCAACATTCCGTCACATTTCAGGCTCATCTTGCTCATAACAAAGTAAAATTGATTAATTCTAATGAGTTCCACAAGTTTTGTATAATTTGTGAGTGCAGGAGCAAGCAAACAAAAGCTGAGCCACATTGGGCACCAAGCCAGGCTGACCGACCCCCTTCTGTGGCCACTTGCCACGTCCCTGGTCCAGGAGATCACAAACACAACACAAATGATCATGAGACGTGCGATCAACGTCGGTTTGATCCAAGAACCCGAAAGGCCTAAGCTACATTTGCAAGGATTGAAGGGCCCAGCAACATTGGATTCTCGGACAGCTATGATCCAAAGCAACCGTTACCGACCTCAGGGAGCAATCCAGAGCGTCCCTGAAGAAGGCGGTGCCACGGGGCAGCCAGGCCAGGCCGATCGGCCTGGCCTAGGCCGGCCGGCCTCCCCCAGAGGCCGCCACCTGTCCCCCTTCGTGTGGCAGTTAAGCAGAGGGTTAGCTTAAACCTGATGCCTGCAACCGCCCTTGAAGACTATAAAAGGGACCCTCCTTCACCTTGAGAAAGCATCCATCAACCATCCAAAGGAGAGAAGAGTAGCTTAGTGGGCTTTTGCTCTCATCTTTAGAGTAGAGTAGGGAGAGAGTGGGTGAGTTGCTCGGGTGACAGCCGAGCTTTGTAGAGAGAGTCCGGGATTTCTCTCTCGGTCTCGTCTCAACATTTCCGCCCCCGAGGAATATATTCAAGAGTTATCTTCAGTAAGTCCTCGGTCTCTTGCCTTTAGTACCTCGCTAGTTTACAACTTACTTTCAGCAAGTTATCGTATTTATCTTGATCTGCAGGTACCTGAGTCTGCGCGAGTGACAGCGACTCTTGTTTGGGGTTTCCTCTATAGCCCTTCGCGTTGGGTGGAGGTCAGTGACTGAAAGCTTAGGCGTGGTGCCTGTGCTGGCTAGTCACCTCAGGTTGTGTTGCACCCCACGGAACTGCAGTGGTAGGCAGCAGGTGGTGACAGCCCTGTCCGTCCTTTGTACTCCACCACGTTCGGGTGTACTCATAACAGTAGTGCTGAGCCCGGAAGAACCCCTCTCTCACCCCGTTCTGAGTTCTTCCCATTCTAGCCGTCGAAGCAGATCAGGTTAGGTACCGATAGTTTGTCTTGGGTAACGAGTAGCTAACTAAAGTCAAGCTCTCTACCCATTTATCCTTTTTCTCCTTGGTGGATCCGGTTAGAAAAGTTCTAGGCTAGTCGCGTCTACCGTTCCTTGGATTCGATATCCAGGTTCTTACTCCCTTGGTGAAAGGCTACATCGGACTCCGTGCGCTTGCGGATTTTAGTTAGGCTAAGGAGTGCCAACAAGCTTTTCTGGCGCCGTTGCCGAGGAACGGTAGCAACACTAGTGTAGAATCTTTTTAGCCGTACACCTTTACCCCCATAACCATCTACCACAAGGAGTTTTCTCCTAGTTACCCGACGGTTCCATTTAGCGAGTATTTGGAACCGCCTTCATCTTGCCACCCCATACCACCTCATGGCTTCGAGATCCGTCCCAGTCTCGTTGCCATGGTTCATGCACAGTCTTTCGGTGGAACGAAGGACGAAAGTCCCTATGCTCACTTGCAGGTTTTTGAGGAGAATTGCTCCCTTCTTATTATACCCGGCGTAAACCAAGACACTATACGATGGAAACTTTTCCCATTTTCTCTGATGGGAAATGCAAAATCTTGGTACAACCGGACTGCAAGGGGATTTAGCGGAGATTGGATCAAGTTGAAAGACGAGTTTTGTCTGTTCTTTTACCCTGTCTCCAAGATCTTGAAGCTCAGAGTTGAGTTGATGACATATCAAGTTGAAAGACGAGTTTTGTCTGTTCTTTTACCCTGTCACTTGGAGCCACGTGGGAGCTCTGTTAGCCTAAATGGTCATTTAGTCCGTTTAAACACCGTTTAAACGGTAAACAGAGGCGATGAGTCACTTGGAGCCACGTGGGAGCGGTTCATAAAATTGGCCAACTCAGGGCCACCGCATAACATTCCTGAGGAAATGCTTATGCAACATTTTGTTGGTGCATTGAAGCTGGAGAGTGCACAGTTCTTGAACATCACCTCCGCAGGGTCAGTGCTATACAAGACAGTGGATGAGGTACGAGAAATCTTGGAAAAAGTTCTCAACTCTACCGAGTACACTGGCGTCTTCGACAACCCACCAACACCACCAACAACCCCCACAGACAAACAGCCACTACTCGCCCTCACATTCGATCCGCCTCCTCCGATCATAGAGGAAGTGCTCGAACACCAAAGTCCTCAGACCATGAAAATATTCTTGACGATCTGCCGCACTTCATTCCCGAGCTCTTTACAGAAGAAGATTACTTGGAGATCGGCAATACATCACGTATGCCCATGGAACAAGTGTGCGCAAGTTCAAGGTCTAAGGCGTTCATTCCAGAAGCCGTACCGCAGATCGAGGGTTTATCTGCGATCATGAGCAAGGAATGGACGGAGGAAATTGAAAGTTGTGAAGACATCATCCGAACCACCCGCAACTTCAGAGTACTCCATTGCGCTATTGAGGGAACTAACTTCTCAGGAAGTTGCCTACGACCCGAAGGTCGGGAGTAATATCATATCAAGTGCACTCGCATCACAAGTGCAACCAGATGAACCCCGGTCCTTCTCCCGTAAGCACCTCAAGTGGATCGACAGCCAAATGATGGAATGCAGAGGAATCATCCGTGTTGTGCCCGTACACATGGGACGCAACAGGATTTTCCTAGACTTCCACATTTTCGATATCCCTAGAGGCGACAACTTCTTCCTGATCGGACAGCCAATAGAGCACCTTGCCAACCCGAACCATGATCGAGCAACGATACAGTTCAAGGTTGGTAAAGAGATCATCCCGGTCAGCCTTGTGCGGTCAGTGAACACTATCGCAGAGGCCCGATCCGAGACAGACCCAGTGGAAAAAGCAGTTAGCTTCGCTCAAGAAGAGCAAGCTCAGTCCTCACAGGCTGAAGAGGCTAACCATTTCATCCAAGAGGCAGAAACAGACGGTTTTATAAAACTCGACGAGGAAGAAAAGCCACAACACCCCCCTCCTGAGTTGAAGCCGCTGCCTCCTGGACTTAGATACGCTTTCCTCCACAATGACCGACGCTCGCCAGTCATCATCAGTGACAAACTGACAGAGAATGAGACTCGGCAGCTTATCACAGTCCTAGAGAAGTACCGGTCTGTCTTCGGGTATTCTCTACAGGACTTGAAGGGGATCAACCCCAGCTTATGCACCCATCGCATACCTATGGAGCCGGACCATACGCCGTCTAGAGAACATCAAAGACGGCTGAATGATGCGATGAGGGAGGTAGTCAAGAAAGAACTGTTTAAGCTTCTGCACGCGGGTATAATCCACCCCATGCAAGACAGTGAATGGGTCAACCCCGTTCAAGTTGTGCCGAAGAAGGGTGGAATGACAGTTATCCAGAACGAGAAGAACGAACTTATCCCTCAGAGGACCGTTACTGGATGGAGGATGTGCATCGATTACAGGAAGCTTAACAAAGCTACCCGTAAAGATCATTTTCCTCTCCCCTTCATCGACGAGATGCTTGAGCGGTTGGCAAACCACTCATTTTTCTGCTTCCTTGATGGAAACTCTGGTTATCATCAAATTCCTATTCATCCTGATGACCAGAGCAAGACTACCTTCACCTGCCCCTACGGAACGTTCGCTTACCGGCGGATGTCTTTCGGCTTATGCAATGCACCTGCTTCATTTCAGCGGTGTATGATGGCGATATTCTCTGACTTGATCGAACAGATCATGGAAGTATTCATGGATGACTTTACCGTCTATGGTAAAACCTTCGACAACTGTCTCGAGCACTTGGAAAGAGTCCTCAAGAGGTGCGAAGAGCATCACCTTATCCTAAATTGGGAAAAGTGCCACTTCATGGTCAGAGAAGGAATTGTGCTGGGACACAAGGTGTCAGAAAGAGGAATAGAAGTTGATAAGGCAAAAATAGAAGTTATTAAGCAACTACCACCCCCGACGAATGTCAAGGGTGTGTGAAGTTTTCTGGGTCATGCTGGCTTTTACTGAAGATTCATCAAAGATTTCTCTCGGGTAGCCAGACCTCTTACAAGCCTTCTGGCTAAAGAAGCACCCTTCAACTTCGACGATGATTGCCTTCTCGCCTTCTACACCCTCAAGAAGGCACTTATCTCAGCTCCCATCATACGACCGCCCGATTGGAATCTTCCATTTGAGATCATGTGCGACGCTAGCGACTATGCAGTCGGGGCAGTGCTCGGTCAATGCAAGGATAAACAACATTATGCTATATCTTATGCAAGCAAGACATTGACTGGAGCTCAGTTAAACTATGCGACAACGGAGAAGGAACTCCTGGCAGTGGTGTTTGCCATGGACAAGTTCAGATCTTACTTGGTTGGTGCCAAAGTGATAGTATATATAGACCATGCTGCACTAAAGTACCTCTTGACCAAGAAAGATGCCAAGCCACGACTCATCCGTTGGATTCTGCTCCTTCAAGAGTTTGATTTAGAAATACGAGACAAGAAGGGGACAAATAATTGTGTGGCGGATCATCTCTCAAGAATGCAGGTTCAAGGGTCGGATCTTCCGATCAATGACTATCTCAGAGATGATACTCTCCTCAAGGTCACCACATCTAGTCCATGGTACGCAAATTTGGTAAACTTCATGGTGACTGGGTATGTGCCTCCAGGAGAAGACAAAAAGAAGTTAATCTACCTCAGCAGATTTCACCTTTGGGATGACCCCTATCTGTTCAAGGTTTGTGCTGGCGGATTACTCCGACGATGCATCCCTCACGAGGAAACACATAAGATCCTTGATCGTTGCCATTCATCACCATACGGAGGACACTACAGAATTTTCTGAACCCATGCAAAGGTCTGGCAGAGTGGATTCTTCTGGCCGACCATGTATTGAGATGCTAAGGAATTCGTACGGAGATGTGCCAGGTGTCAGAAACACGGGAATATCAACGCCCGTGATGCTATGCCACTGCAAAATAACCTCTAGCTGGAGATTTTCGACGTGTGGGGAATAGACTTTATGGGTCCTTTCCCTGCATCCGAGCAGTGTGAATATATCCTGGTGGCAGTCGACTATGTTTCCAAATGGGTGGAGGCACTTCCGTGCACGGCAGCCGACTCGAAGAATTCAAGGAAGATGTTCGAAGAGATCATCTTTCCCCGTTTTGGAGTACCCCGAGTCGTGATCAGTGATGGAGGATCACACTTCATCGACAAGACATTCCGGAAGTGCCTAAGTGACTTAGGGGTGGACCACTGTTGGCACTCCTTAGTGTCACGTTTTAGCAACGCTCAAGAGCGCGTAGATATATGTCGTTGTATGCAAAATTAATTCTGCAAGCGCATAGAATATATCTCGTTGTAGCACTTCACCTCGGGAGTTACCCCAGGGTATCGTATTTATATTTCCACACGGAAGCAGATGGTTAAAGTGTATTGAAGAATGAAATGATATATCTTGCCAGAATATCAAGCCACAAACCCAGGGGCACAAACTCTAAGTTTGGGTGGATAATGGTCAAATTAATGACCGGATAGAAGGTCTGAAAGACCAGCGACACACGGAGCACCTATTTCTAGAGAAAAGGAAAGACGTTGGGAGAGACCGGACCTAGACTCTTTCAAACTCAGAGCAAAAGGCACTCTAGCCTTAGCCTAGACCCTAGCTTAGATACCGGGAACAGAGCTCGCTTCGACGGCTAGAACGGGAGAACCTCAGAACGGGGTGAGAGAGGGGGTTCTCCGGGCTCAGCACTACTGTTATGAATACACCCGAACGTGGTGGACTACGAAGGACGGACAGGGCTGTCACCACCTGCCGCCTACCACTGCAGTTCCGTGGGGTGCAACACACTTCCTAGTTAATCAACAAGCCAGACACCACGTCTGCACTCGATGATTAAGATTTCTCTTGAGGCCTGTCAAGAGAAATCCCCGTCTTCCCTAAGGCGTCTTACGGCCCAGTCAAGGCGAGCAAACCCGCGAGATAAAGCCCGGTAGAGCTAAACTAAACTCCACACAATAACTAAAGGGGAAAGGACTTTGCTCTAAAGAGAGCAAGATCTTTACTCTAAAAGAAGAGCAAGAGAGAAATATAAAAGATAACTTAAGCTCTGAAGTAAGAAAGTAATTATATAAATAACCTCTTCAAAAGAAGGAAAGGATACAAGAGCTTTACCAGAACTCCGAAGACTCCGAAGATCCGAGCTAAGCTCGACTCGACTCTACTCCCAACTCTAATCCTAATCTAAGAAATGAAAAAGATACTAGAGCTCCCTTCAAGTAAAGACTTGAGATATGTGGTGTGTGTCTTCCCAAGGTGAATGAGCTTCCTTTTATAGCCTCCAGGGGGTGGATGTCAGCGTCATTAGCACGCCAAGGGTCTGCTTAAGCTTCACGCGAAGGAGGAGACGTGGCGGCCACAGAGGGAGGCCGGTCGGCCTGGGCTAGGCCGGCCGGCCTGGCCCTGGTGCCACTTGGCACCGTCCTCTGCATGAACGGTCCTGATGCTCTCCCAAGGTCGGTAACAGTTGCGTTTAGTTGAAGCTTGTCCGAGAATCCTAGGATGTGGGCCCTTCAATCCATGTGCTTTGACCTCTATTCCTTCCGGGTCCTTGGATCAAACCGACGTTGTTTGCACGGTGCTTGATCATCCTGGGCACTTGGCATGGCTTGTGGATCAATGACGTGGCCAGAGCTGGCCAGGGGAGGCCGGTCGGCCTGGCCTAGGCCAGCCGGCCTGGCTCTGTGCCAGGTTTGGCCCTTGTTTCTCCTGGTTCATCCTGCAAGCACAACTCATCCAAAACTTGTGAAATTTGTCAGTAAAAATACTTTTATGTATGGAAGTATGGTATGATCATCCTCATTTTACCGAAATGTTGACGGTCACTACGAGGTTATAATGGCCGTCAACACGCCCCCAAGCTTAGACTCTTGCTCGTCCTCGAGCAAGGCTAAAACTCTAGGTTCGGTAGGTCAGGAGTTGCTTCAATGTGTATACTCTTAAAGTACCCTGTGCTTAAGCCAAAACTCAACGAATCACTTGAATAAGTTGGCATAAAAGAGAACTCATACCATGGTTCCACGTGGGGCTGCATTGATTCACGTTTTGGGCTATTGAGAGCTTGAACGGTCATCTCTAAAGTATTTCCTGCAACTTTTCAGGTTCCATCTCGGAGATATGAATTTTTCAAAAGATGGTTTATTCATTCCCCGATGGTACTCTCGAGTCACTCAAGGTGTTTAATCCTCACTCTTGGTCGGGATTGACCAATGTTTCCCTACACTAAGGCTGAAGTGGAGTTGTAGGTAGGGTAAGAGTGGCATACCTTGGTTACTTCTGTTGTCGAGTCGAAGAGTGGTTCGTGAGCGATGGCACTCGTCAAATTCCGGTCTTTGGAATTCATGGGGTTTCAAATGGAGAGGGAGAATGTGTGATGCTCAAAGGTCTTTGGACTCCTTATTTTATTTCTCTCTCTCATATTTTTGAGATGTTTCTTCTCTTTTTTTTTCAGATGGAGCATTTGTCTCCATTTTTTTCGAATACATCTCTTCTCTTACTTTGGTAACAGAGAGGGATTCAGCTTTGTATGGAGTAATTGAGGACCTTTTGGGGTGAGCTTTATGATGAGGTGAGTGTATATCATCGACGGTGGACGTCAACCCCTTTGACTAGTCGGACATTTTGAGGCTGAGGTGGATGGGAAGACCGGTAAATGTCAAGTGCCTTCTGCAAGCGGACTTCACCATTCGACAAGACTCAAAGCAACTCAAGATAGCATATGGTAGTTTCAATAAATATATAACTGTTTAGGCTCTGGATAGGACATTTAAACCATCGAGGAAGAATCACCATGTAACATTTTATAAAAAAACTTCCGAGAGGTTCCTTACTAAGCATGCAGTTATACCTCGAAACAAACCATATCAAAACTCACAATAACTTAAACAATGAACAAGTGCTCTTGCTCCCACAGTTTTATCATGACGGATCCTTAAATGCCAACGAACTCAAATACTCAAGAGTAAAGGATTAAGCACGAGGCACTTAGAGGGCATAAACAGAGCAACTTTTCATCATTCCAGAGGTTCTCAACCATAGTTCCATACATAGACATCTTTTGGAGCTTTTATTATGTTTTTATTTTTTTTCTTTTTATTTTTTTTAGCATTTTATTTCATGATAGCACGGCAAGGCAAGGCAACAGCAAGGCAAAGGCATCGGTAAGGCAACGGCAACGGCAAGGCAACGGTAAGGCAAACGGCAACGGCAAGGCAAACGGCAACGGCAAGGCAACGGCAAGGCAAACGGCAAGGCAACGGCGACGGCTTTCGATCATACCTGAGACTCCCCCAAGCTTCAATGAAGCTCACTGGTAATACTGGTTGGGGTCGTAGTGCATGTAGTCGAAGAAGCCATGCATGTCGGTCTGGAGGGATGTGGTCATCCCCCAGTTCTGCTGCGTGAGATCGGTGTTGTGTGCAACTGCATCTCTGAGTTGCTGTTGTTGCAGCGTCATCGTCTCCATCCTGGTATTCAGATCAGCGATCCCCCGGGAGACCGGGTTCTCGTAGTCATACCTGGCGGAGGCGGATGGTCCGACCTGCGGGCCGTATCCTACCGTTCCTTGGTGGTAGTCGAATGCCTCCTCAAAGTTCATGTTGGCTGTGGGGTTCTCTGTCGGCTGCTGGTAGTCGTACTCAGGCTGCTGCTGGTAGCGGTACTCGGGCTGAGGCGCGGTAGAAGTTCCGGCTTCATCATCATGCCTGGCTCGCCTGCCACGTGTTGTAAGGCCTGCAACACTGTGGCGAGCGGGTTCCCTCCTTCTGAGCTGCATGGTTAGACTTCTCGCTGATCTCAGCGACAAAGCTGGGCATGGAAGCTCGACTTCGTCGATGAAACCAGGATAACACATGAAAAGAGTATGGCCAGGGCCCTCGCGCATCAAGTGACCCTGGATGAAATGGTCTAAACCAATGCAAGACTGATATTCTTGTGTGGCGGGAAGGAAGGTGACTTGAGCGCCCTGCAAAGCACCAACATGGGTGGCAATGCGGGTGACTAGCGAGGTTATGTCAATTGTGGCTCCGGCCACTGACTAACCTCTGCCAGTTATCAAGCATGCTCATGACCGGAGAAAAACGAATTTTCTTGACCATGGCATAAAGGCACTCTAAATCAGGCAAGAGGCAAAGACGCAAATCAGCGCGCGGGTGGACCACCATAGCGATCCACTTCGCCAGGAAACGAAGAGTGGGGTTTTGGATGGCGGTGATGCTATTCTTCCCCGAGGATGGCTCTCATGTGATGCTATCCCACCATGCGGCACGGTTGTACCGGTGGTTAGTCACCAACAGGTTGGCATCAATGATGCATCTCTTGTTGAAACCAAGAGCCTCACTGAGTTGCTTCGGGGTCAAGATAAAATCCTCGTTGAAAAATCGAAAGCAAATGTTTGTCTTGTTGGGACGAACTTCGATTTTCAAACTCATCAAAAATTCCATAGTAAGAAAGTGCGAACCTGTTTCCGTGACGGGGTAGAAGTTTTGCCATCCGGCATTGTTGAACGCCCGTTCCATGTCTCCTTCGAGACCGGTCTTGATCAGCAGCGTGGGGTCGAAGTACTTGGCGTGTGTGTAGTAGCGGCTCTGGAGCTGGTTCAGCATCGTTCTCTCGTCTTCGGTCCGAGCAATGATGTGCTCAACCCGAGTCATGATCCTAATGCAAAGCCTGTTCCTAGGCACCTCCTCCTCCTGGGACTCTGTGTCGTGTCGAGTTAAGTCGACAGACATAGTGTCCCGGGAAGTAGATGATCCCTGAGAGCGGCGAGAGCTCGAAGAGGTGTGCTTGGTCACGACTCCGCGTGCCGTCTGACGTGCCTTAGTCCACATGATTCCTGCAAAAGGTTAGTCTCACAATACCCGAAGGAAATCAGTGGTTAGGCAGTCAGAGGATAGGTGTTCTTGTGGGAGATTAATCACCACAACTCGGTTAGTCGTTCTTGTGGGGTAAGAACCACCACAAACGTTCTCGTTCAACCGGCAGGGGTTTGTTCTCACAAGAATTCAAGAATGGATTTTAGCAGAATTTCCTTGTGGTTTAAAGTCTATCCTTACTTAGAGAATTTCAAAATTCAAGCGAGGGAGAAGGGAAACGCTCAGGATGCATGCATACCTGTGCTTGGGGCGTCTTCCTTCTGAGCTGGGCACCGGCTTTTATAGAGGCGCAGCAGGGGGAGGTCGGCCGGCCTGAGGCAGGCCGATCGGCCTGCACATGGCGCCGGTCGTCCCCATCCCGTGCGTCGGTGGTCACTGCCCTTTGCTTGGTGCTCTGGTAGGTGAGGATGGGACAGCAACGGTGGCGAGAGGCCGGCCGGCCTGGCTGGGGCCGTTCGGCCTGGGTTTGTGTCCAATTTCCTCCATCCTCTCGTGTCGTGTCCTCCCACATGTTCTTGTTCCTTGCTTGCTGTGATCTGGCCACTAAAATTGACAAGTGGGGCCGGCCGGCCTAGGTGGGGCCGGCCGGCCTGAAGTTTGGCCGAAAAATATTTTCTTTTTTTTAATATGCTACCTAATGCACAAATGAAATAAGAATGCAAGCTTTGAAAATTAAACATGTTGTGCTGAATGAAAAGAATTGAAATGAAAAACCTATTCTATATGCAATGCAAAGATACGTACCATATACCTTATGGCGAGGGCTCGAGTTTTTCGTCCTGAGCGGAACTCTCCGAATCCTTGTTCGGGACTGCTTTTACCCGCCATTCCTTTCGGACTGGACGGGACTTGGATTCAACCTCCTTATCACGCTTTGCCTGCTCCTCCAGCGCTTTGGTTCTCGATATCCTTCGCTGTGCATGATAGCGATCATGCCTCTTCTTTTCCTTGGCGGCGAAGGCTTCCACCATCTTCATGAGCGTTTCTACGCTCGGCATCTTGGACTTTCGGGGCATGACTTCTTCGACCATATTGACTTGATGGGGGATCTCCTTAGGACGGAAAGAGAAACTCTCGGTCCCTCCGTTAATCCTCAGTTGAATGGTCCCACGCCCACGTCAATGTTTGCATTTGCAGTACTTAATAATGGTCTCCCAAGGATGAGAGAGTTCGTTGCTCCGGCTTCCATATCTAGGACGATGAAATCCATAGGGATGAAGAAATCCCTGATCTTGACCGGAACATTTTCTGCGACTCCATGGGGGTAGCGGATCGATTGATCCGCTAGCTGCAAACACATGGGTGTAGAGACAAGCGATATATGTTTAAGGTGGTCGAAGACTACCTTGGGCATTACGCTGACGCTCGCCCCCAAGTCACATAGGGCGTTGTCGAAGTCATGGCCTCCAATTGAGCATGATATTTTGGGGCAGCCAGGATCTTTCATCTTGAGGTGGGGCCCGAGTATAGCAGAGCTACATTCCTCGGTCAGCTGTACCGTCTCCCTTGTGGGTAAAGTCTGCTTGTTGCTAAGTATATCCTTGATGTACTTGGCATATGTCGGGACCTGCAAAGCATCAAGTAATGGTATGTTGATGTATACCTTCTTGATTACCTCGACGAACTTGTCGAATTGTTCGTCGGCCACGGGTCTTCTCCTCCGTTCTGGGAACGGGAGGAAAGTGGGATCTCGGCTGTACCTTGAGGCTTGTGGTGCCTCATTCCCCTCCTTTGAGACAGGGGTGGTTTCGTCGTCGTCTTCCTCTTCGGCGGCCACCTCGGTTTGGCTAGCTTCCTTCTGTCGGGTACCTGCATCCTGTGGATTGCGTGGATCCCGCGTGGACTTGCCAGTCCGCGTGGTCACCGCACTAACATTTTCCTTGAAAGGAACCTCCGGTTGCCCGGGTAACTTTCCCGCATTTGGGTTAGGACAGGATGCAGCCAGCTGAGCCACTTGAGCTTCTATCTGGGAGGCCATCGACTCCATAACTTTATCATTAGCAAGAAATTTCTTGCTAATGCTATCGTTAATTTGTTTTTGGCCATACCAGATGTCCTTTAGCGACGGTTGAAAACCGTTGTTAGAGCCATTACCTTGCTGTTGGCCGAAGGGGAAGTTGGGCTTGGAATTCCAACCTTGTTGAGGACGGAAGCCTGAATTGTTGTTATTTCCAATGAAATAGGCTTCTTCTTGTGTCGTCGGGCACATGTCGCCCGAATGTCCTGCTTCTCCACACGTTTCACACGTGATTCTTTCCTCCATGATCTGATTCATCTACTTGCCAGGAGATTCCATCTTTTTCAAGAGAAGGTCCATCTTAGCGGCCAGCATATCAACGGAGTCAATTTGATGTACTCCCTTGCGGGGAGCTTGTCTTTCTCCTATCCAGCTCTGGTGAGTGGATATTTTCTCGATTAGCGCCTTTGCTGCGTCTACATCCAACGAGAGGAAAGCTCCTCCTGCAGCTGCATCCAACATCTCTTGCGATCGTCGGCTCAGGCTGTGGAAGAAGTTCTGGGTAATCAGCCAATCTTCCACACCATGGTGGGGGCAGGCTGCAATATATTCTTGCAGTCGCTCCCAAGCTTCGGGAATTGTTTCTCCGTCTAGCTGCTGAAAGCTAGTGATTTTTCCTCGGAGGGCATTGGTCTTGCCCACCGGAAAGTACTTGGCCAGAAATGCGTCTGCGCACGTCTGCCAGCGTCCTTCGAATGATGCCTTGTTAGCGTAAAACCACTCCTTTGCTTTCCCAAGCAAGGAGAATGGGAAGAGTTGAAGGCGGATGTTGTTGATCGGTGTGCCATTGGGGTTGATAGTACTGCACACCTCCAGAAAATTCCGAAGGTGAGCATTCGCATCCTCAATCGCCTTTCCGCAGAAAGGGCTGGCCTGAACCATGTTTACCAGGCCAGTCCTCAGCTCAAATGCACCTTCCTGTGCGTTCGACAGTCCCGGGAAGTTGCTGCTTGACGGGGCTGAGAACTCACGGAGCGTCTTCTTAGCTTGAGCTATAATCTCTGGAGACTCTGGGGCTGAAGAAAACGACGAATCTGATTCGGACTCGGAGTCAGATGACGACTCGAGTATATTGCTTGAGCTGAGTGAAATCTGAGGAGGTACGACTCTCTTTTGCACTACTCTTCCAATGCGATCTGGATTTGGATCAAAGTTTGATGGTAGGTTGAAACCAGTCATGCACTACCCTGCAAAACACATCAAAAATAGACGAATGTTGCAGTGGTGAGGTCACTAAGGTTAGTGGTTTGGTAAATCTGTAAAGATAATCAAATGATTCAACAATAACTTTAGCCAATTGCTTCCCCGGCAACGGCGCTAGAAATGCTTGTTGGCACTCCTTAGCGTCACGTTTTAGCAACGCTCAAGAGCGCGTAGATATATGTGGTTGTATGCAAAATTAATTCTGCAAGCGCACAGAATATATCTCGTTGTAGCACTTCACCTCGGGAGTTACCCCAGGGTATCGTATTTATATTTCCGCAGGGAAGCAGATGGTTAAAGTGTATTGAAGAATGAAATGATATATCTTGCCAGAATTATCAAGCCACAAACCCAGGGGCACAAACTCTAAGTTTGGGTGGATAATGGTCAAATTAATGACCGGATAGAAGGTCTGAAAGACCAGCGACACACGGAGCACCTATTTCTAGAGAAAAGGAAAGACGTTGGGAGAGACCGGACCTAGACTCTTTCTAACTCAGAGCAAAAGGCACTCTAGCCTTAGCCTAGACCCTAGCTTAGATACCGGGAACAGAGCTCGCTTCGACGGCTAGAACGGGAGAACCTCAGAACGGGGTGAGAGAGGGGGTTCTCCGGGCTCAGCACTACTGTTATGAATACACTCGAACGTGGTGGACTACGAAGGACGGACAGGGCTGTCACCACCTGCCGCCTACCACTGCAGTTTCGTGGGGTGCAACACACTTCCTAGTTAATCAACAAGCCAGACACCACGTCTGCACTCGATGATTAAGATTTCTCTTGAGGCCTGTCAAGAGAAATCCCCGTCTTCCCTAAGGCGTCTTACGGCCCGGTCAAGGCGAGCAAACCCACGAGATAAAGCCCGGTAGAGCTAAACTAAACTCTACACTAAAACTAAAGGGGAAAGGACTTTGCTCTAAAGAGAGCAAGATCTTTATTCTAAAAGAAGAGCAAGAGAGAAATATAAAAGATAACTTAAGCTCTGAAGTAAGAAAGTAATTATATAAATAACCTCTTCAAAAGAAGGAAAGGATACAAGAGCTTTACCAGAACTCCGAAGACTCCGAAGATCCGAGCTAAGCTCGACTCGACTCTACTCCCAACTCTAATCCTAATCTAAGAAATGAAAAAGATACTAGAGCTCCCTTCAAGTAAGGACTTGAGATATGTGGTGTGTGTCTTCCCAAGGTGAATGAGCTTCCTTTTATAGCCTCCAGGGGGTGGATGTCAGCGTCATTAGCATGCCAAGGGTCTGCTTAAGCTTCACGCGAAGGAGGTGATGTGGCGGCCACAGAGGGAGGTCGGTCGGCCTGGGCTAGGCCGGCCGGCCTGGCCCTGGTGCCACTTGGCACCGTCCTCTGCATGAACGGTCCTGATGCTCTCCCAAGGTCGGTAACAGTTGCGTTTAGTTGAAGCTTGTCCGAGAATCCTAGGATGTGGGCCCTTCAATCCATGTGCTTTCACCTCTAGGCCTTCCGGGTCCTTGGATCAAACCGACATTGTTTGCACAGTGCTTGATCATCCTGGGCACTTGGCATGGCTAGTGGATCAATGACGTGGCCAGACCTGGCCAGGGGAGGCCGGTCGGCCTGGCTCTGTGCCAGGTTTGGCCCTTGTTTCTCCTGTTCATCCTGCAAGCAGAACTCATCCAAAACTTGTGAAATTTGTCAATAAAAAAATTTACGGTCACTACGAGGTTATAATGGCCGTCAACAACCACCGAGTGGCTACACCTTATCACCCCCAGACCAGCGGGCAAGCAGAAACATCAAACAAACAAATCAAGAACATTCTGCAAAAGACGGTCAATGCAATGGGGACGGGGTGGAAGCGAAAGCTACCGGAAGCACTTTGGGCATATAGAACAGCATTCAAAACACCGATAGGGATGACTCCCTACCAACTGGTATATGGCAAGACATGCCACTTACCGGTTTAGCTAGAATTCAAGTCCCATTGGGCGATCAAGAGGTGGAATATGGATCTCCAGACAGCCGAACTCAAAAGAAGAATGCAATTGGCTGAACTGGATGAATGGGGGGAAAAGGCCTACCACAACGCCAAGCTATATAAAGAAAGAACAAAGAGATGGCATGACAAGCGCATCAAGATCAAGCATTTCAAAGCTGGAGATCAGGTATTACTCTTTAACTCCCGTATTCGCTTGTTTGGTCATGGTAAGCTTAGAAGTAAGTTGGGAAGGTCCTTTTAAAGTCTTAGATGCCGCCGATCATGGCGCGATAACCCTCCAGGATAATGACGGAAATACTTTCAAGGCCAATGGCCGAAGATTGAAAATATTTCTCGAATCCGAAATGTCGGAGCTCAAAGAGATGGACGTCTACGAGCTAACCGAGATACCTAGTCCAGGTCCGGGCGGGACCTAAAAATGGCCCTTATCTAGGATAGATTTCCCTTTCTATTTTCCTTTCCTTTCCTTAAACTTTTTCTAGCCAAACCCTAAAGAATTTCTGGTAGAAGAGCAAAGGGAGCATACATGAAAAATTTCAGGGGCCCTCGAGACAAAGCCAGGCCGGCCGGCCTCACCCAGGCCGGCCGGCCTCACCCGGGCCGACCGGCCCAGCACTGGCTCGTCTCGGGACGCTCCTTGTTTGAATGAGTCTCCCTGCTATCCTTTCCGAGAATTCGTGGGGTTTTGAAAAGAGGAGCGTCGTTTTAAAACGAAAGGCCCCCCTCTCTTCTTCTCCCTCAGAACTCTCGAGCCTCCCTTCTCCAGAAACGTCCCCTCCTTTGAGAAATCCAAGCCATGGCCTCCCAATCAAGCCACCAAGATTCCAACTCGGTCTCCCAAAGCAGCCATTCTCCATCCAAGTCCTTGAAAGGGACACCCAGCTCCTCCAACACCAGTAGCGTCAGGATCATCGAGAGGGCGGCGTTTGTCGAAACCGTCGCTTCGCAGCCGGAGGCCCGCGGCCCCTTTCCCAGGCCGAACGGCCTGGGGCAGGCCGGCCGGCCTCCCCTCGCCACCTCTCTGGCTCGCCTTTGGGCAGAGCCTCCCTTCGTGATCCTCAGGAGGAGGGTCAGGGGAGTTCACTGCCCAAGACGCCCCGAAGGCCAACTACGGGACTTTTGTCCCCAAAGAAGGCCATCTGGAAGCGCCTCGTCTTCTCTCCGCTCAAGAAGGAGATCGTGCCGCTGTTCATCTCCACCTCGCCGGGGTACTCGCCGCAGTACACCCCGGGAAGTCCTAGCCCTCCACACCGGGAAGGGCCAGGCATCGGGAAGGGGCTCTTCTTAGCCCCTAAGAAGCCCGACGAGGGGAGGAAGCGCTTCATGACACCCCCTCCGATCCAAGGACCTCCCGGGCAGATGGAGTGGTCCGATGAGGAGGAGGAGGAGGACGTGGAGGAGCTGAGGAGGAAGCTCGCCGCGCTGCAACTCAAGGTCAACAATATGGACGAGCGCGTGGCGGAGGCGGTGATCGGGCAGATGGAGGCCGACGACAAGATCGAGATCCTTCGCAAGGCAATGGCCACCGGCAATGAACACCTCTATCGCCCGAAGGAGGAGTAGTTAGGGCCAGGATTAGTTTAGATTTTTGGGTGCTAGTTTAAATTTCCCTTTTTGATTCATTTTATTTCAAATTTCCCTTGTATGCAGCACCCCCATGTTTGTTTTCCCTTCATCTGAATAAAATAAATTTATTTATTTGAAAGAAGAGACTCATATAAAAGAAAAAGAAATGCATGAATGGTTGGTGCACACGTGTGTGCCAACCAACCCCTCGGACTGATATTTCAGTGAAGCACGCAGAATCACTGATGTACAGGAGGTGTACTGGTCGCTGGCCAAGGCACAACTGGACCTGGCACAATGCCAGGCCGGCCGGCCTAGGCCAGGCTGGCCGGCCCCCTACCGAAGCCGCTCGACGAGATCCCGTGCCCACGGCGTAATCTCGCGAATCACATAAACGAGGAACCTGAATCGGGAAGCCTGGCTACAAGGCCAGGCAGGCCGGCCTGCACTGGGCCGCTCGGCCTGGGCCTGTGGGCGTCGTCGTCGACTCGACTCCAGGACACGGTTTGCAACCCATACATTTGAACTTTTCATGACTTTGATTCAAATAAAATTCCTGGCTAAATAATTTAAAACTTGATCAAAGCTCATGAAAGTGAACCCCTGCGCATGGCACCTTGGATATACTTGTGATATTTCAAGAGAAAATATTTCATCTCCTTGGAACTTTTTGATAAGAGTGCCTGATTCTCGTTAATTGACTCTTATGATATGATGATTTGAGAAGTTGAGCCTTCCGATTCAAGGTTTTGGAGATTGTTTTTGAAAATAAAACTTAAGGCAACCCTTGCTATCATCAACTTGAAATGTCCTATCCAAAGCCATATACCAAGTTCAAGTTGAAACTTCTACATAGCTACCTTCTAAAATTTTGAGCTTGCTCGAATTACTTGCCTTCACGTTCGTGCTATCTTGTTCATCATGGCCATCCACGTACACGAGCATCAATAAAGTCCAAATTGTCGA
Organism: Urochloa ruziziensis; assembly: GCA_015476505.1. NCBI lineage: Eukaryota > Viridiplantae > Streptophyta > Magnoliopsida > Poales > Poaceae > Urochloa > Urochloa ruziziensis. The sequence goes on along the minus strand of CM027125.1, from coordinate 20,626,873 downwards.
AAGCTCTTCACCCCCCTGAAAAAAAATGATGAAGAAAGGAATGATACACTCCTTATCTTCAGAGAAAAAAAGAAAAAAAAGAGAAAGAGAAAGGGGAAAGATGAAAGATGCTGGAACAAGGACTCAAACATCAAAGTACACATGCACTTGGCCAAGATGTATGAGTAGTAGGAATGATTAGACAAGTTCTTCGATCTTGCAAAATAAATAAAGAAGAGTGAGCAACACCTCAAAAGCTCCACCTTATAACATAGAGAGGCTTGATTCTAAGCCCAGGGGAGGATCCAAACACTATGAGTGATCGAGAGATGTTGAGAAATAACAAGGGAATGCCTCATTTTCTTTATAAAATTATCAAAAACTCCAAATGCCAAGAGGAAGAAGTGCTCGACCAATCAATGAGTTGTTCTAAGACTCAATTGATGAAGATGAGGGTGTTAGCCACCAGAATCCAAGGTATGAAAGAAAACTCAGAGATATGACTTGTGTATACCTTGAGTTCATGACCCTGATCTTGCTAAAGTCCTGGTAATTTAATTCATTCTTTGCTAAGGGACTAGCAAAGTTCAGGTAGGGGGCGTGTTGGTGGTCATTACGATACGGTTTCACCACCAACATTCCGTCACATTTCAGGCTCATCTTGCTCATAACAAAGTAAAATTGATTAATTCTAATGAGTTCCACAAGTTTTGTATAATTTGTGAGTGCAGGAGCAAGCAAGCAAAAGCTGAGCCACATTGGGCACCAAGCCAGGCCGGCCGGCCTAGGCCAGGCCGACCGGCCCCCTTCTGTGGCCACATGCCACGTCCCTGGTCCAGGAGATCACAAACACAACACAAATGATCATGAGACGTGCGATCAACGTCGGTTTGATCCAAGAACCCGAAAGGCCTAAGCTACATTTGCAAGGATTGAAGGGCCCACCAACATTGGATTCTCGGACAGCTTTGATCCAAAGCAACCGTTACCGACCTCAGGGACCAATCCAGAGCGTCCCTGAAGAAGGTGGTGCCACGGGGCAGCCAGGCCAGGCCGATCGGCCTGGCCTAGGCCGGCCGGCCTCCCCCAGAGGCCGCCACCTGTCCCCCTTCGCGTGGCAGTTAAGCAGAGGGTTAGCTTAAACCTGACGCCTGCAACCGCCCTTGAAGACTATAAAAGGGACCCTCCTTCACCTTGAGAAAGCATCCATCAACCATCCAAAGGAGAGAAGAGTAGCTTAGTGGGCTTTTGCTCTCATCTTTAGAGTAGAGTAGGGAGAGAGTGGGTGAGTTGCTCGGGTGACAGCCGAGCTTTGTAGAGAGAGTCCGGGATTTCTCTCTCGGTCTCGTCTCAACATTTCCGCCCCCGAGGAATATATTCAAGAGTTATCTTCAGTAAGTCCTCGGTCTCTTGCCTTTAGTAACTCGCTAGTTTACAACTTACTTTCAGCAAGTTATCGTTTTTATCTTGATCTACGGGTACCTGAGTCTGCGCGAGTGACAGCGACTCTTGTTTGGGGTTTCCTCAATAGCCCTTCGCGTTGGGTGGAGGTCAGTGACTGAAAGCTTAGGCGTGGTGCCTGTGCTGGCTAGTCACCTCAGGTTGTGTTGCACCCCACAGAACTGCAGTGGTAGGTGGCAGGTGGTGACAGCCCTGTCGGTCCTTTGTACTCCACCATGTTCGGGTGTACTCATAACAGTAGTGCTGAGCCCGGAAGAACCCCTCTCTCACCCCGTTCTGAGTTCTTCCCGTTCTAGCCGTCGAAGCAGATCAGGTTAGGTACCGATAGTTTGTCTGGGGTAATGAGTAGCTAACTAAAGTCAAGCTCTCTACCCATTTATACTTGAGGACCCAGTGTGTTCGAGGACCGGTGGATGGTCGCTTCCTGGTGTGATGAGTGATTGACAACGTGGTGTGGATTGACGTTTCCCTTGGCTCAAGTATTGCAGGTGTAGAATGCGGCTTCGTTGCATTGGTGCAGGTGAAGAACAGGCGCGAAAGGTCTTAGCCATGGCGGCCTCCGAGGAGCGGAGAGACAAGTAGGCTTGGTTCGAGGGACCCGATGGCCGGTGGATCAAGTGTGGTTCACATGCTGGCAAGAACGAGCAAGGGGACGTGGTTCCGGTGCGAGGTAGCGGCTCACAACCGAAGCTCGTACGCGGACGAGAAGCCGGCGCAAGGTGGCGGCTAACAACCGAAGTTTGTGCGCGGGGTTTGGTGATTTGGCCACAAAATCATCGGTGGACGGTTTCCCTTGGTTTGGGCCTCAAAACCAAGGACCGAGGACTCGACGAGGCGAACTTGGGTAGTGGGCCGAGTAGGCTGACAGGGGCGGTTTAACCGCCCCCCAGGGCCGGTTTAACCGCCCCCCTGGGCTGGCCCAAGAACGGCGTCGAGGAGCTTCGATCCGGAGGACACGCGGCGTGACTGCAAGGCTTGCGTCGGAGGGAAGCTAGCTTGCAGTGGAAGGTGCCCGAGCCGAAAATATCTGAAGATCAAATGTCAAATTTGCCCCTGAGGGGTATGTATCACTTAGGGGTAGTTTAGTCTTTAGAGCACCACCACTTGGACTACTAATAGGCCCCTTCAGGGCTGGTGGCTGTAATCTCTTTAGTTATCTCTTTAGGTTTTACTTTGAACTTGTTTTCCCCTTCATCCCCTCCACCTAGAACTACTTCGAATCATTCCTAGTTTGTATAGGTGAATTCATGGTTATGTGATGGAGTTTGTGCTGCTCATCTTTGTGCCATGATTTGATTTCCCGAGCTCCCTTTCCTTTTTCTATTTTCGTGGGTATTTTCGGAGCTATTTTTGGGGGATTTTCGTTCTTCTTGTTCTAGGGCGTTTTCTCTCGGATTTCTTTGGGGGATTCACGTATGAGTGCCTTGTGCCTCTTTTGCTAGTGATCCTTTGCCCCCAAACCCCGAGAATCGCTCTGGATTTGAGATTTTCGGGATGAACTCGAGGTCATGGTGTTCTTCGCGAGATCTGCAATTCCAGGAGTTGTACTGAGTTAGAGGCCGAGATTTTTTGGGAAAACACTCCACTGGAGGTCTAGATCATCTGACCAAAATCTCGCCTCAAGAGCTCAAGCGGTTTGGGAGATCCACTTTTGTTTTGACTTTTTCCCGAGCCACCCAGGCCCGGGCGGTTTAACCGCTCCCCCTGGCCGGTTTAACCGCCCCCCTCTGGGTGTGTTAGATCGAACCGCGTTTCGGGTCGTTTTGTTGTTCGTTTCGATTGGTTCGAGTTCCACTGCTTGTTTCTTGTTCCTAGGGTCAGTAGCTTGACAGTGGCTACGTGATCTTGGCAAGATTGCTCTCGGAGGTTTCGGAGTTGTTTTGGGAGAATAGCCGGATCGGTTGGAAAAGATTTTTTATCGGCTCCCATTCACTCCCCCCCCCTCTCTGGTCGCCGTTTCGGTCCTTCAATTGGTATCAGAGCCGGTTACGGGTCTTTGCGACTTTAACCAGTCTAAGATCCAAAGATGGCGTACCAAGATCGGGGTTCCGGGCCTCCGCACTTCGATGGGAAGAACTACCCGAACTGGGTTGCGCGTATGGGCGCTTTCTTGCGAGGCAAAGGAAAGTTGCTGTGGGATGTGACCAAAGATGAGAACTATGTCAATCCCACCAACTTAGATGCCCAGGATGCAAAGGATAGATTTGAGGCGAATGCCCGAGCTGTTGACTACTTGTTCCGTGCTTTGTCTGCCGAGGAGTTTGAGCGTGTTTTGGGCGAGGACCTAGCTTGCCAGATCTGGCAGAAGCTCAAGGTAGCCCACGGTGGTGATAGCCATGTCAAGGCTAGGCTTTTCTCGATGTACAGGAGAGAGTATGAGAATTTCGCTCATTTGCCTGGAGAGTCGGTTGATGCTTTGTTTCAGCGTTTCACTTCGATTGTCAACAACATGAAAGCCAACATTACCGTGCTCCCATACTCGGATCATGACCGAGCTATCAAGCTCCTGCAAGCACTTGATAGATCCGTGTGGGGTGCCAAGGTTGAGGCGATCATGGAGTCGGCAAACTATGAGACTCTTTCTGTTGATGAGCTTTTCTCGAAGTTGAAGTCTTCCGAGGTGGACAGACAGTTGCTTGCCAAGGCTAAGAGTCCGACTGATCCCCATAGTCTGGCTCTAGTCGGCGGCTCTGGATATGGACATGCTAACACTCCCAGACACTTTGCTTTGTCTTCTCTTGTGTCCCTTCCAGATGAAGAGTATGAGGTGCTGAGCGAGGAGGATCTCGCGTTGCTCACGAGGAGGTTCGAGCGGATGTACCAGAACCGCAAGGGTTCGAGGCGTGCCGAGAGTACGTGCTACAGATGCGGGAAGATGGGCCACTTCATCGCCGAGTGCCCCGAGGAGATCAAGAACGACTACAACCGCAATCACCGCCCGCGAGACTACCACAAGCACCGTCCCAAGGACGAGTACCGCTCCAAGCACAAGAACAAGGACGAGAGAAGCTCCAAGAACAAGCACGGTGGACACAAGAAGCACAGATCTCGAGCGATGGTGGCAGACGCGAGCGACATCGACACAAGCTCCACCAACACCTCGTCAAGCTCAAGCAGTGAAGATGAAGGCCGCGGCCACCGCAAGGAGAAGAAGAGCTTGAACCGCAACTTCAACGGCATCTCCTTCGCCGCCGTCGACTACTGCACCATGGCGCACGACTCCGTGAAGAGCAAGGACGACTCCAACTCTGAGGATGAGGTATTGACAGATCCCACCTCTTTGCGTCAAGAGATTGCTAGGTTAGAGCAGTTGGTCGATAACCGTGATGATGTGCTTAGGAAGACCAACAAGGAGAAGGGGGAGTTTAGGTCTTTGCTAGGAGAGTCCAAGGATAGAGTGGCTGAGCTTGAGACCTTGCTTTCTGAGACTGGAAAGAAGGCTATGGAGTTTGAGTCTTTGCTTTGTGAGTCTAGGGAGAGAGCAGCTAAGCTAGTGTCTGAGATTGCTGTTTTGAAAGATGCTCCTCTTGTGTCTGATGAGGTTGAATGCTCGTTCTGTGATGTGCATATTGCTGATCTTGTTGTGCTTAAGGAGAAACACATGACTTGCTTGGATGAACTAGAGGGTGCTAGGGTTGAGCTTGCTGAGTTGAAGTCTAGGTCATCTTTGCTAGGTGCTTGTACTTCTTGTCCTGCTTTGCATGCTCAGTTGCTTGAATCACGCACCATGATTAGTTCACTTGAAGCACAACTTAAATCTCCCATTGCGAATTCATGTTCTGCTTGTGATGTTGTTGCATTGAAAAATGTTGAGTTAGAGCAGTGTGTGAATCGCTTGCAAGATGAGAATGATGAGCTGAGATAGTGTTTGGGTTGGTTGTCTGGTCGTGAGCCTCAGCTCAAGATGTTGATTGCTAGTTTTAAGAGAGCTGATGGTTGTGGTCTTGGTTCTGAGAAGGTTGGTGAGAGTAGTGGTGAGAGAGAGAGATCCAGAGAGCTCCACCGCAAACATTCCCACAAACCCACCAAAAGCCATTCTCAAGAACACCTTCACACCCAAACCAAACCACCTGCTAAACAAGCTTGACACCACTCCAGATCCTCCCAAGTTTCCACCTAAGACAGAGAACTTTCAGAGGAGAGTGACCTTTGTGAGGAGTGGGGTTTACCAGCCGAGAGAGGGCACAACCGAGAGAAACCCCAAAGCCAAAGCCAGTCTGCTTCCATTGTGAGCATTGTGGAAGGGATGGACACCTTGAGGAGTTCTATTGGAGGAAGAAGAGGGAGGTGAGAAGAGAGAAGGAGGTGGGGAACAGGGACATGTACAACTCTTCTCGTAGTGTGCCTGTGTCTCGTTCACCCTGGCCGAGAGGCGACGCCTTTGTGCGCACAGTTCCTGTGATTGCCAGTCATGGTGTTTCAGCTGTTCGTGAGTTTGCTACGCGGCCTCCGTTTCGTGGTCAGTTTGGTTCAGGGAGGTTCGACCGTAGCTTTGAGGCTAGGAGAGAGTCTAGGCCACGTTTTCCCCCGCGTCGTGCTAGAGGTCCGATGGTAAGAGACGAGAGGGTTTCACGTGGTAGAGTTGATTTTGCTAACCCCTCTTTTGAGCAGATGGCCCGACACTGGTTTGACTCGTTTTGTGCTAACCCCAGTGTCGAGTCATTCGCTCATTCTCGTTCTCGGTTCTGATTGTGCAGGTGGGAGGCTTGGAGAACTTTTGGTTGATGGATTCTTGCTGCTCGAGACACATGACAGGTAATGGGAAGTGGTTCTCCAGTCTCACCCCGGTGGTGTCCAGGCAGTACATCACTTTCAGGGATAAGGGTAGAGGTAGAGTGTTGTCTGAGGGTGCTATTCAGGTGAGCGATACTTTCATGCTGAAGCGGGTTGCTCTTGTCAAGAATCTTGGTTTCAATTTGCTCTCAGTTTCTCAGCTTCATGATGAGGGTTATGAGGTTCGTTTTAAGCGTGGCGATTCAAAAATTCTTGATTCTCGAGGTGACCTTGTGTGTATGATCATTCCTGAGGGACAGATTTTTCGTGCTGATTTTTCTCGATCTTTTGGTCCTTCACGGTGTTTGATCGCTGGTACTTCTTCTGAGCTTTGGAAGTGGCATAGGAGATTGGGTCATGTGAGCTTTGATCTACTCACACGCTTGAGTGCTCTTGACCTTATCCGAGGATTGCCCAAGCTCAAGTTCGAGAAAGATTTGGTTTGTGCACCTTGTAGGCATGGAAAAATGGTTGCTGCTTCTCACCCACCTTTGATAGATGTTTTGACTGAGCGTCCAGGGGAGCTTTTGCACATGGACTTGGTTGGCCCCGCTCGCTTTCGTTCAGTCGGTGGGAAGTGGTATGTTCTTGTGGTTGTGGATGACTTTTCTCGGTATGCTTGGGTGTTCTTTCTGGCGTCGAAGGATGAGACATTTGATTTTGTTCGAGATCTGATTTTGAGGTTGAAAAATGAGAGTAATGGTGGTGCCATGAGAGCTATACATAGCGACAATGGTACGGAATTTAAGAACACTCGTTTTGATGCCTTCTGTTGTGATCTTGGTCTCGAACATCAATACTTTTCGCCATATGTTGCTTGTCAGAATGGTGTTGTTGAGAGAAAGAATAGAACACTTTGTGAGATGGCTAGGACGATGCTAGATGAGCATAGGACTCCTAGGAAGTATTGGGCAGAAGCGGTGAACACAGCTTGCTATGTTTCGAATCGGATTTTCCTTCGTGCTTTCAAGAAGAAAACTTGCTATGAGCTTTTCCATGGTCGTTCCCCCCGTGTGAGTCACTTTCGGGTTTTTGGTTGCAAGTGTTTCATCTCGAAGAAAGGAAATTTGGACAAGTTTGAGTCTCGTTCGATGGATGGAATTTTTCTTGGTTATGCTAATCATTCTCGAGCATATCGTGTGCTCAATCTTGAAACTAACCAAATCATGGAGACTTGCGAAGTCACCTTCGACGAGACCATTCTGTGTAGCTCTTCTGCTTTTGAGTGTGCAGGTGATGATGACTTGGGACAGCCCATCTTTGAGGAAGAACATCCTGATGATGAAGATGATGAGGAAATTCAGGCACCGTGTGGAGATCGTGTACCTTCTACTTCCACTACTACCACGACGTTCGACGACGGCCCCTCTGCTACACCTTCGTCGAGTCGCGCTCCAGGTCGAGTTCAAGTGGAAGCTGATGTTGAGGGGGAGGCAATCTCGAGGCGAGAAGCTCCCCGGCTGGTACAGAGGGATCATCCACCTTCGAAGATCATCGGGAACATGGATGAACGCACTACACGGTCGAGGTCACAGAACATCTCTCATTATGCTCATTCTGCTTTTGTCGCGTCTTTTGAGCCCAAAAATGTTGGACACGCTTTATCTGATTCCGATTGGGTCAATGCCATGCATGAAGAGCTTGAAAACTTTGAGAGAAATCAGGTGTGGAAGTTAGTAGAACCACCTCCAAATTGGCATCCCATAGGAACCAAGTGGGTGTACAAGAACAAGAGGGATGAGAATGGTGAGATTGTGAGGAACAAAGCGAGGTTGGTTGCTCAGGGGTTTTCGCAGCAGGAGGGGATAGATTATGAGGAGACATTTGCTCCTATTGCCCGTTTGGAGGCAATTCGGATCCTTCTAGCATTTGTAGTTGCTAAAGGGTTCAAATTGTACCAAATGGACGTGAAGAGTGCCTTCTTGAATGGGGTGATCGAGGAAGAAGTGTATGTGAGGCAGCCCCCGGGTTTTAAGAGTGAGAGATACCCACACCGAGTGTACAAACTCCACCGAGCTTTATATGGCCTAAAGCAAGCACCCAGAGCGTGGTATGGCAGGTTGAGAGGGTTCTTGCTTAGCAAGGGGTTTGTGATGGGGAAGGTTGATAAGACGCTCTTCTTGCTGAGAAATGGCAATGATCTTTTAATCGTTCAGATTTACGTGGATGATATCATTTTTGGTGGCTCTTCTCATGATCTTGTTGCCAAGTTTGCAGACGATATGAGCAGGGAATTTGAGATGTCGATGATGGGAGAGTTGCAGTTCTTTCTCGGGCTGCAGATCAAGCAAACCAAGGATGGGACGTTTGTGCACCAAAGCAAGTACACCAAGGACATTCTCAAGAAATTCGACATGAGCGACTCCAAGCCGATGACTACGCCGATGAGTACGACTACAGCTTTGGATGCGGATGAAGACGGAGAACCAGTGGACCAGAAGGAGTACCGGAGCATGATCGGCTCCCTCCTCTACTTGACGGCGACGAGGCCAGACATACAGTTCAGCGTGTGTCTGTGCGCTCGTTTTCAGGCTTCACCGAGGACTTCACATCGTCAGGCCGTCAAGAGGATTTTCAGGTATCTCAAGTTTACTCCGGAGCTGGGTCTTTGGTATTCTGCCGATTCCACTCTTGCACTTCATGGTTTTTCTGATGCGGATTTTGCTGGATGTCGTGTTGATCGCAAGTCTACTTCTGGTCAGTGTCAGTTTCTTGGTTCGTCTCTTGTGTCTTGGTCTTCTCGCAAGCAGTCTAGTGTAGCCCAATCCACCACTAAAGCCGAGTTTGTTGCTGCTGCTAGCTGTTGTTCTCAGTTGCTTTGGATCACATACACCTTGAGAGATTTTGGCTTAGACATGTCCCATGTTCCACTTCTTTGTGATAGCACCAGTGCCATAAGCGTAGCCAAAAATCCCGTGCTTCATTCCAAAACCAAACACATAGAAGTGAGGTACCACTTTCTGAGAGATCATGTGGAGAAAGGAGATATTGAGCTTGCCCATGTTTCTACCCAAAACCAGCTTGCAGACATTTTCACTAAGCCACTTGACCAAGTTACCTTCACCCGCTTGCGAGGAGAACTTGGTGTGTGTGCGGTTTTCTGAGCTGAGTTTTGGAGGCTTCTCTTGCAGCATATGTATACTATTGTACCATCTTTGTATCTTGATGTACATTTTTCTTGATTTTGTATCTTGATTTCATCTTTTGTATCATATCTTAGGATGAGCTTCTCCTATATGCAGTGATTGGTACAACTTGCTACATTTTAGAGTTTAGGCAGGCTGGCTAGGGATTGATTGTATGGATGGCTATGCTCTTGATGGTTTTGATATATATTCTTTTGAGATAGTCTCTTTTTGAATTAAAATGACAAACTGAACTTAAATCCTTCACCCATGAGTAAATGCCTTTGCATGTCTTGTTTGCGCCGAAATGGCTATATCTTGCTTAAAATCATGCTGGGGTATGATATTCTTTTCAATTGGATCAAAGACCTTTGTCATTGTAAATGTTTAGCCCATGTTTCACCTTGTGGAGGAGCATAAGCTTCTTTCTGTCGCAAAGACATTTCATGTACCATGCTTAATTTGAAAAATTTGAAAAATGAGATGTCTATGCATGAAAGAAGAAAGATGAGAAAAAGAAATATTTGCTGAAATTTATGCTCATGTCTCTATGCTTTCACCATTGCACACACTTGCACACATGGGTGCTAAGCGGTTGCATGTTGTTTGCCGGAGAAGTCTCCCATGAGAAGTGAACACATGGCTCCGTGCTTTGACATGACATGAGATAGAACTTGGGCGTTTATAATGATCTTTTGTCAAGAATGCTTGTCCTTTCATGATTTTGGTGAGATGAAGTTTATTTTTGCTTAAACAATCCATGGTTAGGACTTTGCTCATGTGGTGACATTTTTGATAAAACTACACAACTTGCTCATGGCTTTGTCAATTGGATATATGTCTTCACCTTCTTGATGGCAATGCTCGTGTGACATGATGAACTATCTAGTTTGCCTCTTCTCTAACTTGTAGCATTTTGTATTGCTCATTGTATATTTGAGAAGCTTGTAGTTGCATTTTTGCATTTTTGCTGTGCTGCCTGTGCATACTCGGCAGTGCCGGTTTGTGCAACTCGGCAGTGCCAGTTTTTGCACTTTGGTTTTTTCTGACCTTGATTCATGCATTGTCAACAAGGGGGAGAATGTCTAGAGCATTTCTAAAAGAAGAGGGAGAATTTCTGAAAATTTTCTGGAAAGATTTTGAAAGTTTGTGCAAGATTGCATTTTCTAAAAGAGAAGCACATGTGTTGTGGATTTGAGCCATTTTTGAGTGTTTTTCGCACGCACAAGATCACTTGTTCAGGGGGAGTTGCATCTTTGCAGGGGGAGTGCATTGAGTGTTCTGAAAAGTGAGTTGGAGGTTTTGAAGTTTGTGATTTGTGCTTTGTGCTTTTGCTCTTTTGCCGATGGTGTTGAGCCCTTTCGCTTCTTCTTGAAGGGTCGGCGTCTCTGGAGCTTTCTCTTGCAGAGTGACTTTGTTTTCAGCTTGTTCTTGCTTTTAGTCACTTGCTTGAGTCTTGTTTTCGATTTCTTTTATATTTTTCTTTATCCCAATGGTTTCTTTGTGTGTGTTGTCAATGCACTCATCAAGGGGGAGATTGAGGACCCGGTGTGTCCGAGGACCGGTGGATGGTCGCTTCCTGGTGTGATGAGTGATTGACAACGTGGTGTGGATTGACGTTTCCCTTGGCTCAAGTATTGCAGGTGTAGAATGTGGCTTGGTTGCATTGGTGCAGGTGAAGAACAGGCGCGAAAGGTCTTAGCCATGGCGGCCTCCGAGGAGCGGAGAGACAAGTAGGCTTGGTTCGAGGGACCCGGTGGCCGTGGATCAAGTGCGGTTCACATGCTGGCAAGAACGAGCAAGGGGACGTGGTTCCGGTGCGAGGTAGCGGCTCACAACCGAAGCTCGTACGCGGACGAGAAGCCGGCGCAAGGTGGCTGCTAACAACCGAAGTTTGCGCGCGAGGTTTGGTGATTTGGCCACAAAATCATCGGTGGACGGTTTCCCTTGGTTTGGGCCTCAAAACCAAGGACCGAGGACTCGACGAGGCGAACTTGGGCAGCTGGGCCGAGTGAGGCAGACAGGGGCGGTTTAACCGCCCCCCAGGGCCGGTTTAACCGCCCCCCCTGGGCTGGCCCAAGAACGGTGTCGAGGAGCTTCGATCCGGAGGACACGCGGCGTGACTGCAAGGCTTGCGTCGGAGGGAAGCTAGCTTGCAGTGGAAGGTGCCCGAGCCAGAAAATATCTGAAGATCAAATGTCAAATTTGCCCCTGAGGGGTATGTATCACTTAGGGGTAGTTTAGTCTTTAGAGCACCACCACTTGGACTACTAATAGCCCCTTCCAGGGCTGGTGGCTGCTATCTCTCTAGTTATTTTTTCATTTGGCTTGTTTAGTTTTCCCCTTCCCTTCATCCTCTCCACCTAGAACTACTTCGAATCTTTCTTAGTTTTGTATAGGTGAATTCATGGTTATGTGATGGAGTTTGTGCTGCTCATCTTTGTGCCATGATTTGATTTCCCGAGCTCCTTCTTCCTTTTCTATTTTCGTGGGTATTTTCGGAGCTATTTTTGGGGGATTTTCGTTCTTCTCTTTCTAGGGCGTTTTCTCTCGGATTTCTTTGGGGGATTCACGTATGAGTGTCTTGTGCCTCTTTTGCTGGTGATCCTTTGCCCCCAAGCGCCGAGAATCGCTTTGGATTTGAGATTTTCGGGATGAACTTGATGTCATGGTGTTCATCACGAGATCTGAGTTTCCGGGAGTTGTACTGAGTTAGAGGCCGAGATCTTTTGGGAAAACACTCCACTGGAGGTCTAGATCATCTGACCAAAATCTCGCCTCAAGAGCTCAAGCCGTTTGGTAGATCCATCCACGAGTTGACTTTGGGGCTGGGCTGTTTGCATGTACTAGGCAGTGCCGAGTTTTGAAATCCGGCAGTGCCGAGTACATACACTCGAGGGCTGCATATACTAGGCAGTGCCGAGTTTTGAAACCCGGCAGTGCCGAGTACATACACTCGAGAGCTGCATGTACTAGGCAGTGCCGAGTTTGGTAACCCGGCAGTGCCGAGTACATACACCCAGTGACAGATTTGTCAAGTTTTTGGATCGAGGATTCTTTCTGTGTTTCCGCTGCATGTTTCTTGTTCCTAGGGTCAGTAGCATCTCAGTTGCTACGTGATCTTGGCAAGATTGTGTTACGAAGTCCGGAAGTGATTTTGGGGTGAAAGCCGGATTTGGAAAAGAAAGTTTTATCGGCTCCCATTCACTCCCCCCCTCTCTGGTCGCCGTTTCGGTCCTTCACCCTTTATTCAGGATAGTACCCGGCAAGGCCTCCTATCCCGTCGGTCGAGTCACCCTGCTAGTAACCTTCGGCACCGCCGACAATTACCGCACGGAACACATCCACTTCGAGGTGGTCGACTTCAAGAGCTCCTACCACGCCATCTTCGGCAGGACCATACTGGCTCGCTTCATGGCCATCCCCAACCATACGTACCTCATCCTAAAGATGCCAGCCCCTAAAGGGGTCGTCACCATTCGAGGAGATGTCAAGATCTCTTTCGAGTGCGACAGCGAGGCGATCTGACTCGCCGAGCTATCCTAGCAAGTCGGCAATAACGAGCTCATCGTAGACGCCATGGCCAAGATAGCCGCCGACCCAATGAAGATCCTAGAAGTGCAACTTGCGGCCACCACAATGGAGCCAGCTGAAACACCGAAAGAGGTCAGGCTCGGCCTCGACGACCCCAAGAAGACGACCCTCATAGGGCCCAACCTCACTCCTAAATAGGAAGATGCGCTCACCTCCTTCCTCCGGACCAACTGGGACATTTTTGCATGGAAACCTTCTGATATGCCAGGAGTCCCGAGGGAGAAGGCTGAGCACTCCTTCGACCTGATTCCACGCGCTAAGCCGGTGAAACACAAGCTACGACGGTTCACGCAGGATCGCAAGGAGGCCATTAGCCAGATTTATTAGAGAATATAAGCACCCAGAGTGGCTTGCAAACCCTGTACTTGTGAAAAAGAAAACCGGTGAATGGAGAATGTGCATTGATTACACTGATCTCAACTGCTACTACCCTAAGGACCCCTTCCCTCTTCCGTGGGTCGACCAGGTCGTGGACTGCACCTCAGGTTCTGTCCTCTTTTGCTTCCTCGACTGCTATTCTGGATATTACCAGATTTCAATGAAACAGTCCGACCAGGACAAAACAATGTTCATCACGCCCTATGGCATATATTGCTATAAGTCAATGACTTTCGGGCTCAACAATGCAGGCGCCACATACCAAAAAGCTTATGTCAATGATGTCATGGTCAAGACCTACGACGCTGACAACCTAGTCGCCGACTTACAAGAGATGTTCAACAACCTCCGTCACTTCCGGTGGAAACTCAACCCGACCAATTGCGTTTTCGAAGTACCCTCAGGCAAGCTCCTATGGTTTCTAGTCAGCCAGCGGGGAATCGAGGCGACCCCCATAAAAATCAGCGCCATATGTAAGCTCCTAACAGCAACATGTAAAAAGGACATCATGAAACTCACTGGCATGATGGCGGACCTCAACAGATTCATTAGCAAGCTCAGAGAAAGAGGCATGCCCATCTTTAAGCTCCTAAAAAAGACTCACAAGTTCGAGTGGACCCAGGAAGCCGAGCAGGCTCTGTCCGACCTAAAAGATTTTTTGATAACACCACCAGTTCTTGTCGGACCTGCACCGCAGGAACCTTTACTCCTTTACATAGCTGCAACGACCCATGTGGTCAGCACAATACTCGTTGTCGAGAGACAGTGAAGGACCGAAACGGCGACCAGAGAGGGGGGAGTGAATGGGAGCTGATAAAAATTCTTTCCAACCGATCCGGCTATTCTTCCAAAACAACTCCGAAACGACCGAGAGCAATCTTGCCAAGATCACGTAGCCACTGTCAAGCTACTGACCCTACGAACAAGAAACAAGCAGCGGAACTCGAATCAATCGAAACAAACACCGAAACGACCCGAAACACGACTCGATCCAACACACCCAGGGGGGGCGGTTAAACCGGGTCAGGGGGGCGGTTAAACCGCCCAGGCCTGGGAGGCTCGGGAAAAAGTCAAACTAAAAGTGGATCTCCCAAACCGCTTGAGCTCTTGAGGCGAGATTTTGGTCAGATGATCTAGACCTCCAGTGGAGTGTTTTCCCAAAAGATCTCGGCCTCTAACTCAGTACAACTCACGGAATCGCAGATCTTGCGAAGAACACCATGACCTCAAGTTCATCCTGAAAATCTCAAATCCAGAGCGATTCTCGGTGTTTGGGGGCAAAGGATCACCAGCAAAAGAGGCACAAGGCACTCATACGTGAATCCCCCAAAGAAATCTGAGAGAAAACGCCCTAGAAAGAGAAGAACGAAAATCCCCCAAAAATAGCTCCGAAAATACCCACGAAAATAGAAAAGGAAGAAGGAGCTCGGGAAATCAAATCATGGCACAAAGATGAGCAGCACAAACTCCATCACATAACCATGAATTCACCTATACAAACTAGAAATGATTCAAAGTAGTTCTAGGTGAAGGGGATGAAGGGGAAAACAAGTTCAAAGGAAAAACTAAAGAGATAACTAGAAGAGATAGCAGCCACCAGCCCTGGGAGGGGCTATTAGTAGTCCAAGTGGTGGTGCTCTAAAGACTAAACTACCCCTAAGTGATACATACCCCTCAGGGGCAAATTTGACATTTGATCTTCAGATATTTTCCGGCTCGGGCACCTTCCACTGCAAGCTAGCTTCCTCCGACGCAAGCCTTGCAGTCACGCCGCGTGTCCTCCGGATCGAAGCTCCTCGACGTCGGTTTTGGGCCAGCCCAGGGGGGCGGTTAAACCGGCCCTGGGGGCCGGTTAACCGCCCCTGCCAGCCACACGGCCCAGCAGCCCATCTCCGCCACGTCGAGTCCTCGGTCCTTGGTTTTGAGGCCCAAACCAAGGGAAACCGTCCACCGATGATTTTGTGGCCAAATCACCAAACCCCGCGCGCAAACTTCGGTTGTTAGCCGCCACCTTGCGCTGGCTTCTCGTCCGCGTACGAGCTTCGGTTGTGAGCCGCTACCTCGCACCGGAACCACGTCCCCTTGCTCGTTCTTGCCAGCATGTGAACCGCACTTGATCCACCGGCCACCGGGTCCCTCGAACCAAGCCTACTTGTCTCTCCGCTCCTCGGAGGCCGCCATGGCTAAGACCTTTCGCGCCTGTTCTTCACCTGCACCAATGCAACCAAGCCGCATTCTACACCTGCAATACTTGAGCCAAGGGAAACGTCAATCCACACCACGTTGTCAATCACTCATCACACCAGGAAGCGACCATCCACCGGTCCTCGGACACACCGGGTCCTCAATCTCCCCCTTGATGAGTGCATTGACAACACACACATAGTAACCAGTGATATGAAGAAAATATAAAAGAAATCGAAAACAAGACTCAAGCAAGTGACTAAAAGCAAGAACAAGCCGAGAACAAAGTCACTCTGCAAGAGAAAGCTCCAGAAACGCCGACCCTTCAAGAAGAAGCGAAAGGGCTCAACACCATCGGCAAAAGAGCAAAAGCACAAAGCACAAATCACAAACTTCAAAACCTCCAACTCACTTTCAGGACACTCAAAGCACTCCCCCTGCAAAGATGCAACTCCCCCTGAACAAGTGAACTTGTGCGTGCGAAAAACACTCGAAAATAGGCTCAACTCTCCACAAACTTGTGCCCTCAGCACAGGGGCGGTTAAACCGCCCAGGGGGGGCGGTTAAACCGCCCCTGGCAGATGACCAAGGCCAAAAGTGCCAAAATTGCACAAACAAACTCGCAACGATGCCGTTCCAACTTGAAAACCTTCCAAATATGCCCAGCAAGATATTCCAATGATTCAACTCACAGAAACTTCACCAATTTTCAGAAAACCTCATTTGGGCAAAACTTTCAATCTCTCACACAATTTCGACAAATTCTAGAGCAAAAACTTTCTCAAAGATTCAGCAACGTCTCCCCCTTGCAAAATGCTCCAGAAATTCTCCCCCTTGTTGACAATGCACACATCAAGGCAAAATGTACAAAATGCAACTACAAGCTTCTCAAATATACAATGAGCAATACAAAATGCTACAAGTTAGAGAAGAGGCAAACAAGATAGTTCATCATGTCACACGGGCATTGCCATCAAGAAGGTGAAGACATATATCCAATTGACAAAGCCATGAGCAAGTTGTGTAGTTTTATCAAAAATGTCACCACATGAGCAAAGTCCTAACCATGGATTGTTCAAGCAAAATGAACTTCATCTCACCAAAATCATGAAAGGACAAGCATTCTTGACAAAGATCATCATAAACGCCCAAGTTCTACCTCATGTCATGTCAAAGCACGGAGCCATGTGTTCACTTCTCATGGGAGACTTCTCCGGCAAACAACATGCAACCGCTTAGCACCCATGTGTGCAAGTGTGTGCAATGGTGAAAGCATAGAGACATGAGCATAATTTTCTGCAAATATATCTTTTTCTCAATCTTTCTTCTTTCATGCATAGACATCTCATTTTTCAAGTTTTTCAAATTAAGCATGGTACATGAAATGTCTTTGCGACAGAAAGAAGCTTATGCTCCTCCACAAGATAAAGCATGGGCTAAACATTTACAATGACAAAGGTCTTTGACCCAATTGAAAAGAATATCACACCCTAGCATGATCTTAAGCAAGATATAGCCATTTCGGCTCAAACAAGACATGCAAAGGCTTTACTCATGGGTGAAGGATTTAAGTTCAGTTTGTCATTTTAATTCAAAAAGAGACTATCTCAATAGAATATATATCAAAACCATCAAGAGCATAGCCATCCATACAAGCAATCCCTAGCCAGCCTGCCTAAACTCTAAAATGTAGCAAGTTGTACCAATCACTGCATATAGGAGAAGCTCATCCTAAGATATGATACAAAAGATGAAATCAAGATACAAAAGCAAGAAAAATGTACATCAAGATACAAAGATGGTACAATAGTATACATATGCTACAAGAGAAGCCTCCAAAACTCAGCTCAGAAAACCGCACACACACCAAGTTCTCCTCGCAAGCGGGTGAAGGTAACTTGGTCAAGTGGCTTAGTGAAAATGTCTGCAAGCTGGTTTTGGGTAGAAACATGGGCAAGCTCAATATCTCCTTTCTCCACATGATCTCTCAGAAAGTGGTACCTCACTTCTATGTGTTTGGTTTTGGAATGAAGCACGGGATTTTTGGCTACGCTTATGGCACTGGTGCTATCACAAAGAAGTGGAACATGGGACATGTCTAAGCCAAAATCTCTCAAGGTGTATGTGATCCAAAGCAACTGAGAACAGCAGCTAGCAGCAGCAACATACTCGGCCTCTGTGGTGGATTGGGCTACACTAGACTGCTTGCGAGAAGACCAAGACACAAGAGACGAACCAAGAAACTGACACTGACCAGAAGTAGACTTGCGATCAACACGACATCCAGCAAAATCCGCATCAGAAAAACCATGAAGTGCAAGAGTGGAATCGGCAGAATACCAAAGACCCAGCTCAGGAGTAACTTGAGATACCTGAAAATCCTCTTGACGGCCTGACGATGTGAAGTCCTCGGTGAAGCCTGAAAACGAGCGCACAGACACACGCTGAACTGTATGTCCGGCCTCGTCGCCGTCAAGTAGAGGAGGGAGCCGATCATGCTCCGGTACTCCTTCTGGTCCACTGGTTCTCCGTCCTCATCCGCATCCAAAGCTGTAGTCGTACTCATCGGCGTAGTCATCGGCTTGGAGTCGCTCATGTCGAATTTCTTGAGAATGTCCTTGGTGTACTTGCTTTGGTGCACGAATGTCCCATCCTTGGTTTGCTTGATCTGCAGCCCGAGAAAGAACTGCAACTCTCCCATCATCGACATCTCAAATTCCCTGCTCATATCGTCTGCAAACTTGGCAACAAGATCATGAGAAGAGCCACCAAAAATGATATCATCCACGTAAATCTGAACGATTAAAAGATCATTGCCATTTCTCAACAAGAAGAGCGTCTTATCAACCTTCCCATCACAAACCCCTTGCTAAGCAAGAACCCTCTCAACCTGCCATACCACGCTCTGGGTGCTTGCTTTAGGCCATATAAAGCTCGGTGGAGTTTGTACACTCGGTGTGGGTATCTCTCACTCTCAAAACCCGGGGGCTGCCTCACATACACTTCTTCCTCGATCACCCCATTCAAGAAGGCACTCTTCACATCCATTTGGTACAATTTGAACCCTTTAGCAACTGCAAATGCTAGAAGGATCCGAATTGCCTCCAAACGGGCAACAGGAGCAAATGTCTCCTCATAATCTATCCCCTCCTGCTGCGAAAACCCCTGAGCAACCAACCTCGCTTTGTTTCTCACAATCTCACCACTCTCATCCCTCTTGTTCTTGAACACCCACTTGGTTCCTATAGGATGGCAATTTGGAGGTGGTTCTACTAACTTCCACACCTGATTTCTCTCAAAGTTTTCAAGCTCTTCATGCATGGCATTGACCCAATCAGAATCAGATAAAGCGTGTCCAACATTTTTGGGCTCAAAAGACGCGACAAAAGCAGAATGAGCATAATGAGAGATGTTCTGTGACCTCGACCGTGTAGTGCGTTCATCCAAGTTCCCGATGATCTTCGAAGGTGGATGATCCCTCTGTACCAGCCGGGGAGCTTCTCGCCTCGAGATTGCCTCCCCCTCAACATCAGCTTCCACTTGAACTCGATCTGGAGCGCGACTCGACGAAGGTGTAGCAGAGGGGCCGTCGTCGAACGTCGTGGTAGTAGTGGAAGTAGAAGGTACACGATCTCCACACGGTGCATGAAACTCTTCATCATCTTCATCATCAGGCTGTTCTTCCTCAAAGATGGGCTGTCCCAAATCATCATCACCTGCACACTCAAAAGCAGAAGAGCTACACGGAATGGTCTCGTCGAAGGTGACTTCGCAAGTCTCCATGATTTGGTTAGTTTCAAGATTGAGCACACGATATGCTCGAGAATGATTAGCATAACCAAGAAAAATTCCATCCATCGAACGAGACTCAAACTTGTCCAAATTTCCTTTCTTCAAGATGAAACACTTGCAACCAAAGACCCGAAAGTGACTCACACGGGGGGAACGACCATGGAAAAGCTCATAGCAAGTTTTCTTCTTGAAAGCACGAAGGAAAATCCGATTTGAAACATAGCAAGCTGTGTTCACCGCTTCTGCCCAATACTTCCTAGGAGTCCTATGCTCATCTAGCATCGTCCTAGCCATCTCACAAAGTGTTCGATTTTTCCTTTCAACAACACCATTCTGACAAGCAACATATGGCGAAGAGTATTGGTGTTCGAGACCAAGATCACGACAGAAGGCATCAAAACGAGTGTTCTTAAATTCCGTACCATTGTCGCTACGTATAGCTCTCATGGCACCACCATTACTCTCGCTTTTTCAACCTCAAAATCAGATCTCGAACAAACTCAAATGTCTCATCCTTCGACGCCAGAAAGAACACCCAAGCATACCGAGAAAAGTCATCCACAACCACAAGAACATACCACTTCCCACCAACTGAACGAACGCGAGCGGGGCCAACCAAGTCCATGTGCAAAAGCTCCCCTGGACGCTCAGTCATAACATCTGTCAAAGGTGGGTGGGAAGCAGCAACCATTTTACCATGCCTACAAGGTGCACAAACCAAATCTTTCTCGAACTTGAGCTTGGGCAATCCTCGGATAAGGTCAAGAGCACTCAAGCGTGTGAGTAGATCAAAGCTCACATGACCCAATCTCCTATGCCACTTCCAAAGCTCAGAAGAAGTACCAGCGATCAAACACCGTGAAGGACCAAAAGATCGAGAAAAATCAGCACGAAAAATCTGTCCCTCGGGAATGATCATACACACAAGGTCACCTCGAGAATCAAGAATTTTAGAATCACCACGCTTAAATCGAACCTCATAACCCTCATCAAGAAGCTGAGAAACCTGAGAGCAAATTGAAACCAAGATTCTTGACAAGAGCAACCCGCTTCAACATGAAAGTATCGCTCACCTGAATAGCACCCTCAGACAACACTCTACCTCTACCCTTATCCCCGAAAGTGATGTACTGCCTGGACACCACCGGGGTGAGACTGGAGAACCACTTCCCATTACCTGTCATGTGTCTCGAGCAGCCAGAATCCATCAACCAAAAGTTCTCCAAGCCTCCCACCTGCACAATCAGAAACGAGAACGAGAATGAGCGAATGACTCGACACTGGGGTTAGCACAAAACGAGTCAAACCAGTGTCGGGCCATCTGCTCAAAAGAGGGGTTAGCAAAATCAACTCTACCACGCGAAACCCTCTCGTCTCTCACCATCGGACCTCTAGCACCACGCGGGGGAAAACGTGGCCTAGACTCTCTCCTAGCCTCAAAGCTACGGTCGAACCTCCCTGAACCGAACTGACCACGAAACGGAGGCCGCCTAGCAAACTCACGAACAGCTGAAACACCACGACTGGCAACCACAGGAACTGTGCGCACAAAGGCGTCGCCTCTCGGCTAGGGTGAACGAGACACAGGCACACTACGAGAA
Source organism: Urochloa ruziziensis (assembly GCA_015476505.1). Taxonomy (NCBI): domain Eukaryota; kingdom Viridiplantae; phylum Streptophyta; class Magnoliopsida; order Poales; family Poaceae; genus Urochloa; species Urochloa ruziziensis. The sequence continues at coordinate 20,605,986 of CM027125.1, read as the reverse complement.
GAGTAGTACCTGTCCCTGTTCCCCACCTCCTTCTATCTTCTCACCTCCCTCTTCTTCCTCCAACAGAACTCCTCAAGGTGTCCATCCCTTCCACAATGCTCACAATGGAAGCGGACTGGCTTTGGCTTTGGGGTTTCTCTCGGCTGTGCCCTCTCTCTCGGCTGGTAAACCCCACTCCTCACAAAGGTCACTCTCCTCTGAAAGTTATCTGTCTTAGGTGGAAACTTGGGAGGATCTGGAGTGGTGTCAAGCTTGTTTAGCAGGTGGTTTGGTTTGGGTGTGAAGGTGTTCTTGAGAATGGCTTTTGGTGGGTTTGTGGGAATGTTTGTGGTGGAACTCTCAGGTTCTCTCTCTCTCTCACCACTGGTCTCACCAACCTTCTCAGAACCAAGACCACGACCATCAGCTCTCTTAAAACCAGCAATCAACATCTTAAGCTGAGGCTCGCGACCCGACAACCAACCCAAACACTGTCTCAGCTCATCATTCTCATCTTGCAAGCGATTCACACACTGCTCTAACTCAACATTCTTCAATGCAACAACATCACAAGCAGAACATGAATTTGCAATGGGAGATTTCAGTTGTGCTTCAAGTGAACTAATCATGGTGCGTGATTCAAGCAACTGAGCATGCAAAGCAGGACAAGAAGTACAAGCACCTAGCAAAGATGATCTAGACTTCAACTCAGCAAGCTCAACCCTAGCACCCTCTAGTTCATCCAAGCAAGTCATGTGTTTCTCCTTAAGCACAACAAGATCAGCAATATGCACATCACAGAACGAGCATTCAACTTCATCAGACACAAGAGGAGCATCCTTCAACACAGCAATCTCAGACTCAAGCTTAGCTGCTCTCTCCCTAGACTCGCAAAGCAAAGACTCAAACTCCATAGCCTTCTTTCCAGTCTCAGAAAGCAAGGTCTCAAGCTCAGCCACTCTATCCTTGGACTCTCCTAGCAAAGACCTAAACTCCCTCTTCTCCTTGTTGGTCTTCCTAAGCACATCATCACGGTTATCGACCAACTGCTCTAATCTAGCAATCTCCTGACGCAAAGAGGTGGGATCGGTCAATACCTCATCCTCGGAGTCGGAGTCGGAGTCGTCCTTGCTCTTCACGGAGTCGTGTGCCATGGTGCAGTAGTCGACGGCGGCGAAGGAGATGCCGTTGAAGTTGCGGTTCAAGCTCTTCTTCTCCTTGCGGTGGCCGCGGTCTTCATCTTCACTGCTTGAGCTTGACGACGTGTTGGTGGAGCTTGTGTCGATGTCGCTCGCATCTGCCACCATCGCTCGAGATCTGTTCTTCTTGTGTCCACCGTGCTTGTTCTTCGATCTTCTCTCGTCCTTGTTCTTGTGCTTGGAGCGGTACTCGTCCTTGGGACGGTGCTTGTGGTCGTCTCGCGGGCGGTGCTTGCGGTTGTAGTCGTTCTTGATCTCCTCGGGGCACTCGGCGATGAAGTGGCCCATCTTCCCGCATCTGTAGCACGTACTCCCGGCACGCCTCGAACCCTTCCGGTTCTGGTACATCCGCTCGAACCTCCTCGTGAGCAACGCGAGATCCTCCTCGCTCAGCACCTCATATTCTTCATCTGGAAGAGACACAAGAGAAGACAAAGCAAAGTGTCTAGGAGTGTTAGCATGTCCATATCCAGAGCCACCTGACTAGAGCCAGACTATGGGGATCAGTCGGACTCTTAGCCTTGGCAAGCAACTGTCTGTCCACCTCAGAAGACTTCAACTTCGAGAAAAGCTCATCGACAGACAAAGTTTCATAGTTTGCCGACTCCATGATCGCCTCAACCTTGGCACCCCACAGGGATCTATCAAGTGCTTGCAGGAGCTTGATAGCTCGGTCATGATCCGAGTATGGGAGTACGGTAATGTTGGCTTTCATGTTGTTGACAATAGAAGTGAAACGCTGAAACAAAGCATCAACCGACTCTCCAGGCAAATGAGCGAAATTCTCATATTCTCTCCTATACATCGAGAAAAGCCTAGCCTTGACATGGCTATCACCACCGTGGGCTACCTTGAGCTTCTGCCAGATCTGGCTAGCTAGGTCCTCGCCCAAAACACGCTCAAACTCCTCGGCAGACAAAGCACGGAACAAGTAGTCAACAGCTCTAGCATTCGCCTCAAACTTATCCTTTGCATCCTGGGCATCTAAGTTGGTGGGATTGACATAGTTCTCATCTTTCGTCACATCCCACAACAACTTTCCTTTGCCTCGCAAGAAAGTGCCCATACGCGCAACCCAGTTCGGGTAGTTCTTCCCATCGAAGTGCGGAGGCCCGGAACCCCGATCTTGGTACGCCATCTTTGGATCTTAGACTGGTTAGAGTCGCAAAGACCCGTAACCGGCTCTGATACCAATTGAAGGACCGAAACGGCGACCAGAGAGGGGGGGAGTGAATGGGAGCCGATAAAAATTCTTTCCAACCGATCCGGCTATTCACCCAAAACAACTCCGAAACGACCGAGAGCAATCTTGCCAAGATCACGTAGCCACTGTCAAGCTACTGACCCTAGGAACAAGAAACAAGCAGCGGAACTCGAATCAATCGAAACAAACACCGAAATGACCCGAAACATGACTCGATCCAACACACCCAGGGGGGGCGGTTAAACCGGGTCAGGAGGGCGGTTAAACCGCCCAGGCCTGGGAGGCTCGGGAAAAAGTCAAACCAAAAGTGGATCTCCCAAACCGTTTGAGCTCTTGAGGCGAGATTCTGGTCAGATGATCTAGACATCCAGTGGAGTGTTTTCCCAAAAGATCTCGGCCTCTAACTCAGTACAACTCCCGGAATCGCAGATCTCGCGAAGAACACCATGACCTCAAGTTCATCCCAAAAATCTCAAATCCAGAGCGATTCTCGGCGTTTGGGGGCAAAGGATCACCAGCAAAAGAGGCACAAGGCACTCATACATGAATCCCCCAAAGAAATCCGAGAGAAAATGCCCTAGAAAGAGAAGAACGAAAATCCCCCAAAAATAGCTCCAAAATACCCACGAAAATAGAAAAGGAAGAAGGAGCTCGGGAAATCAAATCATGGCACAAAGATGAGCAGCACAAACTCCATCACATAACCATGAATTCACCTATACAAACTAGGAATGATTCAAAGTAGTTCTAGGTGACGGGGATGAAGGGGAAAACAAGTTCAAAGGAAAAACTAAAGAGATAACTAGAAGAGATAGCAGCCACCAGCCCTGGGAGGGGCTATTAGTAGTCCAAGTGGTGGTGCTCTAAAGACTAAACTACCCCTAAGTGATACATACCCCTCAGGGGCAAATTTGACATTTGATCTTCAGATATTTTCCGGCTCGGGCACCTTCCACTGCAAGCTAACTTTCCCTCCGACGCAAGCCTTGCAGTCACGCCGCGTGTCCTCCGGATCGAAGCTCCTCGACGTCGGTTTTGGGCCAGCCCAGGGGGGCGGTTAAACCGGCCCTGGGGGGCGGTTAAACCGCCCCTGCCAGCCACACACGACCCAGCAGCCCATCTCCGCCACGTCGAGTCCTCGGTCCTTGGTTTCGAGGTCCAAACCAAGGGAAACCGTCCACCGATGATTTTGTGGCCAAATCACCAAACCCCGCGCGCAAACTTCGGTTGTTAGCCGCCACCTTGCGCCGGCTCCTCGTCCGCGTACGAGCTTCGGTTGTGAGCCGCTACCTCGCACCGGAACCACGTCCGCTTGCTCGTTCTTGCCAGCATGTGAACCGCACTTGATCCACCGGCCACCGGGTCCCTCGAACCAAGCCTACTTGTCTCTCTGCTCCTCGGAGGCCGCCATGGCTAAGACCTTTCGCGCCTGTTCTTCACCTGCACCAATGCAACCAAGCCGCATTCTACACCTGCAATACTTGAGCCAAGGGAAACATCAATCCACACCACGTTGTCAATCACTCATCACACCGGGAAGCGACCATCCACCGGTCCTCGGACACACCGGGTCCTCAGACAGGAGGCGGCACATGCCTATAAGGTGCAATGCCCAATATACTACGTTATGAATTGCTGGCTGAATCAAAAACGCGCTACCCCCACCCACAAAAGTTGTTATGTGCAATATTTCTTACTTCACGCAAGTTAAGACATTATTTTCAGGCTCACACGATCATGATTGTGTCCAACTTCCCACTCGGCGCTATTCTCCACAACCGCGATGTCAACAACCGCATTGTAAAATGGGCTGTAGAACTCGGCGCGCTTGACCTCAAGTTTGCACCACGAAACTCCATTAAGTCCCAAATACTTGCTGACTTCGTCGCAGAGTGGACCGAAATCTAGGCCCCAGTACCAGAGGAACTGCCCAAGCATTGGACGATGTACTTTGATGGAGCACTCAACCTTGAAGGCGCCGGAGCCGACGTCCTGTTCATCGCGCCAGATGGACAACAACTGAAATACGTACTACAGATCCACTATAAAGCCTCAAAAAACGACGCCGAGTACGAGGCCCTGATCCATGGCCTCAGAATAGCGGCCAGCCTAGGCATCAAGCGGTTCCTCTTCTACGACAACTCCAAGTTGGTCGTAGAACAAGTCAACAAGAACTGGGACACCACAAAGGAAACAATGAGCGCATACTGCGTCGAGGTTCGCAAGCTTGAAGTTCACTTTTATGGGCTGGAAGTCCATCACGTCGTCAGAGACAACAATGTTGCAGCCGACGTCGTATCCAAGCTTGGCTCCAAGCGACCCCACATACCAGTCGGGGTTTTTGTGCAAGACCTTCGGGCCCCATCCATCAAGATGCTTGAGGATGGCTCCCCTGCACCAGAGCCAACCAACAAGCTGCAGTTGGTCAGCAATGATGTACTCATTATAGAGAGTGATTGGCATGCCCCATTTATTGCGTGGATCATAGAAAACAAGGTCCCAGACGATAAAGCCGAGTACGAGCGCTTAGCTCGACGGGTGCCCAACTACGTCGTCATAGGCGACGCATTATACCATAAGGCGGCGTCAACTGGTATCCTCATGAAGTGTATACCGTGAAGTGATGGAATCAGCCTCCTCCACGAAATCCATTCGGGGTCATGCAGCAACCACGCAGCGGCAGGTAGCCTAGTCGGCAAAGCCTACAGGTCTGGCTTCTACTGGCCCACCACCCTCGCCGACGCCAAAGACCTCGTCCAGAAGTGTGCTGGCTGCCAATTCTTCCAGAAGCAGAAGCACTTGCCAGCACAAGCGTTGAGGATCATACCACCCTCGTGGCCCTTTGCCATCTGGGGACTCAACGTTGTGGGCCCCTTTAAGACAGCGCCGGGCGGATTCAAGCATTTACTTTACGGCGCTGCCACGACAGAAACGTCCGTGAGAGAACTCTCAACGTCGCGACCTGGCGTTGCGCTAAGTCAAGTCTACCAAAAATCAGCACAAGTTGTTAGCCCCATGGGAAGGCCAATTCATCATCACGGAAGTAATTTCACCCGGCACCTACCGACTCAAGTGAGCAGATGGACAAGGCATGCCGAACGCCTGGAACATCGAGCACCTCGTGAAATTCTATGCCTAGATAAGCCAAGCTAAGTACCTTTGTTCCCTTTTTGACATGAATAAAGTTCACCCTTCACTATGCATCCTCGTCATGCTCGGGGACTGGGTTTTTTCCCTTCCTCCCCTAGGCCCACTGGGCAGGCATGCACTTTTTACTAAAAATAAGTCCCACGTGGACACGGCCCTGCGCCGACTAAAATAAGGACCCTCTAAAAATCCCACAAGGACAGAGGCAGGTCAACTCAGCATGACTATGCTACCCCAACCGCGACTCCCCGGGTTCCGTACCCACCCAGCGCACCACCTACGAAGTAAGACTCCACGCAGAGCGTCGTAGAGTGGTAAGCCATCCTCCTTGAGAGCAGTGGTCAGTCGGGTCAATGGAATGACTCGCGGAACAAGGAGCCGGCCGGCTGAAGTCACATCTGATAATGTCTTACATGGGGCATGATTTCCCAAAGCTTAAAAAGCCCGCATCCATTTATGCCACAAACATCCAGTTTCTATTTATACATTTTAATACATTATAGGCCTAGCATCCATTTAATACTTAAGAACATTTTAATACATTACTCTACCATATTCTATTTATAGGCCTAGCTTGGTGGCAACTACCTCTACCACCAGCACGCAGCTCTCCACCAAGGACTCGAACTCCGTTTCAGGGAAGTCCGCTGCCATGCCCTTCTGGGCCAGCTCCACCGGCAGCTTCAGATACGGCGTCTTCAGGATAGCCAGAACCCGGCTCCCAACCCCGACGGCCGTCTCCCTCAGCAGCTGGGTGACCCGGGCTGGTGCCACACGAAGCCGCTCCACCATAGACAAAGTGCTCGGACACTCGTCTAGCGGCATCAAGGCCCCCACATTCTCCTCGGCGGCACTCCGCAGCTCCGCCAGTTCTGCCTGCAGACCTGCAGACACAACACGGACTCAGACTACGAAAGTTCAACCAGTACATCCAAACAATTGGTGTACGATCTTACCTTGCAAGACCGCCAGGTGATCGGCGGCCAGCTTATGTTTCTCCTCCTTCACCTGGCACAGTTTATCCTCAAGGGCCGACTGCTATTCAGTCAGCTTGTTGACCTTCGTGTTCAATGCTTTCTCCTTCTTCTCGGCATCTACAATTGTGACCCGGCAAGCTTCAGCATAGCACTTTGTGAAGGCCAAGCCAGGATTGAGAGTCATGACTCACCTTTGAGGAAGTGCTCCATGTCTGCCTGGAGCTCGTGGTTCAGCTCGGCTGTCTTCTTGACTTCCCGCTCCTTCGCGGCTACAGCCGCCCGTGCTTCGCCGGCTGTTGGCACTCCTTAGCGTCATGTTTTTAGCAACACTCAAGAGCACGAAGATATATGTCGTTGTATGCAAAATGGATTCTGCAAGCGCATAGAATATATCTCGTTGTAGCACTTCACCTCGGGGGTTATCCCAGGGTATCGTATTTATATTTCCGCAGAGAAGCAAATGGTTAAAGTGTATTGAAGAATGATATGATAAATCTTGCCAGAAATATCAAGCCAAAAACCCAAGGGTACAAACTCTAGGTTTGAGGGATAATGGTCAAATGAATGACCGGATAGAAGGTCTCAAAGACCAGCGACACACAGAAGCTCCTAAGTCTATAGAAAAGGAAAGATGTTGGGAGAGACCGGACTTAGATACTTCCTAACTCATAGCAAAAGACACTCTAGCCTTAGCCTAGACTCTAGCTTAGATACCGGGAACAGAGCTCGCTTCGACGGCTAGAATGGGAGAACCTCAGAACGGGGTGAGAGAGGGGGTTCTCCGGGCTCAGCACTACTGTTATGAATACACCAGAACATGGTGGACTACGAAGGACACACAGGGCTGTCACCACCTACCGCCTACCACTGCAGTTTCGTGGGGTGCAACACACTTTCTAGTTAATCAACAAGCTAGACACCATGTCTGCACTCGAAGATTAAGATTTCTCTTGAGGCCTGTCAAGAGAAATCCCCGTCTTCCCTAAGGCGTCTTACGGCCCGGTCAAGGCGAGCAAACCCGCGAGATAAAACCCGGTAGAGCTAAAACTATACTCTACACTAAAACTAAAGGGAGACAAAACTTAACTCTTAAAGAGCTAAGAACTTTACTCTAAGAAAGAGCAAGAAATAAATATGAAAGATAACTTAAGCTCTGAATAAGATAGTATTGTTATGATAAACTCTTCAAAAGAAGAAAAGGATACAAGAGCTTTACCAGAACTCCGAAGACTCCGAAGATCCGAGCGAAGCTCGACTCGACTCTACTCCCAATTCTAATCCTAACTAAGAAATGGAAAAGATACAAGAGCTCCCTTCAAGTAAAGACTTGAGAAGGGTGGTGTGTGTCTTGGATGGAAGAGAAGGCAGCCTTTTATAGCCTCCCAAGGTCGGTAGCACTCGTAACCGTCATGCCACCGGCCTGCTTAACCTCCACGCTGAAGCTGGTAGCGTGGTGTTGCAGCAGGAAGCCGACCGGCCTGGTGTAGGCCGATCGGCCTACACCTAGTGCCCCTGGCCATCGCCTTCGTCGTGGACGCCCCTGATTGCTTCCTAAGGTCAGTAACGATTGCGTTCAGTTGAGGTTGTCCAAGAATCCGATGTTGTGGGCCCTCTAATCCATGTGTCTTGCACTCTAGGCCTTTCAGGTCCTTGGATCAAACCGACGTTGATTGCATGGTGCTTGATCATCCTCGGTATTTGCTTGAGCTTGTGGATCAGTGACGTGGCCAGACCTGGCCAGGGGAGGCCGGTCGGCCTAGGGGAGGCTGGTCGGCCTAGGCTAGGCCGGCCGGCCTGGCCCTGTGCCAGGTGTGGCCCCTGTTTCACCTGTTTCATCATGCAACCATAACTCATCCAAAACTTATGGAATTTGTTAGTATAAACACATTTATGCATGGAACATGGTATGATCGTCCTCATTTTACCGAATTGTTGACGGTCAAAACTAGGTTGTAATGGCCGTCAACACGCCCCTGAGCTTAGACTCTTGCTCGTCCTCGAGCAAGGCTAAACTCTAGGTTCGGCGGGTCAGGAGTTGCTTCAATGTTTATACTCTCTAAGTCCCCTATGCTTAAGCCAAAACTCAACAAATCATTTAAATAAGTTGGCATAAAAGAGAAATCATACCATGGTTCATCGTGGGGCTGCACGGTTCATGTCTTGGGCTGTTGAAAGCTTGAACGGTCATCTCTGAAGTATTTCCTACAACTTTTCAGGTTCCATCGCAGAGATATGAATTTTTTTTCAAAAGATGGTTCATTCATTCCCCGATGGTACTCTCGAGTCACTCAAGGTGTTTAATCCTCACTCTTGGTCGGATTGACCAACTTTTCCCTACACTAAGGCTGAAGTGGAGTTGTAGGTAGGGTAAGAGTGGCATACCTTGGTTACTTCTGTTGTCGAGACGAAGAGTGGTTCGCGAGCGATGACACTCGTCAAATTCTGGACTTTGGAATTCATGGGTTCAAGTGGAGAGGGAGAAGGTGTGATGCTCAAAGGTCTCGGGACTCCTTATTTTCTCTCTCTCATACTTTTGACATGTTTCTCTCTTCTTCTTTCTTCTCTCTTTTTTTCGAATGGAGCATTGTCTCCAACTCTTTTTTTTGTTTTTTCGAATACATCTCTTGTCTTACTTTGGTAACAGAGAGGAATTCAACTTTGTATGGAGTGATTGAGGACCTTTGGGGTGAGCTTTGTGGTGAGGTGAGTATATGTCATCGACGGTGGACGTCAACCCCGGGACGGGATTTTGACTAGTTGGACATTTTGAGGCTGAGGCGGATGGGAAGACCGATGAATGACAAGTGCCTTCTGCAAGCAGACTTCACCATTCGACAAGACTCAAAGCAACTCAAGATAGCATATGGTAGTTCATGAGATGTATACCTATTTAGGCTCTGGATAGGACATTTAAACCATCGGGGAAGACTCACCAAGTAATATTTTATAAAAACTTCCGAGAGGTTCCTTACTAGGCATGCAGTTATACCTCGAAACAAACCATATCAACACTCACAATAACTTAAACAATGAACAAGTGTTCTCCTTCCACAGATAAACATGGTGGATCCTTAAATGCCAACGAACTCAAATACTTGGAAAGTAAGGGATTAAGCATGAGGCACTTAAAGGGCATAAACAGAGCAACTATTTATCATTCCAAGGTTATCAACCATATTCCATACATAAGGAGCCTTTTATTCAACATTGTTTTTTTATATTTATTATTATTATTATTATCATATCAAGGCAAGGCAAGGCACAGCGCTTTCAAACATACCTGAGACTTCCCCAAGCTTCGTTGAACCTCACTGGTAGTACTGATTGGGGTCATAGTGCATGTAGTCGAAGAAGCCGAGCATGTCGGTCTGGAGGGATGTGGTCATCCCCCAGTTCTGCTGCGTGAGGTCGGTGTTGTGTGCAACTTCATCTCTGAGCTGCTGCTGTTGCAGAGTCATCGTCTCCAACCTGGTACTAAGATCAGCGATCCCCTGGGAGACCGGGTTCTCGTAGTCATACCTGGCGGAGGCGGATGGTCCGACCTGCAGGCCATATCCTGCCGTTCCTTGATGGTAGTCGAAAGCTTCCTCGAAGCTCATGTGGGCAGTGGGGTTCTCCGTCGGCTGGTGGTGGTAGTCATACTCGGGCTGCTGCTAGTAGTGGTACTCGGGCTGCTGCTGGTGGTGGTACTCAGACTGAGGTGTGGTAGAAGTTCTGGCTTCACTGTCGTGCCTGGTTTGCCTGCTACATGTCACAGGGCCTGCAACACTGTGGCGAGCGGGCTCCTTCCTTCTGAGCTGCATGGTTAGACTTTTCGCTGATCTCAGCGACAAAGCCGGGTATGGAAGCTCGACTTCGTCGACGAAACCAGCATAGCACATGAAAAGAGTATGGCCAGGGCCCTCGTCCATCAAGTGATCTTGGATAAAATGGTCTAAACCAATGCAAAACTGATACTCTTGTGTAGCGGGAAGGAAAGTGACTTGAGCGCCCTGCAGAGCACCAACGTGGGTGGCAATGCGGGTGACTAGTGAGGTTATGTCAATTGTGGCTCGGCCAGTGACTAACCTCTGTCAGTCGTCAAGCATGCTCATGATAGGCGAGAAACGAATTTTCTTGTCCGTGGCATAAAGGCACTCCAAATCAGGTGAAAGGCAAAGATGCAAATCAGCTCGTGGGTGAACCACCATAGCGATCCACTTCGCCAGAAAATGAAGAGTGGGGTTTTGGATGTCAGTGATGCTATTTTTCCCTGAGGATGGCTCGCCTGTGATGCTATCCCACCATGCGGCACGACTGTACCGGTGGTTAGTCACCAACAGGTTGGCATCAATGATGCATCTCTTGTTGAAACCAAGAGCCTCACTGAGTTGCTTCAGGGTCAAGGTAAAATCCTCGTTGAAAAACCGAAAGCAAATATCTGTCTCGTTGGGACGAACTTCGATTTTCAAACTCATCAAAAACCCCATAGTGAGGAAGTGTGAACCTGTTTCCAGGACGGGGTAGAAGTTTTGCCATCCGGCGTTGTTGAAAGCCCGTTCCATGTCTCCTCCGAGACCGGTCTTGATCAGCAGCATGGGATCGAAGTACTCGGCATGTGTGTAGTAGCGTTACTGGAGCTTGGCCAGCACCGTCCTCTCTTCTTCGGACCGAGCAACATTGTGCTCGACCCGAGTCATGATTCGGATGCGGAGCCTGTTCCGAGGCACTTCCTCCTCCTGGGACTCTGTGTCTTGTCGAGTTGAGTCGACAGACATAGTGTCCCGGGAAGCAGATGATCCCTGAGAGCGGTGGGAGCTCGAAGAGCTGAGCTTGGTCATGACTCCACGTGCCGTCTGACATGCCTTTGTCCACATGATTCTTGCAAAAGGTTAGTCTCACAATACCCGAAGGAAATCAGTGGTTAGATAGTCAGAAGTTAGGCGTTATTGTGGGAGATTAATCACCACAACTCGGTTAGTCGTTCTTGTGGGGTAAGAACCACCACAAACGTTCTCGTTCAAGTGGCAGGGGTTTGTTCTCACAAGAATTCAAGAATGGATTTTAGCAGAATTTTCTTGTGGTTTAAACTCTAACCTTACTTAAAGATTTTCGAAATTCAGAGCGAGGGAGAAGAGAAGTGCTCAGGATGCATGCATACCTGTGCTTGGGGCGAGTTGCTCCTGAGCTGGGCATCGGCTTTTATACAGGCGCGGCAGGGGGAGGCCGGCCAGCCTGAGGCAGGCCGTTCGGCCTGCACATGGCGCCGGTCGTGCCCATCCCGTGCGTCGGTGGTCACCTTCCTATACATCGTGCTCCGGTATGTGAGGATGGGACAGCGACGGTCGAGGGAGGCCGGCCGGCCTGCATGGGGCCGTTCGGCCTGTTGTGCTGCCCATTTTCCTCCATACTTTTGTGTCGTGCCCATTCACATGTGCTTGTTCCTTGCTGCTTTGATCTGGCCATAGAAAATGACAAGTGGGGCCGGCCAGCCTAGGTGGGGCCGGCCGGCCTGAAATTTGGCCGATTTTTTTATATGCTAAGTGATGCATAAATAAAATATGAATGCAAGTTTCAAAAATTATACATGCTGATTTGAAAGAAAGATTTAGAAAAGGAAACCTATTCTATATGCAATGCATGGATACGTAACGTATACCTTATGGCGAGGGCTCAAGTTTTACGTCCTGAGCGGAACTCTCCGATTCTTCGTTCGGGGCTGCTTCCACCCGCCATTCCTTTCGGGTTGGACGGGGCTTGGTTTCAACTTCCTTGTCGCACTTTGCTTGCTCTTCCAGCACTTTGGCTCTTGATATCCTTCGCCGTGCATGATAGTGGTCATGTCTTTTCTTTTCTTTGGTGGCGAGGGCTTCCACCATCTTCATGAGTGTTTCTATGGTTGGCATCCTAGGATTTCTGGGTGTGATTTCTCTGACCATATTGACTTGTCCAGGGGTCTCCGTAGGACGGAAAGAGAAATTCTCGGTTTCTCCGTTGATCCTGAGTTGAATAGTCCCTTTTCCCACATCGATGTTTGCATTCGCGGTACTCAAAAATGGTCTCCCCAGAATGAGAGAGTTCTTGGCTTCAGCTTCCATGTCAAGGATGATGAAATCCACAGGGACGAAGAAATCCCTGATCTTGACTAGGACATTTTCTGTGACTCTATGTGGGTAGCGGATCGATTGATCCCCTAGCTGCAAACACATGGGTGTAGAGACAAGCGAAATATGCTTAAGGTGGTCAAAAACTACCTTTGGCATTACGCTGACGCTCGACCCCAAGTCACATAGGGCCATGTCGAAATCATGGCCTCCATTCGAGCATGAGATTGTGGGGCAACCAGGATCTTTCTTCTTCTTGAGGCGGGGACCGAGTATGGCAGAGCGGCATTCCTCCGTCAGCTGTACCGTCTCCCTTGTGGGTAGAGTCCTCTTGTTGCTAAGTATGTCTTTGATATACTTGGCATACGTCGGGACCTGCAGAGCATCAAGAAGTGGCATATTGATGGATACCTTCTTGATTACCTCGACGAACTTGTCAAATTGTTCGTCGGCCACGGGTCTTCTCCTCCGTTCTGGGAACGGGAGGAAAGTGGGATCTTGGCTGTCGCTTGAGGCCTTCGGTGCCTCGTTCCCCTCCTTCGAGACAGGGATGGATTCCTCGTCGTCTTCCTCTTTGGCGGCTGGCTCGATGTTGCTAGCTTCCTTCTGTCGGGTACCTGCATTTTGAGGATTGTGTGGATCCCACGTGGACTTACGAGTCCGCGTGGTCACTGCACTGTTATTTTCCTTGCAAGGAACCTCCAATTGCCCAGGTAGCTTTCCCGCATTTGGGTTAGGACAGGATGCAGCCAGCTCTGCCACTTGAGTTTCAATCATTTTGTTGAAGCTCAGCTGGTTCTTAACGATAGAATTAAAAGCTTCTATCTGGGAGGCCATCGACTCCGTAACTTTATCATTAGCAAGCTATCGTTAATTTGTTTTTGGCCATACCAGATGTCCTTTAACGACGGTTGAAAACCGTTGTTAGAGCCATTACCTGGCTGTTGGCCAAAGGGGAAATTAGGCTTGGAATTCCAACCTTGCTGAGGACGGAAGCCTGAATTGTTGTTATTCCCAATGAAGTAGGCTTCCTCTTGTGTCATCGGGCAGCTGGTGCCCAAGTGTTCTGTTTCTCCACATGTTTCACATGTGATTCGGTCTTCCACAATCTGACTCATCTCCTTTCCGGGAGATTCAATCTTCTTCAAGAGAAGGTCCATCTTAGCGGTCAGCATGTCGACGGAATCAATCTGGTGTACTCCCTTGGTGCAAGGAGCTTGTCTCTCTCCCACCCAACTTTGGTGAGAGGATATTTTCTCAATGAGTGCCTTCGCAGCGTCTACATCCAGCAAGAGGAAAGCTCCTCCCGCAGCTGCATCCAAGTGCTCTTGCGATCGGCGGCTCAGGCTGTGGAAGAAGTTTTGAGTGGTCAACCACTCTTCCACACAATGGTGGGGGCAGGCTGCAATGTACTCTTGCAGTCGCTCCCAAGCTTCTGGGACTGACTCTCCGTCTAGCTGCTGAAAGCTAGTGATTTTTCCTCGGAGGGCGTTGGTCTTGCCCACCGGAAAATACTTGGTCAGAAATGCGTCGGCGCATGTCTGCCAGTGTCCTTCAAAGGATGCTTTGTTGGCATAGAACCACTCCTTGGCTTTCTCAAGTAAAGAAAATGGGAAGAGCTGTAGGCGGATGTTGTTGATTGGTGTGCCATTGGGGTTGATAGTGCTACACACCTCCAGAAAATTCCGAAGGTGAGCGTTGGCATCCTCAATTGCCTTTCCGCAGAAAGGACTGGCCTGGACCATGTTGATTAGGCCAGACCTTAGCTCAAATCCCCCTTCTTGTGCGTTCGACAGTCCCGAAAAGTTGCTGCTTGACGGGGCTGAGAACTCACGGAGTGTCTTCTTCGGCTGAGCCATCTCTGGTGATTCTGGGGCCGAAGAATACGACAAACCTGTGTCTGGTTCGTACTCGGAGTCAGATGATGACTCGAGAATGTTGCTTGAGCTGAGTGAAATCTGAGGAGGTACGACTCTTTTGCGCACTACTCTTCCAATGCGTTCTGGATTCGGATCAAAGTTTGACGGTAGGTTGAAACCAGTCATGCACTACCCTGCAAACACATCAAAAATAGACGAATGTTGCAGTGGTGAGGTCACTAGGGTTAGTGGTTTGGTAAATCTATAAAGATTATCAAATAATTCAACAATAACTTTAGCCAATTGCTTCCCCGGTAACGGTGCCAGAAATGCTTGTTGGCACTCCTTAGCGTCACGTTTTTAGCAACGCTCAAAATCGCGAAGATATATGTCGTTGTATGCAAAATGGATTCTGCAAGTGCACAAAATATATCTCGTTGTAGCACTTCACCTCGGAAGTTATCCCAGGGTATCGTATTTATATTTCCGCAGGGAAGGAGATGGTTAAAGTGTATTGAAGAATGATATGATAAATCTAGCCAGAAATATCAAGCCAAAAACCTAAGGGTACAAACTCTAGGTTTGAGGGATAATGGTCAAATGAATGACCGGATAGAAGGTCTGAAAGACCAGCGACACACAGAAGCTCCTAAGTCTATAGAAAAGGAAGGATGTTGGGAGAGACCGGACTTAGATACTTCCTAACTCAGAGCAAAAGACACTCTAGCCTTAGCCTAGACTCTAGCTTAGATACCGAGAACAGAGCTCGCTTCGACGGCTAGAACGGGAGAACCTCAGAACGGGGTGAGAGAGGGGGTTCTCCGGGCTCAGCACTACTATTATGAATACACCCGAACGTGGTGGACTACGAAGGATGGACAGGGCTGTCACCACCTGCCGCCTACCACTGCAGTTCCGTGGGGTGCAACACACTTCCTAGTTAATCAACAAGCCAGACACCACGTCTGCACTCGAAGATTAAGATTTCTTTGAGGCCTGTCAAGAGAAATCCCCATCTTCCCTAAGGTATCTTACGGCCCGGTCAAGGCGAGCAAACCCGCGTGATAAAACCCGGTAGAGCTAAAACTAAACTCTACACTAAAACTAAAGGGAGACAAAACTTAACTCTGAAAAGAGCTAAGAACTTTACTCTAAGAAAGAACAAGAAATAAATATGAAAGATAACTTAAGCTCTGAATAAGATAGTATTGTTATGATAAACTCTTCAAAAGAAGAAAAAGATACAAGAGCTTTACCAGAACTCCGAAGACTCCGAAGATCCGAGCGAAGCTCGACTCGACTCTACTCCCAACTCTAATCCTAATCTAAGAAATGGAAAAGATACAAGAGCTCCCTTCAAGTAAAGATTTGAGAAGTGTGGTGTGTGTCTTGGATGGAAGAGAAGGCAGCCTTTTATAGCCTCCCAAGGTCGGTAGCAATCGTAACCGTCACGCCACTGGCCTGGTTAACCTCCACGCTGAAGCTGGTAGCGTGGTGTTGCAGCAGGAGGCCGGCCGGCTTGGTGTAGGCCGATCGGCCTACACCTGGCGCCCCAGGCCACCGCCTTCGTCGTCGACGCTCCAGATTGCTTCCTGAGGTCGGTAACGGTTGCGTTCAGTTTAGGTTGTCCAAGAATCCGATGTTGTGGGCCCTCTAATCCATGTGTCTTGCACTCTAGGCCTTTCGGGTCCTTGGATCAAACTGACGTTGATTGCATGGTGCTTGATCATCCTGGGTATTTTGTTGAGCTTGTGGATCAGTGACGTGGCCAGACCTGGCCAGGGGAGGCCGGTCGGCCTGGCCCTGTGCCAGGTTTGGCCCCTGTTTCACCTGTTTCATCCTGTAACCATAACTCATCCAAAACTTATGGAATTTGTTAGTATAAACACAATTATGCATGGAACATGGTATGATCGTCCTCATTTCACCGAATTGTTGACGGTCAAAACTAGGTTGTAATGGCCGTCAACACCGGCCATCTTTTGAATGTTGGCACACAGACGCTTCAGCTCACTGTTGGCGGCAAAAACGCACACCAAGATCCACCGAAAGCGCACGGATCAGTTGTAGCTCTTCCCTTAAGAGAGTATTCCCCCAAGGTTTATCAATCCGTGGAAACAAGGTCACAAACCCTAGATTAACTATGCATCAGAAGGCATTGATCTAGTTGCAAGTTGATTGTGAATAGGTAAACATGATCAAGCATAAACACATATGAACAAGAGGTAACTCATCTAGGATAAAGCCTAGCCTATGCATATGTTGTAGTCTAGCTAGATTGGTAAGCAAAACATGGTTCTCATTCAAAGCATCTTTAAATCTCTACCCTCCGGTCTGACTCCCGAGAATTACCACCTTACACAGGCCACGCCCTGTCACAATGCTCCCTATGAGCATAGTAATTACAAGGGCATGAGCATAAGCACATGTCATACTACTCGATAGATCTGGTATGCACCTCTAGCCACCATGACTACAAGAACACCCTATTCAATCTACGCGCACCATAGATTGGAATAAGCAAACACGAGAGCATATGAAATCATAGAAGGAGGCAAATGGATCGCAAATGAATCGGAACACATCTATTACTTTACCATGAATGATTGTACAACACAAGATCACAATCGTGGCCATACCTTCTTGTGACTCCTAGCTCTAGAACTCCGGCATGATCTTCCTCGCAGGGTGATCCCGACGGCTAGAGCCTAGCCTAGGCTAGCCTCTAGACAACTACATGACCCTCAGCTCTCCGTAGATGGATGTCCCTCAAGTTCCTCAGCTTCTGCTTCGAATGATGGGGTGCTAGCCGAAACGTGAGATTTTTATAGTCCTGAGAAACCCTAGGTCAAAGGGGAAGGCGAGGCAGCATAAGAAAGGCTTGAGCGACGCGGCCAGAGGGTCCCTGTGCCTGGTGATAGCTTCTAGAGTCTTACTTTCGTTGCATGTGGGTCCTGGACATCGTTTGCTTCGGGATAAAATTATCTCTTGATGACTTTCCATTTGAGTTGCCTTCATCCCGAAGTAACTTGATCTTATCTTCATTTGTTTAGTCCTTAAGCAATTTTGGAGGTTGGTGGGCTACATCTGGGTGTGAGTGGGCTTCAAGTCCATGTTCATGGCGTCTGGGCCAAGTAGGCCTGCTTCATCCGGGCTTCCGGCCTTCGTCTTTCACTTATTTCGAATTTAGCCCATATTTGTCCTGAATTTAGTCATTTATCCTGCATAAACCAAAATCCTCCAAAAACACATGCATATACGAAAACGTACCGGTTATGAGGTATGATCAATAGTTTAGACATTAAATTTATGCAAATATCAAAGTTAAACAGGGGTAAAAGTGTGTCATTTAACAGCGCCAACAATCCCCCCATGCTTAAACCTTGCTCGTCCTTGAGTAAGTCTTTGATAGAAATTAGTGTTGCCCTCCGATGTCCAATCCTTGCACTTGATCATACACGAGAAAACACAATGCTCTTGAAAGATTTTTCAATTAAGATTCAAGTTGTAACCAACTCTTTTCTAGTATGGAGGGTAGATATGAATTAAGTGGAACCCACAAAGAATTTAAATCCACATGCTCTCAATTTTAAACAAGTCTCAGGTAAAGGAATTTTATTTTAAAAAGAATAACTGAACGAAGATCAATAATTTAAACCTTGCAAGTTGCTCATGGGAACTCTCAGCTCATCTTGTCTCTCGAACCTGCTAGCACTCTCATCCTTTCTTTCTCTCATGTATATAAGTGTAAGGCTTATCTAGAGCTTGGAAAGGTTAGTCCTAGCAAAGATAATATAATCAAGATATTATCAAAACAAGAAAAACATCTTACGGATTTACCGAGACTTGTCAAAAAGGCCATGAGAAAATAATGTCTTTGTAGAGAGGGTGAAGATGGACACACACTTTTTGGATGGTGGACATGTGCAAATGGCAAAGGGTGATCTCAAGGCACAAATGAAATCCTCGTTATCGGATTGCACATGGTTGGAATAATTGAGTATGGAGTATGTCTTCTAGGCACCAAGAATTAAATGAAACAAAAAGAACGAAGGAGCTTTATTTTCTTTCTTTCTCTTTTCTCTTTTCTTTTTCTTTCTTTGCATACCTTTTTTTCTTTTCATTCTTTCTTTCTTCACATTTTTTTATTTTTGCTCCTTAGAACCATTTGCAACAATATCTACTCAGCGGTGGTCAGAGATAACGCGATGACTCTTCCCCCATGCTTGAACAATTGCCCGTCCTCGAGCAATGGAGTGGGAAATAAAATTACCGCTGAGCAGAGTATGAAACCTTCTTATCTCACAGAGAATAGCTTGAATCTTCAGGGTAGACATCCACAAAAATTTTGGAAGCAATCGGAGATAGGAACACCTCTGGCCGCGCGGCACAAGCCCTTTGTGCCTCTGTTCCTTCTGATTTTTCTTTAGCGTACTTGTAAATGCCTCCCAAAGTTATTTTCCGTCAATGATGGCTCTGATCCTTTTGAAAGTCCTTCAAAATAATTTTTCCATACTCAATAGATGGGTTGTGGTCAAGGTGGTACTCACAAAATGATAATTTAGGTTTTTGGGTGGATATCCAGCGAGGTTTGCTAAGTTCTTGATGTGAAAACAAGCAATGCATGGATAGAAAAGGCTAGCAATAAGAAAGGTATGCAAAAACGGAATGGCCAGCTTGTTATTCTCGTATCGAAGAAACAAGTCCTGAACTAATGCACTTGAAAAATAATTC
Source organism: Urochloa ruziziensis (assembly GCA_015476505.1). Classification (NCBI taxonomy): domain Eukaryota; kingdom Viridiplantae; phylum Streptophyta; class Magnoliopsida; order Poales; family Poaceae; genus Urochloa; species Urochloa ruziziensis. Next base: position 20,586,804 of record CM027125.1, on the reverse strand, counting down.
TTGCACAACTATGGTTCAAAGTGATATAATATTTAGGCTTTGGATAGGTAGAGCATTTGCAAAGGTATTAATAACAAGGTCAGCATGAATATATATCAATAGAAGTGCAAGAGAAGACCGCCCATTTACATGGGTATTAAAACGACCTTCGAATTATTTCAAAAGAGAGAGCAGGATTAATAAATATGAGTTTTTATTACCATAAGCTCCACAAAAGATTGAGCCGGCGTTTATATGAATTTTTAGATCATGTTAGGGAGAGCATTAGTTTAATCATGGATAAATCAAGTACGAAGAAAGTACAAAGCGGCAACGACCATCATATTTCAATTTGCAAGAACAACATCATAAACATTGACCATATGAAATTAATATCCTTGTGATGATTATTTTATTCGACTCACACTAACAAAATAAAATAGAAAACATGCTACACATGACAAAACTTATTCACATGAAAATCAGGGGAGGAAGAGATTCAAACCGTGAGTGATTTTTTTATTTATTTATTTCTTCTCCTTCTTCCCTCAATGGTGGTTTGTTCGTTGCCTGACTCTTGTTCTTCCTTGCGTCCTTGCATCAACTTGAAGAGTGATTAGCGCTCGTCCTCCTCTTGAGGACTTCCTTGACGTGCTCTTGAATTTTCTCATTGCTTCATTCATCATCTTTTTCATCATTCCTGCAAGAGAGCGCAAAACAAAGAACACGCCGGGGTTTCTTGCCGACGCGAAGGAGCAAAACAAAACACAAAATTCATGGCTGAAAACATATGATCGATGCTTGGTCGTGGTTTGATGCTCTCAACAAAAAAAATTCAAATCTGATTTTTTTTTCAAAGTCAAACCATGCTTAGTGCAATTACCAAGACATTACGCAAATCAGATATGAATTTTATTGACAAAAACCAATGTAGGTCAAGAACTCTTGACTATATTAATTTAGGTTAAATCAAAGACACTTAGTCTATTAAATTATACTAAATAAACTTTGATCTTTACTATGCGGGGTGTTGGATTAGGTTCCAGTTTTGGCCAAAGAGAGAGAGAGAGAAATTTGAAGAAAATTAAAAAAAGGGTTAGAAAACTCTAACTAGAAAAACCAGGATTTTCAATAAGCATGAACCAAAAGAGAATTGTTATCCTTATATTACGTTAGCCTATCGTATACTTACAAAGATAGATCATGAAAAATACAACGCAGGCTCTACTCAAAGATGGGCACTGGAAGGTGCACAAAGGGGCCAGGCCGCTAGGCCTAAGGGTGCTCTGGCTGGCCGGCCAGATGGGTTTCAGGCTCCTCTGGTACTGGTTTTTCACAGGTGGGTAAAATAAAAAAAATAAAAATGTGTGGGTATATGTACTGGTGTGGTTAAAGGGTTCAAAAAGAAACAAAAAATGTTAACGACCAAGCAAAGAATCATGTATCAAATGTGTTCAACAAAAACGTCCAAAAGATCAAGATGTGTCTTGTATAGCAAAACTCTAAGACTCAAATTACTCTCTAAAAACTAAATGGGTTGTCCTTCCAAAAGCTTATTACCTGACTCAACATCCGGGTTGCCTCCCGAAAAGCGCTTCATTTATCGTCTATAGCTGGACCTTCGGGTTGTTGCTCTGACCAGCGTCCCGTGATGGTGCTGCAGTCTTGTCTTCTTCTTTTTCTACAGGCTTGCGTTCTCCTTCGAGCTTCGTAGCTGGCTTCTCATCTCTAGCTCTTCAATTCTTCTCATCAAGAAGTCGATCTTGGCCTCCATGTCTTCAATATGCTTCTCCTCTTGCACCCTCCTTGCTTTGCCCATGGACGGAATGAGTTGAGCGCGTCCGACCGATGCCCAAGCATTGTTATCAGCCACCTTCTTGAATAATGTATAAGCCTCGATGGGAGTGAGGTCGAGGATGGAACCTCCGGCAGATGCATCCATGATTTTCTGTGATGACGCTTGCAAGCCACCGTAGAACTTCTTTTGAATACCTGTGATGCGGACAAGCGAGAACTTAGTCGTTGAAGCGCTCGAACACCTCGGTGATGGTCTCTGTGGTGCTCTGTGCGAAGCTCGAGATCTGGCTACGAAGAGTCTGCGTCTTCCCTGGCGAGTAGAACTTGGCGATGAAAGCTTCCACTAGGCTCTCCCACTTCTCGACCGTTGATGCCTCCAGCGTGTAGAGCCATTGAAGTGCCTTGCCCATCAACGAGAAAGGGAAAAGTCTTGCACGTAGCTGATTGTCATCGATCCCTTCGATCTTGAAAGTGCTGCACAATTGTATGAAGGACCGCAAATGGGAATTGGGATCCTCCTTACCGGTGAACGGGTTGTCTGGCACCATCTCAATGATTGAAGTCTTGATCTCGAACGGGCTTCCAACTTCAGCTAGCTTGAAAATTGGCAGATCGTCGACCTTCGGGGTCCAGAACTCGCCAATCTTGCGCTCGGGCTGTTCTCCCATTGCTACTTGTGGTTGATGTTCGACTGGGCTTCTTCTTGGAGTGCTAAGTGATGATTCTTTTGGCCTTCGCTTCCGATGTTCCTTGTTTCTGCTACTTGCTTGATTGTGCATGCAATTTTTATTATTTTCATACACAAAGACAAGAGAAAATATTTTTGATTTTTTTGAGAGGCACAAGTCCATCTCATATTAGGGTTAGTGAAAGAAAAACATATACAAGAACTATACAAGATCAAGAATATACAAGAAAAATATTCACAGAAAATTATGAACAAGAAAAATATTTACGGATGCAAAAATCAATCTAAGATTTGATCACTTGTTTCCCCGGCAACGGCGCCAGAAAAGCTTGTTGGCGGTGCAAACGCACACCAAGATCCACCGCAAGCGCACGGATCATTGTAGCTCTTCCCTTAGAGTATTCCCCCAAGGTTTATCAATCCGTGGAAACAAGATCACAAACCCTAGATTAACTATGCATCGGAAAGCATTGATCTAGTTGCAAGATGATTGTGAATATATGACCAAGCATAAACACATATGAACAAGCGGTAACTCATCTAGGATAAAGCCTAGCCTATGCATATGTTGTAGTTCTAGCTAAATTGGCAAGCAAAACATGGTTCTCATTCAATGCATCTTTAAATCTCTACCCTCCGGTCTGACTGTCGTGGATCACCACCTTACACGGGTCACACCCTATCACGATGCTCCCTATCAGCGTAGTAAACACACAGGCACAAACATAAGTTCGTGTCATAGTACTCGATATATCCGGTATGCACCTCTAGTCACCATGACTACAAGAACACCCTATGCAATCTAGTCGACCATAGATAGGAATAAGCAAACTCAAGAGAATATGAAATCATAGAAGGAGGCAACGGATCGTGAGAATCAGAACACATCTATTACTTTACCATGAATGATTGTACATCACAAGATCACAACCGCGGCCATACCTTCTTGTGACTCCTAGCTCCAGAACTCCGGCGTGATCTTCCTCACAGGGTGATCCCGCAGGCTAGAGCCTAGTCTAAGCTAGCCTCTAGACAACTGCACGGCCCTCAGCTCTCCGTAGATGGATGTCCCTCAAGTTCCTCGGCTTCTGCTTCGAATGATGGGGTGCCGGCCGAAAGGTGAGATATATATAGTCCTAGGAAACCCTAGCTCAAAGGGGAAGGCAAGGCGGCGAAGGAATGCCTCAGGCGGCGGGACCAACGAGGGCCTGGGCTGCGCGGCCTGGGCCTTTCCTTGGTCATCTCGTGCTCATCTTTCTCCCCAAGATTCCTCAGAGGTTCTGGAGTCTTCCTTTCAATGCATGTGGGCCCTGGACGTCGTTTGCTTCGGGATAAAATTATCTCTTGATGACTTTCCATTTGAAATTCCCTTCATCCCGAAGTAACTTGATCTTATCTTCGTTTGCTTAGTCCTTAAGCAATCTTGGAGGTTGGTGGGCTGCATCCGGGCATGAGTGGGCTTCAAGTCCATGGCTTGGGCGCCTGGGCCTAGTAGGCCTGCTTCATTCGGGCTTCCTTCCTTCGTCTTTCACTTATCTCGAATTTAGCCCATATTCGTCTCTAATTTATCGTTTATCCTGCATAAACCAAAATCCTCCAAAAACACATGCATATACAAAAATGTACCGGTTATGAGGTATGATCAATAGTTTATATATTAAATTCATGCAAATATCAAAGTTAAATAGGGGTAAAAGTGTGTCATTTTACAGCGCCAACAGTGATTGTGAATAGGTAAACATGATCAAGCATAAACACATTTGAACAAAAGGTAACTCATCTAGGATAAAGCTTAGCCTATGCATATGTTGTAGTTCTAGCTAGATTGGTAAACAAAACATGGTTCTCATTCAATGCATCTTTAAATCTCTACCCTCCGGTCTGACTCCCGAGAATTACCACCTTGCACAGGCCATGCCCTGTCACGATGCTCCCTATCAGCATAGTAATTACAAGGGCATGAACATAAGCACATGTCATACTACTCGATAGATCCGGTATGCAACTCTAGCCACCATGACTACAAGAACACCCTATTCAATCTATGCGCGCCATAGGTTGGAATAAGCAAACTCGAGAGCATATGAAATCATAGGAGGCAAATGGATCGCAAATGAATCAAAACGCATCTATTACTTTACCATGAATGATTGTACATCACAAGATCACAACCGTGGCCATACCTTCTTGTGACTCCTAGCTCCAGAAGTCCGGCGTGATCTTCCTCGCATGGTGATCCTTCCGGCTAGAGCCTAGCCTAGGCTAGCCTCTAGACAACTGCACAACCCTTAGCTCTCTGTAGATGGATGTCCGTCAAGTTCCTCGGCTTCCGCTTCGAATGATGGGGTGCGAGCCAAAAGGTGAGATTTTATAGTCTTGGGAAACCCTAGGTCAAAGGGGAAGGTGAGGCGGTACAAGAAAGGCTTGGGTGGCGCGGCCAGAGGGGGCCTTGGCCGCGTGGCCAAGCCCAATCTTGGGCCCATTCGTGCTCAACTTTTTCCCCACGCCTGGTGATAGCTTCTAGACTCTTCCTTTCGCTGCATGTGGGTCCCGGACGTTGTTTGCTTTGGGATAAAATTATCTCTTGATGACTTTCCATTTGAGTTGCCTTCATCCCGAAGTAACTTGATCTTATCTTTATTTGCTTAGTCCTTAAGCAATCTTGGAGGTTGGTGGGCAGCATCCGGGTGTGAGTGGGCTTCAAGTCCATGTTTATGGTGCCTAGGCCTAGTAGGCCTGCTTCATCCGGGCTTCCAGCCTTCGTCTTTCGCTTATTTCAAATTTAGCTCATATTTGTCCCGAATTTAATCATCTATCCTGCATAAACCAAAATCCTCCAAAAACACAAGCATATACGAAAAAGTACCGGTTATGATGTATGATCAATAGTTTAGACATCAAATTCATGCAAATATCGAAGTTAAACAGGGGTAAAACTGTGTCATTTAATAGCGCCAACACTCAATGAGTTGCACCTTGGCCTCCTGGACAATGTCTGCACCACGGCTTGCATGGGCGAGCAGCTTCTGCGGCAAATTACAACATTAGTCAGTATGAATCAACGTCACCAGTCATACAAATGCTACATGACGTACCTGGATGGTGCCCACGACAATGTTGTTGGCCTACTGCAACCTCCCCAGCTCGATGCTGAGGGATTGGGTTAGCACCAACATTTCCGCGGCCTTTTGGCCCCCCTCCAACCCAGTGACCGCCTCTAAACTCGGCATGTCCGGGTTAGGATCTCCATAGCCGACACCAACACCCCTCTCTTCACCCTCCGCCTACGGAGGCGGAACACTCATGTCCGGCATGGCGTTCTGCTGGTCAACACCACCACCGCTTGCCCCTCCATCACCAGCAAGGGCTTCCTGAGGCCCCAGGCTCAGCAATGCACCCGCATCCGACCCGGGTGGCACGCCTCTCTCTGCCTACGCCGCGCCGCTCCTCTCTACCTCCGCACCAGGTGAACCATCGCCTTCCACCCGTGCCACGTCGCCTTCCTCCACTTGCGCGCGCTTGGCCGCCGGCTCATCCACCGGAACTTGTTCCTCCGGCCTAGGTTGCGGCTGCCTCACACCATCCAGCGTTTGGTTAGCAGGCCTGACCAAATTGTAAGGAAAATGGACCTAGTAATAGGCCATTAGTGATTTTGGTGATTGTGTGTCAACACTAACCCATGGACTAACAAAGTTTGCTAGTATGTAAGGATTTAGGCGCATGGATGCACAAGTGATGGACTTGGTGAATCAAACACCAAACAAGGCCATAAAGATCAATACAAGACACTAGAAGGCCTTAATACAAGACCAAGACATCACACAAGTAAATCCGAAGCAAAGACACGAAGAGAATCCTGCTCGAAGGAGCACCGACGCAATTGTGGGTGAGTACCGGACTAATTCGTGCTTAGCACCGGATCAGTCGGTGGTCAGCGCAGTCAAGCCAGCAGGGCCAAGGAAGAACAGAGCACCGGATGATACGGTGGTCGAAAACAAAGACCAGCGAACAAATCGTTGAACGTGACAGACCTTAACGTGCATTTCAGTGCACAATGAGCATAGGATGATCCGGTGGTAGCAGCGGATGAATCGGTGGTGTCGGCTCGGCTCAAGATTGGCTTAGTTTCAGCTCTGGAAGAAATATACTTAGAACCGATTGATCCGGTGCTATCTCAAGCAGAGCAGCGAATAAGTCAGTGGTAGGTTTGAAGCCAACGGTCAGTGCAATGGCTAGTTGGTCAAGAAACTCCGGTGGTAAAGGTCGGTGACCATCGGATAGGTCGGTGCTACGCAGAAAAGTTGGCCATTGGAGCAACGGCTAGTTTGAGGAGTTGGGGCTATATATACCCCCATTGCCCGGCCATTTGGAGTGTGCTAGAGCTTGGAGAAGCTATTGGCTTGGTTCTCTCACACACACAAGTGCTCTTGATCTTGTAGAGTTCCTCCTGAGGTCGCGAGTCCAAGGCCTTAGTGGTCTTGTATGGCTTGGGGATTGTGTGTTTTATGGCAATAGTGCTATGTTGCATGTGGTATGTAGGGAAGACCTTTTCTATTTCCCATGTACATTCTGTACTTTTTCTTCTTTTTAATAAAAAGACACGCAGTTCTCCAGTGTCATTTGAGAAAAAAATGCAGATATCAACTCTTCTTTCTGCACCGTGATCTGACCCGCTCATTGTTGGCACTCCTTAGTGTCATGTTTTAGCAACGCTTCAAGAGCGCGAAGATATATCGTTGGATGCAAAAGGATTCTGCAAGCGCACAAAATATATCTCGTTGTAGCACTTCACCTAGGAAGTTATCCCAGGGTATCGTATTTTATTTCCGTAGGGAAGCAGAGTGGTTAAAGTGTATTGAAGAATGAAATGATATATCTTGCCAGAAATATCAAGCCACCAAACCTAGGGGCACAAACTCTAAGGTTTGGGATAATGGTCAAATAAATGACCGGATAGAAGGTCTAAAAGACCAGCGACACAGGAGCACCTAGTTCTAAAGAAAAAGAAAGACATTGGGAGAGACTGGACCTAGACACTTCCTAACTCAGAGCAAAAGGCACTCTAACCTTAACCTAGACTCTAGCTTAGGTACCGGGAGCAGAGCTCGCTTCGATGGCTAGAACGGGAGAACCTCAGAACGGGATGAGGGAGGGGGTTCTCCGGCCTCAGCGCTACTGTTATGAGTACACGCGAACATGGTGGACACTAGAAGAAACTATTTATTCCGTGACGGCCACTTTTCGTCACGAAAGCCTCAAAAACCGTCGCAAAATGCCATCCGTGACGGTTTTAAATTCCATCATGGATTGAGCGTCACGGATTAAATCGCGTGACGGATTTTGTCGAACCGTCACAGTTTACCTCAATCTATGACGGTTTAAAACCATCACGGTTTGGCTTAGGCCCAGTCCAATCCAGCCCAAAGCCCAATAATAGTGACGGTTACAACCGTCACAGATGGAATCACCACGTCATCATGAGACACATGGCAGCTGACATGGACAACTGACGTGGACAATGACATGGCAGCAGATGATGACATGGACGCTGACATGGATGCTTAGGTGGCCGCTGACATCATTATGTAGGCCACAATTTTCCAGCCCACTAATTTCAGCCCAACCTAATATCAATTATGGGCCACAAATTTTCAGCACACTAAATTCAGGCCCATTATAATTTCAGCCGAACCCAATATCAATTATGGAAAACAAATTTCAAGCCCACTAAATTTAGACCCATTATAATTTCAGCCAACCCAATATAAATTACACCAAATGCGGCTTTCAGCCCAAATAAACCACCAAGACAACAAATTGATCACTAAAAATTTCACAACACATAGTCATCCAGTTCATACACATTCATCCAGGCCAATATCAGTTCATACACATATTCATCCAGGCCAATATCAGTTCATACACATATTCATCCAGGCCAACAGATTGAAAATGACCAACTAAATATTCTAAGCTGATGCAATGCGCCCAAGTAACCGATTAGAATGCACTGCACCATCTAAATATTCTCATTCTCAGGTAACATAAAAGAGCTATAATAAAAACAACTGTTATGGCTTCTACTTGTTCCTGCAGTCTTGTCCTCAACCAATCGATCTGTTCTCTGATGCATCTAGTCCTCAAGCTGAAAAGCACAAGTCACAAAATATTATCGGCAAGAAATATTTGGTATTGAAACTAAAACATGCTAATGCCCATGGTATAATTTACATAAAGTCAAAAATTTTGGCACGAGTTGTACAAGAAATTAAATTAGCTTATTCATTCTTCTCAATTACTCAAACCTGCGATTTCTAAAATGGTAACATAATCATTACAGTAACAAAGGCAGACCACAGTATCAGGAGTGGAAAAGGCAAATGCAACACTCACTTGTAGCTCCATGATTCAGAGTTGCAACTCCAGGATTTAGCTCCAATGCGCTACACCTGCGCAGCAAAACTCAAAGATCAGAGTCAGGGTCAGAGATTAGTAGATCTTAACCATCACGTTGCAGAATGAGCAGAAATGATCCCTAACTCTGTTTTCATTGTCCTTTTCACATGTTGTCTACATTTGACAGAAGACGTGAAGATGCATGGAAAAGAAATGTATTTTATGCAACGGTGGCTATACAATGAACCCGTGAAGGCAAAAAAAAAACAAGAGACAAATAATTTAAACAAGATGGCGCATATGAAAACAAACATACAGCTTACAGTCAGTAATCTAATCCCTTCTCAACTGATTTAGAGTACCAGTTTGCTCAACTAGGATTCAAGCTGTTGGCTTATAATAAACATGCAGTGAGCTATGATAATAACTAACTCTATTCACAAGACAACATGAAATCGATGCAATCAATCATCACAAGAGTATTCTGCTATATAACATGTTGTGTGGCTCATTATTTATGTTATTGAAACAAATTAAGTGAAACAATTAAACTCTGTCAGTGTGCGAGAAACAATCAGGCAATCGCAGCACACTGATAGTATTTCCTGGCAACTTCTAGACATCTCTCGTCCCTTTCACAAGCAATGAACATTTTCCATGCACTAAAACTACTTCTGTACAAGGCTTATAACACATTTTCTATTTCAACACATGGCAGTCAACACTACTGTTGCTTACAGGAGGGAAGAAAACTTTACAACATACCATTTATTCGTAGCAAAAAGGTCAATACACCTCAGGGAATAGCACTGGTTAACAGTAAGCTTCACATTGTGAGGCAGTGTTATCTCTATCAGGCCTAACGTCCAAAAGCAGAATGTAATGTCCATGTATGAACACGAAAGTTCAATCAGATGCCATGCCTTATCATGGTAAATTGGACATACCAAACAGGCATGGCCACCAACATCGATAACAGCAAATAAACGCCATACTGAATTGGATGGACTATGATGTTACCGCATAACCATACACGATTCATTATCAGCAAACAGTTAAAGGGTTGTAGTCATATATACCAGAGACACCTTTAGCATCTGAAGACTTGGATTCTCGCTGAACAAAAATGCATCCAAGACACTTGCTGAATTATACCAGAAAAAGAAAAGTAGAGTGAATTTTAAATATTCTATATAAGATTAATATATATGAAAAAAACCATCTTCTCACATAATATATGAGCAAGTCATTAAAATTGCAAAGAAATTATTCAGACTGGTCTTGATTTGCATCCTTACAGAACATTATAACATGATGACAGAGGAACCAGGGGAACAAAATTATAGTTCAGTCCCCATGCAGACACTACAGAATTCAGCACCCAGATCCCTATTCATTGTCCTAAACGGATACTATTATACATAGCATCTAGATTTTGGATCTCTGACATACTATGATGCAAGGTTCCAGAGTATATGTTTCATAGCAGACAGACAAAGCATGTCTTAAAAATTTGAAAGCATCTAATAAAGCAAGGGAACACAAGTTACACTACATCATCATATACGTTGCTGCTGATACAATTCAGAGAGCAATGAGGAGGACGGAAGGACCTGCACAAGCTGCTGTCAACTGACTGGATCAGAGGGGTGACGCCCAAGCTCCCATGGCAGAACGGTGGACGAGGTTGTGGATCCGATCACACTCGTTGCTGCGGGGTGAGTTGAGGAGGGCGGCGGTGGATCTGAAGAGACGGTACTCCTTGGCGGCGGCGGCGGCCTTGCTGCATCGTGAGGTCGCCTGCGTTGGAGCTCCGTGAGCGGGGACCCCCGAGAGCTCCAAGCGCCAGCCCCCAGGAGCCAATCCGCCTACGCCGCCGAGTCCCACCGTGCCAGAGCTCCGCGCGCCCGCTCCCGGGAGCCAGGCCGCCCTTGCGCCGACCGCAAGCCAGATCCCCAGCACCACCGGAGATCTGCGGAAGGAAGGAATGGCGTCGGGTCGGGAGGAGATCTGCGGCCGCCGGGTGGGAGGGGGCGCAGCTGAAAGTGGAGGCCGGAGGAACAGAGTTAGGGTTTGCAGCTGGGGCAACGACCTATATACTATCAGAAAGAGATCACAACCATTGAATCAGAGATGAACGGCTAGGAAACGTTGGGCTACCTGGGCTGAATGGGCTTTTTCTCATTCATTCACTATTTAACGTTTTTCTTTTTTCGTTTAAGGTTCAATATTTTTCTTTTTTCTTTTGTTTTTCAAAGCGCCCTTTGAAGTAACTTGCAAACACAAAAGCTTAGATACCCTAATACATTTTAAAATACAGATTAATATATATAAGTTGTTGTGTAGGAGTTTGAAAAAAAATGATGACATTTGATACTTTCTATCATTTAAAAGATTTTTACATGTTTATAGAAAGTAATTTCAAGTTGAACTATATGTACTCCCAATAAAATTCAAAAAATTACACACAAATTATTTTTAGGCCTATATGTTCCATATTACTCCATATCTAGGAGATAGTTGAAAATTCAATTGTCTTCTAGGGACAATTCAAACTTCTATCTCCAAAATACCACATAATAATTACAATAATATTTGAATTTGATCCAAAAATTCTACAAATTGGCATAGCAACGTGTTTTTGGTCCACAATCTTTTCATAAAAAACTTAAGTAGTTTTAATAAAGTGAGAACATACATTGCTCACAAATGGATAGATCTCTCACATTGTTTCCTACAACTCTAAGTCAAACTTTGAGATTTCAATGCCTCACAACATGTTTCGACTCATATGCACCTCTAGTTTTGCCACAACCTTATTTTAATCAAAACATAGGCAAATATGAAGTTACATTAGCAACTCCTATGCAAAAGCATGTTTTTCTATTTCGTACTTCGGTGAAAAAAGACAATGTATATAAAAAATCTATATAATAGTAGTTTACATGCAAGCAAATGTCATCAAGTGACAGAACGTGATTTTAGAAAAAATTAGAAAAAAGAACCATCAAATTTGGAATTACTATGACCCAGAAATACGAGTTACAAGTTTTAATTATGGATTAAAAGAAGAAACAATGCGAGCAGCCAGCTTAGCACTCCGTGTGGCCCGCAGTGAAGAACTCCACCATTCCAATGTCGCCACGTGGATGATGAAGAGTATAAATAAAAGGATTAACGTGCTAAATCATAATACACTAAGTAGCTCAGTGGTTACACAGCCGCTTGCAAACCTCCAGGTTCCCGGGTTCAATTCCGTTGCGCCCCAACATTTTTTTGAATTTTCGGGTTCTTTGTACCACAAACGCAACTGTTGTTGTGGTCTGATGGTAAAGCGTGCGCTTGTGTTCTTGACGTGCACATTTTTTCATCCATTAAAATCTAAGCTGGCAGGTGACAAAATGTGGCGGTGATGTGGCTTGGCTGGTGACTTGGCACTGGTGGCTGGCGGGCGGCCGGTGATCTGGCGTGAATTGAGGTGACCTGCATCGCTCATGTTTTTTGCTGGATGCGCCACACGCGAACAAAACAAACATTTTAAAGAAGATAAAATCAGTTTCATTCACATAAGAATCTGTAGTCTGATGGTATGGCGCCTTGGTTCTGTCCCTCAAGACCTGAGTTCGATTCCCACGTCAAGCGCTATTTTTGTCGTGACTGCCAGAGAATGTGGCGCAGCCGTTAGTTTTTTTTTTCACTAAATAAGTGTTATGCTATAAATAAATTTTACCCATACTACCACAACTCAAAGTATGGTGTGGTGGTAAGATAGTTGCTTCGTGGCCCTCTTGACTTGAGTCCAAACCCTCATTTTGCAATTTTGTTATTTTTCTTTTATATCGAACATGACAACGGCGCCGTGGAGGACCATGAGTCCACGACGATGCCGTGATCGTGGGGAAGCATAGGCGTCTTAAGGCAGGTAAATGAAAGGTAAGCAAATGTTTAAAATATTTCTACACTAAATTAAAACATAAATTTGAGTGTGATTTAAATATCATGACAGATTAGTTAAACTGTCACTGTGTTATGGGCCGCTTCGTGACGGATTCGTTAAACTGTCACTATATTATGGGCCTAATATCCAGTTTGCAAATCTGTGACAGATTTCTAAACTGTCACCTGTGAACCGTCACGGAATAAATAGTTTCTTCTAGTGGGACTACGAAGGAAGGACAGGACTGTTACCACCTGCCGCCTACCACTGCAGTTCCATGGGGTGCCACACACTTCCTAGTTAATCAACAAGCCAGACACCACTTCTGCACTCGATGATTAAGATTTCTCTTGAGGCCTGTCAAGAGAAATCCCCGTCTTCCCTAAGGCGTCTTACGGCCCGGTCAAGGCGAGCAAACCCGCGAGATAAAGCCTGGTAGAGCTAAACTAAACTCTACACTATGACTAGAGGGATAGAACTTTACTCTAAAGAGAGCAAGACTAAAAAGACAAAAAATAAACTTAAGCTCTGAAATAAGTAAGTAATTGTATTGATAAACTCTTCAAATGAAGGAAATGATACAAGAGCTTTTACCAGAACTCCGAAGACTCCGAAGATCTGAGCTAAGCTCGACTCGACTCTACTCTCAACTCTAATCCTAATCTAAGAAATGGAAAAGATACAAGAGCTCCCTTCAAGTATGAACTTGAGAAATGTAGTGTGTGTTTCCCAAGGTGGATGAGCCTTCCTTTTATAGCATCCAGGGGGTGGATCCCACAGCGTCCTTAGCAAGCTAAGGACCTGCTTAGGCTTCACGCGAAGGGGGTGACGTGATGGCCACAAAAGGAGGCCGGTCGGCCTCATCTAGGCCGGTGTTGGGGGGTAGACTTCGGAAAGTACCCCTCCCCACCTTGGGGGAGTTTTGACCGTGTTTTCAGCTTTGTCTTCATGACTGATGAAGTTTCAGGGTCAGGCGCGGTCCGGAAGACGGGCGATGGATTCCCGAAGGCGAACCCGAAGGCACCCTCGGGTTCAGAACCGGAGATGACGTCCGGCGAGTCGCGTTGGGGGAACCCGAAGATACCCGCGGAAGAGCGGGCTGAATTCCACCTCGACCCAAGACCGAAGATCGCGACGAGAGGCAAGGCGAATACAAGAAACCGAAGACCCCCTCGTGTTTTCGAGTGGGCCCGGCTGACGGGAGCATCCCATGGAGTGTATAGTCTGTAATGTCCAAGAATATTCCAGGAATCAAGCAGTTGCTAGGGGCAAGATTGTAATTATACTTGATGTCGGTTCGCCTTCCTATAAATAGAGGAGGTTTTTGTAACTAAAGAGAGGATGATCATTTTATTATAGTTGGAATATATGATTTAATTATATTGCATCGGAACTCCGAGAGTTGGAGTCGTCTCCATTTCCGAGGGGGGCTACGTCTCTCATTTCCCGCCCTCCCCTCGGTTCATTTTCTAGACTGTTGGTGACGGAGTCCACTCCGGGGCCGTCCTACACCCAACAGCCGGCCGGCCTGGTCCTGGTGCCACTTGGCACCGACCTTTGTAAGAACGGTCCTGATGCTCTTCTGAAGTCGGTAGTAGTTGTGTTTAGTTGAAGCTGTCCTACTCTAGGCCTTATCAATCCATGTGTCTCCCACTCTAGGCCTTTTCGGGTCCTTGGATCAAACCGACATCAAGTGCACGTCTCCTGATCATCTTGGATGCTTAACTCAGCTTGTGGATCAGTGACGTGGCCAGAAGTGGCCAGGGGAGGCCGGCCGGCCTGGGTTTGGTCGGCCGGCCTGGCTTTGTGCCAGGTTTGGCCCTGGTTTCTCCTGTTTTGTCCCGCAAGCACAACTCATCCAAAACTTGTGAAATTTCTCAGTAAAAACATATTTATGTACGGAACATGGTATGATCATCCTCATTTTACCGAAATGTCGACGGTCACTACAAGGTTATAATGGCCGTCAACACTCATCTACACATACTGTTACCCACCAATTAACTTCTTAACCATGTGTATTATGTTTTTGAAGTATTTCCTCGTGCTTTTGTACTAGAACCCTACTCCCTCCGTCCCAGAAAGAATGCATTTCTCGGTTTTCGAGAAATTTTAGTATCTCAAGTTTGACCGATTATAGATAAAAGATATCAATATTTATGATATCAAATATATATCATTAGATTAATTACAAAATGCACTTTTATAACAAATTTGGTTAGAACCATAAATATGAGTACAATTCCCTAAAAACTTGGTCAAACATGAACCACTTTAACTGACACGCAACCCAAACAAGCATTCCTTTGGGATAGAGGTAGTATGCTGCATCTTGATTTCACTTTAATGTTGCTAAAGGTCTTTGAAGAAGATAAAAGACAGGTTACAAATCTTATTTTCTTATTGTACATTTCAAATACTCTCTCTCTCTCTCTTGACGCATTCAAATGGGAAACGGGATACAGACGCAGATTAGAAAAAATCCAAACATATGGAGCCCAAACAATTGCTGGCACAAGCACAAGATAAATAATAATGAAAGAGCATCATCTTGTCATTGAGCTCAAGGAACAAGACGATTGGTGATTATCATGTACGATTTGATAATCTTACAAGCACAGTTCATAATTTAGTATTAATAAATTTTTAATTTTTGTTGTACGTTTACAATCTCATCACATATAAGCTAAGCATTACAATATCCATTGGTATTTGCATCCCAATTATCTTTATTACATACTTTTACATGGCCAAAAGGGCTTGATTTACCCTCATTTTGCAAGAAGTCGGCGGCGAAACTCTCCTAGAGCCCATATGGGAAATAAGTTTCGGTAGTTGGGGTAATTGAAGAAAAGTGAGGAGTTGAAGTTGCCAACAATTTCCTAACATTTAAATGCATATTGATCCATTGGTCAGACTTCATACATAAAATCTAAAAAAATAGAACAGTATGGATGCGGATGTCATTCCTAATGACATATAAACTGCTGATTTTATTTGTACTGTACTGTTGTATTATACACTAACACAACTACGACAAATTTTCTTCGAGTTTAAGCTTTTTACTATTCATCCAAACATGCTAAGGATTATCAGATAGATGTAAATAGAAAATACTATTCTGATCCCTCCATTCTGAAATGCATGAACAATAGGGCTTATATTTTTCTTTAATGAGGTTTTATCTCCATTTTCCTTATTAAAATTTTCCATTTCTCTTCAAAATTTGGCTCATCTCTTTCTTATTTCCAAGGCATTAATTCCGCTTGAATCGTGGTAATCTACCCAACAAAATATACCTTATAGAAAACTTCCTCTAATCTCTAATATAAGTTCATTTAACTTTGTCCTAAGTTAAACTTGTTTAGCTTTGACCATCCACAACTAAAATGTTATATAGACTCATAATGTAAGTATAGATTCATCATGGAATATACTTTCATAATGTGTAACCTTTTCTATTTAAAATAATACATTTTACAATATTATTATTGGCTTGGACTTATACTTAGGATTGAAGGGAATAATTGGGTTGGGGGGGGGGGGGGGGGGGGTATTTTCTTCAATTCGGTTAATTTAATCAGGATATTTCTCGAAACTTGCTTAAGATATGAAACTTTGTTTATGAAATTGCATAACGCTCATTATGCTGCAAGAATGGAAGTGAGTTAACCCTCGAACATGTGTTTTACTAGGAATCCTCTATATTGATTCATTAACAAAATTAAATTCAGCACTCACTTGTTGCGGAAATTCTCCATTCTCCATCTGCATGTTGATTAATTCTTTTGCAGCTCGGTATACAGGTGTTGGGTCAATTTTAATCTGCTAAGAGTACCCAATATTAGAAATAGAAGTACACGCATACACATACAAATAATTTGAAAATCATAATTATATTTATTTGATAGTTCAAGGGAGCAAAAATAATAAAGATGTAATTAAATTAACCAAACCTGTCCAGCATAAATTAAGGCTAACATTGCCATGGCAGTGTTCACTGCATGTGGCTTGCCACTATCAACATACTCCTGTTCAATTTGGAGCAGATAACATGATTAGTTAAAACTCCGAATACTTGAGATGAAGAATTCAATTATAAATATCACAAAATTGTATAAAATTTTATGGATTAGAAAACAATACTTATAAGATGAATATTGCTAAGGAGGAGAAGCTGACTATGAAGGCTGACACTACCGCCAATCGTTATGCCAAACAAATATAACTCACTTTTTTAAGATAAAATTGTTCCATAGGAACGTGTTAGCATAAGGATTGGCAGCAATGTTAGCCTTGTCGGGCACAGGCACATGACACGATGCGGCTGAACCAATTTTATAGGCGTCGGTGGATGTGAGCTAGCCCGTGAACAGTGCAGGTGAACAATAATGCATGTGTGGCTCGCCACAGCGCGACATGGTCTATTAGGCATGATGATCTAGCTGTGTTGTGTCATGCCATCCCGACACTGCATTGACCTACTAGCCAAAGCACAACACTATGGATCTTGGTCGTGTAGTTCTGGCATGACGACACGTTGAGCAATATCATGCTAGTGCTAGACCAAGAACTACAAGAAAGGCTCCATCACAAGAATATACAAAAGTATCAAATCCATATCACAAGATCCATCAAAACCGAACACTGCCCCTATCAGTGATGCCCGGCAGGGCTCCTGGTTCTGGCCCCTTGTGGCGGTCGGCTGGCGCAGCTCCTTGCTATGGCCCCATGGTGGTGGCGGTAGTGGCTGGTGCAGCTCTCTCCGCTGGGGCCCTGGTAGCGGTTGCCGTTGCGGTTCCTTTTCGTGGTCCTCCACAGCGGCGACAACCAGCGCAGCTCTCGGATGAAGAAAAAGGAGAAGGGAGGGAGCTGCGGCCGTGTTGGGTCAGCCTAAAAACCATGCCGAGGCTAGGCCGACACTTCATGATAGTATGGCGGCCCAAGCACTGCCTAGAGGACACCCAGGCGCTCTGCATCTTAGGTCGGCCTATGTTAGTGCCAGACCTTGGGCGCACAGTGGGGCTCGCCCATTTTGGTCATCTGTAGTGTAGAAATTAGAGCTTTTCACGAGAAGAGACAAGCTAGAATTTTGCTAATGCATCAGGCCGAAAATAGGCGGTTCATGAGCGGAATTCCTATCCATCTTTTGAAACAGATTATACAACTAATGTTCCAAATGTTCTTGGCACTACTACAGAAACTGTTTCAGGGTTTGTAGCGCGGGCCTTCCGCCCGTTGCTGCTTTTTGCCGCTAGAAATAGGACATTAGCAGCAACGGGCGCACGCCCGATGCTAGAAATAAGCTTCTAGGGTCGGACAATGCTAAATTCCGTTGCTGTAAAATGATTTTCAGGGTCGGAGGATAACATGGTCCGCACCTGTAAATGAATTAAAAAAATAAAAAAAGAAAAAAGTGGTCGGGAGCGTGGCTGCCGCCGCCGCTCGAGCTAGCAGGGGGCGCACCGGCCATCGCTGCTCCTAGGCTGTGCCGGCCGCCGCCGCTCAGATCCGCACGCTCGCCGCCACTTGATGCCGCCCGCTGCCCGTTGCTGCTCCCAAGCCGCCGCCGCCGCCGCTCCCTGGGTGCGCCGGCCGCCGCTACTCTTCGGTCGATGCCGCTCAGATCTGGCCACTTGCGAACGCTTGTTGCTGCCCGATGCTGCTCCCAAGTCATCGTCGCTCATATCCAACAACTTGTCGCCACTTGTTGCCATACGCTGCCATGCCCCCGAGGCTCCGCTGCTCCCAGACCAGGACGGACGCGCACCGCCCAGATCCAATGCAGCCTTGCCGAGGGTCGTGCACCATCGGCCAGGCCACCCACCACACCGTCGGCCGCCGCGCTTGTGGGAGGCTGCGCTCTACCTCAGGCCATCGCGCACCAGGCCGCCGTCCTGACCCCGAGCCACTGCTGCACCCCCGTCGGGGAGCCATGTGCCGCCGGTTGCCAAGAGAGAAGAGTGAGTGAGAGAGAGAGGATGAGAATGAGATGTGGACGGGAGGACGGGGACTTGTGGAAGGAGAGAGAGGGGAGGATAAGGATGTGGACGGGAATGCTTTAATTTGGAGTAGATAAGGATCCGAGTGTTACCTGTTCGACCAATGAGAGTCGACGGGTTGTATGTGATGGATCACTGACGTGGCAGGTTGTGTTTCTACAATGAATTTTCAGGTGCGGGTGAGCCTATGGTCAGCTCCTAGAAATCAATTTTTAGGTACGGATCATCCCATCACCCACGCCTAAAAATAGACCATTTTTAGGCGCGGGCGATGGGATGACCCGCACCGACAAATGATCATTTTTAGGCGCGGGTCATCCTATCGCCCGCGCCTAAAAATGGCCTCTATTTTTAGGCACGGGCCATCCCATCGTTCGCTCCTACACATTCATCTCTAGCAACGGACCAAATGCTACAGTGCATCCTGAGCTTTGTGGGTGCGGCCTTACTTTCCATCCGCGCCTAGAAAAAAAGGGCTGGCCTCTACAAATCGTTTTTTTAGTAGTGTGGAGCAAACTACAATAAATGGACAAGATTGATGCCTGGGGGTGCGAGCATACACCTGGCTTTTGGGGTGGACCTAGACATGTGTCGCCATGCAGGTTGCTGCTTTGTAGCGGGATGGAGGGAATCCTTTTGGATTTAAAACTTTGATCTTATTTTTCTCTCAAACTACATTTGCACCATCGTGTTATATAGAATTAATGCAGCAAAATGATATCCAATATGACTTTGTTTTGTTGTATTTTTTAAAAGTCAACATTTTAGATGCTGGCAAAAGAATGTTGAGCCAAGATGTTGGCAAATGTAAAAATAAAATTTAGTGAATTATTGTGCAATAATGACGGTCAATGTAAAAAATTTAAATAAAAATATTGGTACATATAAAAAATGTTGGTCAACATCATGAAAAGTTGGTGACAACTGAGCCATATTTAAAAAAAACTAATAATGAATTACAACAAATGCTGATAGATGTCAAAAATGTTAAATAAAATCATTGGTACATAGGCTTAATCTGGGCTGTAAAAATAAACTCCTTTTCTACAATCCGAGTTGGGGGTCAGGATGTAAAAAAGAGTTGGGCCAAATGGATCTAGCCCATATTGAGAAAGGAGGTTGAAAAAAATTATTTAGGATTATGTGTAAGATTCAAAAATTCAAACTTAACAAATTCCATTCAAACTTGATTCACATATTAAGTTAAAATTATCATAAACATATACTATGTCTTTTCATGTCTATTACGAAGACGTCTCTTAAAACAAGGTAGCATCACAATATTGTTATAAATCTGTAATGTTCATTAAATATTGTTATAAATATTATTAATATCCATTTTCCGTGGCGGCTCTATCCAGGGCATACGTGCTCGTGGTCAACATTTAGAGCCAACACAGATCTCCCGAGGATTCTCCATGCCGACACATATGGACTTGGAAGTTCAAAAATTCATAACTTTTGCATAAGAGCTTAGACAAAGATAAAGTTTACTTAGTCAATAGTTATGTTTGTGAAGTATGTGCAGAACAGTCTCGAGTCTTATCTCCATCTCTCTCACCCGTGTGTGCCTCTGTTGGGCCAAAAGCCCATAATTCTATTGGCTCATTGAATCTAGTTAATCTATAATTTCTATTATTATTTTTTTTCATATGAAATCATGTTATAAACTTAGAGCAACATATAACGCTCATATGTGTAGCAGTAGCAAGTTAGGAAGATAGGGGCAAGTCAGACATTTGAACTCTTTCATCAATTCATACAAAACAGAAGAAGTTGTTTTATCAAACGTTTTCCTAAACAACTTCAACTTCACCGGAGAAGCCATTCTACCAGAGGAGCCACAGCCGAAGCCATGTTAGATAGATCTAGGGCCCTGCTAAACAAGACCTTATTACTTTTACATGCGCACTCTTGCATTTTTGCATCCTACCTTTGGTGCCTTTACTTTCCTAATCTTACTTAATAGGCCAGTTTGGTAGGATTGGCTATACTATATGTTACAAAACACTTTGTGTGGTAGAGTAGACACTAGATTTTTTAATTTATAATAGCTTGCCAAAATTTTGTCTCTCTATGTAGATATTTTTAAGGATTGATTGATATGAGTCATTATAACTTGGTCCCACTAAACAATGTTAGAGATTCGTTCCTCGGGTCTTTGAATAGTATGATATGGATATAGATATATTGCACTAATTTAGGGTATACAATAAATTCAAAACAAAATTCAGTGTACCAAACTAAATGAAAGATAACGAAATTTCCAATAAATGAATGGCAGGCACCAAATGTTACAATACGTGCTAGCAGCCTAGGACTCTTAGCAAGGGCTAACACCATAAAGGGTCATTTTTGTATGGCTATTATTAAAACTTGAATGAAATTATATTCAAATTGGGTCTTAATTATTAGTATCATGAAAACCAAGAAAGGATTGAATTATTCATTTCTGTCACTAATTTGACCGTGGTTGTTGGGTACGGAATCCTTTTAATATTTGTTTGTTTACAACAAAGCTTGTTTGTTACTAATCTTTCATTACACTCTACATCATCTGCACTTCACATCACAATGGATAAAACTTGTATATAAATCAAGCTCACATGTCCCAATGGAGAAAATATTTACCTCAATTTGACAACTGAGATAGTTCTCTCCCCATCCACCTGTAGTTAGCTGCTTTAACAACAGGAAGTTGCATGCTTTCCTGATAGACAAACTGTTCTGATATGTTCTTCCTGCAGCAACTAATCCTTTTACAGCAAAGAACGTTGCATAAGTGAAACATACAGCCCAGGAGCCATACCTGTTTAATTAATTTGTACAAGATTAGCAATAGCATAATTTAAATAATTCTCAGTTCTTAGTAATGCAGATTGACATACCAGGACCCATCCTTTCGTTGGGTTTTCTCAATGAATGATGCACCATCTTTTATAATTTTGTCTATCTTCTCTTGACGATACATAGGGCAAATCGTTTTGAATAATATTAAAGCTTGAATTAAGGATGATGTGCATTCAGGATATCTGCATATTTGGTTGCATACCCTCGGTTATGTAATTCATGAAGTAATTTACTTTCAAACAAATTATTGATACTTGAATCTCTTACGGATAGTCCACGATGATATTCCGAAAACTCTCAGAAGGATTAATGAACTGCATCATGAATGAAGTTAATTTACATAAGTGTTGGTACATGAAAGTTACTATTGAGCTACATTACAGCTGTAGTCGAAAGGAAATATAAAACAAAAATACCCATGTTTTTACTCTCTATATATAAAAGTAATAACTGAAAAATATGGTAATTCGTTACAATAAATGTAGCAAAAAAATTATATATGCATGAGGAATTGAGGATAGAGGGTGAAATCAGAGTTGGACTTCCAATCAACATATTGGCATACTTATGACTTATCAAGTAATAAGCATACAAACTGAATCACCGGATAAGCTACATATTATTAGTAAATATTGCAATAACCAA
Source organism: Urochloa ruziziensis (assembly GCA_015476505.1). Classification (NCBI taxonomy): domain Eukaryota; kingdom Viridiplantae; phylum Streptophyta; class Magnoliopsida; order Poales; family Poaceae; genus Urochloa; species Urochloa ruziziensis. The sequence goes on along the minus strand of CM027125.1, from coordinate 20,564,510 downwards.
TTCCCACTAGCACATTTGGTACATCATAAATAGAATACAGACATTCACATTTTTATAGTAACCCTAATAAAACAAACTCCATAATTTTTCTCTATCAAAGATGAGCTATATATTTAGTAAGTTTACTCAGTTATTGATTCAATGTAGTTCTCAAGACTAACATTTAAATTTCTAGTTTAGGTGAGTGCAATCATGAAAAAGATTCCAATGTTACAAAAGTAAGAATCATTAGTTTACAATTCATCATCAATACCCTAAGAAGGAACTCACCTCTACCAATGAAGTTGTTCGTTTACATTCCGCTGACGATAATGTACCATCTTTGTTCTTCAACAGAGCAGAACAATATTTGTGTCACTACTAGTGAACTTTAATTGAAGAAAAAATCATATATGAAAATAAAAGAATTGCAATAGTTCATGATAAAGATGTGGATAACAGATTGATAACTTAAAGTGAATGCTGTTTGTTCAAAACACCAGTTAAATGCAAACACAAGAAAAAAAAAGTTTTAAATGTCATGTCAAGTTTATATTGCGTAGAAAACTACAAACTTTTGCTGTGAAATTTTATGTAATATTACAGAACAAACACTAGCACTAGATAGAAAACCACAAAATTATGACGGATAAATTGATTACCCATACCGCGTAAGAAAGGAGGCAATCAATAGCATCATACATCCGTTCTTCTTTTATTGGATCCCCAACAAGCTCTGGATTAATCTTTGACAACAGCAGTACTGCCTACACAATAAAAAGCATAGCTGACTGATGAAAATTGTACCTTTTTGTATAAATTTCACTGTCTAGTAGAAAGATTAGCTACAATAAGTATGTGTTAATTTATTTCCAATCTGATATGAAACAAAGTATGTGTGTATCACACTTTATCTTTAGTTAACATGAAAGAAGGAAATGTCTTTTATTGCCAAGGATGCAATCATCGATTCTCATTTTGCACTCAATATTAATTTTAGGGTATCTAATCCTCTACCTATATGGAATTTTATATAACATTGGCATTCAAGGAATTGACCACCATGTCTCTTTATTGCAAAAGTACTTCAAATTACAATTTCATTCTAAACACATTAGTGATGATTATAACCTTAAGTGATTCAGCTAGAGTATCAGCAATAGGCCACAAATTCTCCCCATTGGTTAGAGTCCATGAACCTTTTGTCCTTTCGCGGTAGTAGCTTTTGTAATCAGGCAAGTTCTTAGTAACCTAAAAAAAATTGATACGTTAGCTTTTACAGCCATATAAAATTTTCAATCACAAGACATAAAGGTCAACAAACCTGTGCATTTTTGAGGAATTCGTGAGCTTTCTGAAGAGTTGAACAACATTCTTCAGTAAGGCCTGTTGCACAAAAGGCCTGAACTATGAGCGCAGTTTCCCAGCTGTGGCAACCAACATAAACCTACTTTTATAGAAAGGCAGAAAAACTTGTCATGTTCCCACATTGTTAAAAATTATTATCATACAAGAAAACAACCAATTCATTTCTTTAGCATAGGATTTTCATATAATTAGATCCAAATACATTTATTCCATTCCCCAATATGATATAATTAGTCATGTATACAGGAAAGAACATAAAAAATATGTATGTAATCCTATTGTGGCATGTGCTAACATCTAACTTTCGAAATGTGACCAGATATTTGTATCTAACGTTCTGTGATTCCAACTAGACCCAACTGCATTAGATCTGATCTAACCATAATAAATATGACATGTCGTAATAAATTGAATGCATTGTTTATTGTAACCAACTTAGTGAAGCATTGTAATGTGCATATCCATGGTAACATGATTAACACTTGATAATCAATTGGCAACAATACATAATTGTAATGTGTATATTATTGGTTATCATCTGGTTTGTTAATAACAACTAATACTCTGCCCAAACTATAGGTCATTTTGACTTTCTAGCTTCATTTATTTCTTATGCACCTAGACAAACCGTATATCTATAGGTGCATAGAAAAAGTTAGAAATTTGGAAAGACAAATAACCTACAATTTGGGACGGAGGGAGTACAAGACCCCCACTCCCATAAAAAGTAAGCACTAGGATTTATTTGACGTTTTACAATATAGGAGGTAAGAGAAGATGATACCAAAATGATTACATGGAGCTGCTATCTGTTTGTTCAAAATGATTACCTTTATAAGGCAAGGATTCAGTTTTATGAAGGGGGGGATGTCATAGCTCAGCTGACCTTCTATGTTATTTAATATATTTGTGGTTGTGATAGTTTATCTTTTTTTTCAATGTCGTGGTGCATATGAGGCTATCCATTAAAACTAGAATACTTTTTGTGTGTATCGCTTTTCTTAAATCTAGGGCAGATTGATTCGACCAAAAATCATACAATCTTATAGGACTATACAAATATGGTTTGGTCTCCTGTTAAATCTATCTAACTTGAAAATGGATATTATTTAGTAATTTCACATTAAAGACTAAGGCTCTAGAAGTTTAATTTGGAACCTTTTAGAAGACGATATTTTACATAAATTGTGGAATATGAATATGAATATGAATATGATTACACTTATTTGTTGTTGGATGACAAAAAACAATTGTAAGAAGTAGGAGGAACTGAGCAAAACTGATAAGGCTATGCAAAAGTTCCGAGGTCCCAATTGGAAGGTAAACCATATGGTTCCTTGAATTCTACAAAATAGAAACATCAATACCTTTGCCTTCATTCCATCTTCTGATAGCCACAAAAAATCATGAATCCTAGGAAGATGATGCCTGAACTCTTCAGAATTTGGTTTTTCTATCCAACAGCAAATCATATTTAAGGCCTAATCATAGAAAATGATAAAAGTTCGTCAAATAATAAGTTTAACATAATCTGATTAGCAGGACAAAATAGGGCAAACATTTGCTTGATGAAACTAGTATTTTAGAGGCATCTTAAAGAAACCAGTAGATGCTAGAAGAATATCATGAAAACGTGTGATTTAATTAGGGATTTGTTAGTTGTAAACTTTTATAGACATTTAAATCCATTACAAGCAAGGGGATTGAAGAATATTTTGAAAAGAAGATGAGTATAAGCAAATCATGACACAATTGTAACAACCTGGCTCGGGAAGATGGCTAAAGCCCACTCTACACATTGAATAGACTACATCTACTAATTAACTCTCTGGCACTTTCGTTCTCGCTTCATTCAAAAGGTTACAACTGGAGTTAACAGCCTCCCAAGACCAACTATTTAAGCTTGTCGGAACAATTGACAACTACAGTAACCTGAACAAAGCCCCATCTCATTGCTGCAATACCCGAAACACCCACTGCAGCCCACTGTGCCTTGGGCTGGGATGTCACAACAATCTGTCCATAGTATTGATTGATGACCACATTTTCTCGATCATACATTTGAAGATGCTAGATCAATAATGCAAACAAATGTTTGGAACATGGTGTCATGAATACCTAATTCAATCCTTTGACTCAAGACTACATGCGGGTTCATTCAAGAACCCTCCAATAGCTCTTTTTGTCGGGATCTGTGATGCCATTAAAAAATTTACCTACTTGCCCATTTGTCGACAAACCTTCTTGCAAGCATTATGAAACTTAGATAGCTTGGATATGGGGAGTCATGATGTGATTTTCCCCTCCCATAGGGGAGATACCTCTAGACCCTCGACTTGATTGCAAAGTAAGTGCATGGCAAGTCAATGACAGTAGATGTTGATCATAGTATAAATAAAGCAACATATGGGTATGACTAAAGGTTAGCCATATGAGTTAGTCCATCACAAAAGTGAAAAGGTCGAGTATAACAAGGGCACCACAAATCAGACCTTGAGATTGATGAATATTGTGTGTCCAAGGGATTAATGGACTTGTATATCAAAGTTCCACTAATATAATGTCTGCAATCAAGGGTTAATACATGCTTCTAGCCATTACTATTGAATCATGGTTGGAAATGGTTTCTACTTCATGGACGATACATGTACCTATGCACTTATTGTGTTCAAAGCATTCAAATCTTTCGCATTCATTCTGAAACAAGATTTATTTGGTTAGTTCTAAACTTCTAATAGTAGTCTGAATGTGTCTAAATCCATGTAAGAATACAATCCTGATAGGCCATGAGTATTGAAGCCCATAAGTGATTTCTAATTAAGGAGTGAGGAAAGGATTCTAGGATATCTATGCAAAGATACTAAGTCACTTGTGGACAATTTTGAAATGGAATCGGATTTCAACTACTAGGACCTAGATCTTATTTTTCCTCCAGCTTTCTCTTCCTCTTTGTGCTCTAACTCCACCACGTCCTCTTCATTTGAGGTTGGCAATGGCAATGGCTATGGGCCTATCCTTGCCACTCTGTGTCACCTCATCAATGGAAGGATCAAAAGCTGCCTGTGTCATCCTTGATATCCTCTATTATGACCATCTCCTCTCCTAATTTGACTGGCTAACTAATAAGCAAACTATTATCATACCATAGGGGGATGGAAGGCACCATGGTGGCTGTGGTAGAAATACTTCCATAGCAATCATAATCTAGACAAGAAGGGGCTCATTCTAGAATAAATATTGGAAGTCATGGAGCGGAATGCACAATGGAAGAGGAGCTAGATTGGGGTTTTATTTGGCAAGAAGCCAACCTGAAGGGGGATTATTAGAAGAATTGGATCATATATGTAAAAGAAAGTGGACAATTGATACAGAACCATGAAGAAACATGAAAAAGCCTCTTGACATGTGGGATAGATTTTCATCCACCCATTTTGCAAGTCTGTCCACATGGGACAGTCTGTTTATATATGGTTTCAAGTTTAAAATGAAGCAGATACTTAATTATCTTTTACACATACTAACAAATAAGTATTAAGAAATAATTTATATACTACAAACAAATTTTAACACTTCGTCTAAAACCTGCTTACAACTCGTCTCCTTACATGAAATGGGTCTACATACACATACCATGTCTCTTACACTTTCATCCTCACTTTGTCCAAAAGAGTTAACCTAGTGCTGCTATGTTCAATATGCAACACGAAGGCTTAGAAGCTGACCTGAATCTATTTAGGCAATCAAGGTGGGATTAATTCCACCAGTACAGGACACATGGGCAACAATGGACTTAAACTGAAACACTAGTGGGCTGGGGTATTATATAAACAATATTTAACTTCCACACTTCCAAAATAAGCATGAAAGTTCAGCAATCTAATATGAGCTTTTTTGATGTGTATAGATGTAAAATATTTCATCTATAGTTGTGTGTTTTGTGTACTGCTAGTGTTCCTTTTTGCTCATTGTGGAACTCACTCCTAATAGAATGGATTTATTTGTGAAATATGTCATTGGATGAATTTATTTGTGTTAATCAATGTGTTGACGAATTGAAACTTAAAAGTGCCCTTATTGATTGCCAAATTACGAGTACGTATTATTGACCCTACAAAATCTTGATCCACATCCCTACGACCAAGTTTTTTTGGAAGGGCAAAACTGTGGGGGAGTTCCCCATAGCACTTCAATTTTCATTAAATAAAAGGGATGGCAGTTTACGACCAAGTTGCTTCAATTGTGTACATATTCACCCTATCACTTAGTACAGTGCTCGATTAATCAGCCAGCACAACAAATTCCTCACTTTCACCAAAAGCTTAGTTATTTATTAGCTAAGCAACAATAATAATCTATAAGGAAATAGTTAATTAATAGGGAAAATAACAAAATTTTCAACTCAAATACTGCCAAAGTCCGGGCAACCCCCTAAACTGTTATTTTTGGATCAAAATACTCCAACAATTATGTAAATTACTCTATTTTACACAGCATTTTTTTAGTTTATCCAAACACAAGTGGAGTTTTAAGTTACAATTGTGTAGATTAATAGCTGTCATAATTTAAATAATATTATTGATGAAACAAATTCATATATGCTTTATTTAGCATAATTTGTCATGTCTAGTGTAACCCAATAAAATATTAGCCTAAAAATCCACTTGTGCATATTCTGAATATATAGGGATAATTTGGAATTTAGTTATATTTAAAACAATGGTGGCAATATACTGCATCTCATATAGAAGAAAGCCTAGGCACTACTCCACAAATCATTGGGGTCTTACCTTATTAATAGGGCATAAGCCAACGTAGTTGCTATTTTCATCTTCATAGTGGATATGTTCCATAAGGTTGTTCATAGCTCTTTCTCGTAGCTTAGTCATAGGCCAGCAATTTGACACAGGTTCCACAATCTTATTCAAATAAGCTAGAGCAATACTTTGCAACCATGAAGGGGGGCAGATGAGGTCTTCCTGTTTGTGACACAATGGGGAAAACAACAATAATTCTTAGTACTCAAAATATATGTATAGTATTTTTTGTGAATTAGAGGCAAATCTATGGTAGCATCATTATGTTGCTGACAGATAACCAATCTGATACGATGAACTAGAAATTACACTAAATAAAATTGCAACAGTGTTTTTTACTACTAATACATGTCAAGAAAAAAATAAATAGAGTAATGGCTGACATAATAATGAATCTAATATATGAACTGGTCTTTTTTCTTGTTATTGCGTGGACTGATTTACTAAAACACCCAGTTATACATGTAACACTTAACACATTAATCATGGCACATGAAGTCAAACAATAGTTGGAGACTGATGCAACCAAATTTTTTAGAACACCATTTTTCCTCATAATCTTGTTACCTCGACTGGAGCCTATTGTTAGGCTGACTTGCGTATGTAAAAATCATCATTATCATAAACATTTTGCGAGCCAAATTAAAATTGATTTCATTAGTCCATTTTAGTAGCAAACGGACTATGATATTTCTTATCGAAAGACATTTTCAATAAAATAAAAATATATTGAATATTTTGCATCCAAAATGGTAGCAAATGGCGAACCATTGTCACCCTGATATCACATCAACTTTTGAATAAAATCTACACAAGTGGATTGAACATGCAACTTCACGTTCACATGAATTGCCACAACAAGTTCACCCATGCAAATTGATATGAGAAGAAAATATGTTTTTTTCTTTTGACCCTTGTTGATAGAAAGTCTGAATAGTTATTTATACAAACAAATGGCTTCAAATGAAATGGTTGCAAATTTTTATCAAGAAATACAATTTAAATACAAAATTTTCTTTGTCTAAGTTTGCATGCATATTTTTTAACTTTCCACTACTCACTATAAAAAACAAATGGACAGTTGATTTTCCATCATTTATACATGCCACATAAAAAAAGCATATCATTATTAGAGATCATCATTTATATATTTCATTCTTCCATCATTTATGTATTACCATTAGAGCTATCCATTTATAAAGTCAAGTATTTCCATATGAATATGTCTCATATATAACTAGCTAATCATTATTTTTAATACATATTTTTCTAATAGGTAGGAGAGTTGAGTATCATTATATGCAGAAGAGAAATGAGATAATAACCTTTTAGAGCATCTCAAGTAGTTTCCAAATAAATCTTTCCTAATAATCAATCAATGGGGTTGTCCCAAAATCTCTTTCACAGTTATTGGGAGGTTTGATTCTTATATCTCCTCAATAATATCATCCCAAACCAATATACTAGGGTAATCACAACTCCTCTCTATATGGGAAGAGTTGGTGTGCACTATTGGTTTGTTCTGGTAATTATTGAGAAAAAAGAAAGGTAAAGGACACATGCCAAAGCACTACTTTTACATCAACTCTTCCAAGATGATAGTTGGAGTAGGCAAAGGGGAATTGATGGAAATGCTACAGCATACACCCAACATGTCTTAGATTACATTAGTGCCTTTAACTTAATTGTGCATTGAGCATGACCAAACAACAACTAAACTACCTCTGGCGTCGTGGCTGCGAGATATGGCCTCGAGCCCTGGCCAAACGCTAAAGATACATTTCCTCCTTAGCGAGCAGGCATGCTCCATCTATGTTTCGAAGAATGCCATCGAAGACACTTCATATTCAACTATTTAATTTTTTAATTAATAGTTTTATACTATTCCATATAGTATAATGCTAGTAGGTTTTCCTAGGAGTGAAGCACAAAAGAATAGGTTGATCTTGACAAACTTTTTTCCAATGTCTTTAATTTTTTTAAGAGTAGGTTATCCTACTTCTAAGAACCGGTCGATCATGCAATGGCTCTAATTCTTTTAATCCTTGCTTTCTTAGTCCTTTGGGCTATTTAAAGCACGATTAGAAGTAGTAAAATTTTTGGTGCTTAAAAGGATAGTAACAAACCTTAGCACAAGAATTGCGGGCCTTGCTCCAATTGATCTCATTGTACGGTATATTGTAAATTTCTTTTCTTATTTCCAGAATAGTCGAAGTAATAGGCCCAACAAATTTTTTTCCATAGATGTAAGCCATTGGCATGTAAACCATCCGACAGAAGCACAAAAATCTTCCTAGAAAAAACTAATACAATTAAATTCAAAGGTCCTCCATTCACATACATTTATTTGGTTTATTGCATATTAAAAAGTAGTAATTGAAATTGATGTACACCATATGGGTTTGATTTATAGGAATTGTAAAGTATGAACTAGAAATACCTGGATGAATAGGGAGAAAATGTGGAATCATCCATAACTCAGGAATAATAGCATTGTTTCCTGACCAATCATATGCTCCTATCACCTTTATGTTAAACAACACTGGATTGCATTACTTTAGCACCCCAACCAACAATAATGAGATCATAATTTTGAAGAATTCATGGTAAGGAAACTATGTTTAATTGATTAGAAGAATGTAAATGGTATTGCTAGTAAATGAGTTGTAAAATTGTTTTTGGATAAAACTAAAATGTGAATAATATTGGATCTATCAAAAATCTTATTCATTATTTAAATATTGCGTTCAAATTTCTCATAATTTCCTTTAGGTAGACTAAGAAATAATGTCTTTATATGTGGCATATTGGCTTATACCGACAAATATATCTTTGCCCACTGCGGTGCTGCAGTTGCACTTCCATGAGATAAAATCCAAGCACGCCCTCTTGATAATGCAACATTTTCTCTATCAAACACCTCTCCTAGGAGCCGTAACGTAGCATAGTTTACGCATGTGCCAAACATGGAGCTTGAGCCCAGAGTATGTGTACCCCAACCCCCATCCTCATTCTGTATCATTACAATTTTATAAATATGTCAGAATAATCTTTATGTATTCAACATTTATTGGAAATATAGTTACAAGAAAGCATTCACATACCTGAATGTTGTAGATGTAGCGACATATCTCGCGTATGTGCTCCTTAGATAAAACATCATTTATCGATTGTGTGACATGTAATGCAAATATCTAAGAAGACACAAAAAAGGCAGTAGTGTGAAAGTAATGATTTGATGGATATGATAAAAGCACAGCAATATGCTATCACAGCAAAACTAGTTGGTGGAACCAAATTATACTATTTGTTTACTCAACCAAAATATATCCCCTATTGAAATGTAATATTGGAACATCATCAAATGGTTATAGAGGATGAACATCAAAAGATTTACTCCCTCCGTTCCAAATTATAGGTCGTTTTGACATTTTTAGGTTCATAGATTTTGTTATCTACCTAAACATACACTATGTCTAGGTGTGTACCAAAAACTATGAACCTAGAAATACCAAAACGATCTATAATTTGAGACGGATAGAGTAATATTTTAATATTTTCTGTTGTGCTCAAAGATGATTCCAACATTTTGCAATGTCATTCATGCATCTGTTAAATGTAACCTACATGGTCATTTGAGTGATTGAAGGCAGAGCAGTTTCATGTGTTCAAAAAGTGAACTGGAATTTTTTCAATAGGAATGGAGAAGTTAGCCTTTTGACTTTTGAAATATGACATAGAAAAAATCTTGTGATTCAATTCTTTAGTATTCTGTTATTCAGAGCTCTAGCTTTGTTCTTTCTTAAGAATTAAAATCAAAGTCAAAGGTTTGAATGGCCCTTTGCCTAGTTTCCGTTTAAAATAGCTAGATTCCCCATAAATTGCAAAATCATACCATAAGCGGCAGAATAAACAAAATCCCACTGTAGCCACCAGGCCAATGCCCATCCGGTCCTTGCAAAGAAGAATATTGATTAAGGGCACGCCTCAACACAATTAACATAGTTTCTTCTGTGACTTCTGAATCTTGATCAATCTTGATGACTGGAAGGTCATTTGTATTCTGAAGGTTCTGTTTTGCATACTGCAAGGGAGGTACAGCCGTGTGAGACTTTTTTATTTACCACTTTCCTAAAACTTGTGTACTAGTAGTTCAAATAACTGAAAGAATTCCTCTATCTGGCCAAGTAAATTAAACAGGACAAGAGTCAGTATCTTTTACTTATCACTAATAGCATATATGTCCACAATAAATGGAAGCATACATGAGCTAATTAATTAGCAGGCTCTGGGTCATTATTTGTTTTGTTCAATATCGTTGTCATTGCATTTAACAACTGATGTTTCAACCTTCTAGTACGAGCAGTAATAAAATAATGAAAGGAGTAGCCTAAGGGCAGTCCCAACCCTCCATGTAGGATAGTTTCCATAGCATTTAATAGGGCTCCATATCAGCAAAAATCTAAGGTGGCAACTAATGAGGAAAGTGGAGAAAAAAACAAGACATCGTTTCTCAGATCAGAAACGACGTCGACTCGACAACCAACGCACGTTGACACCGCTGATTCTGCGTTGGGCGAGCGGTCCTCGTTCCTTCTCCGTTTCCATGCGGCATCCACCATGGCACAAGCTGAAAATCATGCATGCCAGGTTGCTATGGCCAGAACCTTCGGCGGCCATGGATCCGTCGTGGTGTTGCCCCTCGGTCGTCGCCAGCCTGCAGATCCGGCACCGCCTCGCCGCGCTAGCCGCTCGCCAACAACCTACCACCATCGCGTTGTCCCGCACTCGTGGATCCGCCATGGCTGCGTTGCCCTGTCGCCGGCGGCATCCGCGAGGCCGCTCGTCACCAGCCCATGACCGTGAGGACTGAGGACGCCCTAACTAACATAGTAATTACGCACGTGCACGTGCAAAGTATATTTTGCTAAACTAAAGATTGGCAAAATAATCACTAAACCTCATGTGCTATTGGAAAACAATTTTATAAAATTAAAGTCTAAATAGAAAGCAGGTTTTTAAAACTGTATCTCAAATATATAGATTAAATTTGTAAATGTATTAATAATATATATTTTAGGTAAGTGAAATATGTAGTCATTGACACATTAAATCTGTAGACTATAGTGTATTAGCTGTAGTTAAGAAATGTACTCCTATCTCTTGAATATGCAGTTTTTCTGGCAAAAACAAAAGTTTTGGTTGTTCATTTGAATATACCCATGAACCGTGATAAACATATAGCGTGTAAAAACAAATTAAGAGGCGAAGGCACATCCCAGTGAAGGGATAACCATATAATTAATAACATTAAGTATTAAGCTAGCATTTTATATGCATGTAACATTCCTGCATGCGGAGGAGAAGGTCGCTGCACTCTCGTTGCGTGAAGCGGTTGCGGGTGTACTCCTGCCGCAGCCTCTCCACCTGGGCGCGCTCCTCCAAGGTGCCTGCGTTAGGATCGAACTCCCACACCTCCCTAGCGAGGAAGCCATTTGGGGAACGGAGCAATGGGTCGCTTGGCTTCTCACCGACCTTTAGTCTCCACATGCTGCAGCGCAGGTCTTGCTCAATGATGAGTGTATGCTAAAAGAGTGGTTCTATCCTAAGTTCCTAATAAGTGGGCTAGGGTATATATCTTGGGAACGATGTGGTGAGAGAACCTAGTAGATATCAATGCGTCAATGCAATTCAGTTGGAAAAACACAATGTAGCTATCTGGCAGCTGTATGAAAGCATCACTAATTAAAGAAAAAAAAGACTTGCCATCATGCTGGGTCAATGGTTGCAGCAATAATTAAAGTCTCAAAATGCCGCCCTCCCTCCCTCCCCCCGCCGCCCAATCTTAGTAATCTAGGCTAATTATGGAACGGTTTGGAAGTACTAGGTAGTTTAGAGCTATAATTTCGTGATGCTTTTGTTAAGTGAAAATAGAATGGGAACTGATGATTCATTATTGTGTTGTGTATTACATATATATACAAGCCCAAGAGGTGCCCCCAAAGGTGCCTTTCTATGAAAGAGTGTCTCTCTAGAAGAGGTGTCTATACGAAAGGGTGTCTCTTCCTAAAAGGTGTCTATTGATCACTACTGATCCTAATTAATCCTAACACTACCCCTTGATCAATTGACTTCTTGTGGGCACCATTGTTTGTTCATCAGTTATTGCTTGAAGCTTTTGAAAAACCCTGTGGGAATAAAAACCAAAGTAGATTGATATACGAGGCAAAACTCCTCAAAACCCAGTGGGAAAAACTTGAGGAGAAACCTAATTGTATGTGTATATGCCATCAAAAACTCCTTTAAAACCCGGTAGAAAAATGAGGAGGAAATAATATGGCATATGTGATTATTGTCTCATTGTAAACTTATATGAGAAAAACCTTGAGAGGAAAAACTCATAACAAAGTTTTCAGATCAATACTACGATCTGTGGATCATATTTTAATAATCTCCCCTAAAACCCAATGGAAAAATATGAGGAGAAATGATATGTCTTTGATATCTTCTTAAAAACTCTTGCAGAGAAAATAGAAGATATGACATGTAATGTGTCTTGATATCACCTCTTAAAACCCCGGTGGGGAAAATAGGTAATATGACATATAGTCTTGTATTGATATTGCCTCATTAAAACCTTATGAGAAACCATATGAGGAAAATCTCATATAGGAAAAAGAGTGCAATATGATGTTTGAATAGGTTTAAAATTTTTGGAGAGTCTCCCCCTGAACCTTGCAAAGTTGTCATTTACCATTATCGGTAGATAAGGACTTTCTGTGAGGTTCTCACATATTTGATTTGCAAGATGTTTATTTCTCAATGTGTAACAAATGAGAATAAACATGTTGAGCAATACTCTAGTTGATATTGTTCTATTAAACCTATTATATCAATACAATACCACGCGTATCTTGAGAGATAGTTGTTCATGATTCTATAGAATCAACTTAATCATTCTATATAGTGACACACATAAGTGGTGTTTTAGAATGATAGATGGATGTAGTTGTTAGAGTCTATTGACTCCCATTAGAACTATACCATCATGATATCGGTTTGTGTCCTAGCAATATGCGGATTATTTAGCTAGTAACTTAGAATCACTATGGTTATATCTTGATTGAATAAATCAAGATGTTTGGTGCCATAATATATCTATTGATATCCAGTTTGACTCCTGCCAAATGGCTTGAAGGAGTTGCACATTTTGAGCTATAGTAAGTTACCTGCAAATGCAATATTTGGCCTTCTGCAATTTGCAAGATATGAGCACTTTTATGGCACTGTAGTTGTTATCCCAGGATCTAGATGGTAATTTATCCATCTTTAGGGATTGAATGACCAGAAGTGATGATGGATATGATTATCTAATGTTATTTTGATATCGATGGACAATATCTAAAAACTGATATATGTGCTTAAGTTGTAAACTTAAGCATAATTTGGTTCTAACCAAATATTCATCTCAAATTCCGTCTTAAAATGATTGCTTGTTTGTACTATGTGTCGAGATGATGAAAAAATCCAGTTTGGATTATTTTGAACACACATATGCAATCATAGTAATTGGAGTAATTCTTCTGTGGAAGATACTCCCTTAGTCAATTGTACCACAATCAACTTGACTTCTTCAAGTCATACAATGACCTGAGTTGAACATAATGTATGTTGCAATTTCAATTCAGAACATAGATGACTTCATATGTCTGAACTAATCCAATTTATTTAGTCTGCCAATGGTTGAATGTTGCAACATAATTTTTCACATATACCATGAAAGGTATGTTGCTCGGTTTCTTCATGAAACCATATGCTACAAGCTCTTGTTGTTTCACCACCTTACTTTCATAAAGAATGCAATATGAGAAGAAGATATTACTGTGGTAAATACTTCTCACTATTGAACAAGAGCAATTCTCCTTAATTGCCACCTTTAATTTGACCCAATTTGAGTGTGGAGACACTCTGCCTAGGACTTTTGGTCTGGATCCAGTTCAAGGTGTATGGCAATCTTGAGAAGGAGTATATGTCGACAATTTGTAGTCTTTGTATGATTGATTCAATGGAATCAATATAGCATGTGAAAATAATAACCTTTTAAAACTCCATGTCATTTCCCGCAACAATGGAATTAGGTTGTTCCAATGACCTAGTGTCTAAACTTATGTGCACTTATACTGGGCTTTAGAATGCTAACATTCATAGGCTTTTGGATTTGAATATCCATAAACTATCAAACAACATGTATGATGTTGCTTTTGCATTTACTATGTTGGAGGACGTCTCCCCCTGTTCCGCGGATGCTTGTAATAAGCTATATCCCAAATGACCATACTTCTCCCCCTCTTATTTTGATTTGAGAGTTGAGTGATTTTATTTGGTACCTTCACTGTTTCTGGTATATTTATCCATAGAATTGGATATGATGATACTTTGATTAGCAAATGCATCTGGCAGGCTATTTGTAATGTATTACAAATAAAATATTTTGAACTAAGGTTCAGATATTCTTTGGTACATGGGTATGAGGACTCAATGTGATAAACATTCTGATTCCTGGCATTCTATTTTGTGGTAATAATCTCCCCCTAATGCCTGGAATCGTCCTCAAAATATGATCAACATACGAGCATGTATACAAATCCCCATAGAGGACCTTAGGTATTATCTGAATGACGGATAATAATACCCTCTGTTGGCCCCTAATGCTCATAGATGTACGTTGAGGTGGCAATATTGGTATATGCAAAACATAACCAACATGCAACGGGAAATATATGATTGAGGTCAAATTTCCACGTACATACTGCAACGGAGGGAGCCCTATGATTGTAGTTGAATGAATTTGGATTAATTATGCGGTGTGTAAATCCGCATAGTACCAACTAGATATTGGTAAATTTCAATTTATTGCTGGTCATGCAAATGAATTATCTCAATAAGAGATTTTTAGTTAACCCATAATGGATGATACTTAGTGCTATAGTTCCCAAAACCAAATAACTCCAAATGAATGGATTTGATCATGTATCCAGGATAAGTTGCTTCAAATTAAAAATCTGATCAATAAATTTGGTAAAATTATGATACCTTATGAGTAAGGAATACACATGTGGAACTATTTATCAAATGCATCAATTAACATTTTTTAAAGCACTTAAATGGTCTATTTGGTTGGCCAAATAGAGCATATGCTTGTCTTGAATGTGTTCAAGAACTTGAGTGGCTCACATATGAAATTTTAAGTTAAGAGGGCCTTAAAATTAATTCTCTTGTGGCACATGCGGTGCACATAAAAACTAAGAATTCATAGAATGTAAGCTATGACCAATAGAATTGTTAATATTTTTTTCATAATCCCAATTCCTGGGTGTCCAAGTCGATCATGCCAATTTTGGAATGCATCGATGGAGTGCAAAATTTTCTTGCCAAATCCCATAAGTTTAGTTAGAAGAAGGAATGCTTCTTTATTATCTTCATGTGTTTCAACATGAAGACCATTCTTACGGATATCTCTATTACTCAAAAGGGTACGAGTCAAATCAGGATACAATAAGGCATCCTCAAGTAAAATTTGTGTACCCATAGGGAGATTACTAATGGCTTGGCCTAAGCCAGCTATTATTGCATCTTGACCAGCAATCCTTTTCTTAAGGGTTTGGAAATATTTCATCTCCTAAAGAATAGAGTTTGTGGTGCAAAAGTCCACGCTTTGGATCAAGTCCATGAGGCATAATTCTGTTCTATTTAAATTAAGTTCCTCGAATTCTTTAGTAGCCATATTTCTACATGATCAATCATGTACTAATTAATTTACCTTATGGTAAATTAAGGATCAATATGGTAAAAATTGCCATGTGTATGTAATTGTTAAAACTTAATTGATATCTTATCATAGTTTTTGGAGTATCGTAGGTAATCACATAAATGTGTAGACCAAACAACAAATCATAAATGTTGATAAACACAAATTGGATAATCTCGGTGTTAAAACAAGGAGTAGATCGTATGGTAGGCAAAATCATTGCAGTCTAAGCACGGTCTCTGGGTAGAATAATTCATAAGTGAATTAGATGTAGCCAATGCTTAGAACTCTACCACTTTGTATATTTATCAACAACAATATGATGAAAATGGTAATCATCACAAGGATGTAGACCATTTATTACAATCCAAAACCTTTATTTTGATTAAAAACACGGCATAGGTAATCATCAAGTTTTCACAAAAAACAAGATGTAGACCTCTCCGTAATGGGTGATGAATCACTGCTAAGACCTGGTCTCTGGCTAGAATAATTCAAACATGAATCACTCCATTACCTTATGTTTAGTAATCAAAATAAACAAGATATAATTTATTGCAATTTTCTTTTATGATGATAACCAAAGAATTGTTTATGATAACCTGCATATGATCTCAAATAAAATGGTTTGATTGAATCAACAAAACAATTATAAGATATTTAATTGTAATGTACAAAGAAATAAATTCAAACCACAAATATATACGATGGTAATCACAACAGTGACATAACAACATAAAAATAGATGTTTGTATTCCTGTGTAAATTTTCGATATACACAATGTAGGTAATCATCATAAGATGTAGACCTCTCAATAATGGACAAGAAACTTGCTGCCTAAAAGCCTAGTCTCAGGGCAAATAAATTTTATAGAACTTCTTACAATTTTGTAAAACTTATTGCAGCTAGTGCCTAGGTCTCCATTATACTGTGTTGTTCCCAAAATTTAGATTTATATACCTTAATTTTATTTTTGCATTTTACTACATAATGTACAATATGAAATCAAGTATAAAAAATACAAACAACATAATGCAAATTTACTTTGGTAATTTTGCATTGTCCAGACAGGCAGCAACGCATTAAGGCGTTGAAGGCTTAGCACCAAATGGTGTGTGGCCCTGTGGAGCAGAGAGTAGCCTAGAATGGTAGCCAATGCCGATGGCCGTAGGCCTTCATGTGTGCCTTTGTCCTTGCCAAATCGTTAAGACCTATGAGCCTCCCATCTTATTTGTGGAATGGTCATCAGGAGTTGTGGGCGCACGTAATTGTTTATTGACATGCAACAACGACACTATGGTGACATTGTTAAATTGAAAAACATGTCTTACAGGTGTTGAAGCCGATTGGCTTTTTTTCTGTGTTGAGACCGATGGGTTCTTAATTCTCATGTTGTCCTTGAGCGTAGGACCGCCAAGTCTCATCCACGAAAGTGTAGATATCCGCCGCTGGTTTTGCTGCCCTGGGAAAGCCGGGCCTGAGGGCCGAAACCAGCGTTGCCGATCACCGCCGTGGGCGAGTGAAAGTCAGGGATGCCCTGATGTTGTTGGCGACAAGGGGCAAGGCCGCTGGCCTTGGTTCAGCGGTGGACTGAGGAATCCTCATCCACGGCATGGTCTATGATGGCCACAATGAGGAATCCAGTAGCCATGATTACTGGAATGACGACTATGGCATTCTGTAGGACGCTTGCCATGGCATTGGAAAAATAAAATGGCGACGCCTACTGCTTCTTAGAAGAAGACGCAAGACGTTGTCCAGAATGCCATTGTCAGCCACCGTGAAGGGGAAAAAGAAAAAAAGGGACCTTCTATACGGAAGGGTGTCTCCTCCTAAAAGGTGTCTATTGATCACTACTGATCCTAGTTAATCCAAACAGCTTTCTTTAGAGCAGTCCCCCAACCCACTAGGCCACAAACGATTTTTGCTGACAGGATAGATTTACCGGCCTGGCAGGCGGTGATGTCGCCCGCCAGCGATAAATCACACAGGTCTGCATAGACTGTAGCCCGCCAGCAAAGATGAGTGAGTGCTGGCGGGCTGTTAGGTGGCCCGCCACCAAAGAAGGGCATATCTTCGCTGGCGGGCAGTTAGGTAGCCCACCAGCACACTTCCATTCTATTCTAGCGGGCACTTAGATGGCCCGCCAGCATAGAGATCATAATAATTCACGACCAGCGGCCGACAGCCGCACTCTCTAGCTTTTTCTTCCTTACTTTTTTCTTGCTCGCTCGCTCTGCGCCGCTAGCTCTGCGACTCTCTAGATCTGCCGCACCGCCTGCCCTCAGCCGCTGCCACGGCCGTCCCTTTCACGACTGGCGTTTACCCGCCGCCGCTTTTTGTAGCTCTAACGGCGCCGTGACAGGTTGCGTCGGCACCGCCGGTGTTGTCTGCGCCGCCGCTCTTGCTGTCGCCAACGTTCTCGTTGTCTTCGAGCTCCTCCACCGTCGAGCCCAAGAAGGTCAGTACCATGTCATCCAGTGGCGGGTAAGTGCCCAGAGAGGAGAGGTTGCCCCTGTCGGTTTGTCCTGTCTGTTCCTCAAACATCATGTGCCATCGCACTGCAGCAGGGCATATCTTGTACAAGTGCTCCTGAAACATTTGGGTATAATTTCATTTCGTTGTGCATTAGACTTATGTATTAGCTACTCAATTATGTATTGATATATTAGGGCTGTGTTATTGTGTTGTAGGGAGACGATACATCATGCCCCAAGTACTGGTGGGGGCACGGTGCATACTTGACCTGGCTGAGGCAGGCTCATCCTGAATTGGTCCCTGCAAACGTGCAACAGTTTTCTACTGTTGGAAACTTAGCCCAACCATCGCATGCTCCCACTCAGCCCCCTACTATCCATTCCCCCATTCCTAAAATACTTAATAAAATTAGTGACTTGAAGGTTCAAGGTTGTGACCTAAAGATGCAGATTTGTGATTTGAAGATGCAGAATGGACAATTGAGTGGACAAATTGGTGAAATGTTTGGTGAAATCCGAAGGAACAGAGAAAGAGGTGTTTCTCATTAGTCTCATAGTTGGCGTGCTAGCTAGTAAGAAGTAGGCAAATGAAGTTTGTTGCACTCAAATTTGTGTGTGAGAATAATTATGTTGTTTGTGTGTTATGGTGTAGTGAGCAAGACTTGTTTAGTTTGTGTTAAGCAAGATTGTGTGAACTCGAGACTTTGCTATGATCTCATGAGAATGTGTTGTTATATTGAGTTTGTGATGTTTGATGATTATTTGCAACTGAATTGTGATGCTCATCTGAATTTGTGATGATGATCTGAATTTTTTTGTTATACATTGGATCTTTGCTGGCGGGCAGCTTAATTACCCGCCAGCATAGAACATGTCTACTGGCGGGCCACCTTACCACCTGCTAGCAAAAAGCTACGTGCTGGCGGGCTACCTAACTACCCGCCAGCAAAGAGCTCTATGCTGGCGGGTAGTTAGGTAGCCCGCCAGCATTGCTATATATAATGGCGGGAACTTGTTCTTCTCCAGTCAGCCTTTCCATTGGAGTGTTCCCGAGAGGACCTCGGGTAAAACTCCAAAATCACCCACTAGAAGGGGGAAGGTTTTGTTTTTGAATTAATTGGGGGAAGTGGCTCTAAGAAGTATGTTTGTGCCATATCTAACTTCTTTTTCAAGTTTAACCCATTTTTTAGAGCCTAATTTGCATTTCTTTGAAGAAGGCATCACCTATGATGTTAGAGGCATTTGAGCTAGAAGTTTGTGTCCATCCTTTTTTGAATGATTAGGTAGACATGAGTTAAGTATTTGCTACTAGTTTGATCATGCTTTTTTAGTTTTACCATTATATAGTTGGAAAGATTCTAGATCTAGATCTACATCACAAAAAGTAGGATAGAGAAGAGGTTAATTTTAGTAGTAAAATTTTTGCTTTTTCACTTATAGATAGGAGTTCTAGATCTAGGACCTTGTTTTTGAAAACAAATGGCATACTATAAATTGTTATAAAAATAAATTAAATTATTGCTTTAGCATTTATTTCATATTACATTAATTGTCATAGTGAGCTTAAGATGGATAGGGCATGGATGTACGACACAAAGAGACATTTCGATTCTTTCATGTCGGGAGTATCATTGTTTGTTGATACCGCTAAAAAGCACGCTCGGAGTGAGAGGACAAAGCAAATCCGTTGTCCGTGCTTTGATTGCCAGAACAATATTGTATGGGAGGACACTAATGTAATCAAGACACATTTGATCAAGCGGGGTTTTATGGATGATTACAAGGTTTGGAAACACCATGGTGAGGCGCAACTAACCACCAACACATGCGTCGACAATCATGTTAATAATGGTGAAGTGCATGTTGCTGATGAAAATGACGATGAGGATCCTGGTGATGATGGTATGATGCATGACAGTGAGCACGCAGATGTCAATGATGAGGAGCATGATCATGATATGGAGGAAATGTTGCGCCATATTGAACCGGAAGTGTTGCTAGGCAGTGCTAAAGGGTTAGAGCACTTCGAGACACTCAAGAAGGCCGCTAAGGACCATATGTATGAGGGTTCCGGGAAGGAGTGGACAGTCCTGCGTTTCGTACTTCATCTTCTTATCTTTAAGGCTAAGTTCGGCTGGTCAGATAATAGTTTCAATGGTCTACTTATTCTTCTTGGTCAACTGCTTCCGAAGCCGAACTATGTTCCCAAAAACACATATGGAGCGAAGAAGCTTATCAGTCCACTGAAAAATGCATGTGCAAAGAATACACGCGTGTCCAAACCACTACATACTATACCGTGGTGACTATGTGGCATTGACTTGGCCTAGTGAAACTCATTTGAGAGTGGCAATTTCATTTCACTAGAAAATATATTAAAGGCAGTGGACCCAATTTCTTTCTCTCTACTCTCTTTCCATGTCACCTATGGAGTAAACTAAAAGTCCTATGTGGCACTTTAATTAATGCCGGTCACTAGGCCACAAACGATCTGGCGTGGCGGCCAAATCATATATATGATGGTGGGTGAGCCGCCCGCCACCACTCGTCTGCCAGGAAAAATGGCTATCTGTGCTGGTGGGCGCCGCACCCACCAGCAGAGATAAAGTCAGTGCTGGCGGGCAACTTAAGACACCCGCCAGCACAAAGATCTATCTTTGCTGGCGGGCCGCATAACTGCCCGCCAGCATTTTATAATTTTGTGCTAGCGGTGGATTATGTGGCCCGCCAGGACAATAGTTTCAAAAAACAGATTTCAAAAATTTTAAAATTTTGTTTGCCGTTTATTTAATGTTCCTATATATCGTTGGTTTCACGCAAATAATAAATACTAAGAATCATCCATATATATACACATGACACATCTATTAACTATAGTACTGTTTTCAAACAAATAATACTTAATACAATGCATTCATCATATTTAGATCAATATTTACACAAATTGTTCAAATAAACCATCATTAGTTGTTCTTTGTCCAGTTGGCAAGATCTTCATACTCGGGATGCGCTAGTATCCCACCATGGTCAAAGTATAAGCCCGTCGGATGGCATATCTCGTGTTGGATGAACCTTGCCAAATCAGTGCATACATTGTCGATGTCTTTATCTTCCAAATGGTTGCTGGTGTTGAGGATAATAGGCATCCGAAAAAAGAAATAGTAAGATTATTATGTTCATGTCATGATAAATCATGGTGTCATTATATAGATATGACTTACATCTTCGGGGTTTGTCTGGTACCTCCCACTATTTCTAAGGAACTCGCATACGTAGTATCCACATTGCATGGAGCCAGGAGGTTGCTTGTGACACTGAATAAAAAATAAAAATTAATAGTGTATAACAAATTGATAACCAATAAAGATGATGTGCAATGTTCTTACATGAAAATGATATCGTATATGCATACAATCCTTCCTTTCCGGTGGATGTGGCCCCCACGTTCGACGTACAACTTGTACGCGCTTTTAGGTTTGAATAAGAAAACATGGCAACTTCAGAACGCATAAACTATTGACAACATCAATATTCATGGAAATGAATGTAAAAAATCTTACTCTTGTAAAATTACTATGAACTCTCTATATTGTTTTTGGTCATAATTGGCTGAGTCTAGGACCACTGCACTACCGAGCTTGGGCATAATTATTATACATATCCAATGATTACTGCATAATAACAACATAATTTACTATATGGTACATGCATTTATATTATCATAAATGATATATCAATTGAAATAGACTTACGCAAATGCATATGGAGCTATGATATAATCTTTGTCAAGCCTCGCCATCATCACATCTACAATGTAGGAGACACTTGGTTCCTTTCTTTCTTGTGTGCTTCTGATTTGACCGCTTCTTTTTTCTTCTTACCCTTGGCTGCTTTTTTTTTCTTTGACTTCTTCGTTCAATTTCAAGCTGTGCTCGTTGTAATGAATTCGCGCCGGGTTAAGGTACGCGACCTTGTGCTTCTTTGTCTTCCCTTCCTCCACCCATTGCATCCTACAAATATACACGTCGTGCGTACATGTTAGGCACCATACAGTATAAGTTAGGCTTCATATACAGTAATAATCTAAATTGGCATGTATGGACTTACAAGCAAACACAATAATGAGATTGACGTCCATATGTTTCCGACGGTAAAGTCTGTGTAAATCCTCAAAGTCAATGACTATTTTATGCGCGACTGGATTGTTAAAAACATTAGGCGGGACCATCGCGGAAATTGCATTGATCCCTTGCTTCATCGCTTTCATGATCCAGGAATGAAACTTTATCATTTCCCACGGACTCACTTCTAACTCGACATGAGGAAGGAATGGTTTCCCAAGCACAAAATCATCTGGGACTGGCTCATTAGCTTCACATACTAAAAGATCATATATAGTGACTTCCCTTTGTACAGGCATCTTTGATGGTTCTGGTGATGGCGCCTTTGATAACGCCCCTAGAAACTTATCAACATTTGTAGATGGAGCCTTTTCAAATGTAGCGATCATACGAGGTATCTTAGGTGGTGGTGGCACCTTTGATGGATCTAGTGATGGCACCTTTAATGCTTCTGGTGATGGCACCTTTGATGGTTTTAGTGATGGCACCTTTGATGCTTCTGGTGATGGCACCTTTGATGGTTCTGGTGATGGCACCTTTGATGCTTCTGCTGATGGCACCTTTGATGCTTGCTCGACCTCAATGTTAGCTTATGATCGGGGTGTCTGATCTTGAGCTGTTAACAACTCATGAATTACCTCGTCTTCTAGCATAGGCGATAGCGCTCCCCGCTCAATGTTTGCCTCTGCTTGGGGTTGAAGTTCTAGGATCGGACCTTTCAAAATAATATCCCGTTGATGCCACATAACGTATTGATTGATCGCATCTCCAAGAACCTCAATCCCTTCATCCGTGGGGATGTCCAACTCACAAGTATTGTCCATCACCTTAACAACTTGTACCCAGGCGTACTCTGGAGAAGGTGAGTTTGGAAACACGACACCCGTTACCACCATGCCAGTTGCGACTTCTTGAAACTTATTTTGTTTCGTTCCATAAGGCACCACTAGCATGCAAGGTGTATCCACTTGTATATCATCAACAGGATACCTTTGTTGTGGAGTAGACCTGACACTGCTCGGAGCAACCAACACATCTTGGATAGCTTGAGTTGGATTTGGCACTAATAAGGCTCCCTGTTGGCTAGCAACTAATTGAGATAATTCTTCCTGTGCTATTGCCCTAATCTTTGCTTCAGGGGATTCCTCGTAACGGTCACGCTTCCTATAGCCGAGGGCATCGAAAAATGATGAATGCTTCCAAGGCAAAGTTGCTGAAACACCTCGAACACGTCCAGAATGCTTCGGGGTGCCAATCGCTGTGGTTAGTTGATCATTCTCACTTTAAAGCCTGAAAGTACCCTTTTTTTGCGACTCAACAACCTACTCTATCCTTTCAAAAATTTCTGCAGTGGTCGGGTTCTCGAATACAATCTTGCCCCCCTAATTCTTGGTCGTTGAGCTAGGCACCAGTGCTTAGCATGCTCATCAACGCCTTCAAACGGATCTGGTAAACCAGCTTTGATTTTGTCACACCATGAAATTGTTGGATTTTAGGATGTGATTAGAAATAATAATTAAACAATGATTTCTCATAATTTTAAAACTTTGTCCAACATTTATTTGTTTTACAGGGAATTTAGTGTAGGACAAACAATTGGCAGTTCTTTTGAAATTAAATAAGTTTGTTATGTGTGTTGCATTTATGCTGATGCATTTTGGTGTTTCATGGGTGCTCAGGTTTTAAAATGTGTTTATGCGACGTTTAGGTCCTTCTGAGAATTTTCTAGACTTTTCTGGAATTTAATTCTCCTTTTTTTAGAACTCTTTCTATTTATTAGAAGGCTCTAAAACTCTTTTCATGAGCTCTAGATATTTTATTTGGGTTCCTCGTGTCCCAATCTATCTCTGGGAGTTTTCGTAGAATTTTTGGAGTTTTCAGAGTATTTTTCATGGCTTAAATAAGTTATCTGGACTTTTCTAGATTTAACTTTACACGGAAAATTATTTCTGAAAAAAAAGAGCAAAGAGGAAACCCTAACCCTAATGGATCGGGCCGGATCCAGCAGACCCGACCCGACCCGCTTCAGCCACCCCGGCCCGTTTTGGCCCAGCAGCCCGCCGCCGCCGGCCGGCCTTTCTCGGCCTCCGCGCTTGGCCATCCTCGGCCTCCGCGTGCCCCTATAAGAGGCCGCCACCTAGGGTTCCGCGGCCCCCTTGCTGCTGCCTCACCGCCGCCCGTGCCAAGCGCAACCGAGTGCCGCCGCCGGCATTCGCCGCCCCGACCGCTGCCTCGGTGCCCACCGCGCTGAGCCGGCCCCGCCACAAGGACCGCGACGCCTAGCCGCGCATCCGTTGCCGGTCCCTGTTGCGTCCCCGTCAACGGAACGCCGCCGCCCTGAGGACACCGAGCCATCCATCGCCGCGCCGCACCGAGCACCGCCGCCGCCGAGCTTCGCCGACTCGGTCGACCGTCGGAGGAAGCCGCCCCCGTCACGGTCATCCCCTCGCCGAGCCGCACCGGTGGAGTCCCTCCTCGCCGCCCATCGACCTTCGGACGCTGCCGCCGCGAGCTTCTCTGAGCCGCCGCCGCTGTCCGCGCTGAATCCCCGCCGCCGCGAGCCGCCTCCGCCGCCGGTGAGCACCCCCACATGACCCCCTCGTCCTCCTCCGTCGTTCCGCCACCTCGTCGGACCCCATCCCCGCCCGGAACGTCGGCAATTTTGGCCGCCAGGGCCGTCGGCCGTGCTCAACCAGAGGAGGAAGAAGACCCTCGTAGTTTTGCAATCTAGCCCCTGGGGAAGTATGTAATATCTACAAGAACTTGTGTGTCTTGGTAGAACTACAGAAAACCCCCTGGATAGATTAGATCCTTTAAATCTGGCCCAAGCCCTGCCCTTTTGCAGATCTAACCCCAAGAAATCATCTATTCACAATGACTATTCACTGAGTCTAGACAGACTTCTCTGCTAGCCCCTGTCGGCTATAGTTAATCGCGAATAGGCTCTTGAAACCTTTAAATGCCCATAGATTCTACGTTTCAACTCCGTTTCGACCCGTTCAAGTTGCTTACGTTCGTTTTAACATAAAGTATACGATAGTGGTGCTGTTTAACCTAGCTTATGCTTATATAAATTATTTTTAAATTAATTTGATTAATGTCTATGTAAATGCCTTTCCTAATAAAAGCAATTTAGGATCATGTCGGTTTTCATATGACATATTAAGTTGACTAATATTATCTCACTGCATTTCTAAATAAAATCCAAATAGAGCTATACCTCGGTGTTTCTAAAGTAAATGTTAATTTGGTTAATATATATTTCACTTGATTTTCTAAATAAAAGCTAAATAGGTTATACCTCGGTTTTATGAATAAGGTTACTATGACTAATACTACTGCAATTGCTTTCTAAATAATAAGTTGGTTAGTGAATCACGAATAATAAAGTTATTCGATTAGATATTTCATACAACTCACTTTTCTAAACATAATTGTTTAATTGGTCTAATCTCTACTTGAATGTTTATGATAAAACCAAACTAGGTTTAATTCGTGTTTCCAAATGCAAATATAAGTTGTGTTAATTAAAAATAGGGTATTTCTTTCAAATAACCTATGCACATGATTTTACTGAATTAAAATATATCCAGCATATAGTCTTTTGCCTTGTGATCAGAAAATCATCCGATAGTGGTTTCCTTTTAACCGTAATTCCGTCTTCAGCGTTTCTTGTGCGTTTGCAAGCCCTGTCATTTAGAATGTTCTTCTAAAGCTTTTCTTTTGATTGATGTAATGTTCTTAGTTGTCTCTATTCGTTTGCCTGTATGTTTGTGCTCGATGATTGCTACGAGCAGAAGGAACTCCGTTCGCAGACCTTGAAGAACAAGAGTTTGAAGAGCAAGCGCTGAAGACCTGAGCAAATATACTGGAATTAAGGCAAGTATAGCATGGACAATCCTTGATACCTACTCACCTTTAAATCACATTCATACATATGCATGTGTCTAAATTTGTTTACCTTAAGGCTGTTCCTAGTCCTTTTATCCTGTACCTTGTTATCCTGGGTTTATGCATATATGGGTAGTCTTTTGCTAAGCGCAGCTACATCACCTTTATTTAACTGCTAATCATGACTTAATGGTTCACTTCAACTTATGATAAAAACTTGCTTATTAGCAACATGGTTCAGGGAGCTAGAACATCTACTTTGTGCTTTGTACTAGAGTCTCTCCTTAAGGTCTGGTTCATTAAGCGGCAACTCAGGAGCCTGTCTCCACCACCGGAACTATTATGGCTCTAGTCTTGGACAAGTACTTGTACGTCTCTAGCTTACCAGTGGTTACCGAAAGACGTATGTGGGGACCATGGGTGAGAGTATGGTTTGATCCATCGAGGATGGTCTCACCTGCGCTCTGAGATCCGTTGGCTATGTCTCTTGTTGGGTTTTGCGCTCTGGATGTCATTGATTCCCCCTTGGCGCGTAATATCCTTGGGCCTAGATCAATCTTGATGTCTTGGGTCATGCTGCCTATGTTGAACCAAAATGGCTACTGTGTTTATTAGGGTGTCTAGTGAAAAGCCTTGTAGCGTCCCTATACACTCACACATCGGAAGTGTGGTACGTGCGTGGTTGGGTTGAAAGTTCCTTTGAGCTTCTACGCTAACGGTTGGGGAAAGGGCGAAACCTTTACAGAGTGTACATCTATCATGACAGTCGTGCTCACGGTCTGAGCGGCCTGGATCCTTTTTGACTAGAAGATGATGTTGATGATGATCTTCCATGGTTCTAAATACACTTACATCCTTAATTGGGGTTTGTAACGTCCCGCTAAATCGCTGTCTGTTACATGTAATGAAAAATCAGAATTTAAAAATTTTTGTATAAATTGTTGTGAGACATGAAGTATTTGTAAAATAAGTAATATTCTCTCCCTCAAAATTCCTAGTAATTTAATTTGTGCACAAAATAATTTCTCACGTTCTTGCATGTATGATTTGGAGTTTATCTGAAATTATGGAATTCCAATTGAATTTTATTTGAAATTGTTTGAGTGTAGCTTATATTTGAAATTCCATTTCAAATATAAACTAACCTAAGTCTAACTTCGCCCCTCTAAGTTCCCTAACCCGGCCTACCTCTAACCAGCCTGGCCCGCTAACACCGCAGCCCACCTACTTCTCTCCCTCGCTCGGCCTAGTGACGCGAAGCCCGGCTAGCCCCGTTCGGCCCAACTCCCTCGCCACCGGCCCAACTTCTCCTGGCCTAGCACCACCAACCGTAGCCCCTCTTCTTCTCTCCGACACACGGGCCCCGCCCGTCATCCCTTTCCACCTCCTCCATCACCTTTCTAGCGTCGCGCCTCACCTTTCCACGCCAGCACCGCTCGCCTCCCTCACAGCGCCGCGCCACCTCAGCCGCGCTCGACCCCGCTCGCTCGTGCCAGCCAACCGCGACGCTCTACCTCGGTTTCGTCGCATCACCGCCGCCACGCAGCCGCCAGCTCGCCCCCGCTCACGTGCTGTGCACCCGACTTCGCTCCCGAGCCACGGAAGCCGTCCACGCGTCTCGGCCCAGACGCCGTGGACCATCGACCGTCCATCCTCACGTCGCCCTAACCCTAGGGCTATAAATACCGAGCCGCCGCCGCTCATTCCCCAGCTCCCTCTCCGCCGCCGCCTTGGGGAAATTCCCCTTCCCTCTTGCTCTGCACGGCCGCCACTGCCGCAACGTCGTCGCACCCACGCCGCGCCCAGGAGAAGGAAGAGCAGAGGAGGAGCCGCCCGCGTCAAGGAGAGGGACGCCACTGCCCCAACCACCGACGCCAAGGGTGTCGAGCACCAGGAAGCCAGAGCTGCGACGTCGATGCCGCCCGCGGGAGAAGGACGCCGCCCCTGGTTCTGCTTCCTCTTCGCCAAGCCGACGCCGTCCGGGAGGAGCCGGAGCCGAAGCGACCCGGAGCGCCGCCGCCCGCGTAGCCGAGGATCCTGTCACGCTGGAGCACCTACAAGTACAGCAAGCCGGCCTGCACCGCGTCAACCCATCTCCGCTTCCTCGCCACGGCATGGCCACATCTTCTTCACCGTCCCTAGGTGAGCACCAACCCAACCGGAGCTCGCCCCCATTTTTCCCCACTGAGACCACACAGCCGGCCACAAGGTCCTTGGCCGCATCAGGATCCCGTGTGGCTGCCGACGTCAGCAGTGACGTCAGCGGCCGCCGACCCCTTTTCACGTTGGCCCCTGCACTTTACAGGAAGGCCCTCGTGCTTTCCCAAATTTACGGATGAGCCCTTCCACCATCTGCACTTTTGTAGATTAGCCCTTGGCTAACCCATTTTCAAAGGAACCCCTGCAGATTTGCATCCAAGCCCCTGATCTTTCCTGTTTTCACAAACAGGCCCTTCCACCTTGGCAGTTTTGCACAGAAGCCCCTGTACTTTTAAGAAAAGGTTTTATTCTTTTATAAATCCTTTTTCTTAATATTTAAAAGGGGTTAAACCTTAGAAAATCCATATCTTTTCCATCCTAGCTCCGTTTAATGCCAAACCATTTGCATTGGGTTCCTAAAATCGTGCCCTACACCTCAGAGCTAGCCGAGTGGCGTCCGCGACTTAGTCACGTGACCGCCATGCAAGCCTAGCCGGCACGTGGCCTCGATCCGGTGCCGAGTCGACCGCCACGTGGCTAACTTGTTAATGCCCCGTAGAATCGTGGGCCCACTTGTGGGACCCACTGACTGACAGCTCGGACCCACGTGACGATGGGCCCGCATGTTGACATGTGGACCCACTGACCGTTTGACCGACCCGGTATCCTTTGACCAGTTGACCGAGACCTTGACCCCTTCGACCGTTGACCTAGTCATCTTTGACCAGGTCAACGATGAGATCATCACGGCCCGTGATGATGTCATCAACCCCGGACCAAGGCCTTCGCCTGCTCGACTCGCGGTTTAACCCCGAGCCGGCAGTTAACACATCCCAACTGCTAACTTGTGTTCTAACTTTTATTTCTTTTTTCGGAATGATTTATAAATCCCCAAAAATGGATTTAAACATCAAAAAATCATAATAAATCAACCGTAGCTCAGAAAAATATGAAACAAGTTTTAGTATTATTCTAAAATCATGATGAACACGATAGGATAGAGTTTGATGTTATTTGGATCTCTATTGATTCTTATTTGGAGTTTATTTGCTAGTAGATGTCGTTGTTTATTTGTATTTGCGTCGAATAGGAACCCCGGAGGACCCGGACTTCTTCGACGACGTCGACTACGCTGAAGACGAAGATAAGGACGTAAGTCCAGGTTCACGCCCATCTGATACTTTTTACCTATTAGGCATTGCAAGTAGAATTGCTAGCGCTTCTATTGCATTGATGAGACGATGATGAGCCCGCATAGCCTATTTATATATCTGACTCCTTGATTGCCTATTACACTACTATATATGATTGCTATGCTTGCATGTGTAGGATTTAGTGGAGGTTTTAAACCTCTTGGCGTGAGTGTTTTGGGTGGGAAAACTTGGAGAGTTTCGAACCCTCGGCTGGAGTGAGCAGACATTAACCGACCTTCGGGTCGGGGATGGGAAGTACTTGGACAACTTCCTGAGACAGGGTTTTGAGGCGTTGGGCGGCCATACCTATAATGGGTGCCGATTCACGGACCACGGTGGTGGATACGCATTTGGGGACTTGCTTGCTCTGGCTTAGCCTGAGTCGGATTGGACCTAGTGACAGGACTTTTCACGATCACACCGCTTACCCTTATGGGAGGGGTTCCAGCCATTCTGTTTCTCATTGGTACCAGTTCTGAGGGAGTAGTGTGTAGGATCGGGTGGTTTTTGAGCATGCCCACGGAACATGCCCACGGGACATTCGGGATGTTCGGCACCCGGTGATTCTCGCCCTTCGTTTTCGAGACCCCTTAGCGCCTGTGTGGTGCTTGAGACTCACGATCCCAGACCATGCAGGTTTACCCGTGTGAGTCCGTGTCCAAGAATTCAGGCTGGTACTATCCGGTTAGGGAGTCACGGTTGTGGGTTGCGTCTCGAGGTAGCCGTACACTGCCTCGCAGCCCAAGTGGGTCCAGGTGCACACACTCTGCAGAGTTATGATCTATACGTATAGCCGTGTCCTCGGTCATGGACACCCCCTATTTACTGGCTTCGTCTGATTAGTGTTTTGGGACTTTCTATCTCCCCCTCTTCTAAAACAACAGGTTGGGATGAGAGCTACTAGTTGAGGTTAAGGTCCGGCGGTTGCCGTTGAGATGGGGAGGGTCGGAAGCTTCCCATCGACTCGAGAGGTGATTGAGGTGAGGTTGAGACGGGAGTCTGGTGCGCCAGAATAGCCCGTGCTATTGTCATATAGTTGGAATGATGATGATGAAATTTTATACTTTGCTGCTGCTGCATAGGAAACCCGAGCCTTTCCTTGATATACTTTTGCCCCTTTAGAATATAGGCCACTTAAAGCTTGCATACGGATGGTGACGTGAACCTATCTCATTCCTTGGGGATAGTTTGTGAGTTGCAGGTCAGGACTTGGTGTTCAAGTCCGAATGTGTTAGATGGGTAGCGCTGCTTCGCTCAAGGTTGCCTGTGGATTGAAGATGAAGACTTGAAGACAAAGCTACCGCTACGCAGGATTTCCGCTTGTCGCTCAGCCCATGAGGCTTGTAGTTCATTCATAGTTCCATATTGGTATGGATGTAAACCTCTTCTTGTAATGTAAATTCTTTGTATGACTATGATATTATGCTGAGATGAGTTCTGTACGTGATAGCTACTGATCCAGGGACTATCACAAGGGTACAGAGAGTCGGATTCTCGATTACAAAAATCTGGTTCGTCACAAGGTTTCAACAGGGAGTTCTCATATACTTGTAGTAACTAGAAGATTGATAAAACGAATCAACTAAAAGTGCTAATGCAGTAAACCTGAGTCAGCCTTTTTAGCCTTTCATACCTCTGTGTTATACTTGCTAAGTATGATGGAATACTTACACTTGCAATCAATCAACAAAATCCCGGATGGGTAATCAGATGGAGCAGCGTTTGAGGCAGTGGCTGAAGATTTATCAGAAGGCTTTCCATACATCTGAGCTGTGGTCAACCAGTCGGTATCCCTGTGGACTTGAGGCTCGACTAGAAGATAATGTTCAATAAGATAGACTTCCACTGTGTAATCCCTGCAAACTCTGATGTAAATTGTTTTATTCGAGCATTGTGTTCTCTGTAATACCATATTTGTAAGCTATATGTGTTGTGTGGACTTCCTGGGCACATATATGGCAGCATTCGGGTTTCTGTGGAAAACCGGGTGTGACAGATTGGTATCAGAGCCATGCTGACTGTAGGATCACAGCCTAGATAGAAATGGTCGTTTCCTAAGGTCCCCTTTGTCATGAAAACTTTCTCTATATTATCCTTGTTCTCTCTGTCTACTCATCTTGCTCCTTGTCTACTTATCTACACCTTGATGGAATTATTTCATACCTTGGCCCCCACACCTTGTTTTGGTTCAGATTAATTCAATCCTTGCTTCTACTCCACTTGACATCTTGAATTTTGAATACTTATCCCCTTGATGAATCATTGTACCTTCTCATGCATCTCACCCCCTTGATTTATTGGTCATGTTGAAAACTTCCAACCCTTGTTTATGAAATCCTTTTCCGTTGATTTCTTGACTTTGACAATTCATTGTCTCCTTGAAATATTTTTTCCCTTTCTTTGTATCCTTATATTCAGATTCTCCTTCAATATTACTTTGTCCATTGGTTCTCCATGTTTATTTATGTGTTCCTTGACTTTGCTCCGAGAGTCTTCTTTGCTCTCAGTTGGCTCTTATCGGTTCCCTTTGGGGTCCCTCCTTGAGTCTTTTGGATTCCAAAGTGTCCTTTGTGATTCAAGAAAATCTCTTCCGATGATCCACATGATCTATCTTAATGTTGGTTCAAGCATGACGTTAGAGCCTTGCTTAGGTGTTAGGAGTACCCCTTTGAAGCCGTACTAACAACACATAGCATCGACTAACAATTGTTGACTGTTGGAGTTCCGTGTTTGCGTGATGATGCTTGGTTTTATGATCTTGTGTGATTTGTTTCTTTGTAATGATTGTTGGTGTATTGTTTGTCTTCTACCTACAACGACATCAGTTGCCTGTACCTCCCACCTCCTTGTCATCTTCCTTTCTTTCTCTCTAATCAAAGGGAGCATCTCGGAGGAGGAAGATGAAGACAACATCAACATCAAGAATATGCAGCCATCAATGCATGAAGCAAGTCGAAGAAAAGAAGGCGCTACGGAATTCTCTTTCCCACTCTATTTCTTGCTATTCTCCCATCTACCTCTCTTCGAAGGACGACTCCGTAAATGAGAAAGATGAAGATCGAAGATTCTACACAGCTTGACACTAGAGGCTGAAGATGAGGAACCCCATCGGAAGCAATGCAAATAGTGCCCATGGAGACGATACACCAGCTATTTCGTTCCATCTTATAACGGCATAGCTTATGGAAGTACAGAGTCAGGCGTTGCACACGATGGCTTCAACTATGGAGATAATCAAATAAGTTATGATGGAACAAGCCCACTCCTCAACAATAACAACAAAGAAAATCGTAAGGCCCTGCTTACAACATCCCCGTCCCCGCCACCATTCAACTACGAGGAGCTCTTCGCCATACAAGCTAAGGCCCTACAAGGAAGGATGCAATGTGAATTATCGTCCCCTCCCACTATGGGATCGACAAAGGTAAAGTTCACCCAGGACCAGTAAAAATGCAGGTTCTTGAAGCATGGAATAGTCAAAGGAATAAGAGAAGTTATAGAGTGTCAGAGCTAGAGGTGCAGCTACGACATGAGGATACCACGGCCTTCCATGTGCCCAGAGTGAAGCCAGTCTACTGACAAATGAGGTGTTACAATGATACCATTCAGTTATCAACAGGGAGCAGAACGTGTTCGCAAAAAAAAGGGGCCACTCTAAGAAGGAGTTGCCCAAGATCAGGGTAGAACTCAGACTACGATCCTCGTGGATTGGAGTACCTCTATCAAGGAATTTCAACCCTAGAAGGGCAGGAGATCCAGGAAGCAAACTAGTGAAATGAGATAAGGAAAGGAGCTCACCCTTACTAGTATCAATTTGAACCACAAAAAGAACTTGTTAATAGGGGTAGTTCCGATATATATAAGGAGTTAAAGCGAGAAGAAGACAACGGCATTGATGATGGTCGAAGAAAGGATCAGGCGATCAGCATCAGACAAGTCAATAAAGCCTAAGAGAGTAATGGGACAATCAATCCAGCTCTACTCAAATCACTTTAAAGAAGGAAGTTTATAAACATCTCTGGAATCACATGAATAAATCCAAGGAGAAAGAAGGAAGGCTAGGCATGGATTAAGAGGAAGCGTGATTGAGAAACTTCAACAAACCTAAGCTACAGTTCTCTACAGAGATCATCACATGGTGGTACATTCGAGAATGGCTCCATGGATTACCTAACAATGGATTAGCAATAAAGGATTCAAGAACCACCAATATGCATCATATGGAGGTACAAAGAGCAAGACAAGAGTATGAGAAGCCATGAAACCCGTAAACCTTCCTTTTCTTGCTAGCCTTTCTCTTGAATCTCGGGACGAGATTCCTATTAAGGGGGGTAGTTCTGTCACACCCTGAAATTGTTGGATTTCAAGATGTGATTAGAAGGAATAATTAAACAACGATTTCTCATAATTTTAAAACTTTGTCTAACATTTATTTGTTTTAAAGGGAATTTAGTGTAGGAAAAACAATTGGCTGTTCTTTTGAAATTAAATAAGTTTGTTATGTGTGTTACATTCATGCTTATGCATTTTGGTGTTTCAAGAGTGCTCAGGTTTCAAAATGTGTTTATGCGACGTTTAGGTCCTTCTAAGAATTTTCTAGACTTTTCTGGAATTTATTTCTCCTTTTCTAGATCTCTTTCTATTTATTAGAAGGCTCTAAAACTCTTTTCACGAGCTTCAGATATTTTATTTGGGTTCCTCGTGTCCCAATCTATCTCTGGGATTTTTCCTAAATTTTTTGGGGTTTTCAGAGTATTTTCGTGGCTTAAAGAAGTTATCTGGACTTTTCTAGATTTAACTTTACACGGGAAAATCTTTTCTTAAAAAAGATAAAAGAGAAAACCCTAACCCTAATGTATCGGGCTGGATCCAGCAGACCCGACCCGACCCACTTCAGCCACCCCGGCCCGTTTTGGCACAGTAGGCCGTCGCCGCCGGCCGGCCTTCCTCGGCCTCCGCGCCTGGCCTTCCTCGGCCTCCGCGCGCCCCTGTAAGAGGCCGCCGCCTAGGGTTCCGCGGCCCCCTTGCTGCTGCCCCGCCGCCTCTACTGGCATTCATCGCCCCGACCGCCACCTCGGTGCCCGCCGCGCTGAGACGGCCCCTCCATGAGGACCGCGACGCCGAGCCGCGCATCCGCCGCCGATCCCCGTTGCGTCCCCATCGCCGGAACGCTGCCGCCCTGAGGAGACCGAGCCGTCCACCGCCGAGCCGCACCAAGCACCGCTGCCGCCGGGCTTCGCCGTCTCGGTCGACTTTCGGAGCAAGCCGCCCCCGTCACGGTCATCCCCTCGCCGAGCCGCACCGATGGAGTCCCTCCTCGCCGCCCGTCGACCTTCGGATGCCACCGCTGCGAGCTTTTTCGAGCCGCCACCGCTGTGCGCCGTCCGCCCCGAATCCCTGCCGCCACGAGCCATCTTCGCCGCCGATGAGCACCCTCACGTGACCCCCTCGTCCTCCTCCGTCGTTCTCCCACCTCGTCGGACCCCATCCCCGCCCGGAACGCCGGCAGTTTTGGCCTCCAGGGCCGCCGGCCATTCTCAACCAGAGGAGGAAGAAGACACCCGTAGTTTTGCGATCTAGCCCTTAGGTAAGTATGTAATATCTACAAGAACTTGTGTGTCTTGGTAGAACTACAGAAAACCCCCTGGATAGATTAGATCCTTTAAATCTGGCCCAAGCCCTGCCCTTTTGCAGATCTAACCCCAAGAAATCATCTATTCACAATGACTATTCACTGAGTCTAGACAGACTTCTCTGCTAGCCCCTGTTGGCTATGGTTAATCGTGAATAGGCCCTTGAAACCTTTAAATGCCCATAGATTCTACGTTTCAACTCCGTTTCGACCCGTTCAAGTTGTGTTACGTTCGTTTTAACATAAAGTATACGATAGTGGTGCTGTTTAACCTAGCTTATGCTTTTATAAATTATTTTTAAATTAATTTGATTAGTGTCTATGTAAATGCCTTTCCTAATAAAAGCAATTTAGGATCATGTCGGTTTTCATATGACATGTTAAGTTGACTAATATTATCTCACTGCATTTCTAAATAAAATCCAAATAGTCTCGATGGTCCTCAACCAGTCATCTGCATCGATCGGGTCTTCTGAGAAACTGAAGGTAGGGGTCTTGAGACGGATGAACCTCTCGATCTTGCGTGGCAGGTCATCAGCTGGTGGTCCTTGGCGGTGTCCTCCTCCCTAAGGGTGTGCAATGGCATTGGCCATCCTTTCCATGACCTGAGTCTGACGGTCCAGAACCTGGGCAAGGGTAGCCACAGGTGGTACGGGCTGTTGCTGCTCCTGCTGCTGTGGTGGTGGCGGTGGTGGCACACCACGTCCACGGCCTTGCCGCGTTGGGTTTGGGTCAATCTGGATCTCCTCATCGACATCCTCATCCTCCTCTTCCGCGTCCTGCTGCGCGTCGTGTCCGAGCGGCGCCGGGTGGAGGTTGGCGGCTCCTCCATCTCCTCTTCCGCGGCCATGGCCAACAGCTGGCTCAGGCGCGGGTTCAGGAGCTGGCGGTAGGGCGACATGACCCCGTCCACGGCCACGACCACGGCCACGACCATGAGCGGCGACCACGGCTTCTTCCTGGGCGGCTGCCTCAAACTGCGCGTTCAAATGACCTGACCTTCGGATAGACATCCTGAGAAAAGATTGAAGAGAGGGCATTAGCGTATTTCTATATGGAATCGTTCTATATAAGCCAGAGTCAATACAATCACATATATTTCTTATATGCATGTATAAGCTTCTAACATTCAAGAAGAAATCATCATGAAAACTCATTCATTAATTAAGATCCATTCACTCATCCATGCAGTACAAACACTAGGTGCTACCTCGAGGCTTGACTCACTAGCCTTGGAGGTCTCTCACACACACGCACACGGTACAATGCAAAAAGATCTCAAAATGGCGGTTCCTACTACAAGGGTGAATATCTACCATCGCGTACTGGAACAGGCTCATGGCTGACGTGGAATTACTCTACCTTATTCTAGCTACTCATCTAACCCAGAACATCTGGGGCTTGTTGTACTCGATGACTGTGTGGTCCTCCCAAGTGTGCCTGGCGGTGAAAAGGGGCTTCATCATAGCCTCGGCCTTCTGAGTCTCTGGGGTCTCGACGGTGTAGATGCTCTGAAAGGGGACCTTGTGGAGTCTCAACGAGCTGGGTCCAACCTTGAAGTCCTCCTTGCGAATCTGTCGCTGCTTCTCTGGTGGTAGCTGGTCGTTAAGCTCCTATAGCTCCTCGACCCTGATGGAGTCGGCATCCTTCCATGTCTGGAACATCTTCTTGTTCTTCTCTTTGAGGTAGAGGCAGGTACGAGTGAGTGCGGCGATGTTGTTGGCGTTGCGCTCGCACTTTCGCTCGAACTGAGTGATCCTCAAACCCATAGCACCTGGAGTGGCGTTGTTCTTGAGCTCAGCAATCTTCTCATCGGCTCTCTTCATCCTGTACTCCATGAGTCTATGGAACAGTTCTGTAGCTGACTTATCCCTTCCAGTCACTTGATCTCCTTCTCAAGCCTCTGCTTCTCTGTGAAGTCGTCGGCGATCATCTGCTGCAGCTGGTCTGTCACTGCCTGAGCCAAGGTGACTGCGGCATCCCTACAGCTCAGCTTCTCTGTCAGGTGGTGTACTTGGGTCTTCATGGCATCCAACTCTCTCTCCATGCTGAGGACGTGAGAAACTCTGTCGGTGGCGATGGAAACCCTGTTCTGAAGGTTGTTGAGGAAGGCCACGCTCTTTCCTTCTAGCTCTGTCATGTAGTAGTTGAGGTCACCGAGGTAGTCTTCGGCTGTGGTGATCGCCGGGTCCTCGACGGCTGCGAACGCGGTTCTGCACCTCTCGTCCTTCGCCTCCTCGTCGTCCTCGTAGTACTCTCTGGGTAGGAGCCAGAGCTCGGTCTCCTCAACCTGTTCCTTCTATAGGACGAGTAGTAGCTCAAGGGATAACATATAAAGGTAGATCATATAGAATCCTATTCTATCGATCGTGTCTATGGCATCGTCCTACGGGCAAGTATGGCTCTGATACCAATTGTAACGACCCGGGTTTCCGATTTCCGAAAACCCGACTCCCTGTACCAATATGATACTCCCTGGATCAAGTAGATATCATGTACAGAATTCATCACAGCGAATATCACATCCATACCATGAATAAAGTACAAATATCTCATTTATTACATCATTCTCATGATAATACGTCTGATACAAGCCCTCAGGGCTGAACGACAAACAATAGATCATCCAACGCAGTGGAACTAGGCGTAGAAGCCTCCATCTTCTCGATCTCCTCCACAGGCAACTTGCACGTCAAGACGATGCCTCAGTCATACCACCCATCGTGGTTGAACTCATGCTCTTCATCAGACCATGCATACTCAAAGGCTATCCTCAAGGATTGGGATAGGTTCACGTCACCAACCGTATATGCAAGCTTTAAGTGGACTATCATCTAAAGGGATAAAAGTATATCAAGGATAGGCTAATGGTTTCCTATGCAGCAGCAATATAAAATAAGTATCTTCATAACCATCCATCCCATATCTCACCACATCGGGCTATTCCGGCACGCCGGACTCCCATCTCCATCTCCACACTCGTCTAAGTCGATGCGAGAGCTCCCTCCCCTCGCACCTCACCAACTACGACCGGATCCTGAAATTAAAGGGAGCAAACTTCCCTTCTCCCCGACCGTAGTTGCGAACCTTAGCCACTCTCAAACTGGCTAGAAAGGGGGAAGGTAGAATATCCCAAAATATGAGAGGTAACAGTGCAGTGGGCAATATCCATACCGAGGATGCGGCTATACATATAGATTATAGACTCTCGAGAGCTTGTACAACTGGACCCACTCGGGCTGCGAGATGGTGGCTGCCATCTCGAGACGCAACCCACGGCTCAGACCTTAACCGCGACGATGCCCGCTTGCTCTTCTGGTCTCGGTCCATCGGCTCACAATCCAATGCTTCGAAAGCTGTGTCGAACTCTCCCTCGTAGGGCCAGACGGGGCCATAGTCCTTCGGGGAGATCCTCTCTCCCGTTCCCGTACACCATCCACCTGATCTTATTGCAATCCGGGCATCATGCTAGCTAGGCTGGCTGGAACCCGTTCATATGGGTAAGCGGTAAGTACGTGGGGCCCAAAGAGTGGTTACCCCAGTCGGTTTCAGACCGGGGTGAGCGTCATCGTCCCAAAGGTGTATCCTCCGAAGAAGAATGCAAGTCGCAGTACCCACTATAGGTACTGCCACCAACTCCTATGCTCCTACCCATCTGTGTACCCGCCACAAGTACGGTGTGGGACCCCCTTGAGAGCAGGGGTCTCCCGGCACCTTCTCCTGCCGATTTTATCCCCACACACGCCAAGAATCCTAATCCACATGATCCCATACACATGCAAGCAGCAGCATAGCAATATCATATATATATAGTGGCATGTAACAAGGCATTCATGGAATAAATCATGGCTATGCAAGGCTCAAGCATCATTCAATTGCAGTAAGTAAAGCGCTAGCTCATCTAGTTGCAATGTCTAATAGGCATTCAAGAGATGGGCTGGGCGTGAACCTGAGGGCAAGTTCTCTTCCTCCATGAAGTCTTCCGGGTAGTGCTCCTCCTCAGTCAGCTCCTGGCCGTCGGTGGGTCCTAAATACGTAATTAAAATAAATACTGGGGACCTAATAGCAAATAACTCCAATAAAACTAACTCAAGAAAGATCCAAATGGACTCATACTTCACACCAACGGCTAGATCATGTTTTTAGAAAAATATAGAAACTGGTTTCATATTTTTTGGAGTTAAAATGAATTAGTTATGGATTTTCTAAGTTTAAATCCTTTTCTGAATTTTAAATAATCCCGAAAAAGAAAAGAAAAAGGGGCCAGGGTCCTATTTGTAAATATCCAGGGACCTGTTTGTAATTTTATAAAAGTTCAGGGGGTTTTCACAAAAGTCCAGGGTCGGCCAAAATGCTGACGTCAGCAGTGGGCCCTACTGACGTCAGCGTTGACCGGTCAGCGGTC
Source organism: Urochloa ruziziensis (assembly GCA_015476505.1). Classification (NCBI taxonomy): domain Eukaryota; kingdom Viridiplantae; phylum Streptophyta; class Magnoliopsida; order Poales; family Poaceae; genus Urochloa; species Urochloa ruziziensis. The sequence goes on along the minus strand of CM027125.1, from coordinate 20,524,622 downwards.
CACTGACAGGTGGGTCCGGATGATGACGTCATCAGTGGGCCCTGATGACGTCAGAAGAAGGGCCTAGATGTGAAACCTAGAAAGTCCAGGGGCTAAAGTGTAAGAAAACAGGGGCTTCTTTGCAAAAGTGGCGGAGCGGCACTCGTGGTCGCGGTCCACCGTGGACCGTGAGGTTGGTCCACATGAACCGCGCCCACGGGATCTAGGTGTGGCTCGGTGGATCCCGTGTGGTTAGACTTTGCGGTCCACGGTGCAGCTCCAGCGTCGGCGCGACACGTGGCGACGGCAGGGCGGACGGCGGTGCTCGGCTTCTCCACCTCCCCTCCGCCGTGAAACAGGGGGAAGCTCGCCGGAGTTGGCGCTCCCGGCGGCGTTGGGGTCTGGCTCGGTCCCAAACTCGCCGCTAGGGCCTAAATCTCTACGGCAAACAGGTTGGGCACGATCAACTCCGGCGAAAACGACCGGAGCGGCGAGGCGACGCGGGCGGCGCCGGCGTGGTCACGAAGCTGCGCAAAGGCGCGCTTTTCCTCGACTTGTTCATGCTCAGCGGCCTTGCGCGGGTTAATGCGGACGTCTGGGTGCCCAAGGGCTCGGCCTTTGGCCACCGGCAGCGGCGCACGAAGCGCGACGGCGGCGGCGCACTCGGAGCTCTCCGGGTAAGCCCGGTGAGGCTCCTGTGGCACGGGTTAGGCGCGGGTGGTACCTAGCTACACCTAGCGAGGCTAAAGGATTGGCCTTGCAGCCTTGCTTGGGTTTGGGTGCGCGGCGAGGCGGCGTGGCGCGTTCGCGCGGAGAGCGCGCTCACGGCGGCGAGCGGCGCCAACGGTTCCTGCACGGGAAGAAGGGCGCGGCTCGAAGGCCGGTACACAGAGCAGGTGCGGCTGGTCATGGGGTCGGTGGCACACGCGGGATCATGGTGTCCCATGGCTGCAGCGGTGGGTTCACGGAGGGGTTAGAGGTGAGCAGCGGCGGAGTGCTCACCTCGGGTCGACGGTGTAGGCGAAGCTGGCCTAGGGAAGAGTTGGTGACGGCGCGGCGTAGATGAGGGAGAGTAGCGACAGGGAAGAAGAGTCGGGACGATCTTCGTCTTCTTGCTCCGGGAGGTAGCGGCGGCGGCGGCGTTCCGGTGGTGGCGCTCCATGGGCGACGCAGCTCCGGCTCCGCTCCTCCTTCTCCTTCGAGCTCGACTTCTTCTCCTTCTCCTCCTCTTCTCCCTGCACAGCGGAGGCTAGGGTTGGAAGGGCAAGTGCCCGGCGGCGCCAGGGGATCGCGAGGCTAGGGTTGGATCGGGCGCGTGCGGAGGCGGTTTGAGAAGCGGGACACGCGGCGCGACGCAAGAGGCGGGAGGCGAAGGTAGTGCGCGGCGGCGGGGTTGTCTTGACGTGCGGGCCAGGGCGCGGCGAGACGGCGTGCGAGAGGGCGCGGCTGCTCTTCGATCTAGGGTTAGGGGTGAGGGTTGTGAGTGCGAGTGGGGTTTAGGGTGCTGGGGGGTCGCGAGATCATCTCGCGGCGCGTGAGTGGGCGGCGGCGAGAGAGGACGCCGGCGGTAGGAGAGATGCGGGGCGGTTGTGAGAGTGGTAAGTGAAAGCTAACAGGTGGGCCCCACCTATCAGCGAGAGTGAGAGAGAGCGGGCGCGCGAGGGCGACGCAGGCCGCGGGGGAAAGCTGGGCCGCGCGCTGGGCCGAGGGAAGGGGAAAGGAAGAGTGGGCTGCGGGGTTTAAGCTGGACCGGGCTGCGAGTAGAAGGGCTGGAACCAGACTTAGTTAGTGGGCTGGTTAGTGAAGTTAGGGCCCAAGTTAGGTTTTTAGTTTTAAACTTTTGTTTTGATTTGGATTTGAATTATTTCAAATCCAAATAAATTCCAAATAAAATCCAAATGTTCACACTAACATTTAGGCACCTTAACAATATTTTTATTTATTATTTGTTTCTAAGAAATTTTAGGAGAGGTCCAATGAAGACAATCTTATACTTTTCCTAGCTAGTATTAAATCCACGAAAATTTTTTAAATCCACTTTTTTAATAATATAAACATTCCAGAAAAATCTGGGATGTTACAGTATCCTTGTCCACAACCACCCGAATCAAATTCTCTGTAACATGATAATCATCTTTCCCATCTGTCCTTTGCTCTACATACGCAGAGATCCTAATGGCCAGTCTACAAGCCAAACTAGGATCCATCCTACACCACAAATCAACACATTAACCAAAAATACACCCTCGAAATCTACCACCACCCTACGAGATCTATCGCGTAATCCCCCCACCCCATCGGAATCGAACGAGAAAGATGACAAATCTTACCCTTTTGGGACCCATTTTCTCTAAATTAGATGGTCTTCTATTTTTACAAAGGGATACCATCATCATCTTTAGCAAGCAAAATACAAGAGCTCTTTGGAGATGCTTGAGTTGCAAATCTTAGATTTGTTGATCCTAGAGTTGTTTTTCTAGAGTTGGAGTGCTTCCGCACATGCCCTAAAAGTGAGACTCGAAACAAATTTCCCTCCCAACTCCTATTCCCTTCCTCTAATAATTAATTAACTTTAGTCTGACTTGAGTGACCATGTATATGTTGTTGAGATGGTAGCTAGTGCTCCCACCCATACACTCATGAATACAATTCACTATAATTTGTACAAGGGGTGTGCATATGCAGGTTCGATTTGTAAAATAACTCAATGTCACCAAAGCATGAGTTCAAATTCGCAAAGAAAACATTCAAATTCATGACCAGTGGACCTGAGGACCGGGGCTTTTCTCCTCTGGCGGCACACAGGAGGATTTGACAAAAATGTTACCGAGCCGGACGACGACGATTTTTGCACGTAACGTGAAGAAGCTAGGAAAAGGCAAAAAAACGGAAGCAAATTGGGCGTATCTTACTACTATGATTGTTTCGTGCGGCATTAAAGGGCATGTTTGCTTGCAGCCCTGGCAAAGCTGCCTGGCGCAGGCAGCGATCTCATGCGCTCGATTTCGTCGGCCTGGTGCAGATCGCTGCCGGGCGATCTCATGCGCTCGATTTCATCGGCCTGGTGTGGAGATCGCGGCCTGGGCGCTGCATCTGCCTGCCACCCCCATCTCATTTCCTGCGCCGTATATTAATCTCATACTATTGGGCGCTCCTTCCTGCCTCCTGCACTTGTTCCATCCCCATGCGTCATCGAGTGCTTTAGACTCTGAACCGTCGCCTCCTATCGCGTAGTCTCCGCTCCCCCTCCCGGCCACGCCTCGACAACTAACACCACGCACTATCACTGCGTGCGGGACCAGGCTGAGATGGGGTCAGCCGGCCAGCGGTTGCAAGTAACTAAACGCATGGTGCCTCTTCCTGAAATGAGAAGCATTGGTTCAGAAACATTGGTTCTCACGTACATAAGTTCAGAAACATTTCATAGGACATAGACATAGTTCAAAGGGAATGTTACAAGACAAGCATTGGTTCACACATACATAAGTAACATTGTCTAACACGTACTAACTAGATATAAGCTACTGCTTCACTGGAGATAAGGTTTCCAACTGGGCCTTCTGCCTTCTAGTTACTGGTCCATGGCTGCTTGTCATAACAGGTACAAGTGCAGACTTGGTAGGTGTCGACCTGCAAGGAGACATTTGTAAGCGACAAAGATACATGCCATGGTTAGAACAATTCTGTAAAATAATGACATGGCTTACTAGTTAGAAACTTTTGTGCTAGGTGGCTTTCCTTTTGTCTTCGCCTTCACTTGCTTCTTCTTCTTCTTTGCTGGTGCATCAATAGGTTCTTCAATGATTTCTACTACCTTTGGCTTGTACCTCCTCCTCTTTTTTGGTCCAGCAGGTGGTGGGGCATCTGGATCATAGACAGTCTCATTGCAAGTTTTTTGCATATGGCCAAATCTGCCACACCTCTTGCGTAGATCAACCCAACATGAAGTATCCTTGTCCACAACCACCCGAATCAAATTCTCTGTAACATGATAATCATCTTTCCCATCTATCCTTTGCTCCACATACGCAGAGATCCTAATGGCCAGTCTACAAGCCAAACTAGGATCCATCCTACACCACAAATCAATGCATTAACCACAAATACACCCTCGAAATCTACCACCACCCTACGAGATCTATCGCGTAATTCCCCCACCCATCGGAATCGAACGAGGAAGATGGCAAATCTTACCCTTTTGGGACCCATTTTCCCTAAATTAGATGGTCTTGTATTTTTACAAAGGGGTACCATCATCATATTTAGCAAGCAAAATACAAGAGGTCTTTGGAGATGCTCGAGTTGCAAATCTTAGATTTGTTAATCCTAGAGTTGTTTTTCTAGACTTGGAGTGCTTCCACACACGCCCTAAAAGTGAGACTCCAAACAAATTTCCCTCCCAACTCCCATTCCCTTCCTCTAATAATTAATTAACTTTAGTTTGACTTGAGTGACCACGTATATGTCGTTGAGATGGTAGCTAGTGCTCCCACCCATACACTCATGAATACAATTCACTATAATTTGTACAAGGGGTGTGCATATGCAGGTTGGATTTGTAAAATAACTCAATGTCACCAAAGCATGAGTTCAAATTCGCAAAGAAAACATTCAAATTCGTGACCAGTGGACCTGTGGACCAGGGGTTTTCTCCTCCGGCGGCACATAGGAGGATTTGACAAAAATGTTACCGAGCCGGACGACGATGATTTTTGCGCGTAACATGAAGAAGCTCGGAAAAGGCAAAAACGGAAGCAAATTGGGCGTATCTTACTACTACGATTGTTTCGTGCGGCATTAAAGGGCATGTTTGCTTGCAGCCCTGGCAAAGCTGCCTCGCGTAGGCAGCGATCTCATGCGCTCGATTTTGTCGGCCTGGTGCAGATCGCTGCCTGGCGATCTCATGCGCTCAATTTCGTCGGCCTAAGGTGGAGATCGCGGCCTGGGCGCTGCATCTGCCTGCCACCCCATCTCATTTCTTGCGCCGTATATTAATCTCATACTACTGGGCACTCCTTCCTGCCTCCTGCACTTGTTCCATCCCCATGCGTGATCAAGTGCTCTAGACTCTGAACCGTCGTCTCCTATCGCGTAGTCTCCGCTCCCCCTCCCGGCCACACCTCGGCAACTAACGCCACGCACTATCACTGCGTGCGGGACTAGGCTGAGATGGAGCCAGTCGGCTAGCGGCTGCAAGTAACTAAACGCGTGGTGCCTCTTCCTGTGCCACTGTGCGTCCCATCGTTATAAATTTAGGGCAGTTGCCCTCCTTCCCCCATTCACATTTCCTCCATCCCCGGCCTTCTCCCCGGTTCCTGTGCACTCGCCGCCGTCGCCGACCGATCGACTCCAAGGCAATATGTCCCCCCAAGCTCTCCTCCTCGCATCACCAGCGAAGGCATGCCACCACTAGCGATCGACTCCAAGGTGATGGCAAAGGCAATATGTCCCCCCAATCTCTCCTTGTGTTTTTGACACACTGTACATTGTTATTATTTACTGTTCACTGTTCGGTTGCAGTCAAGCGAAGGCGCGCCACCAGCGTCGTCGTATGCACGACGCAGCGGGTCTTCCTCGCTGCTAGTGAAGCACCATTGCGGTGGCACCAACCCGGCGTCCTCATCGGTGGTTCCGAGGCCGTCATCACCACAGGGTGGTGATGGCACCGGCTCCAGCCGTCAGTCACCCTCGCCTCCGCCGCAGGGACCGCCGCAGTGACCAGCAGAGGATAAGCCCCTACGGGTCTTGTGTAGGACGACACCGAGCGGCAAAATGTGGTGGCGATGCCCCCTCTGCCCCCTCTTCATGGAAGTGGACACCAGAATCAAGGTGATCCTGCACGCCAAGAGCACCCCCGAGGAGCAGCATCAAAGGCTTCTTTGCGAGGAGGAGGAGGAGTAGGACGACGACGACGACGAGGAGGACAAGAAGGACGAGGACGAGTAGGCTGATGGTGCCGGCGAGTACTCCCAGCACAAGTGATGTTGTTTGTTGATGATGTTTTATGGTCGGTTGTGTTGGAAACATTGAAATCTTTTGCTATCCGTGTGCTTTGCCAATCTAGGCAAGAATCAAATGGATGTATATAAATCAAGCTATTTGTTTCTATGCATGCCTGAACTAGTACTACTTTGATTTAGTTAATGCTGTGATCACCTTCTCCATAGCCGCCGCCACCGAATCATCTACCTTCCCCAGAATCCACCGGCTAATCTGGGCAAGAGATTGGAACAGTCTCATCTCGCTTTTGCTCTACGAGAGATTTGGAACGTAAAAGTGCAATTTTTTGCATTTTTGGCGAACCTGTATATGCACACCCCTTTTTACAAATTTTAGTGAATTGTACACCTCCGGTTTATAATTTTTGACATTTCAGACATCTCATTTAGCCTACGGGCAGTTCATTTTACTTGTCAGAAACATCAAATAAAAAGAACCAGAGGTAGTATTCATGAGTGTGGGTGGGAGCAATACCATCTCAACATATACATGGTCACTCAAGTCAAACTAAAGGGTAGACCATCAATACACAAATCCATGTCCACTGCCGTGGATCCACTAAACACACCACGATATATATAATGTATTCGCCACCGAAACGTTTTTGCTGCTATAGGTTCTCGTGTGCCTACGACAGACGGGATCCACTGCATCCCGCCACTTTGTGCCTCAAATTGTAGTACTAGCGCAATGTTCCCTCCAAAGGTTTTTCCTCATGCCTCAATTTTCTCAGCATCGTCCCTAGTTGCCCCCAAAACTGTAGCGTTAGGAGCAAAGGAGACCTTTTGTCTATGCCCAAGCGACTCATCCATGGCGACTCCATCTACTTCCATGTCGACTCCTCCCATGGCCGGTGAAGGATACGACAGCTCACGAGGACCAGAGATTCCGGTTGAAGTGTTGGATGCCTACATTGAGGACAACAGGTACGCATCCACCTGTATCGCCTTTTAGGTCTACGTCAGATCCATTTGCTCTTGCCTCCATTCAATCTATTTGCATCTTGGAGTCTTTTGGGGATGTGCTAGTCTTTTCTTTCTTTGTTGTTGTATTTTTCTCCCCTGGTGCGCACGCTTGCCGATCATCTCATGTATTCTCCTCGGTCTTTTGAGATGAACTCAGTAAAGGTCCTATACCTGCCCCTTTTCAGGGTCTTTTGATCAATGAAATTTTCATCCGGTCCAAAAGTCGATGTTACATATATTTGCTCGAAGTCTTTTCACTTATTATTTTAGTGCACAACACTGGTTCCTTTTTCTCATAGCACTAGTACATATCAGTGGCGGACGCAGCAATAGAGCAACTCCAACAGCCTCCATACACACTGACGTGTGGGTCCAATCCTTCATCCACTTCTGGCCCCTTCCTTGTCCTCCCCGTGCCCTCCGCCTGGCTCTCTCCCTCTCCTCTCTGTTCTCTCGACGATGACGGCCGACACCTTCCTCCCCTCCACCTCCCTATCCATCCTCCGCTTCTCTCCCACCCGGGCCTCCCCTCTCCACTCGCCCCTCACCTCATGCCTATGGTGAGGAGCGGCGGTAGGGTGAGGCACGGCGGCGGCATCCATCAAGAGCGGCGTGGAGAGGCACGGCGGCGGCGGCGTGAGGATCCCCGACAGGACTCTCCTGTCACAGATCCGGGTATGCCTCCCTCCTCCTTTCTTTTGGACTCTGAGACATGCGAGGTGGCCCCCTGGCCATGGGGTTGCTGGCGCGGGGGTGTTGGCAAGGTGGCAGCGGCGCCGGGTGCAGGGGAGGAAGCGGCAGGTTCTCCCCGCCGATGCTCTACAGACGTGTGGGGTTCACGTTTGGCAAGCCATTTTGGTAACCAGACTGGCTTGCCAAGTCTAGCAAGCGGGAGGCTCAATTTGGGAAGTCAGATGGGATAGCATGGAGGATGGAGAGCCTGTTGGAGCCCGATTTTGACATTCAGTTGCCAAATTTTGGCTTAGCAAGTCATTTGGCTTGTGCGTCTGTGCAAAGGAATTACCGGTGGGACGGGGTGGGCTGGTGCTTGATATTTGGGCCAAACCAGTTGAGGCCCAAGTTAACTCCTACGAATGTCATTTATGGTTTTTGAGCTCAAATGCAGACAGTTTGACCCAATTAGTAGTATAGTTATACGTATATACATACATGCTTTATTTTTTCCCCCAAAATTATTGGGTGTTCAGCCGAACACCCACGAACCTGTACTACGCCCGCCCCTGCTACATATCCATTCATTGATGCTGGCCTGTTGATATCTGTGTGCACGTGCAGGCATATCGTCCTGACAGGTGATCTGTGGAAGGTACACGTCGACTGCTGGGGGGCAAATGGCAACATTGAGCGCAAGATTGAGTTTAGTCTTGACCAGGCACAAATCAACTTTTTCACCCTGTTTACTTTGAAAGATCAGCTTGGATATTGTGCGCAAGACTTCTTGTACTACAAGAAGAGAAGAGGAGATGATGGTGAAGCCAGTACTGAAAAATTTGGTTTTAACAGAGATGCAACAGCCATGCTTCAGTACTTTGGTTCATATCAAGAAAGGAAACTAAGATTGATTATGTCAAAACAAGAAACAGTTGGACCAGTGAACATCATACCCCTAAAAGGGTCAAGGTTTACTGAGCATGTTGAATGTGCACACGACGACGACGATGCTGATTTTGACTCAATTAGTCAATACAAATTGTGGATTCAAGACCAAGACAAAGATTGTGGTGAGTCTGACGATGATTGTACTACACTATCCACATTACACTATAACATTGTACTCACATAGTACTGTTCCTCATATTGCAGGTCTACATGATGAGTTCAGGCAAGAGACTATAAGAGCGTACACTGTATGGTTAAGGAGCCAGAACCGACTGCGAGACCTTTGTAATTCGTTATCCATCTGAGCTAGTTCTTATTTGTGATTTTAAATTACTAAGTGCATTGTGCATCCACTAATTGCACTTTTTTAATTTTTTCAGTGGCTTATGACAGAAATCAAGCTAGGCCTACCGAAGCACGTGCTGAGAGCAATGGTAGTAGTGACACGCCACCATCAGAATGGCCAGGCCATGCCAGGAAACCGAAGCAAACACAAGGTTGTACAAGATTCACACCTGTAGTTTTCTTATGTTGTATATTGTGCATGACTTAATAATGTAAGCTTCCATTTGTGTTTGTAAGTATATGGCAAGAAAAAGGAGCGTGGGGTCTCGAAAGGGTTAGCTGCGGTGGCCAAGAGGACGAAGGCTAAGACAGATAAACTGAAAATTGAATTTTCTGTCAATACGGTGGTGTTTGCGGAGAAAACAGACGTACCTTTGTGGATGAGGTTGTTCTGCTTACAAACCAGAAGGCTCCATTGATTGGAGTTAGACATTGGAGTGATGTGGCTAGAGATGTCAAGGAGGACATAGCAGAATGTATAATGGTATGGCACTGACCACCTTGTCCTGCATTCTAATGTTTTTTTTTTTGAGAGAACAGGAGGGGTTTCCCCCTACTGGTTAATATTAAAGAGAAAAAAGGTATCAAAATTACAAAAGCCAAGAGGCTCAGAATCTCAGTCTCCAAATAAAGGAGATTAGGAAACAAAAAAGGTTACAAAAAAGGTGAAGGAGAAAACGGCTACAAGAATTGATCTCTCCATAATTCAATTTCTGGGAAGTACTTTGCTTTTGCTCTGTGCAGAAGCCTGGCAAATTCTTTTCTGAAGTTTGCTCTACAGAGCTCCACTGATGGTGCAATGTTCTTGAAGATGCAGTTATTCCTGGTCGTACAGATGCTCTAGCTGAGGAGGATTATAATTTCCATGGGAAACAGTTGGTCAATTTGTGCCTTGATGTCATTTAGCAACTCCAGAGCATCACCACTTGTGGGCATTGTAATGCTCAAGGAGCTCCAGCTCGCTATAGCAAAAGGGCATGACAGGAAGAGATGATCGCGTGACTCAATAATCTGATCAACACATAGGACACAGTGGTAGCTCTGGAGGATCATATTTTTTCTTTGGAGTAGACCTCTGGTGCTGAGTCTATCTTTTAGTAGAAGCCATGCAAAGATCTTGTGCTTGTGTTGGCAGGAAGTCTTCCAAATCCATTTGTAAGATGGGTGAACATGAGCATGACTAATTAGATGTTTGTAGGCTTTACTTGAAGGGTAGGAACCTGTGCCCCAGACATAGGTCCAAATGTTAGGGGTGTCCATTATATTGATGGTGTCTAACTGTTGTTGAAGTTCTTGCATCTCTTGGAAGGCTTCTGTGGACAGTGGGAGATGAAAGAGTCTGGACAGTGGTGATATTGTCACTGCTGCGCTAATGCTCTATCTTGTGTTTTTATGAAGGAGTGAAGATGTGGGTATGCCAGTTGAGCTATCTGATCATGCCATTGATCTTCCCATAGCATACAAGTTGTGCCATCCTGTACTGTTACCACTGCCATTCCCTTGAATTTGTCTATTAATTTTAGGATATCTCTCCACCAGAAGGAGCCTTTTCTGATGTCGCTGGGCAGCTTGCCATTTCCATAATGTTTTTCCCAAACTAAGTTGACCTAGGGTATATCATGCTTGTTGTAGAATTTGTGCAAGTTTTTGAGGAGCAAGGCATCATTTTGAGTCTGTAGATCCAGGACTCCAAGGCCACCTTCATTTTTTGGCTTTGTCACCATTGTCCATGCTGCTTTAGGTGGAGTTTTGTCATTTATGTCTGCCCCTCTCCAAAGACAATGTTTCCTGTACTAGTCGATTTGTTCTAGAATGGTGATGTACATATCAAACATTCCTAGATAATATGTTGGGAGGCTTGTGAATACTGAGTTGGTGAGCTGCAATCTCCCAGCTTGAGAGAGGAAGATAGAGGTACTGACAAGCCTTTGGTTTTGTTAATCCCAAAGGTAAACCCAGATAAGTGAAGGGCAGTGTGCCCTGGGCACAATTGAAACTTCAGTTGATCAAATTTTCTTGGGTTAGGTTGATTGGGATCATATGTGACTTTGAATAGTTGACTTTTAGTCTAGCTGCCAAGGCAAACGAGTTCAGGATATTCTGTAGTGTGTTAAGTTGGGTTTCACTTGCTTCCATAACTATTAGTGTATCATCTGCATATTGGATCATTGGGAAGTCATTGGTAAATCTTGTAGGTATGGGTAGTGTCAGATGTCCCTAGTCTTTTGCCTCATTTAGCACTGATTGTAGAAGGTCAGCTGTTAAGACAAAGAGTAGGGGGCATAGAGGATCCCCCTGTCTAACTCCCCTTCTGCAGTGGAAAATCTTTCCTGCCACACCATTGAGTAAGATGGAGGATGTTCCCGACTGGAAGATTCTGCATTCTAATGTTATGCATTATTCTTGTTCCCTCTTTCATTTTTGAAATCACAAATAGTTTGAATGATGCATACATAACAAGAATTTTTTGTCCCTAGGAACAATGGGACCTGGAGTTCACACGAAGTAATAAGGAAAAGATATGGAAGATTGCGAGTGAACGCTACAAAGGCTGGCGATCCGCCTTGCATTCTACATTCAAGGCATACAACAGTTATGATGAGAGAATGGAGCATAAGCCTGAAGAGTTGGACATAGTGGAGTGGCACTACTTGAACTTGTACTTTTTAACAAGGAAGTTTGAGGACCCGGTGTGTCCGAGGACCGGTGGATGGTCGCTTCCCGGTGTGATGAGTGATTGACAATGTGGTGTGGATTGACGTTTCCCTTGGCTCAACTATTGCAGGTGTAGAATGCGGCTTGGTTGCATTGGTGCAGGTGAAGAACAGGCGCGAAAGGTCTTAGCCATGGTGGCCTCCGAGGAGCGGAGAGACAAGTAGGCTTGGTTCGAGGGACCCGGTGGCCGGATGGATCAAGTGCGGTTCACTCGCTGGCAAGAACGAGCAAGGGGACGTGCATCCGGTGCGAGGTAGCGGCTCACAACCGAAGCTCGTACGCGGACGAGAAGCCGGCGCAAGGTGGCGGCTAACAACCGAAGTTTGCGCGCGGGGTTTGGTGATTTGGCCACAAAATCATCGGTGGACGGTTTCCCTTGGTTTGGGCCTCAAAACCAAGGACCGAGGACTCGACGAGGCGAATTTGGGCAGCTGGGCCAGAGTGGCTGCCAGGGGCGGTTTAACCGCCTCCCCCTGGGCCGGCCCAAAACTCGGCGTCGAGGAGCTTCGATCCGGAGGACACGCGGCGTGACTGCAAGGCTTGCGTCGGAGGGAAGCTAGCTTGCAGTGGAAGATGCCCGAGCCAGAAAATATCTGAGAACAAAATGTCAAATTTGCCCCTGAGGGGTATGTATCACTTAGGGGTAGTTTAGTCTTTAGAGCACCACCACTTGGACTACTAATAGCCCCTCCCAGGGCTGGTGGCTGCTAACTCTTTGGTTATCCTTTAGTTTTCTCTTTAGTTTTTCCTTTGAACTAGTTTTCCCCTTCATCCTCTCCACCTAGAACTACTTCGAATCATTCCTAGTTTGTATAGGTGAATTCATGGTTATGTGATGGAGTTTGTGCTGCTCATCTTTGTGCCATGATTTGATTTCCCGAGCTCCCTTTTCTTTTTCTATTTTCGTGGGTATTTTCGGAGCTATTTTTGGGGGATTTTCGTTCTTCTCTTTCTAGGGCGTTTTCTCTCGGATTTCTTTGGGGGATTCACGTATGAGTGCCTTGTGCCTCTTTTGCTGGTGATCCTTTGCCCCCAAACGCCGGGAATCCCTCTGGATTTGAGATTTTCGTGATGAACTCGAGGTCATGGTGTTCTTCACGAGATCTGAGATTCCGGGAGTTGTAGCGAGTTAGAGGCCGAGATCTTTTGGGAAAACACTCCACTGGAGGTCTATATCATCTGACCAAAATCTCGCCTCAAGAGCTCGAGCGGTTTGGGAGATCCACTTTCGGTTTGACTTTTGCCCGAGTTTCCCAGGTCTGGGCGGTTTAACCGCCCCCTGACCCGGTTTAACCGCCCCCCTGGGTGTGTTGCATCGAGTCTTGTTTCGGGTCGTTTTGTGTTCCTTTCGATCGATTCGAGTTCCGCTGCGTGTTTCTTGTTCCTAGGGTCAGTAGCTTGACAGTGGCTACGTGATCTTGGCAAGATTGCTTTCGGAGGTTTCGGAGTTGATTTGGGAAAATAGCCGGATTGGTTGGAAAGAATTTTTATCGGCTCCCATTCACTCCCCCCGTCTTTGGTCGCCGTTTCGGTCCTTCAATTGGTATCAGAGCCGGTTACGGGTCTTTGCGACTCTAAGCAGTCTAAGATCCAAAGATGGCGTACCAAGATCGGGGTTCCGGGCCTCCGCACTTCGATGGGAAGAACTACCCGAACTGGGTTGCGCGTATGGGCGCTTTCTTGCAAGGCAAAGGAAAGTTGCTGTGGGATGTGATGAAAGACGAAAACTATGTCAATCCCACCAACTTAGATGCCCAGGATGCAAAGGATAAGTTTGAGGCGAATGCTAGAGCTGTTGACTACTTGTTCCGTGCTTTGTCTGCCGAGGAGTTTGAGCGTGTTTTGGGCGAGGACCTAGCTAGCCAGATCTGGCAGAAGCTCAAGGTAGCCCACGGTGGTGATAGCCATGTCAAGGCTAGGCTTTTCTCGATGTATAGGAGAGAATATGAGAATTTCGCTCATTTGCCTGGAGAGTCGGTTGATGCTTTGTTTCAGCGTTTCACTTCTATTGTCAACAACATGAAAGCTAACATTACCGTGCTCCCATACTCGGATCATGACCGAGCTATCAAGCTCCTGCAAGCACTTGATAGATCCGTGTGGGGTGCCAAGGTTGAGGCGATCATGGAGTCGGCAAACTATGGAACTTTGTCTGTCGATGAGCTTTTCTCGAAGTTGAAGTCTTCTGAGGTGGACAGACAGTTGCTTGCCAAGGCTAAGAGTCCGACTGATCCTCATAGTCTGGCTCTAGTCAGTGGTTCTGGATATGGACATGCTAACTCTCCTAGACACTTTGCTTTGTCTTCTCTTGTGTCTCTTCCAGATGAAGAATATGAGGTGCTGAGCGAGGAGGATCTCGCGTTGCTCACGAGGAGGTTCGAGCGGATGTACCAGAACCGGAAGGGTTCGAGGCGTGCCGGGAGTACGTGCTACAGATGCGGGAAGATGGGCCACTTCATCGCCGAGTGCCCCGAGGAGATCAAGAACGACTACAACCGCAAGCACCGCCCGCGAGACGACCACAAGCACCGTCCCAAGGACGAGTACCGCTCCAAGCACAAGAACAAGGATGAGAGAAGGTCGAAGAACAAGCACGGTGGACACAAGAAGAGCAGATCTCGAGCGATGGTGGCAGATGCAAGCGACATCGACACAAGCTCCACCAACACGTCGTCAAGCTCAAGCAGTGAAGATGAAGACCGCGGCCACCGCAAGGAGAAGAAGAGCTTGAACCGCAACTTCAACGGCATCTCCTTCGCCGCCGTCGACTACTGCACCATGGCGCACGACTCCGTGAAGAGCAAGGACGAATCCGACTCTGACTCCGAGGATGAGGTATTGACCGATCCCACCTCTTTGCGTCAGGAGATTGCTAGGTTAGAGCAGTTGGTCGATAACCGCGATGATGTGCTTAGAAAGACCAACAAGGAGAAGAGGGAGTTTAGGTCTTTGCTAGGAGAGTCCAAGGATAGAGTGGCTGAGCTTGAGACCTTGCTTTCTGAGACTGGAAAGAAGGCTATGGAGTTTGAGTCTTTGCTTTGCGAGTCTAGGGAGAGAGCAGCTAAGCTTGAGTCTGAGATTGCTATGTTGAAAGATGCTCCTCTCGTGTCTGATGAAGTTGAATGCTCGTTCTGTGATGTGCATATTGCTGATCTTGTTGTGCTTAAGGAGAAACACATGACTTGCTTGGATGAACTAGAGGGTGCTAGGGTTGAGCTTGCTGAGTTGAAGTCTAGATCATCTTTGCTAGGTGCTTGTACTTCTTGTCCTGCTTTGCATGCTCAGTTGCTTGAATCACGCACCATGATTAGTTCACTTGAAGCACAACTGAAATCTCCCATTGAAAATTCATGTTCTGCTTGTGATGTTGTTGCATTGAAGAATGTTGAGTTAGAGCAGTGTGTGAATCGCTTGCAAGATGAGAATGATGACTGAGACAGTGTTTGGGTTGGTTGTCGGGTCGCGAGCCTCAGCTCAAGATGTTGATTGCTGGTTTTAAGAGAGCTGATGGTCGTGGTCTTGGTTCTGAGAAGGTTGGTGAGACCAGTGGTGAGAGAGAGAGAGAACCTGAGAGTTCCACCACAAACATTCCCACAAACCCACCAAAAGCCATTCTCAAGAACACCTTCACACCCAAACCAAACCACCTGCTAAACAAGCTTGACACCACTCCAGATCCTCCCAAGTTTCCACCGAAGACAGATAACTTTCAGAGGAGAGTGACCTTTGTGAGGAGTGGGGTTTACCAGCCGAGAGAGAGGGCACAGCTGAGAGAAACCCCAAAGCTAAAGCCAGTCCGCTTCCATTGTGAGCATTGTGGAAGGGATGGACACCTTGAGGAGTTCTGTTGGAGGAAGAAGAGGGAGGTGAGAAGAGAGAAGGAGGTGGGGAACAGGGACAGGTACTACTCTTCTCGTAGTGTGCCTGTGTCTCGTTCACCCTGGCCGAGAGGCGACGCCTTTGTGCGCACAGTTCCTGTGGTTGCCAGTCGTGGTGTTCCAGCTAGTCGTGAGTTTGCTAGGCGGCCTCCGTTTCGTGGTCAGTTTGGTTCAAGGAGGTTCGATCGTAGCTTTGAGGCTAGGAGAGAGTCTAGGCCACGTTTTTCCCCGCGTGGTGCTAGAGGTCCGATGGTGAGAGATGAGAGGGTTTCATGTGGTAGAGTTGATTTTGCTAACCCCTCTTTTGAGCAGATGGCTCGACACTGGTTTGACTCGTTTTGTGCTAACCCCAGTGTCGAGTCATTCGCTCATTCTCGTTCTCATTTCTGATTGTGCAGGTGGGAGGCTTGGAGAACTTTTGGTTGATGGATTCTGGCTGCTCGAGACATATGACAGGTAATGGGAAGTGGTTCTCCAGTCTCATCCCGGTGGTGTCCAGGCAGTATATCACTTTCGAGGATAAGGGTAGAGGTAGAGTGTTGTCTGAGGATGCTATTCAGGTTAGTGACAATTTCATGTTGAAGCGGGTTGCTCTTGTCAAGAATCTTGGTTTCAATTTGCTCTCAGTTTCTCAGCTTCTTGATGAGGGTTATGAGGTTCGATTTAAGCGTGGTGATTCTAAAATTCTTGATTCTCGAGGTGACCTTGTGTGTATGATCATACCCGAGGGACAGATTTTTCGTGCTGATTTTTCTCGATCCTTTGGTCCTTCACGGTGTTTGATCGCTGGTACTTCTTCTGAGCTTTGGAAGTGGCATAGGAGATTGGGTCATGTGAGCTTTGATCTACTCACACGCTTGAGTGCTCTTGACCTTATCTGAGGATTGCCCAAGCTCAAGTTCGAGAAAGATTTGGTTTGTGCACCTTGTAGGCATGGTAAAATGGTTGCTGCTTCCCACCCACCTTTAACAGATGTTATGACTGAGCGTCCAGGGGAGCTTTTGCACATGGACTTGGTTGGCCCCGCTCGCGTTCATTCAGTTGGTGGGAAGTGGTATGTTCTTGTGGTTGTGGATGACTTTTCTCGGTATGCTTGGGTGTTCTTTCTGGCGTCGAAGGATGAGACTTTTGAGGTTGTTCGAGATCTGATTTTGAGGTTGAAAAACGAGAGTAATGGTGGTGCCATGAGAGCTATACGTAGCGACAATGGTACGGAATTTAAGAACACTCGTTTTGATGCTTTCTGTCGTGATCTTGGTCTCGAACATCAATACTCTTCGCCATATGTTGCTTGTCAGAATGGTGTTGTTGAGAGGAAAAATCGAACACTTTGTGAGATGGCTAGGACGATGCTAGATGAGCATAGGACTCCTAGGAAGTATTGGGCAGAAGCGGTGAACACAGCTTGCTATGTTTCGAATCGGATTTTCCTTCGTGCTTTCAAGAAGAAAACTTGCTACGAGCTTTTCCATGGTCGTTCCCCCCGTGTGAGTCACTTTCGGGTCTTTGGTTGCAAGTGTTTCATCTTGAAGAAAGGAAATTTGGACAAGTTTGAATCTCGTTCGATGGATGGAATTTTTCTTGGTTATGCTAATCATTCTCGAGCATATCGTGTGCTCAATCTTGAGACTAACCAAATCATGGAGACTTGCGAAGTCACCTTCGACGAGACCATTCCGTGTAGCTCTTCTGCTTTTGAGTGTGCAGGTGATGATGACTTGGGACAGCCCATCTTTGAGGAAGAACAGCCTGATGATGAAGATGATGAGGAAATTCAGGCACCGTGTGGAGATCGTGTACCTTCTACTTCCACTACTACCACGACGTTCGACGACGGTCCCTCTGCTACACCTTCGTTGAGTCGCGCTCCAGATCAAGTTCAAGTGGAAGCTGGTGTTGAGGGGGAGGCAATCTCGAGGCGAGAAGCTCCCCGGCTGGTACAGAGGGATCATCCACCTTCGAAGATCATCAGGAACTTGGATGAACGCACTACACGGTCGAGGTCACAGAACATCTCTCATTATGCTCATTCTGCTTTTGTCGCGTCTTTTGAGCCCAAAAATGTTGGACACGCTTTATCTGATTCTGATTGGGTCAATGCCATGCATGAAGAGCTTGAAAACTTTGAGAGAAATCAGGTGTGGAAGTTAGTAGAACCACCTCCAAATTGCCATCCTATAGGAACCAAGTGGGTGTTCAAGAACAAGAGGGATGAGAGTGGTGAGATTGTGAGAAACAAAGCGAGGTTGGTTGCTTAGGGGTTTTCGCAGCAGGAGGGGATAGATTATGAGACATTTGCTCCTGTTGCCGTTTGGAGGCAATTCGGATCCTTCTAGCATTTGCAGTTGCTAAAGGGTTCAAATTGTACCAAATGGATGTGAAGAGTGCCTCCTTGAATGGGGTGATCGAGGAAGAAGTGTATGTGAGGCAGCCCCCGGGTTTTGAGAGTGAGAGATACCCACACCGAGTGTACAAACTCCACCGAGCTTTATATGGCCTAAAGCAAGCACCCAGAGCGTGGTATGGCAGGTTGAGAGGGTTCTTGCTTAGCAAGGGGTTTGTGATGGGGAAGGTTGATAAGACGCTCTTCTTGCTGAGAAATGGCAATGATCTTTTAATCGTTCAGATTTACGTGGATGATATCATTTTTGGTGGCTCCTCTCATGATCTTGTTGCCAAGTTTGCAGACTATATGAGCAGGGAATTTGAGATGTCGATGATGGGAGAGTTGCAGTTCTTTCTCGGACTGCAGATCAAGCAAACCAAGGATGGGACATTCGTGCACCAAAGCAAGTACACCAAGGACATTCTCAAGAAATTCGACATGAGCGACTCCAAGCCGATGACTACGCCGATGAGTATGACTACAGCTTTGGATGCGGATGAGGACGGAGAACCAGTGGACCAGAAGGAGTACCGGAGCATGATCGGCTCCCCCCTCTACTTGACGGCGACGAGGCCGGACATACAGTTCAGCGTGTGTCTGTGCGCTCGTTTTCAGGCTTCACCGAGGACTTCACATCGTCAGGCCGTCAAGAGGATTTTTAGGTATCTCAAGTTTACTCCTGAGCTGGGTCTTTGGTATTCTGCCGATTCCACTCTTGCACTTCATGGCTTTTCTGATGCGGATTTTGCTGGATGTCGTGTTGATCGCAAGTCTACTTCTGGTCAGTGTCAGTTTCTTGGATCGTCTATTGTGTCTTGGTCTTCTCGCAAGCAGTCTAGCGTAGCCCAATCCACCACTGAAGCCGAGTATGTGGCTGCTGCTAGCTGCTGTTCTCAGTTGCTTTGGATCACCTACACCTTGAGAGATTTTGGCTTAGACATGTCCCATGTTCCACTTCTTTGTGACAGCACCAGTGCCATAAGCGTAGCCAAAAATCCCGTGCTTCATTCCAAAACCAAACACATAGAAGTGAGGTACCACTTTCTGAGAGATCATGTGGAGAAAGGAGATATTGAGCTTGCCCATGTTTCTACCCAAAACCAGCTTGCAGACATTTTCACTAAGCCACTTGACCAAGTTACCTTCACCCGCTTGCGAGGAGAACTTGGTGTGTGTGCGGTTTTCTGAGCTGAGTTTTGGAGGCTTCTCTTGTAGCATATGTATATTTTTGTACCATCTTTGTATCTTGATGTACATTTCTCTTGCTTTTGTATCTTGATTTCATCTTTTGTATCATATCTTAGGATGAGCTTCTCCTATATGCAGTGATTGGTACAACTTGCTACATTTTAGAGTTTAGGCAGGCTGGCTAGGGATTGATTGTATGGATGGCTATGCTCTTGATGGTTTTGATATATATTCTATTGAGATAGTCTCTTTTCGAATTAAAATGACAAACTGAACTTAAACTCTTTCACCCATGAGTAAATCCCTTTGCATGTCTTGTTTGAGCCGAAATAGCTATATCTTGCTTAAGATCATGCTAGGATGTGATATTCTTTTCAATTGGGTCAAAGACCTTTGTCATTGTAAATGTTTAGCCCATGCTTTATCTTGTGGAGGAGCATAAGCTTCTTTTTGTCGCAAAGACATTTCATGTACCATGCTTAACTTGAACAACTTGATAAATGAGATGTCTATGCATGAAAGAAGAAAGATGAGAAAAAGAAATATTTGTAGAATATTATGCTCATGTCTCTATGCTTTCACCATTGCACACACTTGCACACATGGGTGCTAAGCGGTTGCATGTTGTTTGCCGGAGAAGTCTCCCATGAGAAGTGAACACATGGCTCCGTGCTTTGACATGACATGAGGTAGAACTTGGGTGTTTATGATGATCTTTTGTCAAGAATGCTTGTCCTTTCATGATTTTGGTGAGATGAAGTTCATTTTTGCTTGAACAATCCATGGTTAGGACTTTGCTCATGTGGTGACATTTTTGATAATACTACACAATTTGCTCATGGCTTTGTCAATTGGATATATGTCTTCACCTTCTTGATGGCAATGCCCGTGTGACATGATGAACTATCTTGTTTGCCTCTTCTCTAACTTGTAACATTTTGTATTGCTCATTGTATATTTGAGAAGCTTGTAGTTGCATTTTGTACATTTTTTCTTGATGTGTGCATTGTCAACAAGGGGGAGAATTTCTGGAGCATTTTGCAAGGGGCAGACTTTGCTGAATTTGTAAGAAAGTTTTTGCTCTAGAAGTTGTTGGATTTATGTGAGAGTTTGAAAGCTTTGCCAAAGTGAGAGTTTTCGAAATTTTGTAAAGTTTCTGAGAGTTTGATCATTGGAATATCTTGCTGGGCATATTTGGAAGGTTTTCAAGTTGGAACGGCATCGTTGCGAGTTGGTTTGTGCAATTTTGGCATTTTCAAGTTTGGTCATCTGCCAGGGGCGGTTTAACCGCCCCCCCTGGGCGGTTTAACCGCCCCTGTGCTGAGTGCACACAGTTTGGGAAAGATTTGAGCGATTTCGAGTGTTTTTTGCACGCACAAGTTCACTTGTTCAGGGGGAGTTGCATCTTTGCAGGGGGAGTGCTTTGAGAGTACTGAAAAGTGAATTGGAAATTTGTGATTCGTGCTTTGTGCTTTTGCTCTTTTGCCGATGGTGTTGAGCCCTTTCGCTTCTTCTTGAAGGGTCGGCGTTTTTGGAGCTTTCTCTTGCAGAGTGACTTTGTTCTCGGCTTGTTCTTGTTTTTAGTCACTTGCTTGAGTCTTGTTTTCGATTTCTTTTATATTTTCTTCATATCATTGGTTACTATGTGTGTGTTGTCAATGCACTCATCAAGGGGGAGATTGAGGACCCGGTGTGTCCGAGGACCGGTGGATGGTCGCTTCCCGGTGTGATGAGTGATTGACAACGTGGTGTGGATTGACGTTTCCCTTGGCTCAAGTATTGCAGGTGTAGAATGCGGCTTGGTTGCATTGGTGCAGGTGAAGAACAGGTGCGAAAGGTCTTAGCCATGGCGGCCTCCGAGGAGCGGAGAGACAAGTAGGCTTGGTTCGAGGGACCCGGTGGCCGGATGGATCAAGTGCGGTTCACACGCTGGCAAGAACGAGCAAGGGGACGTGCATCCGGTGCGAGGTAGCGGCTCACAACCGAAGCTCGTACGCGGACGAGAAGCCGGCGCAAGGTGGCGGCTAACAACCGAAGTTTGCGCACGGGGTTTGGTGATTTGGCCACAAAATCATCGGTGGACGGTTTCCCTTGGTTTGGGCCTCAAAACCAAGGACCGAGGACTCGACGAAGCGAATTTGGGCAGCTGGGCCAGAGTGGCTGCCAGGGGCGGTTTAACTGCCTCCCCCTGGGCCGGCCCAAAACTCGGCGTCGAGGAGCTTCGATCCGGAGGACACGCGGCGTGACTGCGAGGCTTGCGTCGGAGGGAAGCTAGCTTGCAGTGGAAGGTGCCCGAGCCGGAAAATATCTGAGAACAAAATGTCAAATTTGCCCCTGAGGGGTATGTATCACTTAGGGGTAGTTTAGTCTTTAGAGCACCACCACTTGGACTACTAGTCTTTTGGGAAAACACTCCACTGGAGGTCTATATCATCTGACCAAAATCTCGCCTCAAGAGCTCGAGCGGTTTGGGAGATCCACTTTCGGTTTGACTTTTGCCCGAGCTTCCCAGGCCTGGGCGGTTTAACCGCCCCCCTGACCCGGTTTAACCGCCCCCCTGGGTGTGTTGCATCGAGTCTTGTTTCAGGTCGTTTTGTGTTCCTTTCGATCGATTCGAGTTCCGCTGCGTGTTTCTTGTTCCTAGGGTCAGTAGCTTGACAGTGGCTACGTGATCTTGGCAAGATTGCTTTCGGAGGTTTCGGAGTTGATTTGGGAAAATAGCCGGATTGGTTGGAAAGAATTTTTATCGGCTCCCATTCACTCCCCCCTCTCTGGTCGCTGTTTCGGTCCTTCAAAGTTCATGGTACGACATCTTTTCTAATTATAAGAAAACAATCATTAGTTCAACTTTTCTTATTTACCATTTCTCCCCTGTATGCCTTTCTGCAGGAAAGGAGCATGGCAAACTCTTTGAATCGATGCCAAATGAGAAGCAATCATTCGGGGGGTTCCAAACCTTTCTCACAGTGGAGTTGGGAAAAGGTGAACATTTTTTTCACTTTTGTCAACTTTTCAGTACCTGACACAGTGGTATATTAATTGTGTTTAACTAATGATGCAATCATAGAGAGATCAATTAACCGGTGAGGAGCCACACCTTATGGAACTTTGGAAGACTACACACTGTACTCCGGGTGGAATGTGGACAGATCGCGTTGCTGCGAGTATGTATGACACAACAACCTCTATTTTATGGAGTCAGCATGAAGACGAGGGTGACCAATGCTCCCCAACAAGTCGCGCTCTCGAGTTGCTAAGGAAGACCAAGTATTCCAAGAAGTTTACAGGCAGACTACTGGAGTCAAATACTCAAGGTCACGTGGCCATGGTTATATGTCCAATCCAAAATGAAAGCAAAAACTACTTCAGGAGAGAATGTTTCAGGAGAGACTGGAGAGGCTCGAACAACAGGAGCGACAGATGCAGGAGATGATGCAAAAGAATGAAGCTGAAAAGGAGGCAGAGAGGGAACAACTTAAAGCTGCAATTAGAGAAGAGTTGATGGGGGAAGTTCAAACAATGATGGCACCTTATCGTCAGGCGTTGACGACAGAGGTAACCAGAACATAATTTATGCATGTTCTTGTTTTGTTATTAACTTTTATAATATCCCTAATATCTAGCCATCCCTCTTTAATTTCAAATGCGCAGAATACCCCAGTAACCAACATTGGTACAGCTGCAGTCGATGCAAGGCCCACCGAGGTTCAAGCTGAAGATCCGTTAGGGCAGCTCTGCCAAGGCACAAGTGACCAGGTATCAACAATAACTGGTTGTGAGTCAAACCATATATATATAGCTTTTAGAAATGATTGTAGGATCCCCAATTGCTTGGAAAAGCATAAGGAGGATAATCTGAGAAATGTGGCTTAGGAACAAGGCATTGACCCCAGCATGGCAGAGGATTTTCCATCTTTAGATACTGAAAACTCTTGTAGAATGAGACAGTTAGAATTTGGTGAAATTATAAATAGCTTCAAATGATAGGGATGTTTTGAAATATTAGAGGCATGGGGCTTACCAGGAATAGTCCCAGCTCTGGCCAGAAATATATGAGGTAATCTCTCTGCATGGTCCGTTTTTAATTGTGTAGCATAACCCTGAAACCACCAATAATGGAACTAAAGATGTAGAAGGGCGCACTGAGCACCACGTTGCTGCAACACCAATAGTGGAAACTCAAGAAAAACAGAATCAGGTAACAACTTTGGTCAAGCATTCCAATAATCATTATCGTTTTGGGCATCAAATTGAAGACAATATTGTTCCAATTATTAATTTCTTTATGATCCAGATTGCAAAGAATAATGGTACTTTAGTTGCAAAGAAACTGTTCAATGAGACTCGTGGTAGAGGTGCAGGAGGTGCTCCAGCACAGAAATACATTTCTACACAACACTTTAAAGCTAGAACACGGCTGGCCATTAGAAACAAGGCACTACGGCTACAACAGGAGGCCAATGACGAAGGTGACCTTGACGGATTACTATAGATGCTTCAATAGCTGCAAACTTTGTTACTGTCAGTGAATAATGATTTATTTTTCGATGCTATTAATGATAATATTGTAGTGACATTTATTTTTATTGTCGATGTATCGTTGTATTTAATAATTAGCATATGGCAACGATTTATTTTCTGTTGCGATATCCATTGGGCGTATAGCAACGACATAGATTGTGTTGTAATACCAAGTACGCATATAGCTACGACATGTTTTGTTGTGATACCACTAATCCATACAACAACGACGCCAAACTCGTTGCACTACCCTGTAGGCATATAGCCACAATATGTGTCGTCGCGATAGGACTGAACCATATAGCCACGCCACATACCTCGTTGTGATACCTTGGCAGCATATTGCGACGCTTTCTCGATGTTGCGGTATCCATAGCACCTATAGCAACGGCACACCATCTGTTGTGCTACCTTGTACGTGTACCGCAACGACATATTGCGTTGTAATATAATTGACCCATATAGCCACGACTGGCATGTCGTTCGGATAGCCTTCCCGCATGTTGCAACGCCATAGTTCGTTGGGATATGGATGACGTATATAGCAATGAGTGGTATTTCGTTGTGATATCATGTGAGCATATTGCAACAACATAAGTCACGTATTGCAACAATGTTCTTGCGTTGTATTTCCCGTTTTTTGCAACATCACAAAGTTGTCGCAATATCAAGCTATGACAACGAGGCCTATCGTTGCAATAACAAATACTGCAACGACAATGGACGTTGCAATTGCCACTAATGGCAACAACGATCATCGTTGCAACAACTAGCACGTATGGCAACGGCGACCTTAGTCGTTGCGATACCCTATTGCAATGCGGTTTTAAGCAACGACCAGATTTTGTATTGCAACTATTTTGAGTCGTTGCAATTCCACACTATTGCCACAAATTCACACATATTGCAATGATTTTGTGCCGCTGCACCAGGGGAAAAACGTTGTAGTGGGTTCACCATCCTTAGTGAAGCAGAGGAGTTGAGACTCAACAATATCAAAGATAGGATCATGGAAAACTAAACTTTCCATGATGACATGCTAATGAAGCTGGGTTTATATTCTGACATTTACAAGTTGCTGCAAAACATTGGTTGGACAAAGTTTGCAATGGGAGAATCTATGCATCATAGCATAGATATTGCATTGGAGATGTTGGTCACAATGAAGTCCGAGTCAAGAGTGGTAAATGACCAAGGAGAAGAAGCCATGTTTCTCTCATTCCACATCAAGGATTAGAGAAGGCCAGTGTGACTGGACTGCTAGGATTCGATTTAAAAGCTCCAGAGACTATGGATGTCAAAGAAGATGAGCTGGACAAATTTTGGAAGAAAATTGTCGTGGGAGAGAAGCATACAAGGCAAGGAATTAGCAACATTGTGTTGCAAATATTTCATATGTGGATGAGCAAGAGGATTCTTGGAAGGATGAAGGAAGGCAAAGTAACTGAGCAACTGGATGTACGCTGCATTGGTGAAGAAACAACACATTGATCCCTCATATATTATGATGAAAAGGTGGGTCGATGAAGCATCATCAGGCACCGGAAAGATAGGCATGGCATGTTATTTGACAACAATTGCCTTTGCCTTAGTCCCTGATATCGCAGTTAATGTTAGATTTTTCGTGAAAGGCACGGAATGGATGGAAAATTCCTGGTGCAAGGGAAATATATCAGTGGTAATTAGAGCAAAGGATATAAAATTCTAGGAACTGATATATCCTTGCCTAACTAAAGACTCAGATTATTTACAAGAGGCAAGAAAGACTGGTGTGATACTTCGATCATATTGCAGATGAGAAGTTCAAAAAGGAAAATTGAGAAGGGATCAACATCACAAGCAGCCGCCGTCGAAGAAGAAGAAGAAGAAGAAGAAGAAGAAGAAGAAATAAGAAGAAGAAGAAGAAGAAGAAGAAGAAAAAGAAGAAGAAGGGGAAGCGCAGCCACAACAAACACCACCAGATGAAGGACCATGGGGTCAGGCACCAAGTGCACCTACTGAGACAGTCTGGGCAGAGGCGCCAGCTGACGCATGGGGGAGAGGACATTTTGTCCCGCCTCCTCAGCAGCCTGCTAATGCAATGCCACAGCCGGGTTATGTGCCACAGTATGCGCAACAGCCATATCTTTCTGACCCATATCAAGGAAGAGCACCAGATGGATCAATCAGAGCGCAGTTTGCACATATACCGCAGCCACAGTGCAGTGTCCAAGCTTTCGATGCATATGCTTATAGGAATCTGGAGGATAATGAAGAAATTCAGAGGCGTACGCAAAGGATTGTAGAAGGGATATTCGGAATGACATACCACTTTGGTCAGCTCGGAGTTGTACCTCCAGAAGAACTTCAAGGAGGAGTGGTCCAACAGTACTATGAACAAGGATATTATGACAACCATGAAGGACCGAGCGGAGACTACAGTCGACAGTGATCAGCGGTGCGTCTGAATAAAGCTTTTGCATTTGGTTTGCATTTTTCCAACCTTTCTTTTATTTCTTTCTTCAGTGTGTGCAAGTTTTTGTGTGACCGTAGCGTATTTTTTTGTTTTCTTTATTTAAATTTCAGCATGTGTGAGAGTCATGTGTGTTAGTGAATGACTAAATGTGACCACCTATGCTTAAATGATATGATTAATGGTGAAAACATTTTAAATTTGTGCAATATCGAAAAAATGATGATCGTCGCTGCTTTGCTCTTTCTTTTGCACTAATCACGTGCCTGTTTGGACTAACACTCTCCCTGAATACGAACTAAAATTAATGTAAACACCAGCTCTATCTTTTGTGAAGGTTATGATTAATACAAGACCCATACGCATTAATCTTGCTCTCTTGTTTAAATTTGTCAAAGGTTGTTTTATTAAAATTCGTTGTGTGCTGACCTTGTCAATAATACCCTCTACCCATCCAAAGCCTACAAAATATTTATCATAAGAAACCTTAAAATAAGATATGTTCTCAAGTGCATTGATTCAAGATTTGTTTTCTTCGGTACGAGACTAAGAAGCTGGCCATTCCATTTTTGCGTATCTTCTTATTGCTAGCCTCTCTATCCATGCATTGCTAATTTCTACTCTAGAATTTTGGCAAACTTCGCTGGATATCCACCCCAAAACCCAAAATATTCTTTTTGTGATTGCTTCCTTGACCACAATCCAAACACATTGAGTATGGAGATTTATTTCGATGGAGTTTCTAACAAGACAGAGCCATCACACGAAGAATATACATTTGAGAGGAGCCTACAAGGGTACTGGAGAAAAAAACAGAGGAAACAGAGACAGAAAAGGGCAGGGCGGCGTGGCCAGGAACCCTGTGGGCCGCGCGGCCAGAGGCATTTTTGCCTCTGGTTGCCTTGAAAATTTTTGTGCAAGTCCTACCCAAAGATCTAAGTCATCCTCTGTGAGATTAAAAGATTTCACATTCTGCTCACCGCTGATTTAATTTTCCTCTCATTTGCTCGAAGACGAGCAATCGTTTAAGCATGGGGGGAGAGTCATCACATTATCGCTGACCATCGCTGAGTAGAATTAATGTTGTAAAGGGTTCTTTAGAGCATATAAAAAATATATATACTGAAAAATGAAAGAAAAAAGAAAATAAAGAGAAAAAGGAAAGAAATATGCTCCTTAGTTCTTTTACTTCATTGATTTATTGATGCTTAAAAGTTTATTCCATACTCAATTATTCCAACCATGTTGCAGATGAGAAGTTCAAAAAGGAAAATTGAGAAGGGATCAACATCACAAGCAGCCGCCGTCGAAGAAGAAGAAGAAGAAGAAGAAGAAGAAGAAGAAGAAGAAGAAGAAGAAGAAGGGGAAGCGCAGCCACAACAAACACCACCAGATGAAGGACCATGGGGTCAGGCACCAAGTGCACCTACTGAGACAGTCTGGGCAGAGGTGCCAGCTGACACATAGGGGAGAGGACATTTTATCCCGCCTCCTCAGCAGCCTGCAAATGCAATGCCACAGCTGGGTTATATGCCACAGTATGCGCAACAGCCATATCTTTCTGACTCATATCAAGGAAGAGCACCAGATGGATCAATCAGAGCGCAGTTTGCACATATACCGCAGCCACAGCGCAGTGTCCAAGCTTTCGGTGCATATGCTTACAGGAATCTGGAGGATAATGAAGAAATTCAGAGGCGTACGCAAAGGATTGTAGAAGGGATATTCGGATTGACATACCACTTTGGTCAGCTCGGAGTTGTACCTTCGGAAGAATTTCAAGGAGTAGCGGTCCAACAGTACTATGAACAAGGATATTATGACAACCATGAAGGACCGAGCGGAGACTACAGTCGATAGTGATCAGCGGGGCGTCTGAGTAAAGCTTTTGCATTTGGTTTGCGTTTTTCCAACCTTTCTTTTATTTCTTTCTTCAGTGTGTGCAAGTTTTTGTGTGACCGTAGCATATTTTCATGTGTGTTAGTGAATGAATAAATGTGACCACCTATGCTTAAATGATATGATTAATGGTGAAAACATTTTAAATTTGTGCAATATCGAAAAATGATGATCGTCGCCGCTTTGTTCTTTCTTTTGCACTAATCACGTGCTTGTTTGGACTAACACTCTCCCTGAATACGAACTAAAATTAATGTAAACGCCGGCTCTATCTTTTGTGAAGGTTATGATTAATACAAGACCTGTACGCATTAATCTTGCTCTCTTGTTTTAATTTGTCAAAGGTTGTTTTATTAAAATTCGTTGTGTGCTGACCTTGTCAATAATACCCTCTACCCATCCAAAGCGTACAAAATATTTATCATAAGAAACCTTAAAATAAGATATATTCTCAAGTGCATTGATTCAAGATTTATTTTCTTCGGTATGAGACTAAGAAGCTGGCCATTTCTTTTTTGCGTATCTTCTTATTGCTAGCCTCTCTATCCATGCATTGCTAATTTCTACTCTAGAATTTTGGCAAACTTCGCTGGATATCCACCCCAAAACCCAAAATATTATTTTTGTGATTGCTTCCTTGACCACAATCCAAACACATTGAGTATGGGTACTGGAGAAAAAAATCAGAGGAAACAGAGACAGAAAAGGGCAGGGCGGCGTGGCCAGGAACCCCGTGGGCCGCGCGGCCAGAGGCATTTTTGCAATGTGTTGTTTGTGTGTAAGCACAACCTACACCTCCATCCACACAAGAGTTAAGTTGCGCATTAACATGAATCCAACAGTTGGGTATGATGGTCTTCCCTTTAGTTTCACTTGAGTGACCATGTAGATATGTTCATCGATGGTAGCTAGTGCTCCCACCCACACACTCATGAATATAACTCACTATAATTTATGCAACGGGTGTACATATGCTGGTTAGATTTGTAAAATAACTCAACGACACCAAAGCATTGGTTCAAATTCGCAAAGAAAACTTTCAAATTCGCCAAAAATGCAAAAAATATCACTTCTTGCGTCATCTCTGTATGAAAGCGTAAAGCTTTGTGCCTCCGACGGGTGGCACTAGTGGGCCTGTGGACCGGCAGTTTCCTCCACCGGTGGCACCTCGCGCGCGACGCACGATAACGAGGAAGCGTATTCCAATCGAGCGCGTTCGGTCGTGTGGCACACAGGTGGGACCCACATGTCGACGCCGATCCCATGATCAGTTGTTGCTCAGATCTTCATTCATCTTCTATTTTTGTATTTAAATCCTTAATAAAAACTTTCAACATGTATAGATTTCACATATGGTGTCCAAATCTGGTGTTTCTTTTTTCTGAATTCGTACGAAAACAATACCTACCACGTGCACTGAATTGCATCGTCGTAATAGAATATGATTTTCTAGCGTTTTACAAACTCATGTACCTTTTATTGTCCACAAACTTATAACTCCCAAATTTACCTGTATTATTGCAATGTGTTGTTTGTGTGTAAGCACAACCTACACCTCCATCCACACAAGAGTTAAGTTGCGCACTAACATGGATCCCACAGTTGGGTATGATGGTCTTCCCTTTAGTTTCACTTGAGTGACCATGTAGATATGTTGATCGATGGCAGCTAGTGCTCCCACCCACACACTCATGAATATAATTCACTATAATTTGTACAAGGGGTGTGCATATGCTGGTTAGATTTGTAAAATAACTCAATGACACCAAAGCATCAGTTCAAATTCGCAAAGAAAACATTCAAATTCGCCAAAAATGCACCTTTTATTGTTCACAAACGTATAACTCCACCATTTACCTGTACATATTATTGCAATGTGTTGTTTGTGTGTAAGCACAACCTACACCTCCATCCACACAAGAGTAAATTTGCACGTTAACATGGATTCCACAGTTGTGTATGATGGTCTACCCTTTAGTTTGACTTGGTGACCATGTATATGTTGTTGAGATGGTAGCTAGTGCTCCCACCCACACACTCATGAATACAATTCACTATAATTTGTACAAGGGGTGTGCATATCCATGTTAGATTTGAAAAATAACTCAATGACACCAAAGCATGGGTTCAAATTCGCAAAGAAAACATTCAAATTTGCCAAAAATGTGAAAAATATCACTTCTTGCGTCATCTCTGTATGAAAGCGTAAAGCTTTGTGCCTCTGACGGGTGGCACAGGTGGACTTGTGGACAGGCGGTTTCCTCCACCGGCGGCACCTCAGGCGCGACGCGCGATAACGAGGAAGCGTATTCCAATCGAGCGGGTTCGGTCGTGTGGCACACAGGTGGGACCCACATGTCGGCGTCGATTCCATGATCAGTTGTTGCGCAGATCTTCATTCATATTCTATTTCCGTATTTAAATCCTTAATAAAACTTTCAACATGTAGAGATTTCACATATGGTGTCCAAATCTGGTGTTTCTTTTTTCTGAATTCGTATGAAAACAATACCTACCACGTGCACTCAATTGCATCGTCGTAATAGAATTTGATTTTTCAGCGTTTTACAAACTCTTGTACCTTTTGTTGTTCACAAATTATAACTCCCCAATTTACCTGTATTATTCAATGTGTTGTTTGTGTGTAAGCACAACCTACACCTCTATCCACACAAGAGTTAAGTTGCGCATTAACATGAATCCAACAGTTGGGTATGATGGTCTTCCCTTTAGTTTTTCTTGAGTGACCATGTAGATATGTTGACCGATGGTAGCTAGTGCACCCACCCACACACTCATGAATATAACTCACTATAATTTGTGCAACGGGTGTACATATGCTGGTTAGATTTGTAAAATAACTCAACGACACCAAAGCATTGGTTCAAATTCGCAAAGAAAACTTTCAAATTCGCCAAAAATGCAAAAAATATCACTTCTTGCGTCATCTCTGTATGAAAGCATAAAGCTTTGTGCCTCCGACGGGTGGCACTAGTGGGCCTGTGGACCGGCAGTTTCCTCCACCGGTGGCACCTCGCGCGCGACGCACGATAACTGTGACAATCTAGGTGTTTAATTAGCTTAATGACCTGTTAACAACTTGGCTTAACCATGATTAGCTGTACCATGGCCCCACCTAGATTTTCACTTAAGAAAACCTCCCTAAAAACCCTAAGCATCTTGGTGAACTCCTAACCTTTCTAGGTTGGCATGAAGCTAATTCAAAAGTTCACTTAAGCACTTCAAAATCTACCAATATAAAAGTTGTTCACTTTTTAGTGGGACACAACTTTGTCAATTGGTGGACAAATTTTTGGAGTTTCATGCCTAAAAACTCGATCAAAGCCAGAGCATATCCCTGAGTTCACACCCAGTTCATCAGGAGCTCACCCAAACTTCTCCTCACGTTCACCACCAATCCAGGCACTTTGTAAAAGTTGTAGCTAGTGGCTGGGAACACAACTTCTGTTTTTGGAGAATTTGAACTTTAGTTCAAATTTTTGGAGTTACGGCCGTTCAAAAACACGCACGGCAAGTGTTCGGTAGAATGCCTCGCGCTCGCTGGCACTCGAGAGCGCCCCGCGTTCCAGCCCTCGCGACCGCCACCACGCGGTGCTCGTCGCCTGACCAGGACGCCGAGGCCCGAGGGCCATCATGGCGATTGGACAAGGCGTCCCTTGACCCGTCCGCGTCCCGGCCTCGCTTCCCCCGCGCGGTCCTTGACCCGCGCGCCGTGCTCCGCCACTGCCCGCCACGCGGCAGCGCCTTCCCGCGCCGTGCGCCGCGCCCGAGGCTGCCAGCGCGCAGCTCGCCCGCCGCGGGATGCCCACCCAATCCCCACGCGCGCGATCCCACCTCCCCGCGACCGCAATCCCGCCCGGCCAACCGGCGACGCCGCCTGCCTCGGCCCCCTCCTGCGCGCGCAGACCGCCCAGCCTCTCCCAGGCGCTGTCCGCCTGGCCTGGCCTCGCCAGCCGCGCCCTGCCCCGGCAAGTGGGATGGACAGCACGGCCGCGCCCTGCGCCGCTGCGTCAGAGCGCCCCTGCGGCCGCCACGTGCTCGCCGTCCAGCGAACCGCGCCGCGCGCCTGCCGCGCGCCCCTGCCCGCGTCGCTTGCCCGTGCTGCCCGCTCCTTAGCTTCGCCTCGACGCCAAGGCCCTTCCCCGGCTATAAATAACCCTCCCCCGCGCGCCTGCCGAGCTCCACCGCCACCGCCATTGACGCCGCCAGGCTGCTCCGGCGAACCCCTGCCTCCACACCTCCCCGTCCGCTGTTTCCCCCGCACTCGTGCTCCACCACCTCTACTCAAGCTTTCCCCGCCGCCCGCAGCGCTACTCTGCCACCACTGCTGTCGGTTAGAGCCAAGGCAGAGCACCGCCGCCCCCGCTCACCGCTCCCCGCCGCTGCTTCACCTCGAGCCCCGATTCCTGCACAAGACCGAAGCTAGGTAAGCCGATAAGGCCATCCCCCATGCTCTCGTCCAGCCCCCGGCCTTATCTCGCTGGATTCTGGCCGTCCCGCCGCCGGCCACGGCCAGGGACCACATTGCAAGGGCTAAGTTATTCCCAGGGTCCTTAGCGCAAAAACCAGGGGTCTATCTGTGAAGATTTAGAAAGTTCAGGGGGTTTTGTAGAAATAGATTCTGCAGATCTAGATTCAAAAGTTGAGAAATTTGAAAATTGACCAACAATCACAGAAAAATCGCAAAAATGCAAGGCCAATTTTGTTGAACTCACTGTGTTGCGTGCTACCTTTTATAAGAGGCATGTTTATGAGTTTTCTGTGTAAATTTCAAACTAGATTCAAATCTGTTCAAATACAAGTTTGTGCACAGTTTGAAATCTGTAGATTAGTTTATGATGAATTTAGGATATGTTGTTGCCTGAGTAATTTTTGGCTTTCTGTAAAAAGATGGCACCCAGAACTGTTCTAGGTTTTGAGTTATGATTTATTTAAGCTAATCTGTGCAGTTCCTGTTTAGGAATTGTTTAAATTAATCTTTTAAGCAAATGAACCCAATATTTTTACAGTAACTCCATGCTAGTGTGCTACACCTGTGTTAAATAGAAGAGCTTAGTTTGGCTTGGCTAGCTAACCCTTTTTATTTAAGGAAGTTTCATCCTAGTAAATTCAAATAGCAAGATCCTGAGATCTTTTTAAGCTACCCCTTGGCTTGTGAACTAGTTTAGGCTAGTATAGCCTCTGGTAAAAAGTTAAGGACAAATGGCTGATACGGTGAATTGTTAGGATTTATTTTTGATGCTAGTGTGTTGAATTTGTACAATTTATTCTGGTTGTTATGCAAATCTTTTTGGCCTGATTCTTGGTCAGACAATCTAAAAACATACCAAGAGCATGCTGTGCTGTAATTTTCTCACATTAAAATCATGCACCAAACTGTCTGAATAAATTATCAAAGTTTCAATGCTTAAATGGGTTTAATAGAAGGCAAATCACCTTTAAGTTTTTTTTAAAATAGATAAATCACCCCTCCACACTACACTTGTTGTTTTATGCTGAAACTAAATCGAATAATTTTATATGTGTACACAATCACCATCAAACACCCCAAGTTCTTTTATGAGTAAATACAAACTTAATTAAAGAAAGGGAAGGTCAGACAAATATTGTCCAGGTGAATGTGCCATTCAATCCACTGCGGGTCTATCATTATGCAAGTATGATGACTCGATATAAGATCACCTCTTATGCATGTGCATCTCGTGTAGAACAAGCACTCGCCGACGGTGACTACGAGTTGGTGCCGACCGGAGAAGAAGGACAGGCCTCGGGAGACGTGAACGTGATCCAGGTGGAGGACGAACCGAACCCCGCCGCCGAGAACCCCCAAGCTAACCACGTGCCCGAAGGCAAGCCCCGGAGCATATCCCATGTTTCGAATCTTGCAACTATGTTTTGTACTCTATGCTTGTGCATTTACGTTTCAGGCATTGATTGAAACCTTAGTTGCATGATCCTAGGTACCTACGCTATGCAATACTAGTATGATAGGTCGATAGTGGCTATGCTATAAGGACCCGGTAAAAGTCGAGTGATTTCCTGTCACTCGCGAGATTATAGGAATCGCCTGCTTTACTTATGTTGGAATCATAAGGATGACGGGCGGGGATTTTTGTCATGTAGATGCCCCGTCCGTGTACGCAAAATTTGGTTAAGGCCGAATGGTGTGGTACCGACGGTTAAGTGTTTGAAAGCACTAAGCACTTGTTTGGGCATGGGACCGGTAAGTTTAGTACCTGTTCGGAATGGGGAGTGGCCTCGCCCTGCTTTCCCTGGGATTCGTCCCCCTGTCCATGACACGTGGCTCAAGACCGAGGCCGGCCGGTTACGACCGCGATGTGTGTCCGGCTAAGGCTTGTGTCCAAGGGGAGTAGGCTCGGATTAACGAACCAGGATGACATGGGAACGGCCTGGTTAGCGTCGACCCTCGGGGTTGATGCTTTTTCCGTGTGTTTAGTTTCCACCTTGCAAGGTTATAAAATTGGTTCGAACTGTCTGTTTCTCGCAGCTAATGAGACTACTTAACCCCGCTGCCACATTGAGTAAGAAAGTGGAACATGACGTGATGATAAACTTGATGCTTGCTTAATTGCTTGCTCAACTTGCTTGATTAGAATAAGATGCTTACCTAGAATGGTTAACGTACTAGAACTTGATGCTAAAATGTTGAAAGCAAGGACCCACTCTTAGTCGCTCTTTGGCAAAACAAACCCACCAGCCAAAAGCCGTGCATGTCTAGGAGTCGGTGATGTAGTTCTCACCCGACGGGTAAGTCTTGCTGAGTATTAGTATACTCAGCCTTGCTTTGTTGACTGTTTTCAGGTAGTACTCTTGAGGAGATGGTTGCAGGTCTTACCTGGCCGACCACCCTTCCTCCTGGTTGGACCGTTGTCTGGGACGAAGATGCTCCGAGTGATGTCACGACGGCTTCACGTGATGTCACTCCCTCCGAACAAATTAGTTCATTTCCGCTGCTTTCGAAAACTCTGATTTAACTATTATTACTTTATGCATCTGAACTTGGTTTGTAATAAATTACCTCAAGTGGGACCTATTTAATACTTGTGGATTGTTGTAATCTCTGGGACCCACCTTCGAGTGGGTGTTTGTACGACTTGTTTCGATCGAGGTACTGTTCGTGGTTATATCGGGCATCGACTCGACAGGCTGTCAGGTTACTCCGGTTTAATTGCGTGACGACCAATGGAAGGTTAGCGCACTTAAGCTGGATTAATTTGAGCGGTTCTGCCACGGCTGGTATCAAGCGAAAAGTTGTCCACTAGAGGTTCGACGGTTCCAACACACTTGTTTTACAATAAAACTAGACCCACTAGTGCTTTTGTGAAAACTCGTTGGATCGCTAAGGATTAACTAGACCGTGAAGCCCTAGTGGTGTTTTGGGATGTTTTAGGTGGCTTGCTATCTATGGTATATTTGACTAACTTGCCCAGCACATTTTGCCCATGTGTTTCATACGTGCGCTGGTTTCCGTGCCCGCGTGCACGAAGGGTGATAGGATCTCCATTCCAAGGAACCTATCATTACGGTTGTGTATGAGTCGCCACATGTTTTATATGTGTGCAAGGTCTTGATGGTATGGTTCTAATTCCAATGAGCCTATCATCCTGGTTGTTCGCCATGTTCGAGACATGTGCATGATGCCGCATCGCGAGTTATGCGAAGGGTTGTGTGCTCTATTCAAAAGGAGCATACGGCCTAGACTAGATGCACTGTCCATGCAGTGTTGAACGCATGGATACCGTTTCTATAAGAAGAACGGTAATGGATGGGGACGCTTCCGTGGCGTGCTGGCACAGAAGGTTCATGGTTTTCTTGCAGGTACACTAACGCTGTTTCGCTACGTTTCGACTAGTTGAGAGACGACTAGCTATTATAGGGAGAAACGTACCTTGTGCCTTGCCACCGGCAACTAACTACGTACACCAAGCTTCTTGGTATTTGTGAGAATGTTTTAGTTTTTTTTGCATCATGTAAACAACCATAAAAATCGTTAAGTAAACTTTGGGGCAAGGAAAGATGTGAAAATGAGCTTTCCTAATGCACTTCAAATCTTTCAAAACTGCACAGTCTTGCTGGTCCGAATTTTCTCGGGTCATTAAAACCTCTCAGCTGAAGTTCCACCCTAAAAGAGAGTTGTTCCGAATTTCATACTCAAATTGCTCTAAAAATTTCAAGATTTTTGGTTGAGTAAAACTTGAGTTATGTCTAAAACAAGAGCTGGCTGTTCGCTGAAAATTCTGGCAGACAGTAAGTTGGAAATCGAGTGTTTCACCCATCTTAAACTCAAAACTAATCCTACCTCTGAATACCAAACTTGTGGCTAATAACCTAATGTGTGACCTGGTGAAATTTGGGGGTTTTTAGTTTAGTAGTTTGAGAGTTACACCCGTTTCTTCTCCACTGTCCAGAAATTCAGTTTTTCCTTCACAAGTCACTTACCGAGATTTATTTATGATCTTTTCTACAGATGGCTGCCCCGGCTCAGTTTGTGCTTGGTGACGACGGTCCGCTCCACTCGGAGTGTCTTGCTGGGGAGGGCTTCCCTTCCATTTTGTGGGACACTTTGAGCGCCATAGGATTCACGACACCACCGCACTATGCGTGTCGCGAGTACGTTGAGCGTGGGATGCACCGTTGTGTCGCCCGGGTTATAGTGGCTCCCCACCCTTCCCACCCGGAGTGGCCCGCCTTTGTCATAGAGGTTACTGGCTCCCGCTTGGAGGATGCTACTGAGATAGCAGCCTTGAGGTTGCTAAACATCTTCGTCTACAGTGACTTTAGTCCTATGGACGTGGCGACCCTTCCGGTGGGAATGCTTCGTACCCTTCACCCGGATGACCCGAGGTGGCTACCTCGCCTGCTCCACTGGACCACCACTGTCGCCCCCTCTGGAGAGCCAGAGACGGTGTTCTGACACAGATGGTGAGGGCTCTGTACCGGATTCAGGCTTACCAGCAGAGTACCATGACTGAGATGGCACTGGATGGGACGGCGACCCTTGAGGAGCTTGACCAGCTCAGGATGGACTACACTGACCTTACTATTGAGGCTGCTGATCTGGATTCGGACAAGGCCAACCTGCAGGCACAGGTGGGAGCACTGCAGGGACAGGTGGCCAACTTTCAGGCCGAGAGGGAGGCACACCTCACCTTGATCGCCACCCTGCAGCAGGAGCGTATTGGGCACCTTGAGGAGCTTGCTGACCTGCAGGAGGAGAGGATTGAGCACCTTGAGCAGATGGAGGAGATGTGTGCAGAGATAGACTCCATTACACAATGAGCAGGCAGGACACCTTGACCGTATTGGTGAGCTGGAGGATCGGGTCCACGACCTCCAGCTTGACGTGGAGGATGCCCATGAGCACATTGGGATCCTACAGCAGCAGATTCCTCTTGAGCAGGATGTGGAGATGCATGATGAGGAGGAGGAGCCCATGGAGGTTGAGGAGGACCCCAACCAGGTTCAGGGTATGTCCGGAGTCGACACACTGAGTGGCATAGCGCCTCTACCCGCCACACCCGGCTCTCCCGCGGAGAGTGAGGATTCGGTCAACAACCTCGACGATTTCTAGATAGTGGCGGTATCACTCCTCAGCGAAGCCTACTTTTGGACAGTGGTGTAATAGGCTAGCTTTGAGTTGAGTGTGTCTTTTGTGAGGCTTAACCATGGTGTAACTTAGGGTAGATGTTGACCCTAATGTTAGTGATTCGATGTGGTTGTAACAGCTAAACTATGTGGCTGAATCTGGTTTGATTTTCTTTAGGCATGAATCTTTTATTTCTGGGCTGAGCACTGAATACGAAAGTTGTGAGGAACTTTATAACAAAGATGCTCACAAAATTTCAGCCTCATTCGTTAAGCGTAGCCCGAGTTATGCATGTTTTGGTAACCCTCGTCCTTTCTGAAAAACAGCACGAACAGAGATGCAGAGTTTGAATTTTTCGCCCTAGTTAACCGGCGAATCTGACTGGGAGGTTTAAACGAACGTTGTAGCTCGCAAAGTTTGCTAGCTGCTGGCAAAAATTCATAATTTTTGGACAAGAAACCTCGGAGATATGAATTTTCTCCTCTGACAGTCTTGCTGATCAGGAAAATTCTGCGATGGACGTTTACCGTTTTCGCGCATGATTGCCTTGTTTACCTTGTATACGAGTTTTATGATCATGTGGCTGATGAGTAAAACCTTTTGCAGATGGTTGACTCGACCCGCCGCACCAACTTCACCACTGGACAAAACAGCGGCGCTCAAGCCAACCAGCAGCTGCCCAATGCACCCCCGATGACTCCAATGGAGGCGTTTTTCGCCACCCAAACTGAGATGATGCGGGAGATGCTCAATGGACAGCGGCAAATGATGCAACAACGCCAAGGGGGACATCATGATGGTCAACCCCAGGTGGCCCGCTATGAGCACTTCTTGAGCACCCAGCCGCCCACCTTCAGTGAAGCAGCTGACCCACTCAATGC
Source organism: Urochloa ruziziensis (assembly GCA_015476505.1). Taxonomy (NCBI): domain Eukaryota; kingdom Viridiplantae; phylum Streptophyta; class Magnoliopsida; order Poales; family Poaceae; genus Urochloa; species Urochloa ruziziensis. The sequence goes on along the minus strand of CM027125.1, from coordinate 20,486,165 downwards.
CGATGCTTGGATTCGCTCTGTGGAGTCCAAGTTCTCTGTGCTCGCACTGCCGTGCTCAGAGGAGAGCAAGGCCAAGTTTGCAGCCCAGTTACTCAGGGGACCCGCGCTCATCTGGTGGGAGCATTATCTGGCTACCCTTCCTGAGAACACTGTGGTGACTTGGGCAGATTTCAAGACCGCTTTCAGAGCTCACCATATTCCTGAGGGCATGATTGAGAGAAAGTTGAATGAATTCCTGGCGTTGACTCAAGGCACTAGGACTGTGTCACAGTATGCACACACCTTCAACAACCTGTGCCAATATGCCGGTACCCACGCTGACTCGGATCAAAAGAAAATGGACCGCTTTCGCAGAGGCCTCAGTGCCAAGCTCAAGGAACGCCTGAACCCTATCCGGACTGCTACCTACAACGAGCTAGTCAACCTAGCCATAACTCAAGAAGATGCCATTGCTGCCCTTAAAGCCGAGAAAAAGAGAAAGGCCCCTATGACTCAGGCTGCTCCATCACATCAAAGGTTCCGAATTGCTTCAGAACACTCCTACCTCCAACCCCCAGAGGCCAGGACAGCAGGGACGTTGGACTATCAGGCCACCCCAGCAGAATCAGAATCAGCTTCCCTGCTCCTCAGCAGCCCGCTGCCCCACGCCCCAACTACCAAGTTTCCGCTCGTCCAAGCAATGGGAATCCTTGTTTCAACTGTGGACAGACTGGGCACTTTTACAAAGAATGCCCCCGGAACAAGCAACAAAACCAGGGAGAGTTCAGAACCAGGGCAAGGGAAAAAGGCAGACGGTGCAAGTCCGTCAGGGCAGGCTCAACTTCACCAACCTCACAGAACTTCCTGAAGGAGCACCAGTGATGACGGATACTTTTTCTGTCCACAATCAACCCGCAGTTATACTATTTGATTATGGTGCAACACATAGCTTTATAAGTGCCAAGTTTAGTGAGAAATGTGGTTTAAACATTTCCTGCACCGCCACACCTTACATGATCACGAGTCCAGGTGGTAAAATATCAACAAACCAACTCGCACAAAGAGTACCGATTGTACTTGGCAGTAAGGTTTTTAAGACCAGTCTTGTTACCGTGGGTTTGGAAGGGATGGACATTATTCTAGGGATGGATTGGATGACCAAACACCGTGTCGTACTTGATATCCCCGAGAGGGTAGTTGAAATTCACTCCCCATTGTTAGGGCACACCGACCTATACCTCCCACACAAAGCTTACACCAGCTCTCATGTCTTCTCTATGGCCGAAACTCAATTAGAGGATATTCCCGTGGTCTGTGAGTATCCCGATGTTTTTCCAGAGGATTTACCTGGTATGCCTCCTGACAGAGACATCGAATTCGTCATTGAACTACAGCCTGGCACCGCACCCATCTCTAAGCGACCCTATAGAATGTCACCAATAGAGCTGGCAGAGTTGAAGAAGCAGTTACACGAGTTACTAGAGAAGGGGTTTATCCGACCTAGTACCTCGCCTTGGGGATGCTCAGCTCTCTTTGCCAAAAAGAAAGACCACAGCTTGAGGTTATGTGTAGATTACCGACCCCTCAATGCGGTGACTGTCAAGAACAAATATCCTTTACCCCGCATTGATATCCTCTTTGACCAACTGGCTGGTGCCAAGATCTTCTCCAAGATTGATCTTCGATCGGGGTACCATCAAATCAAGATCCGTCCATGTGATATTCCCAAAATGGCTTTCTCCACCAGATATGGTCTTTATGAATATCTGGTCATGTCTTTCGGCCTCACTAATGCGCCTGCCTACTTCATGTACCTCATGAACTCAGTCTTCATGCCCTACCTCGACAAATTTGTAGTGGTCTTCATCGACGATATCCTTGTATATTCCAAAAATGAAGAAGAACATGCTGAACACCTCCGCATTGTTCTACAAACACTTCGAGATCACCAGCTTTATGCTAAATTCTCTAAGTGTGAGTTCTGGCTCAACAGTGTTAAATTCCTCGGACACACTATATCTGAGGATGGGATTTCAGTTGACCCCGGAAAAGGTACAAGAGGTCATGGATTGGAAAACTCCCGCTTCGGTCCACCAAATCCGTAGTTTCCTCGGTCTGGCAGGATACTACCAGTCGCTTTATTCCAGACTTCTCAAAAATCGCCAAGCCCATGACAGAGTTGCTTAAGAAGGGAGCTAAGTTCAAATGGAGCGATAAGTGTGAGGAAGCTTTCCACACCCTGAGGCAGCTCCTTACCACCGCACCAGTTCTAGCTCAGCCCGACAACACGAAGCCGTATGACATATACTGTGATGCTTCAGGCACTGGGCTCAGGTTGTGTTCTCATGCAAGACAATCGGGTCATTGCTTATGCTTCGCGGGCGCTTCGTCCACACGAGCTGAATTATCCCACCCATGATCTGGAATTGGCAGCTGTAATCCACGCTTTAAAGCTTTGGAGGCACCATCTTATGGGAGCCCATTGCAAGATATACACGGACCACAAGAGTCTCAAATACATCCTTACCCAATCGGACCTCAACATGAGACAAAGAAGATGGTTGGAGCTAGTCAAAGACTATGACTTAGAGATCCTCTACCATCCCGGAAAGGCCAACGTCGTGGCAGACGCCCTAAGCCGGAAAGCACACTGCCATTGTCCTCAGCAGAGTCGTACCACAAAACCTTGTGTGCAGAAATGAGGAAACTCAGTTTAGAGATTGTTCCACCAGGTTCCCTCAATCATCTCTCGCTAGAGCCCACCTTACCCGAGAAGATAGCTACCGCTCAATCCCAGGATAAAGGTGTTCAAATTATCAAACAAAAGCTGTCTGAGGGAGACGAAAGGTATCGATGTTTCAGGTTGGATCAAAATGGAGTATTGCATTTTGGGGAACGTCTAGTGGTCCCAAAGAATCCTGAACTTCATAAGGAAATCATGGACGAGGCTCACCTATCTAAGCTTTCCATTCACCCTGGCAGTAGTAAGATGTACCAGGATTTGAGACAGAACTTTTGGTGGACTAGAATGAAAAGGGAAATTGCCACCTATGTTTCGGAATGCGACACTTGCCAGAGGGTTAAGGCTAGTCACCTTAAAGTGGCCGGAACATTGCAACCACTACCGATACCTTCTTGGAAGTGGGAGGACATAAGTATGGATTTTATAGTCGGATTGCCGCTCACCTCACAGAAACATGATTCCATCTGGGTTATAGTCGATCGACTCACGAAATCCGCCCATTTTATTTCGGTACACACCACCCTCCGTGCCGATCAATATGCAGACATCTACTTTAGCCAAATTCTTCGTCTTCACGGCACCCCCAAAACCATCATCTCGGACAGAGGTCCTCAATTTGTAGCCCGCTTTTGGCAACGGCTACATGAGTCCTTGGGAACCAAGTTAATCCGCAGCTCCGCTTATCACCCACAGACTGATGGTCAGACTGAACGAGTAAACCAAATTGTGGAGGATATGTTGAGAGCTTGTATCATACACTATGACAAGAACTGGGACAAGTGTTTACCGCTCGCCGAGTTCTCTTACAACAACAGCTACCAAGCTAGCCTAAAGATGGCACCTTTCGAGGCACTATATGGTAGACGTTGCAGAACCCCGTTGAGTTGGTCCCAAACAGGAGAAAGACCAATGTTGGGAACAGACCTAGTGGCAGAGGCGGAAGAGAAGGTAAAAGTGATTCAGGCCAACCTCAAAGCAGCTCAGTCCCGACAGAAAAGCTACTTTGATAAACGACGGAAGCCTCTACAGTTTTTCATTGGAGAGCACGTTTATTTACGAGTCTCACCAACTAAGGGAGTGCAGAGGTTCGGGGTGAAAGGAAAACTAGCGCCCCGTTACATTGGACCCTTCGAGATCATTGGAGTTTGTGGACCGGTAGCATACCGAGTGCAACTTCCAGACAGACTCTCGACTGTCCACAATGTATTCCACATCTCCCAACTCAAGAAATGCGTTCGAGTTCCCGAAGTTGAAATCGTTAACCAAGACTTGGCATGGGTAGAACCTGACTTGGCTCTGGTAGAGCACCCCTTAAGAATACTCGACCGCAAGGAAAGGGGAACCAGATGAAAGATCATCAAGATGTACAAGATACAGTGGAATCATCACACCGAAGAAGAAGCAACTTGGGAGACGGAGAATTATCTGAACACCAAGTTTCCAGGCTTCCTTCTAATACACGATCGTAAGTACCATCTCCACACTAGGCTTTTCTACACTTGAATCACGGGTCGAGATTCTGTTTAAGGGGGGTAGGCTATGACAATCTAGGTGTTTAATTAGCTTAATCACCTGTTAACAACTTGGCTTAACCTTGATTAGGTGTACCATGACCCCGCCTAGATTTTCACTTAAGAAAACGTCCCTAAAAACCCTAAGCATCTTGGTGAACTCCTAAACTTTTAGGTTGGCATGAAGCTAATTCAAAAGTTCACTTAAACACTTCAAAATCTACCAATATAAAAGTTGTTCACTTTTTAGTGGGACATAACTTTGTCAATTGGTGGACTTCAAGATTTTTAGTGTTTCATGCCTAAAAACTCGATCAAAGCCAGAGCATATCCCTGAGTTCACACCCAGTTCATCAGGAGTTCACCCAAACTTCTCCTCACGTTCACCACCAATCCAAGCACTTTTTCTATGGTCACCCTTTGTAAAAGTTGTAGCTGGTGGCTGGGAACACAACTTCTGTTTTTGGAGAATTTGAACTTTAGTTCAAATTTTTGGAGTTACGGCCAATCAAAAACACGCACGGCAAGTGTTCGGCAGAATGCCTCGCGCTCGCTGGCACTCGAGAGCGCCCCGCGTTCCAGCCCTCGCGACCGCCGCCACGCGGCGCTCGTCGCGTGACCCGGACGCCGAGGCCCGAGGGCCATCATGGCGATGGGACAAGACGTCCCTTGACCCGTCCGCATCCCGGCCTCGCTTCCCCCGCGCGGTCCTTGACCCGCGCGCCGTGCTCTGCCACTGCCCGCCACGCGGCAGCGCCTCCCCGCACAGTGCGCCGCACCCGAGACCGCCAGCGTGCAGCTTGCCCGCCGCAGGATGCCCACCCAATCCCCGCGCGCGCGATCCCGCCTCCCCGCGACCGCAATCCCGCCCGGCCAACCGGCGGCGCCACCCGCCTCGGCCCACTCCCGCGCGCGCAGACCGCCCAGCCTCTCCCAGGTGCTGTCCGCCTGGCCTGGCCTCGCCAGCCACGCCCTGCCCCGGCAAGTGGGATGGACAGCACGGCCGCGCCCTGCCCCGCTGCGTCAAAGCGCCCCCGCGGCCGCCACGTGCTCGCCGTCCGGCGAACCGCGCCGCGCGCCTGCCCGCGCCCCGGCCCGTGTCGCTTGCCCGCGCTGCCCGCTCCTTAGCTTCGCCTCGACGCCAAAGCCCTTCCCCGACTATAAATAGCCCTCCCCCACGTGCCAGCCAGCTCCACCGCCACCGCCATTGACGCCGCTAGGCTGCTCCGGCGAACCCACGCCTCCACACCTCCCCGTCCGCTGTTTCCCCCGCACTCGTGCTCCACCACCTCTACTCAAGCTTTCCCCGCCGCCCGCAGCGCCGCTCCGCCACCACTGCCGTCGGTTAGAGCCGAGGCAGAGCACCGGCGCCCCCGCTCACCGCTCCCCACCGCTGCTTCACCTCGAGCCCCGATTCCTGCACAAGACTGAAGCTAGGTAAGCCAGTAAGGCCATCCCCCATGCTCTCGTCCAGCCCCCGGCCTTATCTCGCCGGATTCCGGCCGTCCCGCCGCCAGCCACGGCCAGGGACCACATTGCAAGGGCTAATTTTTTCCTAGGGTCCTTAGCGCAAAAACCAGGGGTCTATCTGTGAAGATTTAGAAAGTCCAGGGGGTTTTGTAGAAATAGATTCTGCAGATCTAGATTCAAAAGCTGAGAACTTTGAAAATCGACCAAAAATCACAGAAAAATCGGAAAAATGAAAGGTCAATTTTGTTGAACTCACTGTGTTGCGTGCTACCTTTTATAAAAAGTATGTTTATGAGTTTTCTGTGTAAATTTCAAACTAGATTCAAATATGTTCAAATACAAGTTTGTGCACAGTTTGAAATCTGTAGATTAGTTTGTGATGCATTTTGGATATGTTGTTGCCTGGGTAATTTTTGGCTTGCTGTAAAAAGATGGCACCCAGAACTGTTTTAGGTTTTGAGTTATGATTTATTTAAGCTAATATGTGCAGTTCCTGTTTAGGAATTGTTTAAATTAATCTGTTAAGCAAATGAACCCAATATTGTTACAGTAGGAATAACAAGATCCTGAGATCTTTTTAAGCTACCCCTTGGCTTATGAACTAGTTTAGGCTGGTCTAGCCTCTGGTAAAAAGTTAAGGACAAATGGCTGATAGGGTGAATTGTTAGGATTTATTTTTGATGCTAGTGTGTTGAACGTGTACAATTTATTCTGGTTGTTATGCAAATCTTTTTGGCCTGATTCTTGGTCAGACAATCTAACCACACACCAAGAGCATGCTGTAATTTTCTCATATTAAAATCATGCACCAAACTGTCAGAATTAATTATCAAAGTTTCAATGCTTAAATGGGTTTAATAGAAGGCAAATCACCTTTAAGTTTTTTTAAAAATAGATAAATCACCCCTCCACACTACACTTGCTGTTTTATGCTGAAACTAAATCGAATAATTTTATAATGTACACAATCACCATCAAACACCCCAAGTTCTTTCATGAGTAAATACAAACTTAATTAAAGAAAGGGAAGGTCAGACAAATATTGTCCAGGTGAATGTGCCATTCAATCCACTGCGGGTCTATCATTATGCAAGTATGATGACTTGATATAAGGTCACCTCTTATGCATGTGCATCTCATGTAGAACATGCACTCGCCGACGGTGACTACGAGTTGGTGCCGACTGGAGAAGAAGGACAGGCCTCAGGAGACGTGAACGTGATCCAGGTGGAGGACGAACCGAACCCCGCCGCCGAGAACCCCCAAGCTAACCACGTGCCCGAAGGCAAGCCTCGGAGCATATCCCATGTTTCGAATCTTGCAACTATGTTTTGTACTCTATGCTTGTGCATTTACGTTTCAGGCATTGATTGAAACCTTAGTTGCATGATCCTAGGTACCTACGCTATGCAATACTAGTATGATAGGTCGATAGTGGCTATGCTATAAGGACCCGGTAAAAGTCGAGTGATTTCCTGTCACTCACGAGATTATAGGAATTGCCTGCTTTACTTATGTTGGAATCATAAGGATGACTGGCGGGGATTTTTGGCATGTAGATGCCCCGTCCGTGTACGCAAAAATTTGGTTAAGGCCGAGTGGTGTGGTACCGACGGTTAAGTGTTTGAAAGCACTAAGCACTTGTTTGGGCATGGGACTGGTAAGTTTAGTACCTGTTCGGAATGGGGAGTGGCCTCGCCCTGCTTTCCCTAGGATTCGTCCCCCTGTCCATGACACGTGGCTCAAGACCGAGGCCGGCCGGTTACGACCCCGATGTGTGTCCGGCTAAGGCTTGTGTCCAAGCGGAGTAGGCTCGGATTAACGAACCAGGATGACATGGGAATGGCCTGGTTAGCGTCGACCCTCGGGGTTGATGTTTTTCCGTGTGTTTAGTTTCCACCTTGCGAGGTTATAAAATCGGTTCGAACTGTCTGTTTCTCGCAGCTAATGAGACTACTTAACCCCGCTGCCACATGGAGTAAGAAAGTGGAACATGACGTTGATGATAAACTTGATGCTTGCTTAATTGCTTGCTCCACTTGCTTGATTAGAATAAGATGCTTACCTAAAATGGTTAACGTACTAGAATTTGATGCTAAAATGTTGAAAGCAAGGACTCACTCTTAGTCGCTCTTTGGCAAAACAAACCCACCAGCCAAAAGCCGTGCATGTCTAGGAGTCGGTGATGTAGTTCTCACCCGACGGGTAAGTCTTGCTGAGTATTAGTATACTCAGCCTTGCTTTGTTGACTATTTTCAGGTAGTACTCTTGAGGAGATGGTTGCAGGTCTTACCTGGCCAACCACCCTTCCTCCTGGTTGGACTGTTGTGTGGGACGAAGATGCTTCCGAGTGATGTCACAACGGCTTCACGTGATGTCATTCCCTCCGAATAAATTAGTTTATTTCCGCTGCTTTCGAAATCTCTGATTTAACTATTGTTACTTTATGCATTTGAACTCGGTTTGTAATAAATTACCTCAAGTGGGACCTATTTAATACTTGTGCATTGTGGTAATCTCTGGGACCCACCTTCGAGTGGGTATTTGTACGACTTGTTTCGATCGAGGTACTGTTCGTGGTTGTATCGGGCATCGACCTGACAGACTGTCAGGTTACTCCGGTTTAATTGCGTGATGACCAATGGAAGGTTAGCGCACTTAAGACGAATTAATTTGAGCAGTTCTGCCACAATAACCAGGAAGCGTATTCCAATCGAGCGCGTTCGGTAGTGTGGCACACAGGTGGGACCCACTTGTCGGCGTCGATCCCATGATCAGTTGTTGCTCAGATCTTCATTCATCTTCTATTTTTGTATTTAAATCCTTAATAAAAACTTTCAACATGTATAGATTTCACATATGGTGTCCAAATCTGGTGTTTCTTTTTTTCTGAATTCTTTGAAAACAGTACCTACCACGTGCACTCAATTGCATCGTCGTAATAGAATCTGATTTTCCAGCGTTTTACAAACTCATGTACCTTTTATTGTCCACAAATTTATAACTCCCCAATTTACCTGTATTATTGCAACGTGTTGTTTGTGTGTAAGCACAACCTACACCTCCATCCACACAATAGTTAAGTTGTGCATAAACATGAATCCAACAGTTGGGTATGATGGTCTTCCCTTTAGTTTCACTTGAGTGACCTTGTAGATATGTTGATCGATGGTAGCTAGTGCTCCCACCCACACAATCATGAATATAATTCACTATAATTTGTGCAATAGGTGTACATATGCCGGTTAGATTTGTAAAATAACTCAACGACACCAAAGCATTGGTTCAAATTCGCCAAAAATGCAAAAAATATCACTTCTTGTGTCATCTTTGTATGATAGCGTAAAGCTTTGTGCCTCCGACGGGTGCACTAGTGGGCCCGTGGACCGGCAGTTTCCTCCACCAATGGCACCTCGCGCGTGACGCACAATAACGAGGAAGCGTATTCCAATCGAGCGCGTTCGGTCGTGTGGCACACAGGTGGGACCCACATGTCGACGCCGATCCCATGATCAGTTGTTGCTCATATCTTCATTCATCTTCTATTTTTGTATTTAAATCCTTAATAAAAACTTTCAACATGTATAGATTTCACATATGGTGTCCAAATCTGGTGTTTCTTTTTTCTGAATTCGTATGAAAACAATACCTACCACGTGCACTCAATTGCATCGTCGTAATATAATCTGATTTTCCAGCGTTTTACAAACTCATGTACCTTTTATTATTCACAAATTTATAACTCCCGAATTTACCTGTATTATTGCAATGTGTTGTATGTGTGTAAGCACAACCTACACCTCCATCCACACAAGAGTTAAGTTGCTCATTAACATGAATCCAACAGTTGGGTATGATGGTCTTCCCTTTAGTTTCACTTGAGTGACCACGTAGATATGTTGATCGATGGTAGCTAGTGCTCCCACCCACACACTCATGAATATAATTCACTATAATTTGTACAACGGGTGTACATATGCTGGTTAGATTTGTAAAATAACTCAACGACACCAAAGCATTGGTTCAAATTCGCAAAGAAAACTTTCAAATTCGCCAAAAATGCAAAAAATATCACTTCTTGCGTCATCTCTGTATGAAAGCGTAAAGCTTTATGCCTCCGATGGGTGGCACTAGTGGGCCTGTGGACCGACAGTTTCCTCCACCGGTGGCACCTCGCGCGCGACGCACGATAACGAGGAAGCGTATTCCAATCGAGCGCGTTCGGTCGTGGCACACAGGTGGGACCCACATGTCGACGCCGATCCCATGATTAGTTGTTGCTCAGATCTTCATTCATCTTCTATTTTTGTATTTAAATCCTTAATAAAAACTTTCAACATGTATAGATTTCACATATGGTGTCCAAATCTAGTGTTTCTTTTTTCTGAATTCGTACGAAAACAATACCTACCACTTGCACTCAATTGCATCGTCGTAATAGAATCTGATTTTCCAGCGTTTTACAAACTCATGTACCTTTTATTGTCCACAAACTTATAACTCCCCAATTTACCTATAATATTGCAATGTGTCGTTTGTGTGTAAGCACAGCCTACACCTCCATCCACACAAGAGTTAAGTTGCGCATTAACATGGATCCCACAGTTGGGTATGATGGTCTTCCCTTTAGTTTCACTTGGGTGACCATGTAGATATGTTGATCGATGGTAGCTAGTGCTCCCACCCACACACTCATGAATATAATTCACTATAATTTGTACAAGGGGTGTGCATATGTTGGTTAGATTTGTAAAATAACTCAATGACACCAAAGCATGAGTTCAAATTCGCAAAGAAAACATTCAAATTCGCCAAAAAATGCACCTTTTATTGTTCACAAACGTATAACTCCCCAATTTACTTGTACATATTATTGCAATGTGTTGTTTGTGTGTAAGCACAACCTACACCTCCATCCACACAAGAGTAAATTTGCACGTTAACATGGATTCCACAGTTGTGTATGATTGTCTACCCTTTAGTTTGACTTGGTGACCATGTATATGTTGTTGAGATGGTAGCTAGTGCTCCCACCCACACACTCATGAATACAATTCACTATAATTTGTACAAGGGGTGTGCATATCCAGGATGGATTTGAAAAATAACTCAACGACACCAAAGCATGGGTTCAAATTTGCAAAGAAAACATTCAAATTTGCCAAAACTGCGAAAAATATCACTTCTTGCATCATCTCTGTATGAAAGCGTAAAGCTTTGTGCCTCTGACGGGTGGGACTGATGGACCTGTGGACAGGCTGTTTCCTCCACCGGCGGCACCTCAGCGCGCGACACGCGATAACGAGGAAGCAGTATTCCAATCGAGCGCGTTCGGTCGTGTGGCACACAGGTGGGACCCACATGTCGGCGTCAATCCCATGATCAGTTGTTACTCAGATCTTCATTCATCTTCTATTTCTGTATTTAAATCCTTAATAAAAACTTCAACATGTATAGATTTCACATATGGTGTCCAAATCTGGTGTTTCTTTGTTCAGAATTCATATGAAAACAATACCTATCCACGTGCACTCAATTGCATCGTCGTAATAGAATCTGATTTTCCATCGTTTTATAAACTCATGTACCTTTTATTGTCACAAACTTATAACTCCCCAATTTACCTGTATTATTGCAATGTGTTGTTTATGTGTAAGCACAACTACACCTCCATCCACACAAGAGTAAGTTGCGCATTAACATGGATCCCACAGTTGGGTATGATGGTCTTCCCTTTAGTTTCACTTGAGTGACCTATGTAGATATGTTGATCGATGGTAGCTAGTGCTCCCACCCACACACTCAGGAATATAATTCACTATAATTTGTACAAGGGGTGTGTATATGCTGGTTAGATTTGTATAATAACTCAATGACACCAAAGCATGAGTTCAAGTTCGCAAAGAAAACATTCAATTTTGCCAAAAATGCACCTTTTATTGTTCACAAACGTATAACTCCCCAATTTACCTGTACATATTATTGCAATGTGTTGTTTGTGTGTAAGCACAACCTACACCTCCATCCACACAAGAGTAAATTTACACGTTAACATGGATTCCACAGTTGTGTATGATGGTCTACCCTTTAGTTTGACTTGGTGACCATGTATATGTTGTTGAGATGGTAGCTAGTGCTCCCACCCACACACTCACGAATACAATTCACTATAATTTGTACAAGGGGTGTGCATATCCAGGTTCGATTTGAAAAATAACTCAACGACACCAAAGCATGGGTTCAAAATTGCAAAGAAAACATTCAAATTCGCCAAAAATGCAAAAAATATCACTTCTTGCGTCATCTCTGTATGAAAGCGTAAAGCTTTGTGCCTCTGATGGGTGGGACTGATGGACCTGTGGACAGGCGGTTTCCTCCACCGGCGGCACCTCACGCGCGACGCGCGATAACGAGGAAGCGTATTCCAATCGAGCGCGTTCGGTCGTGTGGCACACAGGAGGGACCCACATGTCGGCGTCGATCCCATGATCAGTTGTTGCGCAGATCTTCATTCATCTTCTATTTCTGTATTTAAATCCTTAATAAAAACTTTCAACATGTAGAGATTTCACATATGGTGTCCAAATCTGGTTTTTCTTTTTTTTCTGAATTCTTTGAAAACAGTACCTACCACATGCACTCAATTGCATCGTCGTAATAGAATCTGATTTTCCAGCGTTTTACAAAGTCATGTATCTTTTATTGTTCACAAATTTATAACTCCCCAATTTACCTGTATTATTGCAACGTGTTGTTTGTGTGTAAGCACAACCTACACCTCCATCCACACAAGAGTTAAGTTGCGATTTAACATGAATCCAACAGTTGGGTATGATGGTCTTCCCTTTAGTTTCACTTGAGTGACCATGTAGATATGTTGATCGATGGTAGCTAGTGCTCCCACCCACACAATCATGAATATAATTCACTATAATTTGTGCAACGGGTGTACATATGCTGGTTAGATTTGTAAAATAACTCAACGACACCAAAGCATTGGTTCAAATTCGCCAAAAATGCAAAAAATATCACTTCTTGCGTCATCTCTGCATGATAGCGTAAAGCTTTGTGCCTTCGACGGGTGGCACTAGTGGGCCCGTGGACCGGCAGTTTCCTCCACCAGTGGCACCTCGCGTGCGACGCACGATAACGAGGAAGCGTATTCCAATCGAGCGCGTTCGGTCGTGTGGCACACAGGTGGGACCCACATGTCGACGCCGATCCCATGATCAGTTGTTGCTCATATCTTCATTCATCTTCTATTTTTGTATTTAAATCCTTAATAAAAACTTTCAACATGTATAGATTTCACATATGGTGTCCAAATCTGGTGTTTCTTTTTTCTGAATTCGTACGAAAACAATACCTACCACGTGCACTCAATTGCCTCGTCGTAATAGAATCTGATTTTCCAGCGTTTTACAAAATCATGTACCTCTTATTGTTCACAAATTTATAACTCCCCAATTTACCTGTATTATTGCAATGTGTTGTATGTGTGTAAGCACAACCTACACCTCCATCCACACAAGAGTTAAGTTGCGCATTAACATGAATCCAACAGTTAGGTATGATGGTCTTCCCTTTAGTTTCACTTGAGTGCCCACGTAGATATGTTGATTGATGGTAGGTAGTGCTCCCACCCACACACTCATGAATATAATTCACTATAATTTGTACAACGGGTGTACATATGCTAGTTAGATTTGTAAAATAACTCAACGACACCAAAGCATTAGTTCAAATTCGCAAAGAAAACATTCAAATTCGCCAAAAATGCAAAAAATATCACTTCTTGCGTCATCTCTGTATGAAAGCGTAAAGCTTTGTGCCTCCGACGGGTGGCACCAGTGGACCTGTGGACCGGCGGTTTCCTCCACCGGCGGCACCTCGCGCGCGACGCACAATAACGGGGAAGCGTATTCCAATCAAGCGTGTTCGGTCGTGTGGCACACAGGTGGGACCCACATGTCGACGCCCATCCCATGATCAGTTGTTGCTCAGATCTTCATTCATCTTCTATTTTTGTATTTAAATCCTTAACAAAAACTTCCAACATGTAGAGATTTCACATATGGTGTCCAAATCTGGTGTTTCTTTTTTTAGAATTTGTATGAAAACAATACCTACCACGTGCACTCAATTGCATCGTCGTAATAGAATCTGAGTTTCCAGCGTTTTACAAACTCATGTACCCTCTCCCCAATTTACCTGTATTATTGCAATGTGTTGTTTGTGTGTAAGCACAACCTACACCTCCATCCACACAAGAGTTAAGTTGCGCATTAACATGGATCCCACAGTTGGGTATGATGGTCTTCCCTTTAGTTTCACTTGAGTGACCATGTAGATATGTTGGTCGATGGTAGCTAGTGCTCCCACCCACACACTCATGAATATAATTCACTATAATTTGTACAAGGGGTGTGCATATGTTGGTTAGATTTGTAAAATAACTCAACGACACCAAAGCATTGGTTCAAATTCGCATAGAAAACTTTCAAAGTCGCCAAAAATGCAAAAAATATCACTTCTTGCGTCATCTCTGTATGACAGCGTAAAGCTTTATGCCTCCGACGGGTGGAACTAGTGGGCCTGTGGACCGGCAGTTTCCTCCACCGGTGGCACCTCACGCGCGACGCACGATAACGAGGAAGCATATTCCAATCGAGCGCATTCGGTCATGGCACACAGGTGGGACCCACATGTCGACGCCGATCCTATGATTAGTTGTTGCTCAGATCTTCATTCATCTTCTATTTTTGTATTTAAATCCTTAATAAAAACTTTCAACATGTATAGATTTCACATATGGTGTCCAAATCTGGTGTTTCTTTTTTCTGAATTCGTACGAAAACAATACCTACCACTTGCACTCAATTGCATCGTCGTAATAGAATCTGATTTTCCAGCGTTTTACAAACTCATGTACCTTTTATTGTCCACAAACTTATAACTCCCCAATTTACCTGTAATATTGCAATGTGTTGTTTGTGTGTAAGCACAACCTACACCTCCATCCACACAAGAGTTAAGTTGCACATTAACATGGATCCCACAGTTGGGTATAATGGTCTTCCCTTTAGTTTCACTTGGGTGACCATGTAGATATGTTGATCGATCGTAGCTAGTGCTCCCACCCACACACTCATGAATATAATTCACTATAATTTGTACAAGGGGTGTGCATATGTTGGTTAGCTTTGTAAAATAACTCAAGGACACCAAAGCATGAGTTCAAATTCGCAAAGAAAACATTCAAATTCGCCAAAAAATGCACCTTTTATTGTTCACAAACGTATAACTCCCCAATTTACTTGTACATATTATTGCAATGTGTTGTTTGTGTGTAAACACAACCTACACCTCCATCCACACAAAAGTAAATTTGCACGTTAACATGGATTCCACAGTTGGGTATGATGGTCTACCCTTTAGTTTGACTTGGTGACCATGTATATGTTGTTGAGATGGTAGCTAGTGCTACCACCCACACACTCATGAATACAATTCACTATAATTTGTACAAGGGGTGTGCATATCCAGGTTGGATTTGAAAATAACTCAACGACACCAAAGCATGGGTTCAAATTCGCAAAGAAAACATTCAAATTCGCCAAAAATGCAAAAAATATCACTTCTTGCGTCATCTCTGTATGAAAGCGTAAAGCTTTGTGCCTCCAACGGGTGGGACCGGACCTGTGGACAGGCAGTTTCCTCCACCGGCGGCACCTCACGCGCGACGTGCGATAACGAGGAAGCGTATTCCAATCGAGCGCGTTCGGTCGTGTGGCACACAGGTGGGACCCACATGTCGGCGTCGATCCCATGATCAGTTGTTGCTCAGGTCTTGATTCATCTTCTATTTTTGTATTTAAATCCTTAAGAAAAACTTTCAACATGTATAGATTTCACATATGGTGTCCAAATCTGGTGTTTCTTTTTTCTGAATTCGTACTAAAACAATACCTACCATGTGCACTTAATTGCATCGTCGTAATAGAATCTGATTTTCCAGTGTGTTTACAAACTCATGTACCTTTTATTGTTTACTAATTTATAACTCCCCAATTTACCTGTATTATTGCAATGTGTGGTGTTGGGGAAAAGTACGCGGGGCCAACCTGCCAGGGGGTGGACGGCGAAGCGAGGGCCCGGGCCCGCGGGCCTGGTCGGGTCCCGTGGAACCCCGAGGGAGGCAGGGTCCCCCGGGACTCAAGCGCCGCCGGGAGAGCCAGCGGAGGGGGACTGACCTCCGGAGAAGTCTCGATGAGAGAGGAACTTCCCCGAAGCATCGGTTCCCGCCACCAGCACGGAAGACTATCAAAGGAGGGAGGAGTAAGAGGAGGCCCAGACGAAGGACGCCGGGCAAGCCGGAGGAGTCCCGATCGCCCGGGGATCTCCCGGGTGGGTGACGCTCTTTCTGGAGGACGGGGGGAAGCGGAGGACGTCACCCGACACCATCCGTCAGGGGGTGACCTCACGGCGGAAGGACGGCAAGTGCCCCCCACCCCTGCGCGGGGGGGCACGGATGAAGACTATTACCCAATGCCCCCCCCCCCCCGTACCGGCGGGGCCCAGGGGAAATCCTGACACCGTACCGGGGGTACCCTGGTCATATTACGTCTAGAGCTAGGTTCCAGACCGCTATAAATACAGCCCCAGGGCCTTGGAGGCAAGGGCAGAAGCACTCTTGTAAGATAATCTAGTCATTCAGTCCCCTAGAAGCTCTCTAAGGCATCAATCTTGCCTCAGAGCCCCGAACGTACTGTTTGGGCAACTGTAACCACCAACAGTTGGCATCGTCCGCGGGGAACGGTAGTGACTGAGAGCCACAATGGCCCCCGGAAAGGGCCGCAAGGGAAGCAAGGCGCCATCAGGCGATGGCCCCCCGGCAGCGGCGAAGATCATCGCCGCCGCACTTTCGACCCTTACAGAGACGCCCGGGAGACCCGAGGGTCAGCCGACCACAGGCGGGGACGAGGCCCGCCCGGAGCGCGTGGACTTCGATATGCACAGCGGCGACGAGGCAGAGAGCGAGGAAGGACAAGACGACCCCCACTCATCCAGGGAGAGGGAGACCGGAGAGGTCACCGGGCCCGGACGCCGGCCGACCACAAGCGAGCAGCAGGCCAAGGCCACCAAGGAGGAAGCCAGCCAGCTCCAGGCGCGTCTCGAGCTGGCACGGAAGGACGAGGAAGCCCGGGAAGCCGCCAGCAGACAGGCCATCGAAGAAGAGGCTCACCAACGCGAGGAGGGCTACCTGCGCCGAAGAGCCGATGCCATGCGCTGGTCCCGGGAGCTCCGCGCTGAGCTAGAAGCCCTCGAAGCCTCCCGTGGCCAGGAGCGCCAGGGCGTGGGGCAGGGCAACGAAAGGCAGCACAGCCGTCCGAGCCCTGGCAGCCCCGACGATGACGAGCGTTTCTCCCGAAGGCCCCCGGCCCACGACCCCAAGTCTCCCCTGTCCCAGGGGCTGCAAGTGGTGAGCTGGCCCTGCGGTTTCAAGATGCCGCAGATTGTCCCGTATGACGGGAAAACTGACCCCACGGCCTTTGTCATGAGCTTTGAGGCCGCCATACAATCGGTGGGGGGCACGAGACCACCATGGCCAAGAGCTTCGTGATGGCCATCGCCGGGATCGCTCGCACCTGGTACACCACCCTCGAGCCCAGGAAAACCTTCTCCTGGGAACAACTCCGGGAGGCCATGCTGGAGAATTTCTAGGGAAACTACGAGGACCCGGTAACATCAGGCCACCTCTTCTCCATCAAGCAGTGCCATAACGAGACGTTGAGGAGCTTCGTCAGGTGTTTCGTTCACGTCAAATGCCAGCAGTAGGGCTCAGCGACCGGTCAGTCATCGATGCCGCCCGGGAGGGCCTCCTGAACGGCCCGCTGCGGGCCAAGCTCCGGCGGCGCGAACCGAAGACTTTTCGGAGCTCATGAGGAAGCTGGAGGAGTACGCGCGCGCGGAGGATGACGAGCTTCGGGCGCAAGCCTGAAGGGGGAGTGAAGAACACCGGTCATCCAAAGAGCAGAGACCCCGGGAGCCACGCTCGTCCCAAACCAGGGAGCGTGAAGACTCCCGGAAGAGGCGGGACCCTCCTTCCCGACGCTCGTATCGGGAAGTCCATCACGTGGAGAGTTCCCGAGACACCGAGGACTCCAAGGACGACCGAAAGAGGGAGAAGCACTCAGACGATCGCAAGCCTCTGTCCTGCAATGCCAGGCCCCGCCATGACTCGTTGACCAAGGGCGAGTCCTCCCGTCCATACTGCATCATCCACGAGCATCGAGGAGGACACGTCACTCGGGAGTGCCCCACCATAGAGGCCGCCAAAGCCGAGTCCCGGAAGAAAGGAAGTGCTTCGGGGAGGGCGGTCATGCACACCGCACCCAAGTCAGCCAAAACAGGAGCCCCGAGAGGTTCAGCACGTCGTCAGAAGCCATCGCGTGGTACTCCCTATCACCGGGGATCCCAGCAGCACCTCGACTCCAAGCGGCAGCGACGCACCTACGTGCGGGAGGCGCAGCATGTCTCCTCGACATACATGCCCACCCTCCCACAACTTGTTGTCGTGCCCATCACCTTCCACGCTGAGGACTGCAACGCCGCCATCTACCCGCACGGCGACGCCTTCGTCATCGCCGCCAACATCGCCGGCTCGGAGGTACAGAGGGTACTCATCGATGGGGGCAGCTCCGCGGACCTGCTGTTCATCAACGCTTTTGAGCAGATGGGACACTCCCGGTCTCAGCTCACCACCGCTGGAACCCCCTGAAGGGGTTCGAGGGAAGCGCCATCGCCGCGTTGGGGTAGATCACCCTCCCAGTCACCTTTGGCTCCGGAGGATACGCTCGCACCGAAGACATCACCTTCGACGTCGTAAACCTTCCCTACCAGTACAACGCCATCTTCGAGCGACGCCTCCTCAACACCTTCCATGCCATCCCCCATCACGGTTTCCTCTGCATGAAGATGCCAGGCCCCCGAGGCATCATCAAGGTGCTGGGAGATCAGAACACCACGCGTCTCATCGACATCGGGCGAGCCCCGGGCCAACGAGAGGTCAACGAGCTCGCACCAGAAGAAGAAGGCGACCCCACTAGGCCAAGCTCGATACGCTTCATTCCTCGAGCAAGCCCAGAGGGAGCCACAAAGACTATCCCGCTCCGGCCAAAGTGCCCGGAACGCTCCGTCCAAGTCGCGGCAGACCTCCCCGACCAGCTAGAGACATCCTTGGTGGAACTCATCCGAGACTACGTGGACGTGTTCGCATGGACGCCCGCAGACCTCCAGGGCATCGATCGAAGCATCATCGAGCATCACCTCCGCATCGACCCCAAGAAGAAGCCGCAGAAGCAGAAGGTGTGGAAGATGTCCGCAGAACGAAAGGAGGCGGCCAAAGCGGAAGTCCGGAAGCACCACGACGCCCGGGTCATTCGGGAAGTGTTGTACACGGACTGGCTGGCCAACCCCGTGCTGGTGAAAAAGAACAACGGAAAGTGGCGCATGTGCGTCGACTTCACCGACCTCAACAAGGCGTGCCCCAAGGATGACTTTCCCCTGTCACGCATGGACCAGATCGTGGACTCTACGGCGGGCTGCGAGCGGCTTTGTTTTCTCGACGCCCACTTCGGATACCACCAAGTGTGGATGGCCATGGAAGATGAGGTCCACACCAGTTTCATCACTCCGTTCGGGACATACTGCTACGTCTGCATGCCTTTCGGCCTCCGGAACGCAGTCGCCACCTTCGCCAGGCTTGTGCAGATCGTATTCGTGGAGCAAACCGGTCGCGACGTCGAGGCGTACGTCGATGACATAGTCATCAAGAGCCGCCGGGAGCAAGACCTCTACCCCGACGTCCGGGAGACGTTCGACAACCTACGGCGTACGGGTCTACGCCTCAACCCCGAGAAATGAACGTTCGGTGTCCGCTCAGGAAAGCTCTTGGGATACGTCGTGTCGCAGCGAGGAATTGACGCCAATCCCGACAAGATCTGAGCGATCCGAGAAATGGAACCGCCGACGACCACACGCGAAGCACAACGACTGACCGGCAGGCTCGCCGCACTGAGCTGATTCATCGCCCGCTCTGCCGAGCGTAGCCTCCAATTCTTCAAAGTGGGTTCTGACCCATTCCGGTGGACCAAAGAGCAGCAGCGGGCCTTCCGCGACCTTAAGGAGTACCTCGAGCACCCCGAAACCCTGGCCAGCCCCACGCCCGGAGTATCCCTGCTGCTATACATAGCCGCGGCAGACCGCGCCGTGAGCGCGGTGCTTGTCGAGGAGCGCTGGGTCCAAGGGAACGAGACCCAAGTCCCGGTATACTACGTGTCAAAAGCCCTTAGTGCAGCCAGAAGCTGCTACTCCGAGATCGAGAAGATGGCATACGCGGTCGTCATGGCATCCTAGAAGCTGAAGCACTACTTCACCGCCCATCCCATCACCATCCCAACGTCACAACCCCTGCGGGACATATTTGAGAACCGGGAGGCCATCGGAAGGATCGGCAAATGGGCTGCAGAAATCGCCCCTTACACGCTCGTCTTCACCGCCCGGACGGCGATAAAATCCCAAGCCCTGACAGACTTTGTCGCGGACTGGACGCCGACGCCAGGCGTCGACGTGATGGCCGCCCCAGAACCATCGTGGGTGGTGCACCTTGACGGCGCCTAGGGAGCTTCCGGTGCCGGCGCCGCCGCAATCCTGGTCGCTCTGTCGGGACAGGCAATGAGCTACGCCCTACGGCTGGAATTCCCTTGCACCAACAACATCACGGAATACGAGGGCCTAATCCTCACCTTGCAAAAGGCCACGGCATCGGGAGCACGCCGCCTCCTCATCAAAAGCAACTCCCAAGTGGTCACCAGGCAAGTGGAGAAGGAGTTCCACGCCCGGGAGCCCGAGCTGGCGCGATACCTCACGCTCGTCCGGTCACTCGAGAAGAAATTCCAAGGCTTCGCGGCCAACCTGTTGGCGAAAGCCGCAGCCCAGCAGGCGGCCCTGCCCCTGGAAGTCTTCTACACTATCACGCATGAGCCCTCAACTGCGTCTGGGACGGAGCCTACCAGCCGTGAAGTTGCAGCCATCACGAGCGAAGATTGGCGGTCGCCCATACTCGCATTCGTCAGCGGACAATACATGCCCGAGGGGCAGACGGAGGCCAGCCGCATGACACAACGATGCCGAGGGTACAAGATCATCGACGGAACCCTGTACAAGGAGGGGGTATGCGCGCCCTTGCTGCGGTGCGTCGCCCGGAGCGAGGGGCAAGAAATCCTCCTGGAGGTTCACAGCGGCATGTACGGCGCACACTCCTCCGTCAGATCCCTCGTCGGCAAGGTCTTTCGGCAGGGTTTCTACTGGCCCACGGCGCTGCGGGATGCCCAAGACCTGGTCCGCCGGTGCGAAGCATGTCAGCGCATGAGCAAAATGAGCCGCCTCCCCGCCACCGCATTATAGCCTATCGCCCTGAATGGCCACTGGCACGCTAGGCAATTGACATCGTTGGCCCCCTACCCACAGCTCCGGGGGGCTTCCGCTTCGCCGCCGTCGCCGTCAAGTACTTCTCCAAATGGGTGGAAGCCGAGCCACTGACCTCCATCCGGGCGGCAAACCTCATGAAATTCCTCTGGAAAAACATCATCTTCCATTTCGGCATCCCAAGGGAGGTCACCTTTGACAACGGCAAGCAATTCGATTCAGAGCACTTCACCACCTACTGCGCGGAAATGGGCATCAAAGCCTGCTTCGCTTCCGTTTACCACACCCAATCCAACGGTGCATGCAAAAGAGCAAACGGCAGCATCTTCTCCGCTCTCAGCAAGCACATCTACGACGAGCCAAAGGGTACCTGGGTGGAAGAGCTCCCTAACATCCTATGGGCGCATCGTACCACGGTGGCAAGACCAACCGGCTTCACTCCTTTCCGGCTGCTATTCGAAGAAGAGGCCATGACACCTAAAGAAGCTACACACTTGTCTTTCCGGGCAACAAACCCTGCCGGACCAGAGGAGGAGAGCATCGCCAAGGACACGCTGGAGGACACAAGGATGCACGCAGTAGCCAACTTGGAACGCTACCAGTGGGAGACCAAGGCATGGAGGGACAAGCGGATCAAGCCTCGCGCCTTCCTGGCCGGGCATATGGTGCTACGACGATGCCGCAATGCAGAGAACCTGGGGAAGTTCGAAAGCAAGTGGGAAGGCCCCTACATCATCACCGGCAGCAACCGCCCAGGTAGCTACCGACTCGCGTCGACAGAGGGCGAGGAAGATCCGCACACGTGGAACGCCGACCTGCTCATCCGCTACTTCCCCTAAAGAGGGACAACGCCACAACCATCAGCCGGAAGAACCCCGTTTTTCTCCTTTGTTTTTCCGTTTTTCCCGTTTTATTCCCGTTATTTCCCCTGTATCATGTATGCACTGACAAGCAGCAGGGCGGCCATCGCTCGACAAGACTGCCATGGGCTTCGTGCACCCGGTTGTAACATCTCATTTTTTCCCTCGAGAAGTGGGCCATCGGAAGAACAAGTTAGTACGTTATGCACGAAATCCCCCCCCCCCCCAAACAAAGTGTAGCAGCGCACCCTCGATTGAGACATTCCGAGCCACGCACTACAAAGTGCGAAGGGGTGGTGCCACCAGGGAAAACTCCGAGAGGAAGCCGAAGCGCTCCATTGCATGATACACAACCCACGCGCCCGCGTCAAGCCAAGGGCTAACCCCGTGGAGCGGAGCGATGCTCCGGGGGAACCCCAAAGAAAGCCAAAGGGCTGCCCCGCACAGCGCTCGGCGTAAATGCACCCGCCATAGGCTAGGGCTAACCCCGTGGAGCGGAACGATGCTCCGGGAGAACCCCGGAGAAAGCCAAGGGGCAACCCCGTGGAGCGGAACAACGCTCCGGGAGAATCCCGGCGACAGCCTAGGGCTAACCCCGTGGAGCAGAACGGTGCTCCGGGAAAACTTTGGAGAAAGCCAAAGGGCTGCCCCACGCAGCGCTCAGCGTAAAACGCACCCGCAATAGGCTAGGGATAACCCCGTGGAGCGGAGCGATGCTCCGGGGGAACCCCGGAGAAAGCCAAAGGGCTGCCCTCACAAGGCTCGGTGTAAACGCACCCGCCATAGGCTAGGGCTAACCCCGTGGAGCGGAACGATGCTGCGGGATAACCCCGGAGAAAGCCAAGGGGCTGCCCCGCGCAGCGCCCAGTGCAAACGCATCCGCAATAGGCTAGGGCTAGCCCCGTGGAGCGGAACGATGCTCCGGGACAACCCCTGAGTAAGCCTAAGAGCTGCCCCGCCCGGCGCTCACCGCAAACGCCCCGCCGAGCAGGACGAGGGCCAGCCCCGTGGAGCGGAATGGTGCTCCGGGAGAGTACCGGCCACAGCCAAGGGGCCGCCACGCATGGCGCGCATCGAGAACGCACCTGCAACAGGCTAGGGCTAATCCTGTGGAGCGAAACGATGCTCCGGGACAACCCCAAAGCGCATCGTGAACGCACCAACAATGGCTAGGGCTAGCCTCGCGGAGTGGAACAGTGCCCCAGAAGAGACCCCGCGGAGAGAAAAGACCCAATCGACCAAACCAACAAAACTTTATTAAAATGGAGTCCCTTTTCGGAACGGGTTACAAAGATCGACAAATAACGCAACGGCGACACGACTAGGGCGAGGGATACAAGTCGTCACGATCGAGGTAGTCTAGGAACCGCCGGCGACGACGACGACCACCGAAGCCCCGAGGACTGTGAGGCGCACGAGAAGATGTAGCAGCACCAGGAGGACGCCGAGACGAGCTAGCCCGGGGACCAACACAAACGGGGGAGCCAAGGTTCACACAGAGCGCCTCCAGGACGGCCTGCTGAATACGAACCGGGTCAGCCACACAAGTGGCCTCCTCCTGCACCACCTGCCGGGCATACGCCGCATCCTCGGCAACGCGAGGATCCTCCGGCAGGCGGGTCTCCACAGCATTGTCGCCAAATGGCGTCCAGTGGAAGGACGACTCGGAGGAGCCGGACTCCTCTGATAGAGCTTTGTCTTTTCCTCAGGAACGCTACAGGACCTACGACAGACGTAACATAGTAAGTGCAAAAGTTTTGAACCGGAAGGGCCAGGAGGGGAGGACGAGGGGACGAGACGAGACCGTCATCGCCCCCGCGCTATAAAGAAATCGACATGTCCATCCTGGAACAAAACTTCCCGCTCTCTTTTCATTAATGGAACAGAAACACATCAAGAGGAGGGCTACGAGCTCACACCTTAGAGGTGGAGGGCGAAGGAAAAGGAGATTCCTCGGGAGTGACGGATCGGCCCTCCTCAGGCCCAACAACCGGATCGCCCCCGAGGTCGGCCGGCGACCCGTCAGGCACAACAACCGGATCGCCCAGGGGTCGACCGGCGACCCGTCAGGCAAAGAGGCGGAGCCCCGGGCGGAAGGCCCAGAAGGCACGTCAGAGGCACAGTTGGGAGAACCCCTCCCCGAGCACTCCAAAAGGCGGAGCATGTCCGAACGAAGTCAGAGAATTCGACTTCAGGGTGGCGCTGGGGGCCGATGGGGGGTGAGTGAGACTCCAACCACTCCGACCATTCCCGGAGGAAGGTTCCCTGAATCATCACCCCCTCTGACAGGGCGACTAGGGGAAAAACGTCAAGCGGCAACTCGCCCCGCCTCGGGCGGGCTAAACCTGCAGTTTTGGCCCGCGGAAAGCGGCGGGGAGGAAGGCCTCGCATCGCGGCAGCCTTCCGGAAGGGCCTCAACGGCTGGCATAGAAAGGAGGAACTTCAGAATTATATTCATGAAGGCCCCTTCCGGAGGCCCCAGCAGGCGGGAGGGGAACAAAATTTGACAGGGGAGTTAAGGAGCTGGCCCACCCGCGCTCGGAAAGACATCAAAATAAAGGCTACAAAAGCTAAGGACCAAAAGCCACAAAGTCGACGACGCCCCCGAAGGTGGGGAGGAAGAGCCGACGCGGAGACATCACACCTGAGCCGACGAGCGCGCCCCATCCTCGACGCCAGCTGCAGCCTCGTCCCGCCTGCCATCTCCCGTCGGGGCAGCCAGGGCCTCAGGGCTAAGCCCCTCGGCCACCATGGCCATGGTTTCCGTCTCGACTCGAGCTATCTCCCGGGCCATAGCATCGCCCCGGGACAGCCAGAAGTCCCCCATGACCCGCGAGGCGGCCTTCACGCTCCTGGTCTGGTCGAGGAAGGCGGCAGGGTCGGAGGGAAGCTCCGGAATCTTCTCCCGGAGGTCGCGCATCTTGGCCCTCACCTCCTCCGGGCCAGCTTCGAGGTAGGACATGGCCAGCAGGGCGCTCCGCCAAGCAGTCTGGGCGCTGACCTGGGCCAAGCCCATCGCCGCCGGCTCGACGCACTGGAACCCATGCAGTAGCCAGTCGAGGCTCCCACGCGCATCCGCTGGGGAATGAGCCGGTGGAGAAACGGCCACACCCATGCCGGTCAACGCTCCCGACAGCAACTGCACCGCCTGCCACCCCACCTCGGCCTGAGCCTGGACCTGTTCCTTCAGCACCGTGACACGGGCCCAGAGATCGACGCCTGCCTGTCTCAGCTCCTGCACATCCTCGGCAGCCTCCGCCCGACGAGCCTCCGAAGAAGCAGCCTCGGCCTCGGCAGCTTCCTTGGCCCTGCCGGCCTCGGCGAGGGCAGCCACCAGCTCCTCCACCTGGGACCCGAGCGCAGGGCCCCCGGAAGACGAGCCCCCCTTTGGGAGGTCCTGCGCTAGAAGGGCAACCTGAAAAAGAGACAGAAGAGGAGACTAAGGATGAGTAGACCGGATGGACCCAAAGGGAAGACCAACCACTGGAGCCAGAGAGGAGTCACCTGCACGCCCAGGGCGGCAAGGCCCTCCCGAACGTCATTGGTCGGAAGCTGCTGGAGGACGCCCTCGACAGCAGGAAGGAGGAGGCGGGAGCTCATGTTGGCCAACAGCTCCCGGGGGGCCGGAAGGCCCAAAAGGTCGTCGGGACTCATGGGCGCCTGACCAAGGGAGGGGCAGGAAAACAGGCCCTAGCCCCTTCCCAGCGTGCGGGGCGGGGAGCCAGCCCCCAGGTCTTGGCCCTCGAGGTCGACCGTCGCCGCCACCGGAGAGGGAGATTGCAAAGGAGGCGCATCCCGCCCAAAACCTGCAAGATCAAAGGACGGCGTCTCATGCGAGCATCGACGAGGGAAGGGCGCGAGGCCAGGAAAAACGGAGGAGGAGGAAGACCGAGGGGACCAATCGGGAAGCGGCTCCTCCTCTTCGCTGTCAGACTCGGCCAGGAGACCGGGGCAGCGGAAGCTCGATAACTTACCCCCCGCCCCGGGAGCGGGGCCCCTCCGAGACGAACTCGGAGCGGAGGTCAGGAACGATGCGCGAAGGGGGGACGTCACGATCGGGGGGAGACGCTCTGGATTGGGGAGGGGGAGAAGGAGGAATTGCCGCGTCTCCAACATCAGAGTCCTGATCCTCCTCGGAATCCTCCACCTAGGCCGGCCGCCCCGGCGCGCCCCCGGTGGCGGCCGTGGCGCCCCTCCCCCGGCGCTGCCCTTTCGGGGGTTTTTCGGCGGGAGCGGGGCGCTCCAGCATTGGCTAACCCCGGAGGGCGAAGATGCGGTTAGTCCAGGGGCTCAGCACCATCGCCATCCGAGACCGGTACTACATGAGCTGGTACGGCCCCAGCAGCACCACGGCCTTCGCCTCAACCTCCGCCAGGGAAAGGTCTGCCGGGAGCCAGAAAGAGGGGTCTGCAGAAAGACATAGTAGCTCCCGATCTTCGCGGCGCCCCAACTCACCCGGGAGTGTCCACTTGAATGAGGACCGAAAGGAGGTCTCGCCGGAGCTTGACCTCCGGATCACCGAATCCTTGGGGTCCCGCTTCTCCACCGGGAAGTTCCAGCCTTTGGCCAAGGGCCAAACCCCTGCCGCCAGGAACTCCTCCATGAGGTCCCGCATGATGAAGCGCCGGGAGATCGACGCCATCAAGTTGATGTCGCTCCGGAGGGTGTTGTCTATCGGGATGGAAGGAAGGGAGACGAACTCTGGCTCCTTGCACTGCGAGCGGAGGGGGCAGTTGGCCGGGAGTTTCTGGTAGAACCAGCGCTCCAGCCACCGGGCTTCCCTTTTCTCCTTGTAGGCCTTCGCTGGGAGCACGGCCCCCTCCCGGGGGTTGAAGAAGACTTGCCCGAAGCACACCTCCTTCCTCTCCCCGTCGAAGAGCCAGTACTTCTTCCGGATGGCTGTCTGGTGGAGGTGGGCAAACGCCCGGGAAGAGGGAGCCGCCCCCTCCGCCCGGTACGCCCACTCGAACATGCTCAGGCGCACAAAGGAGTTGGGGGAGACGTGCTGGACTTCGAGGCGGAAGTGCCCCAGAGTGGATACCAGGAAGTCGGAGCACGAGAATCGCAGGCCGCATTCCAGCTGCTCCATGAAAACCACCACCTCCCCCGGCCCTGGCGTGGGGAGTGTCTCAGCCCCGGGGGACGAACGAGAGCCCGGTCGGAGACCAACCCATGCTCGTGGGGAACGTCCAGGTATTCATCGTCGACGGTGCTCTTCGGGAGCCGTCGGGTCTGCGGGACCTCTGAACGGGCCCGCTTGGCGTCGGAAGGCTCAACAACGTACGAGATGCCACGTTTGGGAGCCATTGGAGTGTGCGAGAGGGCCGAGGGGCAGAAGGCTCGTGGCGGCAAGGAAGGCGACGGGAGGCTCAAACCCTAGAAGGTGGCAGGGATGAAGGCGACAGCGCAAAAGGCGACGGTGAGTTTGAACCCTAAAGGGAGGCGGGATCCTCTCCCGGCCCCCCCAGGCCTGCCCTTATATAGGACTGAAGGGGGGGATGGGGCGCGGAGGGCGCCCTAGGCCGCCCTCGTTCCTCATGCCGCGGCCGTTGGTAGGCCCGCAGGTAGTCTTGTGGGAGTATGCCACATGGCGCGACCCCGCGCCCGAGGCAGCCCACCGATACGCGAAGATGAAGGGAGGGTGGGCCCGGTCCCACCCTTTTCGGGCCCCGAGCCGTTTTTCCCTCTTTCTTCTTCCCCCAAGCAGCGCGTGTCCCAAGGATGGAACAGGAGGAAAGCACTGAAGTGGGGAGAGGAAAGCGGCTTGAGAACCCGTTTTCCCTCTTATCAACCTGGCGGAACCTTCTGGGCCCCCACGTCCTTTGTTTTTTCCACGACTGAAGGATCTCCGCGCCGGCCCTCACCCCCGGAGGCTGCTGCTCCGCCCTTACTGTTCTCAGGGGGCTGCACCACCGGAAAGGGGTGCACCCCTCCGAGAAAGGGCTACTGTTGGGGAAAAGTACACAGGGCCAACCCACCAGGGGGTGGACGGCGAAGGGAGGGCCCAGGCCCGCGGGCCTGGTCGGGTCCCCGACGGAACCCCGGGGGAGGCAGGGTCCCCCGGGACTCAAGCGCCGCCGGGAGAGCCAGCGGAGGGGGACCGGCCTCCGCAGAAGTCCCGATGAGAGAGGAACTTCCCCGGAGCATCGGTTCCCTCCACCAGCACGGAAGACTATCAAAGGAGGGAGGAGTAAGAGGAGGCCCAGACGAAGGACGCCGGGCAAGCCGGAGGAGTCCCGATCGCCCGGGGCTCTCCCGGGTGGGTGACGCTCTTTCCGGAGGAGGACAGGGGGAAAGCGGAGGACGTCACCCGACACCATCCATTAGGCGGTGAGCTCACGGCAGAAGGACGGCAAGGTCCCCCCACCATTGCGCGGGGGGCACGGATGAACACTATTACCCAATGCCCCCCCCCCCTACCGGCGGGGCCCAGGGGAAATCTCGACACCGTACCGGGGGTACCCTGGTCATATTACGTCTAGAGCTAGGCTCCAGACCGCTATAAATATAGCCCTAGGGCCTTGGAGGCAAGGGCAGAATCACTCTTGTAAGATTATCTAGTCACTCAGTCGCCTAGAAGCTCTCTAAGGCATCGATCTTGCCTCAGAGCCCCGAACGTACTGTTTGGGCAATTGTAACCACCAGCATGTGGTTTGTGTGTAAGCACAACCTACACCTCTATCCACACAAGAGTTAAGTTGTGCATTAACATGAATCCAACAGTTTGGTATGACGGTCTTCCCTTTAGTTTCACTTGAGTGACCATGTAGATATGTTGATCGATGGTAGCTAGTGCTCCCACCCACACACTCGTGAATAAAATTGACTATAATTTGTACAAGGGGTGTGCATATCTAGGTTGGATTTGAAAAATCACTCAACGGCACCAAAGCATGGGTTCAAATTCGCAAAGAAAACATTAAAATTCGCCAAAAATGCAAAAAATATCACTTTTGCGTCATCTCTGTATGAAAGCGTAAAGCTTTGTGCCTCCGACGGGTGGGACCGGTGGACCTAGGGACAGGCGGTTTCCTCCACCGGCGGCACCTCGCGCGTGACTCACGATAACGAGGAAGCGTATTCCAATCGAGCGCGTTCGGTCGTGTGGCACACAGGTGGGACCCACATGTCGACGCCGATCCCATGATCAGTTGTTGCTCAAATCTTCATTCATCTTCTATTTTTGTATTTAAATCCTTAACAAAAACTTCCAACATGTATAGATTTCACATACGGTGTCCAAATCTGGTGTTTCTTTTTTCCGAATTCGTACGAAAACAATACCTACCACGTGCACTCAATTGTATCGTCGTAATAGAATCTGATTTTCCAGTGTTTTACAAACTCATGTACCTTTTATTGTTCACAAACTTATAACTCCCTAATTTACCTGTATTATTGCAATGTGTTGTTTGTGCGTAAGCACAACCTACACCTCCATCAACACAAGAGTTCAAATTGGCAAAGAAAACATTCAAATTCGTCAAAAATGCACATTTTATTGTTCACAAACTTATAACTCCCCAATTTACCGGTACGTATTATTGCAATGTGTTGTTTGTGTGTAAGCACAACCTACACCTCCATCCACACAAGAGTAAATTTGCACGTAGGATTAGGCATACATTAACTAGAGCTCATGGTAATGTAGAATAGCGGTACTATAGCGTCCATAAAAAATCTGTTCCTTCAGCAGGGCATTAAACTATCAATAAATAAAAACACCCGACCCGGCCGTTCGTACCCCCATCGAAGGGACGACGTGCGGCCATGCCTTCTTGGGGTTAATAACAAGTCGATTCCATCCTTATTTCCTTTCGTCTTGTTTTTGTTCTCTGTTTTGAAAGATGGGGGAAACCGCCCGCGCGAACATATTAACGCATTTTCGAACAAAAACAAAAGGTCTTTGGCCCACACCCAGGCAAAGCGTCACCACCGAGGCCACGCTTGTTGGTTCTTGCCAAGATCTAGCTCTTAAATCGTGTCAATACCCGACCCTCAATTAAAAGCACACGACAACAAAAACAAGATCGAAGGGAACTTTTTATTTAAAGAGAAGTGGCCAACGAATGGCCATATACAATAATCAAGATACAAACCACCACCAGGCAGCCACAGCGGCAGTCGAGCATGCCCTACGCCTAAAACTAGACATGACAATGCTTGCACCGAGCATCGCAAGCATTCCTCTAGCATCAGGTCGTAGGCGCCCGACCACCTCCTTGCGGAGGTGGTGAGGCTCTATTTTGCTGATTCTCCTCGGTCGCCCCCTTCTAGGGTGCCGAGGTGATCCAGCAGACACCGCAACCCGTCTTCCCCCTCATTGTCGACAAAACCTCCGGCACAGCGCCAGGCGGACAAAGGCCCGTCAAATGCAACCAGGGCGCCTGACCTCTGGGCCAGGGCCTCTGACACTCCAGCACGCCTTCGTCAACTTCGTGCACACACAAGGGCCACAGCTCGAAGTCCATGGACAGCGCCATCCATTGGACCTAGAGCAGGGCCCCTACATGCCCCGGTTAGAGCAATGGACCAGCCATCTCCTCAAAAGGCGCTAACCACTGAGGAGAGCCAGTCGAAGGCCCCCAGAGTCATGCCAAATCCTAACCGAATGCGGCATGGAAGACATGAGGGTCCCAGCTCCGTAGCCTCCTCCCCCTCCGCTCGCAAGCATCCCTCTAGCACCAACTTACAAAACTGCGACCAAGAAACTCTGGTGGACGGCCCTGCAGCCGACCCTTTCTTATGAAGCTTACTCTCATGGCAAGAAGACTGGACGCTGGTGTGCCCAGCCAAGCACCCGGTCCTCGCCTTTTATAGCCACACGAGATGTACGCTTACCTTGCCCGGTAAAAACTGCTAGCCTTGTGACCTCCACACAAGAAGCGCAAAAGTCCAAAGACCTCAACGGTCCGCGAGAAAGGCTCTGACTACTGACGCCGCTGGGTACTCCCTCCGTCTCACAATATAATCACTTTTTGATTTTTGTGCATCATGTTTGACCATCCGTATAATTCAAAATTTTAGTAAATATATTATTTATTTTATAATGACTTGTTTTACCATTAGTTATACTTTAAGTATGACTTATTTGTTTTTATATTTTTATAAATTTTTTGAATAAGAGGGATGATCAAACGTGATGTCTAAAAGTCAACAAATGCTTACATTGTGAGACGGAGGGAGTAGCAAAAGGGCGGCCGGACGGGAATTAATGATGGATGCGATCAATGGAAGAAATGTTGTGACGGTTGTTGAGTGGAGCGGAGGGTCGGAGGGGAATTTGACCACATGCATGTATATGTTGAGATGGTAGTGCTCCCACCCACACTCATGAATACAATTCACTATAATTTGTGCAAGGGGTGTGCACATGCAGGTTGGATTTGTAAAATAACTCAATGACACCAAAGCATGAGTTCAAATTCGGAAAGAAAACATTCAAATTCGCCAAAAATGCAACTTTTATTGTTCACAAACTTATAACTCCCCAATTTAGCTGTACGTATTATTGCAATGTGTTGTTTGTGTAATCAAAGGGTGGAAATTTTTGTGGAAACTGTAAATACCTTTTGTGTGGTTGAGAAGCTCGGATCAAATATCTTGCAGTATGATGAAGCCGGTTCACAGAAGAGATGTTGTGACCACTCGGCCCACCAATTCTTTAAGGCTGATGTAGCTATAGAGGTGATGCCCACCAACTTCCATGTATCAAGATCGGACTTGTCTAGATCGGGGACTCGGTCTAAAAGACGGCAGAAAGCAAGACCGTTTTCAACGTTGGTTCGATATGCAATCGAATCGGCAAAGTATAGCTTGATTGGGGCTTGGACGAAACCCAATTGCCTGGCCATCACAGAAGGGTAGTAGAATTCATAGGTGTGTTCGTCACAAGCTACTCGGAGAATATTCGGACGGATCATTTCTTTAAAGATCAATTTCATGCTGTCGTCCGATAAGACCGAGTCCAGTTGAAAAATGATCGGATTTTCAAAGGAATTGTTGGGGTCTTCATAAGCAAACCAGATCAGAGCCGACTTGCTAAGGCCATTGTAGAAACAATTGAAGTACGCGGCCAACCGATTCGGAGACATTTTGTCGCCGTCAAGGACTGCAGCTGCTTCCCCAAAGGATGTGCATCAACGAGGGATGATCTTGTTCCCTTCTGTCTGATCCGATGGAAAGCTTTGATTGAAAAGATCTACCTTCCAGGCCTTGTGCATGTGCAGGTTTAACCATAGGTTTATAAACCACCAGGGGCCACTGAGGCAGGAAATCGGTTCTCCTTTCCTCAACCGAATTGATACCTCGTGGAGCAGTTGGTAGACCGATCCGAGAAGATACTTGCCCAAAGGGAGGAGATTGCCCGATGCCAGATACTCGGCCACTTTCTGGTATTTGACGCAAGGGGCAAAAGCTTTTCCACAGCATACAAATTTTTCCAGCCACATCAGAAGGAAGGCTGAGTATTCCTTATGGTCGATCGGTCCTTGGCTCTTTGAATAAGTAGAGATATAATCTTTCCATCCTATCTTGGCCACCGTGATGATATGACTGGGTTTAGTGAGATTGTCGAATTTAGTTGTTGAGGTTATGTTCAGACCTGTCAACATAACTACATCAAGGAGGGTAGGCGCCATCGGACCATGGCCGAAAAGAAATGCATTCAGAGCATCGGATCAGAGCATTGGCCGATTTGATAGGTTTCCCAATCGGCTCGCTTGCTACTCATACGGAGATACCAGTTCCTCCATCCTGAGATTACTATTGGCCAAGATCTAAAGGCATCTTTCCATGGGGAGAGGGGATCCGACAGCTGCTTAAAGGGAAGGCGATTGGTTTCAAGGTTGATGAAATCGGTTGGATCTTCATTGGCAATCGGACCCAAAATGAATAAACCAGGAGTCACTGGAATAGGGATTGTGATTTCATTCACAGGTGCCTAGAGAAAAGGTGAGATAAAGAAATTTAAATCTGTAAAAAGTATGGGAGAGCTTTTGGGGAAGATGAAGAACAGCGAAGAACGGAAGGAAAAGAGTTGAGATCTATTACCTGAGGGGCGGAGGAGCTTGAAGCCATTGCAACTTGCAGAGTTGAGGAGTTCGCCTGAAGGAAGTTGATGAGGTTGAGAAGCGGCAGGGACCGGTCGCCTGTGAATCTCCTTGAGACTTGCGCTTGAGAACTGTTGAAATGGCGGCGATTGTGAAGATGAAACGGCGGCTGAAGGAAGGAGGAAGAGGTGAAGTATTTATAAGCCTTGCCTGCAGGGGTAAATGAGAGATTTCGCATGGTCAGGTAAAAATTAGGGTTTCGTGAGAAACGGTAACAAATTGAAAGGGCCCGAGAATTTTGAGATAATATGGACATTTTATCCCGAAACTGGGGGGCATGTGTTGACGACGATTTTTGACACGTGTCAGAGTCGGCGCCTTGAAGGAATTTCATTGAAGATTGAGTTAAAATTGAAGATATTGTTCTGATTGGATTTGTTTCCATAAAGAAGAGTCAGTATCGGACTCAAGACTTCAGAATCGGATCAGACTCAGAAGAATGGATTGAAGGCGTCGCGAGCTTTGGGCTGAAGTGGGCCGTAATGGGCTGGCCTTTTTATTGTTATTTAGAGTCTTAGTTGAAGTAGTTTCTTTCTTTTGTGTCAAGTTTGTTCATGTCATGATCGACTAGGAGTCTATAATTCCAGGGTATAAATATAAGCACTGAGGGTCGTGGAGAGGTTACGAACACATCAATACACAAACTTTTACTACTTGCATCTACTTTTCGCAATTTACTTTCGAGTCGGCGACTTCGTCAAGTTTTTTTTCTCTTTCACGAGTTCTCTTGAGCTAGTCAAGGCGATCCAGATCTCCAAGGCTTGCTCATGAGTTCCGCTTCTACTCAGTAACATCTAAGCTTTAGCATCGGGCACATCGCTGTTGCTTCGTTTAGATTTATTCGACAGTTATCGATATTTGCTAGATGTTCAAGTTTATTCTTGTTGTTTTAGCTTTTATCACCACTTATCCAGCTTAGAATTCTATCTAATCGGCTTTGTCAAAGTATTAAACCTGAAATCTACTTAATAGCTGATTAGTTTAATTCTAAGTGTTGTTTTACTAAGCTGTATCGGATCACTTTACGGTTGTCTCCTACTGCTTAGTCATTGTTGGCACTCCTTAGCCTAACTAAATCCGCAAGCGCACGGAGTACGATGTAGCCTTTCACCAGGGGAGTAAGAACCTGGATATCGAATCCAAGGAACGGTAGACGCAAGGTAAGCGGGTAGAGAGCTTGACTTTAGTTAGCTACTCGTTACCCAGACAAACTATCTAAATCTAATCTGATCTGCTTCGACGGCTAGAACGGGAAGAACTCAGAACGGGATGAGAGAGGACTGTCACCACCTGCCGCCTACCACTGCAGTTCCGTGGGGTGCAACACAACCTGAGGTGGCTAGCCAGCACAGGCACCACGCCTAAGCTTTCAGCCACTGACCTCCACCCAACGCGAAGGGCTATAGAGGAAACCCCAAACAAGAGTCGCTGTCACTCGCGCAGACTCAGGTACCCGCAGATCAAATATATAAGATAACTTGCTGAAAAGTAAGTTGAAAACTAGCGAGGTACTAAAGGCAAGAGATCGAGGACTTACTGAAGATAACTCTTCAATATATTCCTCGGGGGCGGAAATGTTGAGACAAGACCGAGGAAGAAATCCTGGACTCCCTCTACAAAGCTCGGCTGTCGCCCGAGCAACTCACCCACTCTCTCCCTACTCTAACTCTAAAGATGAGAGCAAAATCACTAAGCTACTCTTCTCTCCTTTGGATGGTGTCTTGAATTGGGGTGAAGGGTGCCATTTATAGCCTCCCAAGGGTAGAAGTCGGCGTAGTTGTCACGCACACCTCCTGCTTAGCATCCACGCGAAGGGGGAAGTGTGGATGTCATGGTGGTAGGCCGGTCGGCCTCATCTAGGCCGGCCGGCCTGGCCTTGGTGCCATGTGGCACCGACCTTTGCAGGGACGGCCTGGATGATGTCCTGAAGTCGGTAGTTGTTTCGTTCGGTTAAAGCTATCCAAGAATCCTAGGTTGTGGGCCCTTCAATCCATGCTAATCCCACTCTAGGCCTTCCGGGTATTTTGATCAAACCAACATCAAATCCATGGCTCATGTTCATCCTTGATAAGTTTGTAACCTTGTGGATCAATGACATGGCCAGAAGATGGGGAAGGGGACCGGTCGGCCTAGTCTAGGCCGGCCGGCCTGGCCCTGTGCCCAATTTGCTTCATCTTTTGCTTGATTGCTCCTGCACTCACAAATTATACAAAACTTGTGGAACTCATAAGAAATAACCAATTTTACTTTGTTGTGAGCAAGATGAGCCTGAAATATGACGGAATGTTGGTGGCGAAATCGTATCGTAATGACCACCAACAGTCATCAATCGGCTTTCAGCTGTTTGACTATCGGAATTGGCTCCCCGTGTTGTTTCATTACCTATCGGAATCGGTCTTATCACATTCGATTTCACTAATGAGAGAATCAAATATGGGGGTTGTGGGGACCCCTTGGCAGGACGTCCCTCGATCACCCGTATCAGTCCCTGGATCAGTACGCTGATACGGATTTCGACACAGATTAGTGTCAGAAGCAGTAAATAACGTATAAGTTAAATATTTACATCGATTTAGCTAGCGGAGGGCGGCGGGCACTCGTTTGCCACCGGGGTGGGTGGCAGCACCATATCGCCCTGGAACTTAACCCTGTACGACAATGAAAGCAAGAGTGAGTATTCATGATTGAATACCCAGCAAATCCCACAAATTCAATAATATAATTAAATAAATTAAAAGAATATAAATGTTGGGCCTGGAGGGGCATTTCCTCCCTGCCAGTCCTGACACTATAACCCGAACCCAGTCATCGGCGCTCCTGCCATCCGGGTTCTCCATGCAATAAAGTAAATCTAATCAGTGAGGGCTTTGACCATATCGGCTCTATGCCGAGAGCTGCGGCTATCCAGATAGATTTTTCACTCTGCAGAGGTTGTACTTATCTACCACGCATCCGATCAGTCCCAACTATTATGGCGCCTAGCGCTAGACAGCCAATCACTAGCTCTGTCCACGGGTGCTGCTGGGGCCTAAACAGGGATCGCATATCCGTCCACAAAAGGACCTTCTCGGGGAATGGTGCACCATATATATAAAGGGCATGCCTCTGCATCGCCCTTGGGCCCTACCAGCCCTGTCACATGCGACCCGTGCCGACCAGTCCCAGCCCTCTGTCTGGGGCTGTCTCCAGCATACCCGTTGCCCGCCGTGGCCCCTTGGGACAGTTTACTAGTGCTAGCTAGTGGGGTGTGAGTCAAGGCCTCACATAAATAGGTATTCCCGAAGGCCATACCTTTTTGGCATGCGTGTTTGTACGGGGCATTGGAAAGACTCTCCCATGAACCGGTCCTTAGCTGGATCAGAGTGGCTCTTAGGATCCCCCCTAGCGAGGCTATCCTTCCACTCCCAATCTCAAAGCATTCTACGGCGGGGCCGGGCATCCACTCACATGATGCCCCTCCTAGCTTAAGCTGCAGAAATAGTAAAGTTTAGTTGGTGATATTATTGGTGAGACTTGCCTTCATTGTCGGTCCTTAGACGTTCCGTACGTGGGCGTAAACTGTTTGTTGACCGGGCGGGCTTCGGGCCTTCTGGAGCTTCAGCGTCTCGTCAGGGCCCGGTCATGCTATCGAACAATAAAACACATAAAATAACATCAATACATCAATCAATGCCTATAGATTAAAAAGAGAAAGGGGGATAGTTATTCCGGAACGTACCTACGAATCCGGATGAATTTGTTGACGGATTATCCATTAATTATTTAATAATAATTAATGGATAGGATGATGGGGTTTAGGAGGGGTTTAGCTGGTGGGATGGCTTCTAAGTGTGGAAGAAAGGCTAGGGATAATTATTCTGGGAATTACTGGATATCTAAATAATTCCTGAATAATTATATTAATTATTTAGAAATCTATTGGATTGGATTTTTAATAATATTTTGGAAAATAATTTTCCGGGAATATTATGGGCGGCATGACGGCTAAGGTTTGCTAATACTAGGGATGTTTTGGTCGGGCAGCATAACTGCGGGGTTTTATTTGGGCGGCACAACGGCTATATGGGGCTAAGGTTTAGTAGCCGGTGCTTTTGGTTGGGCGGCATAACGGCTATACTGGGCTAGGGTTTAGTAACCGGGGTTTTTGGTTGGGCGGCATAATGGCTGTACCGGGGAATGTCTGGGGTTTGGATTTGGGCAGCACAACTGCTAGGTGGGGCTAGTGGTTTCGGTTGGGCATTACAACGGCTAGGGTGGACTGAGCTGGAAACTTGGGAATCGGGCAGCATCCCGGCTAGGGTTGCGAAACGGCGAGCTGCAATGGGGTTTAGCGGCGGGGGTCAGGCTTTGTGCGGCCAGCCGAACTGGCATCGTCCACAATGTTGGGCGAAATGGCTAAAGCTATGCCGCTGGTTAGACTGTTCCGGGCGTACCCGAGAGCAGAGCAGAGCAGCACTTGGCGCACCTTTTCTACGTGTATGTGGGTAGTGTGGCATGACTAAAGCTACGCCGCTGGTTGGACTATTTCCGAGCGTACCCGGGAACAGAGTAGAGCAGCAGTTGGCGCACCTTTTTCCTACGTGTATGTGGGCAGTGCTTTCGCAGTGTGTGTATGGAGCTATGCTCCTGTGCATGTGTTTGAGAGCTTCAGCTCTCGTGCATGGAGAGCTCGAGCTCTGGGCGTGCAGCAGGAGCGGAGTGCTAGCGCCCCTTTTATAGGCGCGGGGGGCAGGGACGCTGCGTGCTGGGAGCGTTGCTTCGGGCGGAAGCCAGGGGAGAGGTGGTGCCGGCTGCTGGCGTGGCGTACGGCCAGAGGCCGAACGAGGTGCTGCCGGCGTTCTGGGCGAGCGGAACGGGCAGGAGCGCGCGGTATCGTGGCATGCCGGGGCAATCCGTCGGGACGCGTGGCATGTGGTAGAGAGCAGGCGCGGCGAGGCGGCCTGGGGGCGTGTTCTCCCCGTGCAGGCTTGGCCCGGCCGGCTTCCGCCTGCGAGCAGGGAGGTCGAGGTCCGGTCTGGACCGGGGTGGCGGGCGTGCCGCGTGGTGTGCATGCGGGGGAGGCGGGGGGGCCGGGCGACGATGCGGCACCGATCAAGCAGGAGCATCGCGCATGGCGCGGCGGCGGCGAGGTGGCTGGTGGCGACGGGCGACGCTAGGCAGCCATGGAGGGAGGAAAAGAAGGTGACAAATGGAAAGAGGAGGGGAAGGGGGTCATTGGCGACGAGCTCCGGCGAGGAGAGGACCACCGGAGCGACGGCAGCGGCGGACGCCGGCGGCGGCGGCGGCTGGCGGCGGCGCTGGGTGGAAGAAGGCGGAGGGGTAGGGTTGGGGCGGAGTGGGCCATGTGGGCCGAGCGGGCGTGCGCGGGGTGGGCCGCTCGGCCGTTTGCCCGCGCTGGGCTGAGCGGGGAGGCGGGGAGTGCGCGGGCCGCGCGGTGGGGACGCGGGCCGCGGGAGGCAAGCTGGGCCGCAAGCGTTGAGCGAGGCCGGGAGAAGTGTAGGCGCCGGGTGAGGGGAGTTGGGCCGGTCAGGCCGTGGGCCGGCTGGAGAAGGGGCGGCTGGCTGGGCTGCGCACGCGGGCCGGAAGGAGGGGAGAGGACGGACCAAGAAGAAGATTCAAGGGGCGAAGCTGGACTTTGGGTTCAGGCTGCAAGGGGAGATGGGCTGAAAGGAGAGTTGCGGCCCGTTAGTGAATAAAAGGCATTTCTATTTGTTTGGAAATGATTTAGAGTTTGAATTCGAATGTAGATTCAAATGTAAATGGGATTTTGAGGTGAGGCTTGAGGGAGATAGTTTTTAGAATATTTTGGAAAGATTTGAGATCGTAATATTCAAATAAATATTAATTGTAAATATTGGGAGGGATTTCTATCTTTTAGAATTTAGAGATTAGAAAGGGTTTCTAAAGCATTCAATATGCAACACTCATGTCAAGGTTAAATGCATGATTTAGTTTATAAAATAGATTGTGAATATTTGGAGAGAATTAATTATATTTAAATATAGAAAATATGTATTTAAAATGCTTTTAAGATACAGGGTGTCACAGGGCTACCCCACTTAAAGAAATCTCGTCCCGAGATTTGAGGCTAGATAGAAAGTCTAGGGTTTCCTTTTAACATTCTCTAATTTACGGCGTCGATAAGAATTTCCGGTATTTATTAAAAGGAATTTCTTCTCCCTTTTTAAATTTTAGAAATTCTTTCTCTTTGTAATTTCTCGTTTCTCTTCTCCAGGTGTGGGAGTACGATTGTTGACGCTTACTTCCATTACTCCAGGATATATCCAACTAATTTCTGCCGGACCAGGGGCGACTCGATGAAATATTTTTCCTAAGTTGTTTTAATCCTCAAGTTCTTGAGGTCAAGTACCTTTTCCTTTGTTTGGGTTACTACCCCACTTAAAAGGATTAACTCAGGATTTCCTTTGATTTTAATCCGAGGTTTTTCTTTCCGAATGGATTTCTCAAATTTCTTTAGAAATGAAAACCTCGGATTTCCATATCTTCTTTAGGGTTTTCGTCCAAATTTTCTATCCAAGTTTTCCTTTACTTGGTTGTACTTATGCTTGGTTTTACTTACCTCTTCGCATGTCCTATTCTTGATCATTCCACTGTCTTTGTAGTGGCTTTCCTTCTGGGTAACCTTACTTCGCCTGGAGTGGTTAGGTTCGGGGAAGGCTATAGCTATGGTTACAAGGAATCTGGTAATTGGTTCGGGTTACCAGATGGGGAAAAGGAAATCTAGGGTAAGAAACTTGGGTGACCACTTCTCACCAGAAAATTTGGTATGGTGATTCTTCTGGATAGAGAAGTGTCTCCTCTTAGAATGGACAGGTGGTTCTGAACCTTGGGTTGGCGGGTTTGCTAACCTTTCTTAGTGGAATTTGATTTCCGATTTTTTTGTGTGGTGATTCTTCTGCCAAATCACCCAATTATTCCACTAAGGCCTATTTCTTAGGTTTCTTCTACTGGGAGCAGGTTGTCTTGGAATCCCTAGGGAAG
Source organism: Urochloa ruziziensis (assembly GCA_015476505.1). Classification (NCBI taxonomy): domain Eukaryota; kingdom Viridiplantae; phylum Streptophyta; class Magnoliopsida; order Poales; family Poaceae; genus Urochloa; species Urochloa ruziziensis. The sequence continues at coordinate 20,446,000 of CM027125.1, read as the reverse complement.
TTGCTAGGGTTAGGTGGTCTGTTTCCGGGCTGTCAGGCTGGAATGGTTGCTTTAAGGAAAAGTCGGGTTCAATCATTCTTTTGATGGGATATGATGAGATGGTCTATCTGGACACCGGAAAACATGTTTCCCTTTGGAGTATGGTGACGGTCATGGCGAGGCTCAAGACGACAGGTGGTTTGTCCGAGACATATCTTCGGGTAGTTTATGGTGGCTAAGAGAAGATGGTTGAGTGGTGGCAGTTGCCGGAAATAGTGACGGGGCGATTCTTAGGGACGGTCTATGGGATTCTGGGTTACGGAGGGAAAGGATGTGACTGAGGAGCATGTTTCTTAAAGAAATTTGCATGCCTCAGTGATCTGTGAAACCCAAATGGTTTATTCTTAGTAGCGGAGTATGGACGGAAGAATGGCTATGGTTGTCGAGTGGTGACGGGTTGTATTCCCAGGATGGTCCTGAGGTTTCCGTGGATGGATGACGGATGAGGGGCAGGCTCAGAGGAGCTTGCATGCTTCAATGATCTGCCAGGAAACAAGATGATTCTCTGTTAAGGAAGAGTTGTGGATTCTTGTGGTGGCCAAGGTATTTCGGCAGGGTATCGGTTTGGTTAGGAGGCAGGTTTCTCGGAATATCTTGGGAGGGAGTGGTGTATAGTGGAGTGTAGGGTCGAGGTGGTGAATATACGAGGTTTCTTTTTGGTTTTTGGGGAGATAGACCGAGTCAAGGATTATAGACGGTTGACTCATATAGGTTTCTTTTGGAGGCTCGATGGTATTCTAGGTGATGATGGGTTGGAAGGGAAAATGTTTGTTAGGGAGAGGAAATATATGGATTTCTTCAGTAATGTCGATGTGGAGGAAAGTGGGTGGAGGTTTCTCGGAGAAGTTGCATGGCGTGGTTTGATTGGAAAGGATTGTCGATGTACTTGGTGCGTCGGCATTTTCAATTTGCCAGGGAGTGGATTTAGCTAATTCTCGGGGGAGAGGAACTTGGATTCCTAGGGAAGACTAATAAGGACTTGGTAGGAGTGCGTGGTGGTTAAGGAATTTGGTGTTGTCAAGAATTCGATTGCTTTGACGAATAGGCGGAGGTTTGGTTATTCCTGTGAGAATCTCCGTGAGAGTCGTCTGGATGAAAACGGCATTGAGATTCTCTGGGTACGGGGTTGATGAACAGGAGTTTCTAGAAGCTGAGGGGAGTCAAAGGAAAGGTGGTGTCAGGAATGACAGGGATTGCAGGGACATGCTGATTCAAGGAATAACGATGGCCAATCCGGAGATACTTATGGGGGATGGAATTGGCCTTGGTAGGGATAAGGGTGGATGTTTATTTATCGACTGAGGGGTTGAAGAATGATAAGATCTACAGGTCAGGGTTTCTGATGAAAATCCTTATATCTTCCTTATTAGTTTCTTCAGCTTTCACAGATTTCTGTTCCAAAATTTATTCAGGGTTTCAAACCTGTCACATTCATAGTATAAACTTGGTTTATACTATTCCTGTGATTAATCCATATTTCCCTGAGATCTGTATGTGGTGGCTCATATCCTGCGGTTTTCCGAGTATAATGTCTTGATGACTTCGGAATCTACCCCGCTTAAGAGGATTAGACTCCGTATTCCGTATTTGACATGTAAAATTATTTTTTTCAGAAATTTTCTTCATTTCTGAACCTTGGCTTGATCTGATGACGTTAGAGGGACAAGGGCTATGGATAATCCTTAGGTCTTAAAGGAAAGAGTGGTTCTATCCACGCATTTCTACAATCAACTACCAATCAAATCCATATCTATTATATGGAAGGGGGAAACTATTATTCGGGGCTTAGTCAAACATTATTCGATCAAAAATACGTTACTATAAGGTCGTAGGCTTATTTCCAGTAAAAACTCATTATTATTTTAACTCGATCTCTAGTTACTCCGGCAGCATTTGCTTTTCGGCAAATTTTCATCTCATAATTTCCATATTACGGATCATCTTCCAAACTTCATACTCATGATCCATACCTGTCAGAGTAACATTTGGAGTTAAGCATGAGATAAGGAGAATTCAGGGCACGAAATAAGGATTTTTCTGACAATTTTGAAAAATATGAAAAGAATAGAAGGTTTCAGGCTTCCTAATGCGTATGGGCTATCTTATATGGTGCTAAGAATTTATTTACGGCTCTGATACCACACTGTGGGGACCCCTTGGCAGGAGGTCCCTCGGTCACCCGTATCAGTCCCTGGATCAGTACGCTGATACGGATTTCGACACAGATTAGTGTCAGAAGCAGTAAATAACGTATAAGTTAAATATTTACACCGATTTAGCTAGCGGACGGCGGCGGGCACTCGTTCGCCACCGGGGTGGGTGGCAGCACCATATCGCCCTGGAACTTAACCCTGTACGACAATGAAAACAAGAGTGAGTATTCATGATTGAATACCCAGCAAATCCCACAAATTCAACAATATAATTAAATAAATTAAAAGAATATAAATGTTGGGCCTGGAGGGGCATTTCCTCCCTGCCAGTCCCGACACTATAACCCGAACCCAGTCATCGGCGCTCCTGCCGTCCGGGTTCTCCATGCAATAAAGTAAATCTAATCAGTGGGGGCTTTGACCATATCAGCTCTATGCCGAGAGCTGCGGCTATCCAGATAGATTTTTCACTCTGCAGAGGTTGTACTTATCTACCACGCATCCGGTCAGTCCCTACCTTCGTCAAGGCTGGTACTGCCCTACGAGACTCGTGCCCACTGGCATCTATTGCTAGCCAGCCAACTATTATGGCGCCTAGCGCTAGATAGCCAATCACTAGCTCTGTCCACGGGTGCTGCTGGGGCCTAAATAGGGATCGCATATCCGTCCACAAAAGGACCTTCCCAGGGAATGGTGCACCATATATATAAAGGGCATGCCTCTGCATCGCCCTTGGGCCCTACCAGCCCTGTCACATGCGACCCGTGCCAACCAGTCCCAGCCCTCTGTCTGGGGCTGTCTCCAGCATACCCGTTGCCCGCCGTGGCCCCTTGGGACAGTTTAATAGTGCTAGCTAGTGGGGTGTGAGTCAAGGCCTCACATAGATAGGTATTCCCAAAGGCCATACCTTTTTGGCATGCGTGGTTGTATGGGGCATTGGAAAGACTCTCCCATGAACCGGTCCTTAGCTGGATCAGAGTGGCTCTTAGGATCCCCCCTAGCGAGGCTATCCTTCCACTCCCAATCTCAAAGCATTCTACGGCGGGGCCGGGCATCCACTCACATGATGCCCCTCCTAGCTTAAGCTGCAGAAATAGTAAAGTTTAGTTGGTGATATTATTGGTGAGACTTGCCTTCATTGTCGGTCCTTAGACGTTCCGTACGTGGGCGTAAACTGTATGTTGACCGGGCGGGCTTCGGGCCTTCTGGAGCTTCAGCGTCTCGTCAGGGCCCAGTCATGGTATCAAACAATAAAACACATAAAATAACATCAATACATCAATCAATGCCTATAGATTAGAAAGAGAAAGGGGAGATGGATATTCCGGAACGTACCTACGGATCCGGATGAATTTGTTGACGGATTATCCATTAATAATTTAATAATAATTAATGGATAGGATGATGGGGTTTAGGAGGGGTTTAGCTGGTGGGATGGCTTCTAAGTGTGGAAGAAAGGCTAGGGATAATTATTCTGGGAATTACTGGATATCTAAATAATTCCCGAATAATTATATTAATTATTTAGAAATAGATTTCTAAATAATTAAGGGATATTGGATTGGATTTTTAATAATATTCTGGAAAATTATTAATATAATTTTCCGGGAATATTATGGGCGGCATGACGGCTAAGGTTTGCTAATACTAGGGATGTTTTGGTCGGGCAGCATAACTGCGGGGTTTTATTTGGGCGGCACAACGGCTATATGGGGCTAAGGTTTAGTAGCCGGTGCTTTTGGTTGGGCGCCATAACGGCTATACTGGGCTAGGGTTTAGTAACCGGGGTTTTTGGTTGGGCGGCATAACGGCTGTACCGGGGAATGTCTAGGGTTTGGATTTGGGCAGCACAACTACTAGGTGGGGCTAGTGGTTTCGGTTGGGCATTACAACGGCTAGAGTGGACTGAGCTGGAAACTTGGGAATCGGGCAGCATCCCGGCTAGGGTTGCGAAACGGCGAGCTGCAATGGGGTTTAGCGGCGGGGGTCGGGCATTGTGCGGCCAGCCGAACTGGCATCGTCCACAATGCTGGGCGAAATGGCTAAAGCTACGCCGCTGGTTAGACTGTTCCGGGCGTACCCGAGAGCAGAGCAGAGCAGCTGTTGGCGCACCTTTTTCTACGTGTACGTGGGTAGTGTGGCATGACTAAAGCTACGCCGCTGGTTGGACTATTTCCGAGCGTACCCGGGAACAGAGCAGAGCAGCAGTTGGCGCACCTTTTTCCTACGTGTATGTGGGTAGTGCTTTCGCAGTGTGTGTAGGGAGCTGTGCTCCTGTGCATGTGTTTGAGAGCTTCAGCTCTCGTGCATGGAGAGCTCGAGCTCTGGGCATGCAGCAGGAGCGGAGGGCTAGCGCCCCTTTTATAGGCACGGGGGGGGGGGGGGGCAGGGACGCTTCGTGCTGGGAGCGTTGCTTCGGTCGGAAGCCAGGGGAGAGGTGGTGCCGGCTGCTGGCGTGGCGTACGGCCAGAGGCCGAACGAGGTGCTGCCGGCGTTCTGGGCGAGCGGAACGGGCAGGAGCGCGGGGTATCGTGGCATGCCGGGGCAATCCGTCGGGACGCGTGGCATGTGGCAGAGAGCAGGCGCGGCGAGGCGGCCTGGAGGCGTGTTCTCCCCGTGCAGGCTTGGCCCGGCCGGCTTCCGCCTGCGAGCAGGGGGGTCGAGGTCCGGTCTGGACCGGGGTGGCGGGCGTGCCGCGTGGTGTGCATGCGGGGGAGGCGGGGGGGCCGGGCGACGATGCGGCACCGGTCAAGCAGGAGCAGCGCGCATGGCGCGGCGGCGGCGAGGTGGCTGGTGGCGACAGGCGACACTAGGCAGCCATGGAGGGAGGAAAAGAAGGTGACAAATGGAAAGAGGAGGGGAAGGGGGTCATTGGCGACGAGCTCCGGCGAGGAGAGGACCACCGGAGCGGCGGCAGCGGCGGACGCCAGCGGTGGCGGCGGCTGGCGGCGGCGCTGGGTGGAAGAAGACGGAGGGGTAGGGTTGGGGGCGGAGTGGGCCGTGTGGGCCGAGCAGGCGTGCGCGGGGTGGGCCGCTCGGCCGTTTGCCCGCGCTGGGCCGAGCGGGGAGGCGGGGAGTGCGCGGGCCGCGGGAGGCAAGCTGGGCCGCAAGTGTTGAGCGAGGCCGGGAGAAGTGTAGGCGCCGGGTGAGGGGAGTTGGGCCGGTCAGGCCGTGGGCCGGCTGGAGAAGGGGCGGCTGGCTGGGCTGCGCACGCGGGCCGGGAGGAGGGGAGAGGACGGACCAAGAAGAAGATTCAGGGGGCGAAGCTAGACTTTGGGTTCAGGCTGCAAGGGGAGATGGGCTGAAAGGAGAGTTGCGGCCCGTTAGTGAATAAAAGGGTTTTCTATTTGTTTGGAAATGATTTAGAGTTTGAATTCAAATGTAGATTCAAATGTAAATGGGATTTTGAGGTGAGGCTTGAGGGAGATAGTTTTTAGAATATTTTGGAAAGATTTGAGATCGTAATATTCAAATAAATATTAATTGTAAATATTGGGAGGGATTTCTATCTTTTAGAATTTAGAGATTAGAGAGGGTTTCTAAAGCATTCAATATGCAACACTCATGTCAAGGTTAAATGCATGATTTAGTTTATAAAATAGATTGTGAATATTTGGAGAGAATTAATTATATTTAAATATAGAAAATATGTATTTAAAATGCTTTTAAGATACGGGGTGTCACAGGGGTGCTACATACAAGGGAAATTTGGAAAGAAATAAATCAAAGCAAAATTAAACTAAGCACCCAAAACTAAACTAATCTAGCCTATCTACTCCTCCTTCAGACGATAGAGATGTTCATTGCCGGTGGCCTTTGCAAGGCACTTGACCTTAGAGGCCATTGCCTTACGGAGGACCTCGATCTTGTCATCAGCCTCCATCTACCCGATCATCGCCTCCGCCACGCGCTCGTCCATATTATTGACCTTGAGCTGCAGCGTGGCGAGCTTCATCCTCAGCTCCTCCACGTCCTCCTCCTCCTCCTCATCTGACCACTCCATCGACTCAGGAGGTCCTTGGATCAGAGGGGGCACCATGAAGCGCTTCCTCCCTTCATCGGGCTTCATAGGGGCTGAGAAGAGCCCCTTCCCAATGCCCGGGCCGCTCCGGTGTGGAGGGCTAGGACTCCGCGGGGTGTACTGCGGCGAGTACTCCGGCGAAGTGGAGATCAAGAGCGGCACGATCTCCTTCTTGGACGGGGAGGCGATGAGACGCTTCCCGATGGCCTTCTTTGGGGACAAAAGTCCCGTAGTCGGCCTTCGAGGCGTCTTCGGTAGTGAACTCCCTTGGTCCTCCTCCTTGGGATTCAGGAGGGAGGCTCTGTCCGAAGGGGAGCCAAAACGGCAGCGAGGGGAGGCCGGCCGGCCTGCCATAGGCTGATCGGCCTGGGCAGAGGGCCGCCGGGCCTCCGTCTTCGCGACCATGGCTTCTACGAACGCCGCCCTTTCGATGATCCTGACGCTACTGGTGTTGGAGGAGCTCGACATCCCTTTCAAGGACTTGGATGGAGAATGGATATCTCGGGACACCGAGTTTGAGTCTTGGTGGCTGGATTGGGTGGCCATGGCTTGGATTCTCAAAGGTGGGAGTGTTTCTGAAGAAGGGAGGCTCGAGAGTTCTGAGGGGGAAGAAGAGAGGGGAGCCTTTCGATTTAAAATGACGCTCCTTTTTCAAAACCCCACAGATTCTCGGAAGGGATAACGGGGAGACCTTTTCAAACAAGGAGCGTCCCGGGACGAGCCCGGGCTAGGCCGATCGGCCTGAAGGGGGCCGGCCGGGCTGGACCTGTCCCGGGAACCTCTGAAAATTTTTGTGTATGCTCCACCTGCTCTTCTTCCAAAGATTTCTTTGGATTTGGCTAGAAAAAGTTTAAGAAAAATAAAATAGAAAGGGAAATCTATCCTAGATAAGGCTCATTTTTAGGTCCCGCCCGGACCTGGACTAGGTATCTCGGTTAGATCGTAGACGTCCATCTCTTTGAGCCCTGGCATTTCGGATTCGACAAATATTTTCAACCTTTGGCCATTGGCCTTGAAAGTATTTTCGTCATTATCCTGGAGGGTTATTGCGCCATGATCGGTGGCATCTAAGACTTTAAAAGGACCTTTCCACTTACTTCTAAGCTTACCATGACCAAACAAACGAATACGGGAGTTAAATAGCAATACCTGATGTCTCGCTTTGAAATGCTTGATCTTGATACACTTGTCGTGCCATCTCTTTGTTCTTTCTTTATAAAGCTTGGCGTTGTGGTAGGCCTTCTCCCCCCATTCATCCAGTTCAGCCAATTGCATTCTTCTTTTGAGTATGGCTGTCTGGAGATCCATATTACACCTCTTGATCGCCCAATGGGATTTGAATTTGAGCTCAACTGGTAAGTGGCATGTCTTGCCGTATACCAGTTGGTAGGGAGTCATCCCTATCGGTGTCTTGAAAGCTGTTCTATATGCCCATAGTGCTTTCAGTAGCTTTCGCTTCCACCCTGTTCCTATTGCATTGACCGTCTTTTGCAGAATGTTCTTGATTTGTTTGTTTTATGTTTCCGCTTGCCCGCTGGTCTGGTGGTGATAAGGTGTAGCCACTCGATGGTTTACTCCTAAGTCGCTTAGGCACTTCCGGAACGTCTTGTCGATGAAGTGTGATCCTCTATCACTGATCACGACTCGGGGTACTCCAAAACGGGGAAAGATGACTTCTTCGAACATCTTTCTTGAATTCTTCGAGTCGGCTGCCGAGCAAGGAAGTGCCTCCACCCATTTGGAAACATAGTCAACTGCCACCAGGATATATTCGCACTGCTCGGATGCAGGGAAAGGACCCATAAAGTCTATTCCCTACACATCAAAAATCTCCAATTGGAGGTTATTTTGCAGTGGCATAGCATCACGGGCGTTGATATTACCGTGTTTCTGACACCTGGCACATCTCTGTACGAATTCCTTAGCGTCTCCATACATAGTCGGCCAGAAGAATCCACTTTGCCAGACCTTTGCATGGGTTCGGAAAATTCCGTAGTGTCCTCCGTACGGTGATGAGTGGCAGCGATCAAGGATCTTGTGTGTTTCCTCGTGAGGGATGCATCGTCGGAGTAATCCATTAGCACAAACCTTGAACAGACAGGGGTCATCCCATAAGTGAAATCTGCTGAGGTAGATCAGTTTCTTCTTGTCTTCTCCTGGAGGCACATACCCAGTCACCATGAAATTTACCAAATTTGCATACCACGGACTGGATGTGGTGACCTTGAGGAGAGTATCATCTCTGAGATAATCATTGATCGGAAGGTCCGACCCTTGAACTTGCATTCTTGAGAGATGATCTGCCACACAATTATCTGTCCCCTTCTTGTCTCGTATTTCTAAATCAAACTCTTGAAGGAGCAGAATCCAACGGATGAGTCGTGGCTTAGCATCTTTCTTGGTCAAGAGGTACTTCAGTGCAGCATGGTCTGTGTATACTATCACCTTAGCACCAACCAAGTAAGATATGAATTTATCCATGGCAAACACCATTGCCAGGAGTTCCTTCTCCGTTGTTGCATAGTTCATCTGAGCTCCAGTCAATGTCTTGCTTGCATAAGATATGGCGTAATGTTGTTTATCCTTGCATTGACCGAGCACTGCCCTGACTGCATAGTCGCTAGCGTCACACATTATCTCGAATGGAAGATTCCAGTCGGGTGGTTGTATGATGGGAGCTGAGATAAGTGCCTTCTTGAGGGTGTAGAAGGCGAGAAGGCAATCATCGTCGAAGTTGAAGGGTACTTAGCCAAAAGGCTTGTAAGAGGTCTGGCTACCCAAGAGAAATGTTTGATGAATCTTCGGTAGAAACCAGCATGACCCAGAAAACTTCGCACACCCTTGACATTCGTTGGGGGTGGTAGTTGTTCGATAACTTCTATTTTTGCCTTGTCAACTTCTATCCCTTTTTTTGACACCTTGTGCCCCGGCACAATTCCTTCTCTGACCATGAAGTGGCACTTCTCCCAATTAGGATGTGGTGATGCTCTTTGCAGCTCTCGAGAACCTTTTCTAGATTTCTGAGACATTGGTCGAAGGTTTTGCCATAGACGGTGAAGTCGTCCATGAATACTTCCATGATTTGTTCAATCAGGTCAGAGAATATTGCCATCATACACCGCTGGAATGAAGCAGGTGCGTTGCATAGGCCAAAAGACATTCGCCGATAGGCGAATGTTCTGTAAGGGCAGGTGAAGGTAGTCTTGCTCTGGTCATCAGGATGAATTGGGATTTGATGGTAACCAGAGTATCCGTCAAGGAAGCAGAAAAATGAGTGGTTTGCCAGCCGCTCAAGCATCTCATCAATGAAGGGGAGAGGGAAGTGATCTTTACGGGTTGCTTTGTTAAGCTTCCTGTAATCAATACACATCCTCCATCCAGTAACGGTCCTTTGAGGAATAAGCTCGTTCTTCTTGTTCTGGATAACTGTCATTCCATCCTTCTTTGGCACAACTTGAACTGGGCTGACCCATTCACTGTCTTGCACGAGATAGATTATACCCGCGTGCAGAAGCTTCAACACTTCTTTCTTGACTACCTCCCTCATCGCATCATTCAGCCGTCTTTGATGTTCTCTAGACAGCGTATGGTCCGGCTCCATAGGTATGCGATGGGTGCATAAACTGGGGTTGATCCCCTTCATGTCCTGTAGAGAATACCCGAAGATAGACCGGTGTTTCTCTAGGACTGTGATAAGCTGCTGAGTCTCATTCTCTGTCAGTTTGTCACTGATGACGACTGGAGAGCATCGGTCGTTGTGGAGGAAAGCGTATCTGAGTCCAGGAGGCAGCGGCTTTAACTTAGGAGGGGGTGTTGTGGCTTTTCTTCCTCTTTGAATTTCATAAAGCCGTCTGTTTCTGCCTCTTGGATGAAATGGTTAGCATCTTCAGCCTGTGATGACTGAGCTTGCTCTGCTTGAGCCGAGCTAACTACATCTTCCACTGGGTCTGTCTCGGATTGAGCCTCTGCGATGGTATTAACCGCTCGCACAAGACTGACCGGGATGATCTCTGTACCAACTTTGAACTGTATCGTTGCTCGATCGTGGTTCGGGTTGGCAAGGTGCTCTATTGGCTGTCCAATCAGGAAGAAGTTGTCACCTCTAGGGACATCAAAAATGTGGAAGTCTTGGAAAATCCTGTTGCATCCAATGTGTACGGGCACAACACGGATGATTCCTTTACATTCCATCATTTGGCCGTCGATCCACTTGAGGTACTTACGGGAGAAGGACCGGGGTTCGTCTGGTTGCACTCGTGCTGCGAATGCACTTGATATAATATTACTCCCGACCTTCGTGTCGTAGGCAACTTCCTGAGTGTCAGTTCCCTCAATAGCGCAATGGAGTACTCTGAAGTTGCGGGTGGTTCGGATGATGTCTTTGCAACTTTTAATTTCCTTCGTCCATTCCTTGCTCATGATCGCAGATAAACCCTCGATCTACGGCGCGGCTTCTGGAATGAACGCCTTAGACCTTGAACTTGCGCACACTTGTTCCATAGGCATACGTGATGTATTGCCAATGTCCAAGTACTCTTCTTCTATAAAGAGCTCGGGAATGAAGTGCGGCAGATCGTCAAGAATAGTTTCTAGGTCTGAGGACTTGTGGTGTTCGAACACTTCCTCTATGATCGGAGGAGGCGGATCAAATGTAAGGGCAAGGATTGGCTGCTTGTCTGTGGGGGTTGTTGGTAGTGTTGGTGGGTCGTCGAAGACTCCTGTGTACTCGGTAGAGCCGAGAACCTTTTCCAAGATTTCTCGTACCTCGTCCACTATCTTGTATAACACTGACCCTGCGGAAGTGATGTTCAAGAACTGCGCACTTTCCGGCTTCAATCCACCAACAAAATGCTGCATAAGCATTTCCTCTGGAATGTTATGCGGTGGCCCTGAGTTGGCCAATTTTATGAACCGCTACCACGTGGCTCCAAGTGACTCATCGCCTTGCTGATATGTCATCAGCTCAACTTTGAGCTTCAAGATCTTGGAGACAGGGTAAAAGAACAGACAAAACTCGTCCTTCAATTTGGTCCAATCTCCGCTAAATCTCCTTACAGTACGGTCGTACCAAGATTTTGCATTTCCCATCAGAGAAAATGGGAAAAGTTTCCATCGTATGGTGTCTTGGTTGACGCCGGGTATAATAAGAAGAGAGCAATTCTCTTCAAAAACCTGCAAGTGAGCATAGGGACTTTCGTCTTTCGTTCCACCGAAAGACTGTGCACGAACCATGGCAACAAGACTGGGACGGATCTGGAAGCCATGCGGTGGTATGGGGTGGCAAGATGAAGGCGGTTCCAAATACTCGCTAGATGGAACCATCGGATAACTAGGAGAAGACTCCATATGGTAGATGGTTATGGGGGTAAAGTGTACAGCTACAAAGATCCTACACTAGTGTTGCTACCGTTCCCCGGCAACGGCGCCAGAAAAGCTTGTTGGCACTCCTTAGCCTAACTAAATCCGCAAGCGCACGGAGTACGATGTAGCCTTTCACCAGGGGAGTAAGAACCTGGATATCGAATCTAAGGAACGGTAGACGCGACTAGCCTAGAACTTTTCTAACCGGACCCACCAGGGAGCACAAGGTAAGCGGGTAAAGAGCTTGACTTTAGTTAGCTACTCGTTACCCCAGACAAACTATCTATATCTAATCTAATCTGCTTTGACGGCTAGAACGGGAAGAACTCAGAACGGGATGAGACAGGGGTTCTTCCGGGCTCAGCGCTACTGTTATGAGTACACCCGAACGTGGTGGAGTACAAAGGATGGACAGGACTGTCACCACCTACCGCCTACCACTGCTGTTCTGTGGGGTGCAACACAACCTGAGGTGGCTAGCCAGCACAGGCACCACGCCTAAGCTTTCAGCCACTGACCTCCACCCAACGCGAAGGGCTATAGAGGAAACCTCAAACAAGAGTCGCTGTCACTCGCGCAGACTCAGGTACCCGCAGATCAAATAAATAAGATAACTTGCTGAAAAGTAAGTTGTAAACTAGCGAGGTACTAAAGGCAAAAGACCGAGGACTTATTGAAGATAACTCTTGAATATATTCCTCGGGGGCGGAAATGTTGAGACAAGACCGAGGAAGAAATCCTGGACTCTCTCTACAAAGCTCGGCTGTCACCCGAGCAACTCACCCACTCTCTCCCTACTCTAACTCTAAAGATGTGAGCAAAATCACTAAGCTACTCTTCTCTCCTTTGCATGGTGTCTTGAATGGGGGTGAAGGGTGCCTTTTATAGCCTCCCAAGGGTAGAAGCCGACGTAGTTGTCACGCACACCTCCTGCTTAGCATCCACGCGAAGGGGGAAGCGTGGATGTCACGGTGGTAGGCCGGTCGGCCTCATCTAGGCTGGTCGGCCTGGCCCTGGTGCCATGTGGCACCGACCTTTGCAGGGACGGCCTTGATGATGTCCTGAAGTCGGTAGTTGTTGCGTTTGGTTAAAGCTGTCCAAGAATCCTAGGTTGTGGGCCCTTCAATCCATGCTAATCCCACTCTAGGCCTTCTGGGTCTTTTGATCAAACCGACATCAAATCCATGGCTCATGTTCATCGTTGATAAGTTTGTAACCTTGTGGATCAATGACATGGCCAGAAGATGGGGAAGGGGGCCGGTCGGCCTACCCTAGGCGGCCGGCCTGGACCTATGCCCAATTTGCTTCATCTTTTGCTTGATTGCTCCTGCACTCACAAATTATACAAAACTTGTGGAATTCATTATAAATAACCAATTTTACTTTGTTGTGCGCAAGATGAGCCTAAAATATCACGGAATGTTGGTGGCGAAATCGTATCGTAATGACCACCAACAGTCATCAATCGGCTTTCAGCTGTTTGACTATTGGAATCGGCTCCCCGTGCTGTTTCTTTACCTATCGGAATCGGTCTTATCACATTCGATTTCACTAACGAGAGAATCGGCTCTTCAGCTGTTTCTTAACGTCCGATTTTATCCTTGTCAATCAACAGGTCAGATTGACTAGCACGCCCCGGATTTCAAGGCAATGCCTTCGTTCGTGTGTTAACGCATCTGTCACCGCCCGATTTTGCGTCAACAGCTTGTTGGGGTGTCTTGTGAAAAACCTCATAGCGTTCCTATGCAATCACACCTCGGAAGTGTGGTACGTGCCCGATCAGCACAGCATGGTTGGGTTTAAAGTTCCTTTGAGCTTTTATGCGACCGGTGGTTAAAGGGTGAAACCTCTGCATAGTGTAAATCTATCATGATAGCCGTGCTCTCGGGCACGAGCGGCCTGGATCCTTTTTTATTAGAAGATGATGATGCTCTATGGTTCTAATTGTACTTATACCTTTAATGGGTTTACAACCGGGTGTTGCTCACACTTGTAGTAACTTGGATAATGTTGAAATGAACCAAATAAAAATGCTAAATGCAGTTTAGCCTTGTCAAGCCTTTCTTAAGCCTTCATGCATTCCTGTTATACTTGCTAAGTATGATGGAATACTTACACTTGCATTCAATCAACAAAATCCCGGACGGGTAATCAGATGGAGCATCATTCGAGGCAGTGACTGAAGATTTATCAGAAGACCTTCCGTACATCTGAGCTGTGGTCAACCAGTTGGTGTCCCTGTGGACTTGAGGCTCTACCAGATGATAGCTAATAAATTAGACTTCCGCTGTGTAATTTCTGTAAACTCTGATGTAAATCGTTTTATTCGAGCATTGTGTTCTCTATAATACCATATTTGTAAGCTATATGTGTTATGTGGACTTCCTGGGCGCACATATGGCAGCATTCGGGTTTCTGTTTAAAACCGGGTGTGACAAGGGGCGACGCTGCAATTGAGATTGTTCCGCGTGTTATTCTACGGCGCGTGCCAGCAGTGCGGCAGCGTCACGTTGCACGCGGCGAGCCTCCGAGGTTGGCTGTACCGAGAGGGCCTGCAGCAAGGCGGCTATGACGGCGATGTTCTGGCTTGGCCACGCGAAGACAGACGGCTCCCTGCCGCCGTCGACGATCTACCGCTGGACGTCTCGAGCGTGGGCGCGCTCTGGCGCAGTTGGGCCTGTTCCAGGTCGAGCTGGACCCTCTCGTGATCAAGCTCTACTTGCATGGCGAGGAGCTCCCGGCGTCATGCTTCGACTCTTTCCTCTATGGTCAGAACCCGACCCTGCTGGTCCCCGGGCAAGCGGGATGCCACCGACAGGCGTGGCGTGACCAGTGTTGGCTGTCCTAGAGGTAGCCTCCCGGTCGGTGATTGGCGCTGCGGCAGCTCGTCGCTGGCGTCTGACACATGTCCATCAACGTCTCCTGCCATGAAACACTCCCTCGATGGGTGGTGTGAGGCGACGTTACTAGATTCTCGGGAGGAGCGTGCGTCTTCCTCGTCGACGAGATCGTCTTCGTCAAGATCGAAGTCCTCTTCCGCGAGGAGGTCCTGGATCGACTGAGGAGTGTAGTCAGCCATTCCTACGAGCTCGCCGTCAGGGAAGCCGGAAGAGATTCGCTTCCCAATCAGATCCTACACGATTTGAGAAGCGTTGGTGAGCCGAAAGGGTAAGGCCGCTTTCGTGGCGGCGAGGTTCGGAGGGGGGATTGGTGGTCCCCCAGCCAGTTGCTGTGTAACGTTAGAAAAGAAGTAGAGTACCGTATGGACATCCTCCATAGAGGGAGTCGGGCCCATGAAGTCGACTAGCTGGCGCCAGAGCATGCCGTCGTCGATGTCCAGCAGGCGCGGACTTCCAGGAGACAATGCCTCCGGAGGGCAAAGCTCGAGCTCCTGAAGTGCGCGCATCATGGCGTCGTCACCTCGATGGCGACCTGGACACTCTGGCGAGGCTCTGACCTTGCCTCCGCTCCCATATGGGCGAAGTCATGGACGCTTTCAACGGGAGTGGGGAGGGCCACCCTCTCCCCCTCCGCCGGGATCTTGGCGACGACGCTGCCGGTGGTCGACGAGGCGGGTGGAGATATCGTCGTCTCCACCCGCTCTGCGGTTCCGGCGGCGGTGGTGATGAAATCCATGCTCCCAAAACGGAAGAGCGTCCCAGGCGTGAGAACATCGGGGTCAGCGGCGGCATGGATGCCTGCCGGAAGAGCGGGTCGACCGGCCGCCGGTGCTGCCGTGAGCACCAACTGGCCGTCCGCCGCAGCGACATAGTTAAAACCTCCCAGGTGCACGATCGCACCTGGGGCCAGCTCGAAGGGATGATGGCCATCAGGAGCCCGCTTGAGGTGACAAAAACGTGCAAAGTCCCCTACGTGGCACGCCAACTATCGATGTTTCATACCACCGGCTAGTAAATTTATCTGTTTGCGCGTGGGGATCCTGATGGTTAGCGAGTCAAGCACAAGGATGTATACTGGTTCGAGCAATTTGCCCTACGTCTAGTGGGGTGGTCTGCTCGCGTTGCTCGCTCTTCTGTTCATAGTAGGGGTTACAAACGGATGAGGGAGAGAAGAGTTCTCCAGCATCAAGGGAGTACATGAGTGTGTATTGGAAGTGTTTGAGAGCGAGAGAGAAGGAGCTCTGGCCTCCCTCTTTATACTCCAAGGGGAGGCTATTTTATAGGGGGTCGGATGGAAAAGGATGAAAACCCCCGAGGGGTTTAATGAAAAGTGGATCTAAACCTGGCTTAGTGCCTAATCCCGTAGGTTACGCATGCCCCTGTCCGCGGTCAGACGGACGGCCGTCCCTCTATCATTTCTGTCCGTCAGTCCGCCGTCCGCCCATGTTGCGTGAGATGGCGACGGTGGGCAGGGTACAGGCAGCCGCCCTTTTACCTCCCGGTTAAAGTGGGGGTCTACCTTGCGTTGCCTTTTTTTGTCCGCCGGTCTTCCGTATGCCCCTGACAGTCTCCCGGTCGCTGGTCCCTCGGTCAAGCGTCGTATATTTACGGGTGGTGCCCTCGTCTCACTGCCATGCGTACAGGAAGGCAGACCTGTCCGTTATGCGCCCATGCCTCTCTAATGGAAGGCTTACCGTGGTGTCAAGTCGACCCATTTTCTTTGGCCTCATGATGGATTTCTGAATAGTGCGCTAGTCCTTAAGCACACGTTTTGGTGGATCTCTATCCGTCGTGCCTGCCTCCAGGCCCCACGACGGCCAGGTGAGGCAAGGGTCAAAGATGCCCCCCTGAGGTCGGGTGATGCTGCCTCGATCCTGATCCGGTCGTCCGTCTCCCGACCTCGAGGGTCGGGCGAGGCGGATATCCCTGAGCCGAGCGCCCGCCTTCCGTCCTTCCATCGGGGGTCGAGCGAGGCGAACGCTCTTCTTGATTTGGGACCTTATCTTTCCCGACCAAGCTAGGTCGGTCATGGTGTGTTTGTTGGGCTGCTTTTTTCTCGTGGGCCGAACCTAGCTCTGCCTAAGCCTATGCTTATTTGTGCGTATATCTCTTGCCTTGGCAGGCCTTGGTACTGTCCCCCGACAACTCAGTTACGCTTTGTGTATAACATGCTTTCAGTTTTCCTCTTGATTCACCGAAGTGTGCTAGAATATGCCTTTTGTCTTCCATTTTTTCCTTTACTAAACATGCAGGTTCAACCAATCATTGTAAGTATCTCAACACTTACACCCGTTACTTATAGCACTTTTCTCGTCTTCGCTTGCAATAACCCTTCACTTTGAAGGACTTCGCTTATATTTGCAGGTTCGTCGCCCTCACTATGGTAAAATTCTGTCGCTTTACTCTTTGTTTCAATGACTATACACTCTTAGCACTTCGTCTCAATTACTACATGCTCGATGCTCTTTATTTCCATGATTACCCGCTTTCTTATCTCAAAGGCACTCAATACTATACTCGTCGTTATGAATATCATATTTAGTTACTACAACACATTGAGTTACAACTGCTTGAGGCATTTGTGCAGGACTATGTTTCAAACTATTAATTGGCTCCTCAACGAAGTTGTTGAGTCATGTTATGGATATTATTTGGACATATCATATCGAGCTGAAAATGGCCTCGCCCTATCTTTTTGGATGATTGGTTTTCTATCAGAAGTAATTGACTATTGCATTATTGGATCCTCGGTTATCTTCGGTACATTGAGTTATGGAACTCTATTGGTCTTCGGAACGAGTCGTTCCCTTTATTGTGCGACACTATTGATCCCTAAAGTGGGGCTCCAGAAATTGAACACCCTCAATTGAAGGTATTGCTTCGCATACACCTTTACATGGTATCTTTGAATTTCGTCAAATGCAAAAGCATTCTTGCATCCATACATTTACATCATGCATACAAACATTGCATTGCATAGAGTCGAAATGACTCGGAGAAAGTGGACTTCGCGTCTCAGGATCGGACATTGATCACATGACGCTGAACTTCACTTTAACAAAACACAAGAAGTGTTCACTTTGCGCGAAATGCTGAAGAAAAAAGGCCTAATGAAATTTAGCAAGTGTCCGTGAAATGCGGGAGACTATGCTATGTATCGAAGATCGGCTGACGAGCCACTTCGGGGAAAAGAGAGCACATCGTTCTGCCCTAAAAAAAGAGAGAAAAAAAGGGAGACGATGCTGCAAGAAAAGTCTTTGTAACCTGAATTATGTTCAAATTGTTTAAACTGTCTTTCAGGAAGTCTACAGGCATGAAGAAAATCCCCTGAGGGGCTACTATTGGGGACTGGAGGGGCTCGTTACCACTCCGGACAATTATCAACTTCGCCATCAGCGATGACATCGGCACCAACTTCGCTTCCACCATTACTTCGGCTTGTGGGGCTCATCGTCAACTAAGGCAACATCGTCTACATCACTAGCAACATCAACAACATCCTCGACTTGGCCTCTGCCACCACTTCAGCTCGAGGGGCTCAACCTCGTCATCATTGACCTCGGCATCAACTTGTGCAACGTCACCGACTCCGCCGTCAACAATGATAGCTTCACCAACCCCGTCACCACTTCAGCTCGTGGGGTTCGCCGTCAGTTTGGACAACATCATCAACTTTATCATCAACATCTACTGCGCTGCTGACATCGTCCTAACCACCGCTCAGGGGGCTGAAGGACCGAAACGGCGACCAGAGAGGGGGGAGTGAATGGGAGCCCATAAAAATTATTTCCAACCAATCCGGTTATTTTCCCAAATCAACTCCGATGCCTCCGAATGCAATCTTGCCAAGATCACGTAGCCACTGTCAAGCTACTGAGCCTAGGAACAAGAAACATGCAGCGGAACTCGAATCGATCGAAACGAACACAAAACGAACCGAAACAAGACTCGATCCAACACACCCGGGGGGCGGTTAAACCGGGTCAGGGGGGCGGTTAAACCGCCCTGGCCTGGGAACCTCGGGAAAAAGTCAAATCGAAAGTGGATCTCCCAAACCGCTTGAGCTCTTGAGGCGAGATTTTGGCCAGATGATGTAGACCTCCAGTGGAGTGTTTTCCCAAAAGATCTTGGCCTCTAACTCGCTAGAACTCCCGGAATCTCAAATCTCGTGAAGAACACCATGACCTCGAGTTCATCCCGAAAACTTCAAATCCAAAGCGATTCCCGGCGTTTGGGGGCAAGAGATCACCAGCAAAAGAGGCACAAGGCACTCATACATGAATCCCGCAAAGAAATCCGAGAGAAAACACCCTAGGAAGTGAAGAACGAAAATCCCCCAAAAATAGCTCCGAAAATACCTCCGAAAATAGAAAAAGAAAAGGGAGCTCGTGGATTCAAACCATGGCACAAAGATGAGCAGCACAAACTCAATCACATAACCATGAATTCACCTATACAAACTAGGAATGATTCGAAATAGTTCTAGGTGAAGGGGATGAAGGGGAAACTAGTTCAAAGGAGAAAACCAAAGAGAACTAAAGAGATAACTAGAGAAATGGCAGCCACCATGCCCTGGGGGGCCTATTAGTAGTCCAAGTGGTGGTGCTCCATAGACTAAACTACCCCTAAGTGATACATACCCCTCAGGGGCAAATATGACATTTGGTTTTCAGATATTTTCTGGCTGGGACACCTTCCACCGCAAGCTAGCTTCCCTCCGACGCAAGCCTTGCAGTCACGCCGCGTGTCCTCCGGATCGAAGCTCCTCGACGCCGTTTTTGGGCCTGCCCAGGGGGGCGGTTAAACCGCCCCTGCCAGCCACACTTGGCCCAGCAGCCCATCTTTGCCACGTCGAGTCCTCGGTCCTTGGTTTTGAGGCACAAACCAAGGGAAACCGTCCACCGATGATTTTGTGGCCAAATCACCAAACCCCGCGCGCAAACTTCGGTTGTTAGCCGCTACCTTGCGCCGGCTTCTCGTCCGCGTACGAGCTTCGGTTGTGAGCCGCCACCTCGCACCGGAACCACGTCCCCTTGCTCGTTCTTGCCAGCATGTGAACCGCACTTGATCCATCTGGCCACCGGGTCCCTCGAACCAAGCCTACTTGTCTCTCCGCTCCTCGGAGGCCGCCATGGCTAAGACCTTTCGCGCCTGTTCTTCACCTGCACCAATGCAACCAAGCCGCATTCTACACCTGCAATACTTGAGCTAAGGGAAACGTCAATCTACACCACGTTGTCAATCAATCATCACACCAGGAAGCGACCATCCACCGGTCCTCGGACACACCGGGTCCTCAATCTCCCCCTTGATGAGT
The DNA here is from genome assembly GCA_015476505.1 of Urochloa ruziziensis. NCBI lineage: Eukaryota > Viridiplantae > Streptophyta > Magnoliopsida > Poales > Poaceae > Urochloa > Urochloa ruziziensis. The sequence continues at coordinate 20,426,209 of CM027125.1, read as the reverse complement.
GCATTGACAACACACACATAGTAACCACTGATATAAAGAAAATATAAAATAAATCGAAAACAAGACTCAAGCAAGTGACTAAACGCAAGAACAAGCTGAGAACAAAGTCACTTCGCAAGAGAAAGCTCCAGAAACGCCGACCCTTCAAGAAGAAGCGAAAGGGCTCAACACCGTCGGCAAAAGAGCAAAAGCACAAAGCACAAATCACAAATCTCCAATTCACTTTTCAGAACACTCAAAGCACTCCCCCTGCAAAGATGCAACTCCCCCTGAACAAGTGAACTTGTGCGTGCGAAAAACACTCGAAATCGCTCAAACTTTCACAACTCTTGTGCACACAGCACAGGGGCGGTTAAACCGCCCAGGGGGGCGGTTAAGGCGGTTTAACCGCCCTGGCAGATGACCAAACCAAAAATTGCAAAATTTGCACAAGCAAACTCGCAACGATGCCGTTTCAACTCGAAAACCTTCCAAATATGCCCAGCAAGATATTCCAATGCTCAAACTCTCAGAAACTTCACAAATTTTCGAAAAATCTCATTTTGGCAAAACTCTCACTTCTCACACAAATCCAACAAATTCTAGCGCGAAAGCTTTCTCACAACTTCAGCAAAGTCTCCCCCTTACAAAAAGCTCTAGAAATTCTCCCCCTTGTTGACAATGCACAAATCAAGGAAAAATATACAAAATGCAACTACAAGCTTCTCAAATATACAATGAGCAATACAAAGTGCTACAAGTTAGAGAAGGGGCAAATAAGATAGTTCATCGTGTGACATGGGCATTGCCATCAAGAAGGTGAAGACATATATCCAATTGACAAAGCCATGAGCAAGTTGTGTAGTTTTATCAAAAATGTCACCACATGAGCAAAGTCCTAACCATGGATTGTTCAAGCAAAAATGAACTTCATCTCACCAAAAACATGGAAGGATAAGCATTCTTGACAAAAGATCATGATAAACGCCCAAATTCTACCTCATGTCATGTCAAAGCACGGAGCCATGTGTTCACTTCTCATGGGAGACTTCTCCGGCAAACAACATGCAACCGCTTAGCACCCATGTGTGCAAGTGTGTGCAATGGTGAAAGCATAGAGACATGAGCATAATTTTCTGCAAATAAATCTTTTTCTCATCTTTCTTCTTTTATGCATAGACATGTCATTTTTCAAGTTTTTCAAATTAAGCATGGTACATGAAATGTCTTTGCGACAAAAAGAAGCTTATGCTCCTCCACAAGATAAAGCATGGGCTAAACATTTACAATGACAAAGGTCTTTGACCCAATTGAAAAGAATATCACATCCTAGCATGATCTTAAACAAGATATAGCCATTTCGGCTCAAACAAGACATGCAAAGGCATTTACTCATGGGTGATAAGAGTTTAAGTTCAGTTTGTCATTTTAATTCAAAAAGAGACTATCTCAAAAGAATATATATGTCACAACCATCAAGGGCATAGCCATCCATACAATCAATCCCTAGCCAGCTTGCCTAAACTCTAAAAAGTAGCAAGTTGTAGCAATCACTGCATATAGGAGAAGCTCATCCTAAGATATGATACAAAATATGAAATCAAGATACAAAAGCAAGAAAAATGTACATCAAGATACAAAGATGGTACAATAGTATACATATGCTACAAGAGAAGCCTCCAAAACTCAGCTCAGAAAAACGCACACACACCAAGTTCCCCTCGCAAGCGGGTGAAGGTAGCTTGGTCAAGTGGCTTGGTGAAAATGTCTGCAAGCTGGTTTTGGGTAGAAACATGGGCAAGCTCAAACTCAATACACAAGCGCGATCATAGCACAAATACAAAGCTCCCCCTGGAATGTGCAACCAAAATGCAAATCCAAGGTTCAAGTTCAAACTACAAGTTCCCCTTGGAATGTGCAACCGAAATGCAAATCCAAGGTTCAGGTTCAATCATCAGCTCCCCTTGGAATGTGCAACTGAAATGCAAATCCAAGGTTCAGGTACAAACTTCAAACTCCCATGATATGCCCAATCAAAATGCAAACGCAGCAAACTCACAATCTCATGCAATCCAAAAAGCTATAAGCAAGGTCATCTCCTTGTCAAACCAACTTGAGCAAATTTCTCCTCATTAAATAAAGCCGAGCTCCCCCTCAATCAAAGACACCTAGAACAACTAGGAAAGGTGTACAAAAACAAATGGAAAGGTCCATCACAAAAATGAAGAGAAATATCAAATGAGCAAAATGCAACAAAAAAAATACCAACTAAAAGGATACCAGATAAACAAATGTACAATATGCTACACAAAACATAAAAATCATGATAAGGCACAAAGCAAGCTAAATATACATAGATGAACACAAGAGTGTACAAGGGATATACTCACAATACATAGTGTACAAGGGCCACATCGGGGCCATCCAAAAAGGTGTGGAGAACCATCAAACCTTGATCATGCAAAAGACCAAGAGTCACCAAGCTCATGTTCTCCATACCTCACACCTGCACAATCAAAAGCGAGAACGAGAACGAGCGAATGACTCGACACTGGGGTTAGCACAAAACGAGTCAAACCAGTGTCGGGTCATCTGCTCAAAAGAGGGGTTAGCAAAATCAACTCTACCACGTGAAACCCTCTCGTCTCTCACCATCGGACCTCTAGCACCACGCGGGGGAAAACGTGGCCTAGACTCTCTGCTCACCTCGAAGCTACGGTCGAACCTCCCTGAACCAAACTGACCACGAACCGGAGGCCGCCTAGCAAACTCACGACTAGCTGGAACACCACGACTGCCAAACGAAGGAGCTGTACGCACAAAGCTCTCTCTCCTAGGCAAGGGTGAACGAGACACAGGCACACTACGGGAAGAGTGGTACCTGTCCCTGTTCCCCATCTCCTTCTCTCGTCTCACCTCCCTCTTCTTCCTCCAGTAAAACTCCTCTAGGTGACCATCCCTTCCACAATGATCACAATGGAAGCGGACTGGCTTTGGCTTTGTGGCTTCTCTCGGCTGGTAAACCCCACTCTTCACAAAGGTCACTCTCTTTTGGAAGTCGCTTGTCTTTGGGGGAAACTTGGGAGGATCTGGAGTGGTGTCAAGCTTGTTCAACAGGTGGTTGGGTTTAGGTGTGAAGCTGTTCTTTGGAGGAGTTTTCTCTGGTGGTGTTGAGGTGTTTGTGGTGGAATTGGTTTGCTCTCTCTCTTTCTCACCACTACACTCACCAGCTTTCTCAGAACCCAGACCACGACCATCAGCTCTCTTGAACCCAGCAATCAACATCTTAAGCTGTGGCTCGCGACCCGACAACCAACCCAAACACTGTCGCAACTCATCATTTTCATCTTGCAAACGATCAACAGATTGCGCCAGCTCAACATTCCTCAAAGCAACAACATCACAAGCAGAACAAGAGTTTGCAATAGGAGATTTAAATTGAGCTTCAAGTGAACTAATCATGGTACGAGATTCAAGCAACTGAGCATGTAAATCAGGACAAGAAGTACAAGCACCTAACAAAGATGATCTAGACTTCAACTCAGCAAGCTCAACCCTAGCACCTTCTAGTTCATCAAGGCATGTCATGTGTTTGTCCTTAAGAGCTACCAAATCAGCAAGATGCACATCACAGAAAGAGCATTCAATCTCATCAGAAACAATAGGAGCATCTTTCAACACACCTATCTCAGCTCTAGCACTTGCCAACTCAGTTTCAAGCTCAGCCACTTTCTTGCTAGACTCGCTAAGCACAGACTCAAAATCCATCGCCTTCTTTCCAGTCTCAGAAAGTAAGGCCTCAAGCTCAGCTATTCTTTCCTTTGACTCTCCTAGCAAGGACCTAAACTCTCTCTTCTCCTTGTTGGTCTTCCTAAGCACATCATCGCGATTATCGACCAACTGCTCTAATCTAGCAATCTCCTTACGCAAAGAGGTGGGATCGGTCAATACCTCATCCTCGGAGTCGGAGTCGAAGTCGTAGTCGGAGACGTTCTTGTTGTTGGAGTCGTGTGCCATGGTGCAGAAGTTCATAGCGACCCCAGAAAGCCCATTGAAGTTGCGGTTCTTGTGCTTCTTCTCCTTGCGGTGGCTGCGGTCTTCTTCCTCGCTGCTTGAGCTTGACGAGGTGTCGGTGTTCTCCTCCTTGTTCTTGTGCTTGGAGTGGTGCTTGTCCTTGGAGCGGTGCTTGTGCTCCTCTCGCGGGCGGTGCTTGTGTTTCTTGATTTCCTCGGGGCACTCGGCGATGAAGTGGCCCATCTTCCCACATCTGTAGCACGTACTCCCGGCACGCCTCGAACCCTTGCGGTTCTGGTACATCCTCTCAAACCTCCTCGTGAGCAACGCGAGATCCTCCTCGCTCAGCACCTCATACTCCTCATCTGGAAGAGACACAAGTGAAGACAAAGCAAAGTGTCTGGAAGTGTTAGCCTGTCCATAACCAGAGCCACTGACTAGAGCCAGACTATGGGGATCAGTCGGACTCTTAGCCTTGGCAAGAAACCGTCTAGCAACCTCTGAAGATTTCAACTTCGAGAAAAGCTCATCAACTCTCAAGGTTTCATAGTTAGCCGACTCCATGATCGCCTCAACCTTGGCACCCCACACGGATCTATCAAGTGCTTGCAAGAGCTTGATAGCTCTGTCATGATCCGAATATGGGAGCACGGTAATGTTGGCTTTGATGTTGTTGACAATGGAAGTGAAACGCTGAAACAAAGCATCAACAGACTCTCCAGGCAAATAAGCGAAATTTTCATATTCTCTCCGATACATCGAGAAAAGCCTAGCCTTCACATGGCTATCACCACCGTGGGCTACCTTGAGCTTCTGCCAGATCTGGCTAGCTAGGTCCTCACCCAAAACTCGCTCAAACTCCTTGGCAGACAAAGCACGGAACAAGTGGTCAACAGCTCTAGCGTTTGCCTCAAACTTATCCCTTGCATCCTGGGCATCTAAGTTGGTGGGATTGACATAGTTTTCATCTTTGGTCACATCCCACAGCAACTTTCCTTTGCCTCGCAAGAAAGCGCCCATACGCGCAACCCAGTTCGGGTAGTTCTTCCCATCGAAGTGCGGAGGCCCGGAACCCCGATCTTGGTACGCCATCTTTGGATCTTAGACTGGTTAGAGTCGCAAAGACCCGTAACCGGCTCTGATACCAATTGAAGGACCGAAACGGTGACCAGAGAGGGGGGGAGTGAATGAGAGCCAATAAAAATTCTTTCCAACCAATCCAGCTATTTTCCCAAATCAACTCCGATGCCTCCGAATGCAATCTTGCCAAGATCACGTAGCCACTGTCAAGCTACTGACCCTAGGAACAAGAAACACGCAGCGGAACTCGAATCGATCGAAACGAACACAAAACGAACCGAAACAAGACTCGATCCAACACACCCAGGGGGGCGGTTAAACCGGGTCAGGGGGGCGGTTAAACCGCCCTGGCCTGGGAACCTCGGGAAAAAGTCAAATCGAAAGTGGATCTCCCAAACCGCTTGAGCTCTTGAGGCGAGATTTTGGCCAGATGATATAGACCTCCAGTGGAGTGTTTTCCCAAAAGATCTCGGCCTCTAACTCGCTAGAACTCCCGGAATCTCAAATCTTGTGAAGAACACCATGACCTCGAGTTCATCCCGAAAACTTCAAATCCAAAGCGATTCCCAGCGTTTGGGGGCAAGAGATCACCAGCAAAAGAGGCACAAGGCACTCATACGTGAATCCCCCAAAGAAATCCGAGAGAAAACACCCTAGGAAGTGAAGAACGAAAATCCCCCAAAAATAGCTCCAAAAATACCTCCGAAAATAGAAAAAGAAAAGGGAGCTCGTGGATTCAAATCATGGCACAAAGATGAGCAGCACAAACTCAATCACATAACCATGAATTCACCTATACAAACTAGGAATGATTCGAAATAGTTCTAGGTGGAGGGGATGAAGGGGAAACTAGTTCAAAGGAGAAAACCAAAGAGAACTAAAGAGATAACTAGAGAGACGGCAGCCACCATGCCCTGGGGGGCCTATTAGTAGTCCAAGTGGTGGTGCTCTATAGACTAAACTACCCCTAAGTGATACATACCCCTCAGGGGCAAATATGACATTTGGTTTTCAGATATTTTCCGGCTGGGACACCTTCCACCGCAAGCTAGCTTCCCTCCGACGCAAGCCTTGCAGTCACGCCGCGTGTCCTCCGGATCGAAGCTCCTCGACGCCGTTTTTGGGCCTGCCCAGGGGGGGGAACCCGCCCTGGGGGGGCGGTTAAACCGGCCCTGCCAGCCACACTTGGCCCAGCAGCCCATCTTCGCCACGTCGAGTCATCGGTCCTTGGTTTTGAGGCCCAAACCAAGGGAAACCGTCCACCGATGATTTTGTGGCCAAATCACCAAACCCCGCGCGCAAACTTCGGTTGTTAGCCGCTACCTTGCGCCGGCTTCTCGTCCGCGTACGAGCTTCGGTTGTGAGCCGCCACCTCGCACCGGAACCACGTCCCCTTGCTCGTTCTTGCCAGCATGTGAACCGCACTTGATCCATCTGGCCACCGGGTCCCTCGAACCAAGCCTACTTGTCTCTCCGCTCCTCGGAGGCCGCCATGGCTAAGACCTTTCACGCCTGTTCTTCACCTGCACCAATGCAACCAAGCCGCATTCTACACCTGCAATACTTGAGCCAAGGGAAACGTCAATCCACACCACGTTGTCAATCACTCATCACACCAGGAAGCGACCATCCACCGGTCTTCGGACACACCAGGTCCTCAGGGGCTCAACACCAACTTCGGCAGCGTAAGCATCCTTCATCTGCTTCGCCCATCACCATTACATCAACTACGAGCAAAGAACCATCACCATCTTCACCACAGGCACAAGCCAAGAGGGGCTAGCACAGGAATATGGAGAACCGATTCACTTCGAGTCTCGTCCGGCACCTGTGAGCGAAGATTCGAAGGCGTCATGGTCACAACAGATCCAAGGTAGCGAAGTCCCTACTTCCACTACTTCAACTACGCGGAGGTAACAGAAGAGGAACAAAGAAGCAAAAGCAAGCAAAGAAGCCATCGACTGGGAGCCGAGCGAAGAACCACCCCGCAAAGAAGAGTTGAAGACACTCATCACCTCTGTTGTAACTAATCTCATATGTAATTGTAATTTTTCTCTCGCAACTGAAGTTAGAGTTAGCTAGTCATTTCTCCATTGTTGTCAGCTACTTCACTTTGTTGTACCACCAAACTAAACTAGCTGAGGGGCTACTGTTGGGGAAATGGCCTAGCCCATTAGATAATGGGAGGCCCATGTAAAGGCTGAAATGCCTCTTTGTAAATTTTGTAACCACTAGGGGCTTGAGGGATAAATGTCACTCCCTTCCTCCACTATATAAAGGGCCCTAGAGGTCATGAGGAGGGGACTCACTTTGAGCACTCCACACTTTTTCTTCCAAGGTGTGACTCTTTCTCCTTTATTGCCTCTCTCTTTCTCCATGTTCGGGAAACCGGGGGTTCAGTGAGAATCTCACTTCCCAACTCCGTTCTCGAGTGGTTTCGAGACGAGTCGAGTAGTCGAAATAGTCGTTCGTCGAGCTTGGAAGCGCGAGTTAATAAAGTTGACGCGCAGCGACTTCAGTGGTACGAGCTGTAGTCGAGGTCGTTGCCGACCTGCCAACGGCGTGAGTTGAAATAGGAAATTGGAAAGGAAGTCAAACTCCCTATGGAACCCGTGATCGGTTGTACCTGTACTTGCAGGGATACGAAAACTCAGCCGGTAGTTGTCTTTTACTTGGTATGCTTTGTATTGAGCATCATAATTAATAAAATGGACTCTCAGAACTACGTCTACCGCTCTGATTCTCCTTCCCAAGAAGCGAGGAAGATTCTTTTTAGGCTCTCAATTTATCGCTATACCCTGTGGGATAATGGTCAAATGATATCGCTATACAGAAGAGATTGCCGTACAAGAAGAAGAAGAAATCCCACTGGATCAGGACTCCCCTCTGCTCTAAGCCGTATGTCATGTGCAGGTACTGTCCAGTTGAGTCTGCTTTATTTCTGAGCTTCTAATGTCCGTATGCTGTCGCGGTTTGGTCAAGTCTAAATGCTCATTATGGTGGCTCATGTGACCTACAATTTAAATAAAGCTAGTTAGCTGCCTAGAAGGCGATCCAAGCTGTTCATAAGTCAAGTACCAGCCGTTGAGGTCAATTGAATTGGTTGCCCTTTTTCTGTTGATGCGAAAGAAGTGAGTGGTCTTAGCTCAGATGCAACTTCAAGAGAGCTTTATTTGGCCTTTGTATGACCGTCTTCCCTTCCTGTCTATCTCCCTTCGGTCAGGTAGTTCTGCTTCCGATGCTCGAATGTTCTTGTTTTTCGTTTCATCAGAAAAACCGATGCCGACCACAAAAATTAATATAAGAATGAATAACTTTCTTAATGGTTTCTTTTTTAAGTCAAGAAGACTCAAGATAAGAGTGCCCAAGCTAACAAGAAACGTTTGGAGAGGCAGTTTGCAGTTGGGGATTGGGTTTAAGAAGTAGTTGGCTCCAAAAAGGAAGGACGGTGCCCTCTTTCTCGCTACATCGGTTTTCGTCTATCAGGTTTGAGTAGGTAGGCTCTTTCCGCTTCTGTGCAAATCGATAAACTGACTTATCTGTCATTACATTTGTCACAAGCAACTTGAACCAGAGATCCCAATCTTCCATCCAGCGATGTTTCCTAGTTTCAATATAGTTTCTTTGCTTGCTCAGGGCTCCAGGATCAGGCTCCTCAACCTATTTTCAATAAGTCATCTTGTCTATGTTGTTAGAGTTCCGCTGAGTAGTCACCGCTTGTCATGGTTGTGGACTGTGACACGTCGGCGCTGCGGCACGAGTTGGAGCTGTGCCCGAGATCGTTGATGGCGCGAGCGTGCTGTCTGCAAAAAATCGTGGCCCGCAGGTAGTTTGTCGTGTGCATGTAGCTGTGAGACAAAAATTGTTTGTGAGCAGCAAAAGACGACATCTCTCTCCTCTGCTTGAACCCCGTGTAATACTTGCAGCAAACTCCTTCATGATCTTGACGCACGCTTGCTTCTGCCTTGATCTACGTGTGATAACATAGAGCAGCAACTAATTGCTTGCTCCGTTTCTTGTAGCATCGAGTTGTAATGATTGCCCTGATCCATCATGAATTGCCACAAGAAACCACACGTATGCCTGGAATTTACTTGTGTTTTTTTATTCCGACAAGAACTGTAGTACCCTGCTTTTTGGAAGAGGAAATAATGATTGGAATCGAACTCGTGACTCCTTGCTGTGCTCCGGACTCGAACCCAGGCTGCGTGGGGAATCTTGCCAAGTCTGTATGCTCCGCTTCCGACTCGAATTAGGAAAATTGATTCCTTGTAGCACTCTTCTTTGACGTCTGTGTATTGGACGTACTCATCGAGCTAGTGCCCAGGAGAAGGGACATCTTCCGCTTGGGTCTTGATGCTTCGTCGGCGCCTCAGCAAGAAGATTAATTGCTCTTCCTCGTTTCTAATTCCAACTCGACGAATTGAACTTGATTGTGAACCCACTTCGGACTTTAGACGCACGTGTACATCGAGTCACCGATCTGCATGCTGGCTCAGAATTGCATCCTGGATCACGTCTTCTTCTCCGTGACGAGCGCGTGGTGACGCTAGAGCCGAAGGCGAAAGTCACGCCCTCAACGCGATAAATTTTCTTGAAAACGCCATTGAATTCTTCATGCACTACAAAAATTGTGTTAATCCATGACAGTTGAATTTTGTCATAGATCATTAAAAAATCATCACAAAATAGCATTGGTGACGATCTCAAATTTCGTCATGTATTGAGCGTCACAATTACACCTTGTGACGATATTAATAAAATCATCACGGATTAAGTCAATTCATGACAATTTGAGATTGTCATGAAGTAGGCTCAAGCCCACACGGCCCAGCCCAAACCCATACTTATGACGAAAATAAACGTCATAGATTCAATTGCCACATCACACAAATATGACATGGCAAATGACGTGGCTGCTGACATGGCGATGTGGATGCTAACATGGCGATGACATGGACGCTGACATGGCAATGACGTTGACATGGCAATGACGTGGACGCTGACATGGCGATGACGTGGACGCTGACATGGCGATGACGTGACAATGGTGAGTACAGGCTAGTTCTAGGCCACCATAGTGGCCTTAATTCAAACACAGCCCATGCAAAAAGTAAGGCCAATTTTTCTAATAAATCCACTATAATCTCAGCACAAATATAAACTAGTCCATATAGATAAATTCAACATCTCATCACATACATACAACACAATGTTTTTCGAATCAGCATGAAATCAGTTAACTCTAATTTTTTGAGACAAAATGTCACAATACTGCAAAAAAATGATTCAAGCAAACCCATGTTTCAATCACGAATTCAAGTTTTGCACCCTTCTCAGCTTTTAAATGCAGACCTGCACGTGAAATAGCACATATGGTGAGTACAATTGCAGCATTGCTTTCCAAACCAAGAATCGACTTTACTCGGTCTTAATTAATAGAAAAGAATTTTGGATTAGTATTTTCTATTTGGCTGTGAATAAATGTTGATATAAAACTAGAAAAGATAAGATTCGTACAGGGAGTCCATGAACTAAGCAAATAATCTATAATCAAAACACCAGGCTTGCATATGAACTGCAATGACAATGTACAATAATTGGTCACTACACCAGAAACACCATGTACTAGAAGAACAAAATAGAGACGGACTCCTTGTGAAGCATGGAAGCACAATGGCAGTCTGATTAATTATCTTATTTCCCACACGCTCTAATGAGAGCATTCAGTCAAATATTATATAAAGACTTCAAAGAGCATAACAGCCACTGTACATATCATACCTTGTCAATATGTGCTAGAGTTGGAGAAGGGGTCTGCTGGCGATGGAGTGGCAGTGGCCCGGCAGCATTCAGCAGGCTTCTCGATGCTTGTTCCTTGTTGCATTTCAACCTCAACCTGGAAGGCCATTGACAACTATTTATGACAGGGCAATATTTGTAATAGAAACTAATAAAATGTTCTGTATATCATACACTGCAATTACAAGCATACAAACATCAGCTGAGCAACAGCAAATACATGTTATTGTGGTGGTGAAAAAAAAAGGTAAACCACAGATTAGGTGTGATGCTGAAAAACAGGCAAACACAGATATTAGATGCCTCTGTTTAAGTTTCAGAATACATTGACTTCAGATTAAGCATTACAGATGCTGTTACTACTCAAATTTAGTCATGCTTAAAGTTATAGAAGAACAAAATACAGATGGTCTGCAGCAGGGAAGCACAATGGCAAACTGATCCAATCTCTTATTACTCACATGTTTATTCAGAGCATTCAGTCAAACATGCAATTCAGTCTGCCACATCCTCTCATCCAACACAAGCTCTGTACACATCATACCTTAGCAATAGGTGCCAGAGTTGCAGAAGCGGCTGCACGCAAATGGAGTGGCAGTAGCCCGACATTTCCTGGTAAGTAAAAACAGCAATATTTCAATTATTAAACAATTAATTATCATCATGAGATTGTTGTGTGTAATCAGTATTTGCAGGTAACATCTAAGCAATAAGGATATTTCACACATGAATTGCACATGAATCAGTATTTGCAGGTAACAATATTTCAATTATTAAACAATTAATTATCATCATGAGATTGTTGTGTGTAATCAGTATTTGCAGGTAACATCTAAGCAATAAGGTAACATCATGAGTAGGCCACAACAAACAATTGCACATGAATTATATTAGTATCTAAGCAATAAGGATATTTCACACATGACTAATGCTATATCAGAGCTCAGTTCAACAAAGAATCACGCATATATAATATTAGAAGTTCAGATCTCATTACTCAAACTAGCTTACATTTCTAGACGTGAGCAGGTACATACAAATAGTTGTTGAGCACTGAGGCATTTAATCAAACAGAAAGTGTTGGATAAAGGCTTCGGATCTGGGGCGGGACGACCTAATACTTCACCTGCGCATCAATAGAGACAGGGAGGGGGAACGGTGGTGTAGCAATACCTGCAATGGAGGGTGAACCCCATGAGGCCGGCCGCGACGTCGAGGATGAGCGCGTCGAAGATGGCGGTGCGGCGGCGTAGCAGAAGAGGAGGCCCTCGACGAAGGGACCAGTCCAGGCCAGTTCGTCGGTCTCCGCGAAGGTGGCCCAGAGCGGGCAGGTGACGCCGGTGAAGGGGTGAACGAGGAAGGCCGTTGGATTTGCGTCCGCAGCGACCGGATCTAGGCCCGTCGTGGCCGGATCCAGCGCCAGCTAGCCCGCAGCGGCCGGGAGCGCGGAGTCGTCCTCGCGCCGGGCCTGCCACCGCGCCCCTGCGCTCCTCCCCCTCATCGGTGGCGGGTGGAGCCGTGGATGCCCGACGGGGGCAGTGAGAGGGAGGGAGGATGCGCAGCGAAGGGAAGGGAGACGAGGTACCCGACGGCGGCGGTGAGAGGGAGGGAGGATGCGCTGCGAAGGGTATACCTGATCATGCGTCGGGTCATGTCGGGTTCGGGTCGGGTCATGTCGGGTTGGCGGGTCAAAATTGTTGACCCGCGCCCGACCCGTGGCATGGTCGGGTCGGGTCGGGTTGCGTCGGGTTCGGGTCGGGTTTCGGGTTTCACGTGTAATTTTTCGGGTCGCGTCGGGTTGGGTCGGGTTTTTTTGGTGTTTCGGGTTAAAAAATTGACCCGCGCCCGACCCGTCACATGCTCGGGTCGGGTCGGGTCGGGTTTTTTTCGGGCGGGTTGGGTCGGGTTTATCGGGTCGGGTGACCCATGATCAGGTATAGCGAAGGGAGACTGAGGGGAATGAGGAGAGGCGGAGAGCTGCAGGGTAGGGTTTCGGACGACGGGGCTTTTATCTGTTGTGCAAAGCATCTGAGCCGTCCATTTGATCGAACGGCCATAGACTGACTTATATCTCGATTTGGGTCGATAACGGGCTGAATCTGGCATATGGGCCGAAGAATAAGCAGCAGCATCCTTTACTGTTCAACGTTAGTTTTTTTCTTTTTTTATTTTAGCCTATATTAACTTTGACTACATTCATGGTATATACATTTATCTTATATATCCGTACATATTTTTCACATGTAATATATTGCATTTATTTTAAGTTGTAGGAGTTTCAAAAAATTTTGAGCTAATTTATTATTTTCTACAATTTAAATGAATTCTCGCGTGCTTATCAAAGGTAGTTCCAAATTGAACTAAATGTACATCAAATAAGATTCAAAAATTTGCATGAAAATTATATTTAGGATCACATGTTGTTCTGGAGGCCACATGCCAAAAATAGATTAAGAATTCACTTGTTTGATATGGATAATTCAACCTTTTATATCCAAATTGACACATAATAATTCTAATAATGTCTAAATTTGCTCAAAAAACCCTATAAGCTGCCATCGCACCATATTTTTCGTCCATAAGCTCTTCATATAAGTTTCAACAAAATTTAATAAAGTGAGATTATAGGTTGTCCACAAATAGATACATCTCTTATATAGTTCCATATAATTCAACTCAAACATTGAATGTTAAATAACTCATAACATTTTTGAACTTGTATAAGTCTCAAACTTGATCACAACCTCATATTTACCTTAAATTTAGGAAATATGAAGTTTCATTAAGAATTGTTATGAAAAAATAATATTTTTCTATTTGCTACTTTGGTGAAAAAAACAAGCCGTGTGAAAAGGATGCAAGAAATTGTAATTGGAATACAAATGAAGGCTATTTAATAAAAGTGCATGATTTTAGAAAAAAACAGAAAAAAGAATCATCTAATTTGGAATTCATACGATGAAGAAATACAACTTACAAGTTTTAATGTACGATTAAAAAGAGAAACCGAACTGTTTATATGTCATTCATACTGGATGTCAACGTGGCGTAACGAGATTGGCCTAAACGTCCACACGGATTGATGTGGCGATGTGATAAGAAAACACATGTATAAAATACTAATAGTTGTGCAACGCAATGGTAAGTCTTTTGTTTGTGATCTCCAAAACCAGGGTTCGAAACCCCCGTCCCGCCAACTTTTTGGCTCATTTTCCGGTGAGCGCCCGGTCCCCGTGACGTGGCCCGCGGTGGCCGGGTGACCTGGCTCCCTGGTCGGTGATCGGGCGCTGGGGATCGGTGACCCGGTGTGCGGCGGGCGGGTGACGTGGCCCGCGGTGGCCGGGTGACGTGGTCCGCAGCTGGGGGCTGGTCACCTTGGGTCTTGCCCGTGGAAAGAAAATAAATAAAGTAACATAACCATCAAGTAACAGTGACGAGCTTATGGTGCGGTGGTATGGTAACTGCTTCCAGTGATAACCATCGCATTTTTTTATCTTTTCGGCGGGGCAAAAATAGTTTTTTTTCAGGGGAAATCTAAGTGAGAAGGAAGGCACCGTGGTTTAAAAATGGATTAACACTCAATATTTAGAAAATAGTGGCGCCTACCATAAAAGCACTTCATAACCAAAAATCATCACAACTCCATACAGGTTGATTAGTGTGCCATGTCAACAATAATATATTTTTCTGTGTCACAAGTGTGGACAATGATGATGTCAAATCTGTGATTTTTTTCACTTTATGACAGTCATTGCAGTTTTGTCATAGAATCTGAGCCCAAATTTGAGCCCAAATGGGCCATTACTCGATCCATGACAAAAAGTTAGAATGTCATCGGAACTTCGTCATGGATTAACACATTTCTTGTAGATGGGATCCTTGGTGAACCACCTACCTGGCGTGTCAGATGTCGGTGTCTTACCACAATCCCACCGAATGGTATCCCTAGGTTGTAGAGTTTTGGTAGAGTGTTCGTAGAATCAGGAATTCAATGGTTACGTGACACGAGATTTATACAAGTTCGGACCGCCAACTAGGCATAATACCCTACGTCCTGTTGCTGATCTTGTATTACGTAGTGTAAATATGAGTACAAGGTTGTTCTCGATGAGATGATCCTCGATGAGGGGGTGGATTCTCTGAATCTGAGTTGAGATGAGGAGGTCTCTCTCAATGTGCCGATCTATGTACCCTTGCCCCCTTTATATACTTTAAGAAGGAGCGAGTAACTAGTCGGTTTACAAAGTACTGGTCCTGTCCTAGTAGGTTAGGTCCACATGGTTTGCAATCTTTTTTTTCTCCATCTGCATGGTTTTAAATTGACATATTTTAACTGGTATAGGATTAGTAGGCTCATACTGTAAAGCAATATATATAAAGGTTTAGTATAAACTTATATTAAGCAATATGGACAAGCCCCCACCAAACCAACCACCTAGCTAGGGATGGCAACGGGCACAAACCCGCTGGGTTTTGCCATCCTAAACCCGTGCCCACAAAAAATATTTTAACCCATTAAAAAACCCATGCCCGTGACGGGTTTAAAATTTTGCCCAAACCCATGCCCGTCGGGTTAGAGGGTTTCCACGGGTCACCCGTGGGTTTGCACCTCTATTATACAACTTCATGTCATAACTAATAAGTTTATCGTAACAAGTAATAAATTTGTAGTGTAGGTAAATACATAGTGGGCACAAAGTTTATTGTTCACTAAAAAATTAGTGCTACAGGGAATAAAAATTATAAATAACAAGTTTTATATTTAAGTGGTCCTAGTATGACATTAAGTCATCAATCCACCGTATACATGAGTACTATATAAAGTGAGCTAGCAACACCCACAACCGCTACTAATATATTCAAGATTCACTAAAGTAGAAAGTAAAGGAGATACACAAAATACATTATAATTTGTAAAATAAAATAGAAATGTACTAGGTTGGACCGGGTTTAAAAAACCCATGGGTTTACGGGTTCGGGTTATATGTTCCCAAACCCATGCCCGCAAACCCGCTGGGTCTAGCTTTTTGCCCATTAACAAACCCATGGGTACAAATATTAACCCATGCCTATGCCCTAATAGAGTAAAAATCCGTCGGGTTTCGGGTTTCGGGTACCCATTGCCATCTTTACACCTAGCCAAACCCAATCGGATCCCACGTCTGTCAGACCCCCGCACCCGATAACCCACGTCCACCGTCACCATCTCGAACCCGTCCGTCCTTCCTCCACCCCGCGCAGGAGCCGCGAGCGCGCGAAGCGCCGCGAGCAGCGAGTGCGAGGCTGGTCCAGCGAGCCCTTGCGCACCCAGAGGCGCGGTGAGATTCGTCCCGGCGAGAGGGCAGGGTCTAGCGGCGAGCGCGAGGAGGACCCGAGGCGTGCGCGGCGAGCGGCGGCCGGCGAGCGCGAGATTTGTCGGCACGCGGGCGCGACTCTAGAGATGGCGCACAGCTGGGCTCCAGCGTCGAGCGCCCGGCGTGGGAGCCAGCGGCGGGGTCCAGTGGCTGGGATCCGACGGCGGGCAAGCTCGTTTGTCAGCGGCGCCGAGCAATCGGACCAAGCCAGCGGGAAGCAACCGCCTGCTGCGAGATTCTGGCGGGATCAACCTTCAGTAATTGCCGTGAGCACGGCTGGATCCAGCGCATGTCCGGCGGCTGCGAATCGAGCACAGCAGCTAGAGCACGGCTGCAATCTGAAGCTTGAGGGGATGCACAACGATGCACCTGAAGCTTGGAGGTGATGCTGAGCGCGCGCCAGCGGTGGACGGACGGCGGCGGAGCGCGGCGGGATCTGGCGGCGGGCCACATGCCTCCGAATCGACAAATCACGCGACCCTGAATCAATCGGAGAATGGATCCTGCCACATCGATCTCGCGCTCGCCGGTCACCAATGATCGCCACTAGAGTAACCGAGAATTGGGGAACGGATGCACCCAATTCCCCAATTTGATTTCCCTCGTAAATGGATCTTTAGAGCTGCGTCACCAATGATCGCCACTTGAGTAAAATCAAGGTCCGCAATTGGCTGCTTTGGTGTAGGTAGACCAATTTTGGAGGCATCTCTTCTCCGAATGAGCAGGGATAAGTTCAGTGAATACTCACGAGATGCTTGGACGAAGATTTGGAAATTTGTAACCAGGAATACTGAATGGGCTGTTGCAATGTTAGAGCAGAGATGCATGGATTGATTTAGCCAATGGGGTGCATCTTACTGAGAGAAACATTGGCCACTGAATAAAGTAACAAAATTTGACTTTACTGAACCAAGAAAAACATTGGCAATTGCTAAAAATGTAGAATGACCAAAATTACTGAGAGAAACTTGAACGAATAATATCTCCATACCAGTTACAAAAGTTCAAACTAAAACTAAATCTCATTCAGCAAAATACAAAGATATTCAACTAAAACTGGATCTCTGATCTCTGGGTTTGAAGATGCTTCAACTCCTAAGCTACACAACCAACCAACCAACCATCTTCATTACTACCCCTCCCCTACATATCCTAAGCTATACATGTACATCATATGCAGAGCTTCACTTGTCGAAGCAATCGCCACTAGGAAGTTTGGTGCTTGCATCATCATGTGTGTGAGGAGAATCAACAAGCATCAGCATTTGCAAAAGGTTGCAGCTTCTTCGGTGCAAAGTTCTTCAATATCAGCACACAAAAGGCATTAGGCGTGGAGCTTGTGGATAAAAAATGCTAAAGAGAAACGATGATTACATGCTAAAGAAAAGAATAATACTAATGAAACAGAAGTTAGTTACTGAAGGAAGGGAAAACATTTACTGAAGAATAATTCTGAAGGTTAATTATTGGCTCAGTATTTATAGAAGAAATAGCATAATGAATTATGCTGTATGAAGCTTGAAATTCCTAGATCCTAATTTTTATTGGCTCAGTAATTATAGAAGAAATAGCATAATGAATTATGCTGTATGAAGCTTCAAATTCCTACATCCTAATGCTCATTGTGTATTAGAAATCACCTGCACAAAAAGAAAAAGAACATTAGTGAGTCAATACCAACACTATGCGAAAAGAATGAAATGGCCATAGGATTTCAATATACCGTTAATAACAGAAAAAATACAGTAAAACATTCAGTGCTACTGAACATCGATATACTATTTTTTTTCTCCAGCCAAGCCACTTGCGAAAACATTGAACTACTAAAGGTCTGACTAACCAAATACAATTAACTCCTAAACTAACATCTCAGTAACACACAAAGGTGGGATTCCTGAATAAACTATTGACATAGCACATATCACAGTTTCTATCACTTGACAGTAATCAACACAGCATGTAACACAATTTCTATCACTTAGACTGTGAAAGCATGATTACTGAAGCTTGTTACTGGAAACAAAATGTTCACATTAACAATAAGCTAGCTAAATTCATATGATGGCAATAGGCTATACAGGGTGAACTAATTGACAGACACATGCAGACAACTATTGAAGCCTGAAAAAATTGAAGTGACTGAGCCACTAAGGTTAAATTGAAGTGACTGAGCCACTGAGGTGATTCTTCAATAAGGAACTCGATGTTACTGGACATACACAAAAGAAAGTATATTACTGAACAAAATCAAATTACTAAGTAACACTACTGAACCCGGTCAACTACTGAAGCTGATGGGATACTCTACTAAAGCAAAAGGATCGATTACTAAAGCTTTACATGACCGCTGAATAAAACATACAGTTTTGCACTTACTGAATCGAGAAAAACACTCACAATTAATAATGGCCAAATCATCCAAACTACTGAGAGAAACAAGTTAAATCGATATATCTCCATACAAGTTGCAAAATTTTAAGAAGTCAAAATGCAAAGGTATTTCAGTAAAACTGGATCCTTCAACTCCTCATTCCTGGCTTCTAATGCTTTGCCTAAACTACAGTTCAATTCAAATGTGTTCAGGCATTCAGTATTCATCTACTTGCAGGGGTACACATGAATTTCTGAATTCAACCTTAGAAACACACAAAATCCTTAGACTACATGCCTGTAAAAATTCACAAATGGAAGCCAGGAATGGGAAGGAGGGTGGTGCTGAGAGTCACCTCACTTTCTCCCCTGCTCCTGCTTATGCATGACCAGCAGCGGATGGTCAATATCTCCATCGAACAAAATCAAGCAAACTAGACCAACCGAGATCTGCAAAATTCTAAAGGCAAGAGCCCATTAAATCAATTGATGACACCCACCATGAACACCACAAACACATATATTGCTTACTGAATTACTAAAGTAGGACTGTTGCTGTCGCTGAATCACTGAAGTACTTGATGAAAATGAATGACGATGCCAGAAATGAATTACTGAGGCTAGTGGATGAATTGCTAAATTACTGAATCATCCTAATTCATCATTGGGTTGCTAAATTACTGGAGTACTTGTAAAAATGAATGACATCACTAGAAGATGAAGCACTGGCCAAAGGATGCTAAAAAAAAAGGAAGCACTGGCCAAAGAATTACTGATGGAAAAAGCTATCGAAGGAAACAGATCACTTTAGAAAAAAACTAAACTACTAAAATACTGAAGACTACTAAATATGCTACATCAGTAGTTGAAGAGATAAACCACTGAACAAAAATTCCATGCTTAGGAGTTACTGAACTAATGAGGACTACTTAATTTCTTTTGAGAACATGCTTAGCTAAGTATGAACCCAAAAATAACTCAAACAATTTTTACTGAACACTGCAAGAGGGGTTGTACTGCACCCATGTTTGCTATAGCTCGAAAATCTGAACAACAATATTTACTCTTGCTTGGAACAACTAAATTGTATAGGTTCAATAATTATTTCAGAATCGCAAAACATGGGCTACTAAAGAAAGATTAATTACTGAATGCAATGGATCGAGTACTACATAAAATATGAGGGATTACTGAACATGATTATAAGGGCATTGTACTACTACACTAACTTATTACTGAAACCTACAAACAAAAAATGCTTACATAAACCATGTGCCCGGCAACACACAAATCACAACAACACAGGGAGGATTGGATCATTTCAGAGAGGAGGGTGTCACGTGTGTGAGTTCTCACCTATATTCTCCATGTTGTTGCTCCTTCAGAATGGGCAGGAGACAATCAACGTGCTGCAGCCAGAACGCATCGAGAAAAATATTTGGGAATCGACCCCAAACATCCAAATCCATAAAAAACTTACACATCCATGGTCATAACACAAAAAATCAGCACGGGTGGGGGATGCTCACCGGAGTGCGCGCGTAGGCTTGACGAGACCCCTCCAGGAACTCCACGACACCTCCCCCAGTCGCCCGATCTGCCTGACGCCACTGCAGGGGAGCCGCTGCTGCTGCTGCTGCCGCTCGAGGCCGCAGCTGCCGTAGCTCACCTCTCGCACTGCAGCACGCCGCCGATGCCGCAGCTTAGGGTAGCCGCGCTCCACCGCCGCCTGGGAATCACAGCTGCCGAAGCCACTCATGCTGTGCCCGGACGTGGCGCGGGGCGCGGGGAGGCTAGGAGAGCGAGGGGAACAGGCAGCCCGCCCTCACTCGTGGCCTGCCATGGCGCCTCCAAACCGCATCGCCGCCGCCGCCGCCGAACCGCAGCACCGTCGCCCACCAACCGTTCACTCGCTCGGGAAGGGGAAAGGAAATTGCGGATAAGGTTGTCGGCGGGTCGGGCGCGGGCACGGAGGTGGGGAGCGGTGGGGGTGGGTTCGGTTGCCTGGGGCCTGGGGGTTGCTAGTTGGGCTTGTTTAGGTGACAGGTGTAGAATAGCATGTAGCTAAGCAATATATGTAAAACTAGTAATGAGCGCGCGCCCATGTGCGCGTGATTGAACTCAAAGTTGTATAAAATAAATAGGCTGCATAAAATAAAGGGTAGATATAGTTCGAGTACTAATAATAAGTGTATTCTTATCTTACACTGCTACTGGTAATACATTGAGGACATGATTCATTGAAGAAATAATTATACAAGATAAGTAGTTCCTGTAGGCATTGTAAGAGCTTTTTGGGCAATCTATTTATAAAAGATTAAGATGTGGAAGTTGTAGTACATAACGACAAAACCATATATCGACTGTAAATAACAGTCTGCAATGCTGGCAGTTGATGGAGTTGGTTGTGGATTTGCCTAGAAGAATATTTGTTCCCTTGAGGCATTGTATCTCCACCCGGCAAAGAACAGAACCATGTTCAGTAACTTCAGACATGAACGATGCATAAAGCAATGAGCATCGGATGAACATTGCTTGAAGCAGGGAAATAATATAGGAAGCACTAATAGTAAACATCCTGGCCTTTGATGGTATATTTGTAGGCAATGCAAAAATTGAACTGGAAAAAAAAGGGGAAAAAAGAGGAAGAAAGGCCGGGGAACGGGAAAAAAGGGAAACGGGAAATAGCAAAAGGTTAGACGTGGTGAATAGTAACATCAACTCCAGAATAAGCGCTGCATAAATGGTCAGAAAAAGTTATATCAGACAAGCTGGTCTGTTTATGTTAAAATTCCATGGCTCTAAACAATAGTCAAAATTCCATGGCTCTAAAGCCACATACTTATGCAGAAACGATTACAGGAAAACTTAATATCAAAAGGTATGTGCCACAAGAATGCAAATAATTATGACACTTGAACACAAATGCTCACCTTAACAGGGAGCAAGAAATCAGTATTTGTTTAGAAAGCTGACTCTCCAATATTGGCCACCTAAAAATCCAATAAATATTGGCAAAGCAAAGTATATCTCAGTGGCACATCACTTGGAGCCACTGGTAGCCCTAAACTCGCTACATTTCTAATTTATCTTGCGAAAAATAGCCAAGCCAAGTTCAAAAAACTTCACAACTCACAACAATGAAAGGTTCAGAGAAGTTACTGTATCCTACTGAACGAAAGGAACATAAAGGTTTAAAATCAAGCATGACTCCTATTATATAAAGGACAACACTATGCAAGTTCAGAGCTTTGCTTTGGATATTGCAGTGGTGATAGCAATGCAAGTTGCTGGATTTTGGCAAGGAGAAGAGATTTTTTTTTTTCACAACCAAAGACTTCGGTAACAAAAACTCATTACCATAGACAATAAAATGTGTGTCCAGTCTTAGAAGAAATTAGGCACTGCATTACACCAGTTGTTCCTTCTAATCATGCAAAATTGAAAGAAAAACTATATCTTTCAAACCTGATATCAGAATAACTTATGCGTTTGAAATGCTTAGGTTGGACGGGGCATGAATATCTTTCCACTTGGATGTAGTTTGATCTGCTTCTGGCACTGTTATTTTCTGACACATTTGAAGATACAATGAGCTGACTTCTTCGTGAGAGGAAATAATATAACATACAGAAATTATTCAGGTAATAAAGAACATCCTTAAAAATTATTCTCATGGATAGTGTAAATTTCAGGTCCCCTGAGTTTGCATCTTTGCCATGGTAGCGGTCAAGTTCACACCTTACATTCATTCTTTAGGGAGCTAGCAATAGCACTAGCGGCATCCACTACATGAACAGGCTGAATCCTATTAAAAGGTAGCATCCATGTAATATAATTGCAGGTAAAGAACCTCTAACATGCATGAAAATGGACCATTCCATGCTCGGAACTCATTTCCATATCATCATGAGTATGGCAACAGGTCAACTCTATTACTTTTCCATATCCACCATTAGCAAGTGGTATGAAACCCTAATTCTTTGCGAACTGTGCCCATCTTTCAAGATATATTATACTGTGATAATCTTGGTTGCAGACCTCACAATTACTGGCCATTGATGGATAGAAACAAAATTTAGGACAATATCATTGTGTATAGAAAGGGGGTATTAGTTATAGTTGATTGTGGCCATTGGATTAGTCTGAAAAAATGAGTTATCATCGCATATTCAGTATTAAATTTGAGAAAAGATGATTACTTCACAAAATTATTTCAGGATGTCGAGTCCTATGCTGCAGTTTTTGTGGTCAGCATTATGGGTTTAGAACACGGTGATACCCCCATGGTTCTTACAAATCTGTGTTCATGGCAAGTAAAGTGTAACAACACTTTAGATTTTAATTGCTATATATTCATCATAAGTAAAGAAAAAGATGAGAATGCATGAAAGAATGTAAATAAACCATAAAACAGCAAACGGTCAGTTATGATGACTTACCTAGGAGATGATCTCATGAAACTGAACCAATCATTTTTACCCCAAATAAGATAACCAAAATTCAGGTCCAAAAGTTAATTATCAGGAACACCTGAAAAGTTTATGAATCTTTTACGCATCAATATCGTAGACTAATGAAAATGATCAAAATCATTTTGCTGAATTAATCATTCGAGCCACCTATCACTTGAGCACAAAAGTTCTATGCATTATCTAAGCACAAATCTTGTATGGTTCTGATGCAACATACAAAAAGGATTGCATAGGCATGTCACTGCAAGAGGTTTGGTTATTATGACTTTTTTTCTGAATACAGATGATTTAGACATAATTACATATCAGTAATCACTTTTTATTATCAAGGTGAACTTACATGCTCCCCAAAACTGCTGCCCTGTATATTGTGCTGATTGCCGCGTGAGGAGTCAACACCCTGCATGTGCAAGTTGTTATTATGGTTAGGCAATCAAGTAATCACGAACAGTCACAGAAGTATCTGCAATCCAGATGAAGAATCGAGGCATACTCAACCATTTGTAATTAAATTACATAGATGTAGAGGCATACTATACATAGAGAAATATAGAGTTCAGATTCTAGAGTCCGAAGCCGGAGGCACTTCAGGAAAATTACTTGCAGCCAATGTAATACAATAGATTAATTGCCAGCGGAGTGCTAGAGATTTAGAGAACACTCAATCAAAAGAGGGACGAGGAGAGGAGGGAGGAGGCGGGCAGCAGGTGAGAGAGCGAGGTGCAGAGCTGCAGAGGAGGGAAAAGCAGATGAGGGAAATGCAAATCTGCACAGGAGGAAGGTGATTTTACCTTCACAGTTGGGTCGCGCATCACGACCACTGGCGGCGAGGAGATCGAGCATATCGGAATCACTGCGTGCACGAGGGAGAGCCCAAGGTTTGACGGCAGGGAGGTGAGTCCGCCTGGTCGCCTCACGGGAACCTTGGGGTCGAGGCCCGCCGCGCGTGGAGGCCGCAAGCCAGCGGCCGCGCACTGCAGGCCGTGGGAGCCGCCGCTCAACCCCGCGCGTTGGCCCGACCGTGGCCGGAATTCGCGCCGCTGGCGTCGACGCGGCCCGACGCCGGCCGTCTTGACCCGTCGCCTCTCTTGCTGCGCCGTTGTCCCGCCGCGCGCTGTCCAGGCCTGGCCCCCGCGCATCTAGCTGGGGCCGATTGCCGCCGCTGCTACATGCCGCCTTGACCCGTCGCGTCGCGTCGTTGTCCCACCGCGCACTATCCGGGCCTGGGCCTAGCGCATCCAGCTGGGGCCGATTGCCGCCGCTGCTATGGGGTGGCCTCAAGCAGGTGCTGTACCGGATCCGCGCCGCCGGCGTCGGCCCTGCCCGATGCGGCGTGGGATCCTGTGCTTCTGGCCACCGAGATGAGGGGGAGAGAAGGAGGAGGAGGCCGCGAGGATATTCCGACGGCGGGCAAGGCGGCCGGGGTCGGCGCGGATGGTGGGGCGGCTCGTCGCGGCCGCTGCCGCTGCACGCGTGCGCCACACCCGCCGTAGTCGGCGTGTGGTGGGGAAGGAGGGGGGACGCGAGATATTTTCGCGGAGGACTGTGGGTTGAATTTTAAGGAAACGCGGGGGTCTAAACGCAAAAAGTCGGCGGCAACGGTCCACCGCCAGCCGTCGGATCGCCGATCGGACGGCAAAAAGAATTCCGTCTACGTGGACCAATTACCTAGCTGAGGATTCCAGCCTCTTTAGTGATATAGAATAATGCAACTAATTCATGCATCCATACTAAGTAACATAGCAATGTGGACATATGAATTAAAAAGTTAGCCTATGTAATACAAATTTTGAATGTGCTGGTTGATTATATTACATTTTATTTCATATATATACATTTATAAATCTTTAACAAACTAACATAAATCATTAAGTGATATATTATTTCGCGGCAGAGTGTCCCACAAAAACTCAGACTTATCGAACAATGAAAGGAAAATTGGAAAAAGATACAGAGACAAAGCTACGTACCAGTGTTGGGTAATAGGATGGCTAATCTGTCCATCACTGATTGAGCAAATGAACCATTCTTTGTTTTAGATCAGAGTTCCACTCTTGTAGTCTCATCGCATTAGATTGGGTTTGTTGATAAAGCTGTGCTCCACAGTCACCTAATAAGACAATCTAGAGACTCGGAATATGTGAAGGAAACCCCATCACCCGTTGAGTGCAGCGCAGCTCCTGGCAGGAGCTACTGAACCTTGAGGCATTATTATAACCGTTCATCATTCGACCATTGGCTAACCTGTAAATAAAAGATGCAGAGACATCAGTTGTGTATACTGATCATCTCCATATGGCAGACAAAATGACCCGATGCAAACATGCCGTTGACACTCGCCTGATGAATCCTCTTTTTACCAGCTAATAAATATGTGATTTCTGACAGCAGCAGTACCGCTTCTTCCAGTGGTTTTTTTTGCATCCACATCTACTTGAAAGCTCCATGGATCTGCAGGTCGCTCAACTCATCAGGCTTGTAGCTTAGCATCATTACTGGAGCCGAGCACCTGGTTGCAGCACACCTGCATATTCATCACGGATTATGGCTGTCAAATACAAACGACTTGCGATGAAGATTAAGTTTTGTGTTATACACGGAAGCAAGCTTGAATGATCAATGTCAACGATCAGTTCACATGAACAGAATCAACTAAACCTATAGCCAAAACCGACAGAACACTACAATTTTTTTTTTGAAAGACTGTAAAACACAACTGTGAGATTCACCTCTGATTTCCGCCGCATGCAAGATTAGATCGTCTCTTCTAGCATCTGTGCAGGCAACTGCTGCCGGACATACTTGCTCAGGATGTATTACCAAACGTGACTGATGATTCTAGGCCATCTTCTCGCCATGACACCATGGAGGTTCAAGGTGTACCGGGAGCAAGATCCAGAAGAGTTGAGGGAAAAACCACACGGCACCATGGCGGCAAAGGTCCTTGTTCAAGTTGTGTGTGACATTGGATTCACCATGGCCACGTAGTACTTGGCGATGATATCAGGACCGATCAGGATGGGATGGCTAGCGGCAGCAAGCCAGTTCCGATCAGGATGGCGAGCAAACGACAGGAGTTGTGCAGATCCCTGTCTCGTGCAGCAAGCAGAAAAAGGAAGGAACTTATGGAATAATCCACCCATTGTGTGCGTGGAACATTGAGGAGTTAGCCTAAGGAAAGAGAAGATATGGAAAGATGAATCCTTCCTAGCTACAAACGATGGGGAACTGGTCTTTTTTCGTGGGTCTCCATAAACAGAAGTGAAGATACGTAGGTAGGACTCTTTGAGTCAGGAAACAACTCCATCAGAATTTTGACCGAATCTAAAAAACTTGACCTGCGGGGTAAGACAGCCCCCGGGCTTTTTCTAAGAGAAGACCTTCTCCTTGTGAGACAACCACTAGGCTGGCGGCTTCTGCAACTACCCCAGCCCCCAGGTAGGAGAGCCCAAGCCAACCACAGATACGACCGGGCGGGGCCTTAACTTGTGCTTTGGTTATGACGACACAGGAGGGGATTTTTTTAACCTCAGCCTGAAATTCGCTCCCACGGGGAGTCGAACCCAGGACCTGAGTAGTGCTACTAAACCATCTAACCAACTCAGCTAGAGGTCCTTTCACAACCAATAAATCTAGATCATTCGTTTTTCATAAACACATGGTACCACAATAGATAAATGGCCATATGTTTTTCTTATTCTCTGATTAACGTGAAAATTTATAGAGAGTCTGTGATTAGTATAGGTATACATTCTGTACTCTAGATTTCTACATCCATTTAAACAAGGGAAAAATTCGATTTTCAACCTTCAACTATGACAAAAGTCTGATTTTCAACCTACAACTACAAAACCGAGTAGAAAGGGCCATCCAACTGACAAAACCGGACAAATTTGAACCTTTGGGTGGTTTTAAAGGTGGTTTTGCATTTTCTAGAAATTTAAAATATTCTAATTTAATAAAAAAACTATAGCTAATTCATTTAAAATCATAAAAATATGAAATCGGTACAAAAATTTTTATTTGAATGTAGATTATTTGTTGGTATTCTATTTGAAGTTATTTACACATTATTTTTTTTACTATTTTAGTGTTTTATTGTTTCTAATAACATATAAGAAATTGGAACAAGATTTAAATAATGTCGAATAGAGCACCAACAAATACATTACATTTTATAAAAAAAATTGGCACCAGTTTCATATTTTTTATTTGAAATGAATTAGTTATAAATTTTTTATTAAACTAACACTTTTAAAATATCTAGAAAATGCAAAACCACAATTGAAACCACCCAAAGGGCTAACTTTGCTTGGTTTCGACAGTTGGATGGCCCTTTCTACCCGGTTTTGTAGTTGTAGGTTAAAAATCGAACTTTGGTCATAGTTGGAGGTTGAAAATCGAACTTTTCCCTTTAAACAATGGTGAGGCAGGCATAGAACCAAATAGTTGTTTGTAGGCCTTCTTGCTAGTGAAGTTTGAATCTCCCCAAATATAAATCCAGTGGTCATGCGAAGAGGCCTCCCTATTTAAGCCATTTATCATATCTTGAAGTTGTGTCCATTGTGCAGCACTGTTTTACCGTTTTGAACACTACAAGAAGCAATCATCATGAACTTGTCAGCCAATGACGTGTCGCGCCACCAGAAAGAGCCAACCCCAGATCTTGCATGTGCCGGTGACCCTCTCTTATACAGACATTTCCATGTCAACTGCACCCAAAGCAGATCAACATTATTGTAAAATTTGTGAAGCAGCTTCATAAGTAAGGCTGTGTCCTGGGTTTCCAAGTTGATGATGCCTAAACCACCCTCCTCCTTGGGTAGGCTAGCAGTTTTCCACGCAACTAAGCAACATCATTTTTTTTGTTAAATCACCTTCATTTCATAAGCAATGTTTACGATATTGATCAAGCTGATGTAATATTTCTGCAGGGAATTTCATTACACAAAGATAGAAGGTAGGCATTGATGAGTAAACTGAATTTTACCAGTATAAGCTTGCCAGCATAAAAGAGCAGCTTGTTCAGTCCCATTAAGTGCTTTTCCATTCATGTCAAAAGAGGGATAAAAACCTCCACGCGAAGCAAGAAGGCGATGGCGAGGTCTTTTCTCTCGTTCCTCATCGCACCCGTCATGGCGGCGTTAATCTTTGCAAATCCACACGAGATTATGTCTCTTGCTCCTTGCTTTTCGAAGTCGTTTGATTTGCTGGGAGGTTGACTGTATTGGCGGCGACTGAGAGCAAGTACAACCTGCTGCTGGTTGTAAGGATTCTTTGTAGCCTTCTCTTAGCCCACTCATATAGTGGTTAAGCTTTTCACCATTAATACATGACCCACTTATCTCTCTCACAAAATTTATTGGTTCTTGTGCATAAGCGGGCTGCAAGCTTACAACCCATTTCTCTTCTCTTTTCTCTTCTCACATCTTCACCTCAACATTTAGGCCGCTTACATGCTACTATAGTACTTACTCTGATGGGCACGGACGAGGCGCAGGAGATGCAGGTGAAGAGGCTGCACGAGGAGGTCGAAGCAAGCGACGCCGACACGGTTCGGACAAGCTCAACAATGAGATATTCTCCACCATCAAGCGTCGTTCCTATCCGTCCGCGTGCTTGCGCGTCCTGAGGCTGCGCTTCGCTGCGCATCCAGTGACCCCGAGACACCGGCGTCGCCGACTACTTCGACCTCGTTGCGGGGACCGGCGCAAGCGGCGTGTTCGCGGCAATGCTCTTATCCAAGCACTTGTGCGGCGCAGCGCGCTGTTCCACCCGAAAGCACGTGGTGTGGCTCGTTGCAAAGGTAAACCAAACTTTAGAAAGGCTAGTACAAGGTAAACCTAACTTTACAAGATTCATATGGCTTGCAAAATGCATTCTTGGGGAATGGCCAAGGGCGATTGCCTTCTTTAATATTCTTCCTCCTAATGGGTGTTTAAATTTTATAGAACCACTTTCCAAGAGTTACAGTTCAATCGCTGATAAATCATAAAGGATCAATGCGTAAAAATAATAGTGCTACGTCAGTCACTTGGTACATAACAGCTCATTCAAATATCTTTAAATCTTGTACTTTAAATCAGTTTCTAATCTAGATGTAGTTTCAAACAAAATAAATCTAGTAATTTTAGATGCTCCATATTATTTAACGTGACTATCTCTACCACTACTACTGCAAAGACCATCAACCTAAACGCCGTGAAAACCCTCATTCGAAGCGGTTATTTCGGATCGCTTCGTTTGACAACTTATTCTAACCAGCTCAATTCGTGCCGATTAGAATGACTAAAAATAGGAATTCACAAATATAAATGACAAAAATATTTTTTTGGTGGCCTAGGAGGCCACCCCCGAGCTACGGTCGCGGTCGGCTGATTTTGGCTGATGCAACACAGATTCAATAGTGTTCTGTGACAGAGAAAAAACGGTTGCATTGCGCTAACAAGTGAAGCGAACAAGTTATCAGTTTTAACAAGTTACGACCATGGGCCCACAGGGACACATGGATTGTCTCCAGACAGAGTCGTACCAGGCGTGAAGAACACGAGTAGAGTACTGCAAGGACTCTTCTCGTTATGGAAACTAGTCGTATGACTTGTAAACTACTCGGATTGCCTTGTAAAGCACTCTCCGAGTAGTAATTGGTTAGGATTCAACTCGAAACCGACCTTGTAACCCTGCCCGCCGTGTATATAAGGCTGGGTAGGGACCCTCTCCAAAGAGGATGAAGTCTCCCAACAGAGAGAGACACACAATCCCAAGTCTCCCAACAGAGAGACATACAATCAATACCAATCACCACACATGACGTAGGGTATTACGCCTTCTAAGCGGCCCGAACCTATCTAAATCCTGAGTCTCTTAGCCTTTGCGTTCCTGATCTCGGCGAAACCCACCTGAAACTCTACTACCTCGGGATACCCCTCGGTAGGATCGACGGTAGAACACCAACATCTGGCGCGCCAGGTAGGGGTTTTCCTCGAAGATCCCGTGGAGAACGCAATGGTGACCTACATTCAAGCTGAAGCGCCTCAGGAGGGCACAACTTTCCACTTTGGCTCGTGGGTCTACGTCGCCGACGGCTCGGGTGGTTTCTACAGCTACTTCGAGACACCTGTCGAGTTGAAGCAGGAGCAAGCGCCCATCATGGAAGATTTGGCCGAACAACTCGGTGAGATCACGCTCGCGGACCGCACCCGCGGGCAAGAGTCTGAGTCGATCACGACTACGGAGAAGCAAACAACCCTCCCACCCCAATTCCCGTTTGGACTCCGTAATTCGACCCACGCATATTGTGAGGCGTTACGGAGCCAGTTCGAGTCCGTCATGGACTCGAAGCGGGACGTCCCAGTCCGAGTCATGGCAGGACACGCCAACTCTCTGAGCCAAGCGGTCCCCGAATGCCACTCGGACTCGGACGAGTCGATCACGACTACGGAGAAGCAAACAACCCTCCCACCCCAATTCCCGTTTGGACTCCGTAATTCGACCCACGCATATTGTGAGGCGTTACGGAGCCAATTCGAGTCCGTCATGGACTCGAAGCGGGACGTCCCAGTCCGAGTCATGGCAGTACACGCCAACTCTCTGAGCCAAGCGGTCCCCGAATGCCACTTGGACTCGGACGAGGAGACACTACAAGACAATGGCGAACACGACCTCGTGATCTACGCCACGCCTGAAGGGAGATCAGTCTACCAAAGAGACAGGATCCCACGGGACGTCTACGAGTCCTGCCAGATCTTTATACTCTTTGGGTCTACAGAGTCTACTCGACAAGACGAGTAGTAATTTCAAATCTTTGAGTACTTATTTGAAAGTACTACAGAGTCTACTCGGCAAGATGAGTAGTAATCTCAAAACTCTGAGTACTTATTTGAAAGTACTACAGAGTCTACTCCACAAGGCGAGTAGTAATTTCAAATCTTTGAGTACTTATTTGAAAGTACTATAGAGTCTACTCGGCAAGACGAGTAGTAATTTCAAATCTTTGAGTACTTATTTGAAAGTACTACAGAGTCTACTCGGCAAGATGAGTAATAATTCATTGCCGCCGCACCATCGCGCAGCGAAGAAGTCGAAAGCAGCGGACGTCAACCTCCTCGCGACAAGAATCGTCCCCCAAACCCCAGCCGACTAGGAGAAGCCAACCGCGCAGAAGGCGCACCCCCACACCGGCCAGAGGATGATCGTCAACGAGGCGGACGTACTCATCGCAACGACGCTGCTACATCATCCCACGGGCCGGCACACAGTGTCGACCTCCGGCAAACCATCAACGCCAATCGCGACGCGCGCTCCATCCTTGAATCCAAGAGGCGTGATGAAGCCCGGGGGTACAAGGAAGAAGACGACGAGTACCCAATGTTCTCCAGGGACATCCGGATGGCGGTTTACCCGCAACCATTCAAACCAGTCGGCTTCGAGAAGTACAACGGCAAGACCTCCCCTGAGTCGTGGTTGCGTATCTACTCTACAGCTATTGAGTGCGTGGGTGGCAATAGCGCCATCAAGTGCAGATACTTCCCAATGGCACTTGAGCCTGCTCCACTCACATGGTTTGAAAACCTGCCACGACGCTCCATCGACTCCTGGGAACGCCTGAAGAAGATCTTTGTGTGAAACTTCCAAGATTTCAAATCTTCGAGTACTTATTTAAAAGTACTACAGAGTCTACTCGACAAGATGAGTAGTAATCTCAAATCTCTGAGTACTTATTTGAAAGTACTATAGAGTCTACTCCACAAGGCGAGTAGTAATTTCAAATCTTTGAGTACTTATTTGAAAGTACTACAGAGTCTACTCCACAAGACGAGTAGTAAATTCAAATCTTTGAGTGCTTATTTGAAACTACTAGAGAGTCTACTCCACAAGGCGAGTAGTAATTTCAAATCTCTGAGTACATATTTGAAAGTATTCCAGAGTCTACTCCACAAAAAGAGTAGTGATTTCAAATCTCCACAAAAAGAAGGCACATACAGTCGCCCCAAGACTCGACACGACCTCGCCATGTGCAAACAGCACAAAGGAGAAAGCGCACGCGACTACATACGTCGCTTCATGGAAATCAAGACTCTGGTGGTGGACGTCTCTGACCGCGACTGCATCGACTTGTTCCAGAACGGCATCACCAACAGGTTTTTTGACAGGCAATTTGGCCTGCATCGTCCAAGGACTCTGGACGCCCTGCGTGACCAAGTCGAGACGTGGTCTCAGCAAGAAGACCGCGACCTCGAGAAATATGGCCCTCCCCAGGGTAGGGAAAGACAAGACAACAAAGGCCAGCAGGGCTCCCAGAACAACAAGCGCAAGCCAGACAACACAGTCGCAACTCTGGAGACTGGCATGCGAAGCCAAAAGAAGAACTACCCCGGCAAGAGTGACGTTGAGAAGATCATGGACAGGCCGTGCCCAATGCACCCAAAGCATAAGCACACCATGGGCCAATGCTATGATCTCCAACGCATATACGCCGAGATGGATCGAGAGAACAAGGCCAAGAAGAAGACGACAAGGGAACCACTCGATCCTGAAGACAAGAACAAGGAAAGAGCCGACGACGAAGAAGAGGACGACGACGAGGACCAGACGCCCAAGTTCCAGAAGCCCAAGAATGTACTCATGGTCATCATGGGAGGCGACTATGGTTTCCCCACTCGGAGGAAGCATAAGCTCGCTCTGCGGCACATCATGGCGATTGAGCCAGCCGTCCCAAGGTACCTAAAGTACTCGGAGGTTCCAATCACCTTCTCCAGGGCAGACCAATGGAACAGCTACGACGAACCAGGGCAATTGCCACTCGTCCTGGACCCCACGGTGGCAGGATCACAACTCACCAAGGTGCTCATCGACGGCGGGGCGGGGCTGAACGTGCTATTCTCTGGCACCCTGAAGAGGATGGGACTCGACATTGAAAAAATATTGACTCCCACCGATTCCCCGTTCTACGGCATTGTTCCTGGTAATGGCAGTCTTTCCCTCGGCCAAGTCACATTACCAGTCACATTCGGCACGCAGGAGAACTGCAGGACGGAATACATCAAGTTCGAGGTGGCGGACTTCGAGACTTCGTAGCAAGCGATCCTTGGACGTCCGGCTTTGGCCAAGTTCATGGCCATACCACACTATGTCTACCTCGTCCTCAAGATGCCAGGACCCAAAGGCGTCATCTCTATTCGCGGCGACTTGCGACGATCATACAACTGCGACAGAGAGGCTGTGGAGTTTGCGGCTACCACTCAGGTACCCAACGCCATGGTCCAGATCTTCGCAGCAGCTCAGAAGCTGAAGCAGACAGAGTATGAGGTCCCCAGCAAGGAGCCCGGTCCACACAAGGCGGCTATCCCTGAAGATATGGCGACCAAGGATGCACCACTACTGGAAGGAGACCAGTCGAAGACCACCAAGATCGGGGCCGGCTTAACCCCGAAATAGGAAGGCGAGCTCGTCAGGATTCTACAAGCCAACCACGACATCTTTGCATGGAAACCTGCAGATATGCCAGGAGTGCCAAGGAACCTGATCAAGCACAGCTTTAACGTCGATCCCAAAGCTACACCCAGGAGGCAACGGTTGCAACAGATTGCAACCGACAAGCGAGAGGCGATCAAGAAGGAGCTGGCGAAACTACTCGCCGCAGGATTCATCAAGGAAGTCTTCCACCCGACTGGTTGGCAAATCCAGTCTTGGTGATAAAGAAGAACAACAACGAGTGGCGCATGTGCGTCGACTACACTCGTGCAGAAGTTCCGGAGTTCCCTTTGATACTTGTTGATTCAACAAAGTATACATCGGTCAAAATCCGAAGAGTAGCTCACATGACTACTTTCCAGGATCCCTGAGTACTTAGATGTAACTAAGACCAGGCTGAACACTTGTAGAGGCCAGCTAGCCTTATAAAGCAACTACCCACAAGTGGTAATTTCAAATCTCTGAGTACTTATTTGAAAGTACTACAGAGTCTACTCGGCAAGATGCGTAGTAATCTCAAATCTCTGAGTACTTATTTGAAAGTACTACAGAGTCTACTCGGCAAGATGAGTAGTAATCTCAAATCTCTGAGTACTTATTTGAAAGTACTATAGAGTCTACTCGGCAAGACGAGTAGTAATCTCAAATCTCTGAGTACTTATTTGAAAGTACTACAGAGTCTACTCGGCAAGATGAGTAGTAATCTCAAATCTCTGAGTACTTATTTGAAAGTACTACAGAGTCTACTCGGCAAGATGAGTAGTAATCTCAAATCTCTGAGTACTTATTTGAAAGTACTACAGAGTCTACTCGGCAAGATGAGTAGTAATCTCAAATCTCTGAGTACTTATTTGAAAGTACTACAGAGTCTACTCGGCAAGACGAGTAGTAATCTCAAATCTCTGAGTACTTATTTGAAAGTACTACAGAGTCTACTCGGCAAGATGAGTAGTAATCTCAAATCTCTGAGTACTTATTTGAAAGTACTACAGAGTCTACTCCACAAGGCGAGTTGTAATTTCAAATCTCTGAGTACTCATTTGAAAGTACTCTAGAGTCTACTCCACAGTATGAGTAGTGATCTTCAAGTACCAGTTGTCAAGTGCTTTGAAGTATAACTCGCAACATGAGTACAACTTGCCGGGGGCTTCCTGAATACACTGCAAGAGTGGTTTGGATGACTCTTCGGGCGCATCACGATCAATGAAATTCACCAATGTGGTGGTCGCCTCAACCTCATGCAAGTTATCAAGTCAAAGCTCAACTTCAGCTTGTGCCGCGGTACTGCCGCATCGTCAATATGTTCGTGATGAACTGAAGACAGTCGGAATCAACTTTGACTAGTCTGCTTCATCGACAAACGACATCAAACAAGCTAAGTTACTTGTTTCAATTATTTTTTATTTTATTCTAACAAGATTGGCCAAGCGCCGACTACTTTGTTTGGATGACAATTCTTTAGGACGCACAGCGTGCTATCACATCTTCGCCAGCTTCTAGGCTCGGGGGCTGACGCTAAAATTACAACTCAGTTAGCCATCGGGCTTACCTAGTTGTCTTTCTCCAGCATATTTGAGTCGCCAAGTACCAATGATGGAGCCACGACTACATTGGCACCTGACTCCTGTTTCTGGGGAGATCGCGGCGTGACAAGTCAACCATGACCTCCTCTGTTTCGCTACTGTATTGATGGTGGCTATTTCGAATACATACTACTCGATGCATCTCCGCTGGCTCCTATGCTCGGGGGCTGGGTACAAGAAAACCACTCGGATGATGATCTCCAAGATGATTCGATGTGACCATTATTTCTGGGTGCAAATTACCACTCGGATGATGATCTCCAAGATGATTTGAAGAACCCTAAAGCTCGCTGGACCCTTGAATTGATCATTCTGAATCGTTTCAAGGCTCGGGGGCTGATAGGCGATATACATCGACTGCTGATTTTATTTTTTCTGAAGACTGAAGACTTAAATCAAGACCCTCGGCTTGATTCTTTGATTCAACCCAAGGCTCGGGGGCTACTTGATATCAAGTGCAATTTTTCCAAATTGCACATTTCAAGAACAAGATGAAGATTCAAGATTCTGTGGACCCTCAACCTGATTCTTCGATTCAACTTAAGGCTCGGGGGCTACTCCATATGGAGTGCGATTTTTATCGCACACCATATAATATTTTGAAGACTACTGATTTGATCAGAATAAACGGGGCTTAAGCACCTCATGGCCTCGTGACAACCAAGACCTGTCCAAGACTGATCAAGCACTCGAAGAACTCGAAAAAGCACTCGATTGGCTTGGCAAGCACTCGGTTGACGATACTCGACGATGAAGCGCTTGGGGGCTTGTTGGAGGTACCACCATGGGCCCACAGGGACACATGGATTGTCTCCAGACAGAGTCGTACCAGGCGTGAAGAACACGAGTAGAGTACTGCAAGGACTCTTCTCGTTATGGAAACTAGTCGTATGACTTGTAAACTACTCGGATTGCCTTGTAAAGCACTCTCCGAGTAGTAATTGGTTAGGATTCAACTCAAAACCGACCTTGTAACCCTGCCCGCCGTGTATATAAGGCTGGGCAGGGACCCTCTCCAAAGAGGACGAAGTCTCCCAACAGAGAGAGACACAGAATCCCAAGTCTCCCAACAGAGAGATATACAATCAATACCAATCACCACACAGGACGTAGGGTATTACGCCTTCTAAGCGGCCCGAACCTGTCTAAATCCTGAGTCTCTTAGCCTTTGCATTCCTGATCTCGGCGAAACCCACCTGAAACTCTACTACCTCGGGATACCCCTCGGTAGGATCGACGGTAGAACACCGACAATGCCATGAATAGGACAAACTTTATAATGAGCCGATAATCGTACGACGATGCCTTACGTATTGTGTAATTTTTCCGAAGGAGGGTGAGTGTCCAGATGGCTCTCGTCTTGCCCGCTTCGCCTCCCCCTCCTTCTCCCAGCGCCACCATCCCCACCAGCCCCACACCGGCATCCACTTTGGGCCCGGCGGCCACCACCAAGACCGCGACCCCATGCCGGTCTGCTGCCTTCTCTACGCTGGCGCCCGGGAGCCCTCCCACATCCTCCAACTGTTGACGCTCGAAGACTGAAGGACCGATTAGGCGACCAGAGAGGGGGGGGGGGGGAGTGAATGGTAGCCAATAAAATTTCTTTCCCAAATCCGGTTTTTTCCAAATCAACTCCAAGCCAACCAAATGATCTAGCCAAGATCACGTAGTTACTGAGAAGCTACTGACCCTAGGAACTAGATCAAAGCAGCGGAAAAAGATTCGAACAAATCGAGCACAAGACGCGGCCTCAACAGGAAGAGTTCAGCGAAAATTGTATGGGTCGTTTGATCCGACCGGACAGGAAGAGCACCGGTCGGATTTATCAACAATGCTCCGACCGCTTACTGTGAGAAAGCAACAGATTCAAACAGCGCAGAATACACAGGTCGATTGATCCGACCGCGCAAGGAAAAAGTCGATCGGAGTTACACCCTATGCTCTGACCGTCACTGGGAGAAAACAACAGATCGAGTCAGCGCAAGATAGACAGCTCGATTGATCCGATCGGTCATGGAAAGGGTCGATCGGACTGATCGCTTATGCTCCGACCGCTGTTGAAAGAAAACAACCGATCGGATGATCCGACCCGTACAAGAGCCACCGGTCGGATCGATAGGTCAACAGTCGAATCAAAAACCTAACCCTTCCCTCAGCGCGGTCGGATGATCCGATCAAGAGTCGATCGCAGGATTCAATCGAAATATCGACCTTCTACCAGAGAGTTTGCAAGACTACGAATATAGGCGATCTATTGATCCGACCGAGCCAGGAACAACCGATCGGATCGATCGATCGACACAGAGAAAACTGTCTGCTCGAGATTGCAAGGCTGTGAAGTTCAAGCGGTCGATTGATCCGACCCAGTCAAGGATAACCGATCGGATCAATAGATCGACGCAGTGAAAAGGTCAACTCGAGAATGGATCTCCGAAACAACTTGGAGTCTTGAGACAAAATTTTGGGTAGATAATATACACCTCAAGGAGAGGCTATGCCCCAAAGATCTTGGCCTCAAACCTCCTAGAACTCCTGGAATCACAGATCTCGCGAAGAACACCAAGAACTCGAGTTCATCCCAAAAACTTCAAATCCAAAGCGATTCCCGGCGTTTGGGGGCAAGAGATCACCAGCAAAAGAGGCACAAGGCACTCATACGTGAATCCCCCAAAGAAATCCAAGAGAAAACGCCCAAGGAAGTGAAGAACGAAAATCACCCAAAAATAGCTCCGAAAATAACTCTGAAAATAAGGGAAAGAAAAAGAGCTCGTGGATTCAAATCATGGCACAAAGATGAGCAGCACAAACTCAATCAACCAACCATGAATTCACCTATACAAACTATGAATGATTCGAAATAGTTCTAGGTGGAAAGGATGAAAGGGAAAAACTAGTCCAAAGGAAAACCAGAGAGATAACTAGAGAGGATGCAAAGAGATAGCAGCCACCAACCCCTAGGGGGGTCTATTATATAGTCCAAGTGGTGGTGCCCTAAAGACTAAAACTACCCCTAAGTGATACATACCCCTCAGGGGCAAATTTGACATTTGGTTTCAGATATTTTCTGGCTGGGACACCTTCCACCGCAAGCTAGCTTCCCTCCGACGCAAGCCTCGCAGTCACGCCTCGTGTCCTCCGGATCGAAGCTCCTCGACGCCGAACTTGGGCCTGGCTGGTCACCTTGGCCCAGCTGCCCAAACTTCGCCTCGTGGAGTCCTCGGGCTTGGTTTTGAGGCCCAAACCAAGAAACCGTCCATCGATTATTTTGTGGCCAAATCACCAAACCCCGCGTACAAGCTTCGGTTGTGAGCCGCTACCTTGCACCGGCTTCTCGTCCGCATACGAGCTTCGGTTGTGAGCCGCTACCTCGCACCGGAACCACGTCCCCTTGCTCGTTCTTGCACCATGTGAACCGCACTTGATCCATCTGGCCACCGGGTCCCTCGAACCAAGCCTACTTGTCTCTCCACTCCTCGGAGGCCGCCATGGCTAAGACCTTTCGCACCTGTTCTTCACCTGCACCAATGCAATCAAGCCGCATTCTACACTTGCAATACTTGAGCCAAGGGAAACGTCAACCCACACCACATTGTCAATCACTCATCACACCAGGAAGCGACCATCCACCGGTCCTCGGACACACCAGGTCCTCAAAGACCCAGCGGTGGTGCAACAACTCGCCCCGCACTGGTAAGTCCGGCGGCGGCGCACCATCGTT
The DNA here is from genome assembly GCA_015476505.1 of Urochloa ruziziensis. Taxonomy (NCBI): domain Eukaryota; kingdom Viridiplantae; phylum Streptophyta; class Magnoliopsida; order Poales; family Poaceae; genus Urochloa; species Urochloa ruziziensis. The sequence goes on along the minus strand of CM027125.1, from coordinate 20,387,361 downwards.
CGTGGAGGTTCTCCGCTTGGGTGCACCCCCGACGGTGGCTGCGGTGTCCCCCATCCCCGGCGCTCAAGCCCCTGCTCCAATGGCCTCGGCCACCGTTGCTGCTCCACAGGCGCCTCGCATCGTCTTGGCGGGAGACGGACGAAGCCTGCGGAACGCGGCGAGGAAGGTGGCGAAAGATGAAGATGGATCGTCGCAGGTGATTGGTCACCGCCAACGGCGGCGGTGCGGACGCCAGGCCCTCCTCCCCTGCCGCCTGGTTCAGGCTGACCTCCGCGGGAAGTGCTTCAACTCCTTCTCGCCGGAGCACCGCGCGGTGAACTGCCAATCCAAAACGCGCTGCTTCCGATGCCGTATGTTGGGGCATCGCTCGTCCGGGTGCTTGTGGCAGCCAAATCGCAACCGCCTAGAGGCCACTCGTCCCCAACAACTCGTCAGGTGCCCAAAGTCTGTCGCTGCCGGTGGACAAAAGCCCGCTGTCATGGCCACGCGCCAGCGGCTCCCCACGGCCGTAAAAGAAGACGTCGGTGTCGAAAAGGATGCAACAAGGGTCCTGGGGCGTCGGAGGATGATGTTGATGAAGACGAAAGTGTAGCTGCCGCACCTCCTGCGCTCAGCGGAGCACATGATCAGCAGGGCTAAGGATGCTGCCTGCCTCGAAAGATTCTCGACCGGTCTGCCTCCATCTCGCAGCGAGAAGATGGGCTCGCCAAGGCTCTAGTCGTCACGGTGATCAGCGGCAACGCGGATACTATCCTCTCAAGCATGGCTAGTAGGTTTGAGATCGAGGCATCTTCTCTCTCCCTGAAACATTTTGGTGAGGGGAGGTTCCTCTTGATCTTGCTGAACGTCGAGATGGCGGTGCGAGTGTTCGATGGTGGACGTCCGTTCATCTCCACTTCACCGCCTCTCCGGCTTCATCTCCGGCGATGGGATCGCCTCCTGGACTCCAAAGCGGCGTCCCTGGCGTCTCCCGTCGAGGTCGAATTGCGTGACATTCCTGCTCACGCCAGGGATTTGACGACGGTGGATCTGCTCCTCTCCAATGGTTGCTGGATTGGTGGCATTTATCCAGATGTTGCCAATCGTCGCGATGTGTACAAAGTGATGGACTGGAGCTCCTCTTCGGCCTTGATCCCGCCGGAGCTCGAATTGGAGATAGTGGAACCGCCGACGGAGGAGGATGATCTGCATCTTGTGAAATGTACTCTGGTCTACTCCATCAAGGCTTCGGTTTGCCCCATTGGCCAGCCATCGTGTCCAGCAGATCCTCCATCTCTGCCACCGGCGGACGATGGCGGGCGGCGGCGGCACAACCGGCGACGCTCACGCTCTCCCCTGGCGGGCCCGGCGATACGGGGGACTCCTGGGGTCTTGGTGCTTGACCGACTGGGCCCAAGATCGGAGTCGGAGGGCCATGTGGTTCCACGAAGATTGACCACCACCCCCTCGCTCGACGATCCATATGCCCCGACGGCCTTTATTACTCCCTGGACGACGGGTTCAACTCCCAAGGTGCAAGGATTGAACACTTCGGGCGCTGGAACATGCATGAAGGCAGTAATGGGTGGCGGTCCCCAGGGACAACTTTGCTCTCGCTGCTCTATTTGCCTGCTGTGATCGGTGAAGCATCGGTTAATGAGCCTGTTGAATGGCCGGCAGATGCTGGAAGTCCGTCTCCGGCCCTTTATGGGCCGCCGAGCGAACTTTCTCCTACTGGGCCTCCAGGTGGGCTTGATGTCATGGCCCAACTTCCCAACAATCATGAAGCAGAGGGCGATCTGAACGCAGTGCTCCAGGCGTTGGAGGCGCTCGTGTTCGTGGAATCTACCGTGGTAGCGGTGCCTCCCTCCATGTCTGCAGGCGAACTCAAGGTATACTTCAGACAGAAACGGCGCTCGCGCGGTCCACCATCATCAAGCACGGCCACTCAGCAACCACAGATGGGCGAGGCCTCTCTGCCGCCCCCCTCTCCTCTGCAAGACAGTACAATGGGTGCTACTACAGATCATGATCCGACTAAAGCTCGTAAGAAGGAATTCATTGCTGGCCTCACCAAGAATGTTGAGAGGTTGATCGCTCTACCTCAACCTGTACAGAAGAGACGGCCAAGAGCACCACCACCCACAACAGCCCCACGAAGAAGCCGACGGAATGCGGGACTTGGTGCAGAGTTTACTGGGATCCCTGACAGTACTGGAGCCCGTAAAACAGTCATTCGTTCACTCGATATCGAGATGGATCAGGTGCACACTAATGAAAAGATCCTCAACGACTACGCAAAACTATTTGGCCATCCTTTCTCTAAATCCCATGTCCAGGCCCTAGCGGCACTGTTTGGGTGGATTGTACCTGCTGAATTCAACAATAGTATTGCTGTTAGTCAGTGTTAAACAACCGTTCCAGGTCGCCTCTATACAAAGTGTTTAATGGATCCGTCCAAAATTGCAATGTGGAATGTGTGTGGTCTTAATTCGGTGGCTCGTCAGGACTCTGTGAGGTCTCTAGTTGAAACTAACAAGGTAGACATCGTGTGCCTTCAGGAGACAAAGATGGAAATCATATCTAGAGGAACTGTACTCTCGGCCTTGGGATCCAATTTCGGCCATTACATCTTCCTACCCTCTGTTGGCGCAAGCGGGGGTATTCTGGTGGCGTGGAAGCATGAGTTGGGACCGGCATGTGCCTCTCGGGTGGATACTAGCAGCGTGTCTGTTCAATTTCAGCCAGCTGGGAGAAATCCCTGGTGGCTCACGTGTGTTTATGGACCACAAGGCAATGATGAAATAATTCAGTTCTTGCAAGAACTACGGGCAATCAGATCAGCATGTCCTGGACCTTGGATTATATTAGGAGATTTCAACCTCATTTACAAAGAAGAGGACAAGAATAACGCCAACCTCAACCGAGCGATGATGGGTCGTTTTTGAAAGACCTTAGATGATTTAGCACTAAAAGAATTACCTCTGAATGGTCGCAAGTACACATGGACTGGTGGTGGTAATCGACCAACTATGAGCAGAATTTATCGGGTCTTCTGTTGTATGGACTGGAAAAATGAGTTCCCAAATTGTTTATTGCAAAGCACAACATCCTTGGACTCTGATCATTGTCCACTAATATTGGGGCTTGGTGACCTGATGACTGGAAAGGGCAGGTTCCATTTTGAATCCTTTTGGCCACAGCTTGATGGATTTCCGGAAGTGGTTTCAGAAGCTTGGAGTTCAGTGGAAGCTAGATACTGTCCACTGGAAACCTTGTCCTTGAAGTTCAAAGCACTCACCAAAGCATTGCAGAGCTGGAGTCAGAAGAAAGTCGGCCACATCAAAACTCAGCTTGCTCTGGCAAAAGAAATTATCCACCAGCTTGAAATCACACAAGACAACAGAATATTGTCACACAGTGAACAATGGCTATTATTTTCCTTGAAGAAGCACTCCCTTGCCTTAAGTTCCCTACAGCGAACTATGGCCAGGATCAGATCACGGATTGGGTGGATAAAAGATGGAGACACAAACGCTGCACTGTTCCATTCTCAAGCAAGGCATCAAAAAAGGAAGAATTTCATTTGCAAACTAATTTCAAGGGATCAGGTGCTTACCAGCCATGAGGACAAGGCAGCAGAGGTGCTATCTTTCTATGAGACGCTCTTGGGCTCCTGTGAACAGAGAGCCAACTCAATTAACTTGGAAAATCTAGAACTCAGCCACCATGACTTTACTGATCTTGAGTCGCCGTTCAGCGAGGAAGAAGTTTGGCACACCATAAAACATTTACCCTCTGACAAAGCATCGGGCCCTGATGGATACACCGGTCGCTTCTACCAGAGGTGCTGGAACATAATTAAACCTGATGAGATGGCAGGTTTAGCCGTAGTGCATAGTGGAAATTTCATAAACCTGTAGCTCCTGAACACAGCCCTGCTGACACTATTACCAAAGAAGGAAGAAGCTGTCATGGTCAAGGACTTTAGGCCCATCAGCCTTATTCATAGTTTTGGAAAATTGGTTACTAAATTGGTGGCTAACCGGCTGGCAGGCAAACTCAGTGAAATGCTGGCAGCAAACCAGAGCACATTTGTCAAAGGTCGCTACATTCATGACAACTTCATGTTGGTGCAACAAACAACAAAATTCCTACATCAACAAAAACAGCTCCGCATCCTGCTTAAACTCGACATATCCAAGGCTTTTGACTCTGTCTCATGGCTTTTCTTACTGGAAGTGCTAGAGAGAAAAGGTTTTGGCCCCACATGTCGAAATCTAATTAGTGGGATTTTGGCCTCATCTTCTACTCGAGTGCTACTCAATGGAGTTCCTGGGGAGATGTTTTTCCACTGACGGGGGCTGAGGCAAGGTGATCCGCTCTCACCAATGCTATTAATTCTTGTCATGGATGTATTGAACAGCATGGTACAAAAGGCTAATGGAGAGGGTCTGCTACAGCCATTGGCAACAAGGAACATACACCACAGGGTGTCGCTATATGCTGATGATGTAGTCCTTTTCCTTCGACCGGTGGCTAGTGATCTACACATGGTGGAGGACTTATTACAGTTGTTCAGTTCTGCTAGTGGCCTAAAAACAAATATACAAAAAAGCAACGTTATGCCCATCCAATGCTCTGAAGAAGACTTAGAAATGGTACAAGCTCACCTCCCTTGTGAGATCCACAACTTCCCATGCAAGTACCTTGGCCTCCCACTCTCTATGAAGAAGCTGACTAAAGCCCAACTACAACCAATCATTGACAAGATCGCAGATCAGCTACCAGGATGGAAAGCTGACCTGCTGAACCGGGCAGGAAGGGCTGTTTTGGTCCAACACACTACAAGAAAAATGACCTTTGATCCCTTGTCATTTAGTACTGGTTGTCTAAAACCCGGTACTAAAATGGTCACCGACCCATTTAGTACCGGTTTGTAACATTGGAAGCCTCGGAGACCCATTTAGTCCCGGTTTGTAACACAAACCGATACTAAATGGCGCACGTTAGTACCAGCTAGTGTTACAATCCGGTACTAAAATGGCGTGCACTTTAGTCTCGGTTTGTAACACAAACCGGTACTAACGTGCACCGTTTAGTACCGGTTTGTGTTACAAACCGGGACTAAATGGGCCTCCACGGGTTACTTTAAAAGGAATGCATCTCCCATTCAATCATAAGTGATGCATAGGTGGGATGATAAGGAAGCTACGCGCGAGGCCGGAGGTCGTGGGTTCGAATCCTCGCGGCCGCGTTCGCGCATTTACGAGTGAAAAATTCGTGTGACTTGTGCGGGCCTCCCAGCTCTTTCAAATATTTTTTCCTTTTTTTGGGCGTAAAGTCGGTTAGTACCGGCTGGTGTTACCAGCCGGTACTAACGTGCACTGTTTAGTACCAGTTGTGGAACCGGTACTAAAGGACGAGACACTTTAGTCTCGAAAGTTTAGTACCGGTTCCACAACCGGTACTAAACGCGCCTTCCGGCCCGGTACTAAAAGTCGTTTCTGTAGTAGTGACATGTTCTCACGGCAATGTTGATTTATGTGTGATAGAGTTGAAGTGCCCGATCTTTCGGTGAGTGGAGATAATTTCGATTTGTCGAAGTCGACACTCACAATCCGACTACGACGAGCGAACCCGAAGCACCAATGCAATCGTTGAACCAACTCCATGTGGTTACCGACCCTGTTGAAGCAAGATCAGCCTGATCACGAAGATCAATTCTTGTACGCAATCGAAGAACGAACAAGAAAAAGAGGCGAGCAATCTTAATATCAGTCGAAGGTGGAGTTCTGAATCACACGAGGATAGCACGTATTTGTGCGTGTTCGGTGTAGCTAAAGCTAGATGTAAAACAAAACTCAAATCTGAAAATAAAAGAGGGGTCTATCTAAATAGGGGGCGCAGCCCCTAGGGTCGGCGTGGAGAGGGGGGAGCCACGCCCAAGGGGAGCCCCACTAGTCCAGGCGCCCCTACCTGGGACTCCTGTTGGGCCAGCTTCTATTCTTCTGGGCCTTCGTTCTTTAGCAGCATGACGAAACTCAATTCTCTTGCACAGGCCTGAGTAATTGGACCAAGTGGAAGAGATGGCGCCTGGGCTTCTGGATGTGGCGCCTGGTCTTCTGCTGCTGCTGGTGTAGACGTGCTCTAGTTGTAGTTGATGTCCTTCTCATCCTCCCCTTCTTGAACTGAAGTCTTCCTCGACGGCAGCTCCTCATCTTCTCCCGCATACGGCTTCAAAAATGCAACATTAAAAGTAGTGGAAACACCAAACTACACAGGCAGGTCAAGGACATAAGCATTATCATTAATCTTGGTTAGCACTTTAAAAGGACCAGCACCGAAAACGATCATTTCTCAAATGCAACCAAACCATATCACTCGGTTCAAGAGTAACAAGTTTTTCTCCCTTTACTACTGGCAACATGATATTTAGCATTAGCAGCAGCAATGCTTTGTTGAGTTTGTTCATGCAAATTAATCATATGATCAACATGTGCAACGCATCTAAGTGTGGAGCGCCATCAGCATCAATCGAAAACAAATCAATAGGTGCCCGAGGAATATAACCATAAACAATCTGAAAAGGGCACATCTTTGTAGAGGAATGCGTAGCATGATTATAAGCAAACTCAACATGAGGCAAGCAATCCTTCCAACGTTTCAAATTTTTTATCTAGGACAGCCCTAAGCATAGTTGACAAAGTTCTATTAACCACTTCAGTTTGTCCATCAGTTTGTCCATCAGTTTGAGGGTGACAAGTTGTGCTAAACAGCAACTTATTTCCCAATTTATTCCAAAGAGATCTCCAAAAATGACTAAGAAACTTAGTATTACGATCAGAAACTATTGTATTTGGAATACCATGCAAGCGAATAATCTCTCTAAAGAAAAATTCAACAACATTACTAACATCATCAGTCTTATAACAAGGTATGAAATGAGCCATTTTGGAGAAACGATCAACAACCACAAAAATACTATCCCTCCCCTTCTTAGTTCTAGGCAATCCAAAAACAAAATCTATAGAAATATCAAGCCAAGGGGAAGTAGGAACGGGCAAAGGCATATACAAACCATAGTTATTCAATCGAGATTTAGCCTTTTGACATGTAGCGCAGCGTGCAACCAAGCGCTCGACATCAGGGAGCATTCGGGGCCAAAAGAAGTGGGTGGCCAGCACCTCAAGCATTTTGTAAACGCCAAAATGTCCCATTAGTCCGCCTCCATGAGCTTCCTGTAACAACAGAAGACGAACTGAGCTAGCTGGAACACACATCTTGTTAGCGCGAAACAGGAACCCATCCTGCTAGCACTGCTTAATTTTTCACTAAAATAAGCAACCGGTTTTCCTTCTTGTAACAAAACAGCACCTAACCCAATACCACTGGCATCACATTCTAGCTCAAACATTTTACTAAAATCAGGCAATTGCAAGAGAGCAGCATGTGTCAACTTATCTTTCAAAGTGGTGAAGGCGAGCTCCTGTGAATCACTCCAACTAAATGGCACGCCTTTCTTTGTAAGCTCATGAAGAGGTGCTGCAATAGAGCTAAAATCACGTACGAATCAACGGTAGAAACCTACCAGCCCAAGAAAACTCCAAATCTGCGTGACCGTCGTCGGTGTAGGCCACTCTCGAATTGCATCAATCTTGCTGCTGTCCATCTCAATGCCCTGTGGAGTAACAACATAACCAAGAAATGAAACACGTTGTGTGCAAAAGATGCATTTTTCCATGTTATCAAACAGGTGAGCAGCACACAACGCATTAAAAACAGCACTCAAATGTTCTAAATGCTCTTCCATAGACTTGTTGTAAATCAAGATGTCATCAAAATATACAACAACAAACAAACCTATGAAGGGTCTTAGAACTTCATTCATCAAACGCATAAAAGTGATGGGGGCATTAGTCAAACCAAACGGCATAACCAACCATTCATACAAGTCAAATTTAGTTTTAAAAGCCGTTTTCCATTCATCACCTAATTTCATGCGAATCTGATGGTAACCACTACGCAAATCAATCTTAGTAAAAATAATGGCACCACTAAGCTCATCTAGCATATCATCAAGGCGTGGTATAGGATATCAATAATGAATGGCCATGTTATTAATAGCATGACAATCTACACACATATACCACGATCCATCCTTCTTCGGAACAAGTAACACTGGAACGGAGCAAGGGCTAAGAGACTCACGAATGTAACCTTTGTCAAGCAACACCTGTACCTGGCGCAGAATCTCATTCGTCTCGTCGGGATTTGTGCGGTGCGGGGCGCGGTTCGAAAGCTGTGCGACTTGAATGAAGTCGATCTGGTGCTCAATGCCACGAAGTGGTGGTAGTGCTGACGGTAAATCTTTGGGAAAAACATCAGCGTACTCCTGCAAAAGGTTAGCAACTGCAGGGGGAATATCCAAAGATGGTACATCATTAAGTGAAACGAGCACACTAGAACATACAAGTGCATAGCAAGGTAGCTCATCAACGCATAGATCATCAAAATCAGCACGTGTAGCAAATAAAACAGAAGCATTCAACTTGATTTCAGAAGGTGCCGATGTTGATGGTGATGGTTTAAGTTGTTTAGCATTTTTAGCGGCGCGAGCAAGTTCATCTTTAACAATTTGTTCAGGTGTCATGGGATGTATAATTATTTTCTGACCTTTAAACATGAGAGAATAATGATTCGAATGACCATGATGCAAGCTATCAGTATCATATTGCCAAGGTCTACCAAGTAACAAAGAACATGCCTCCATAGGAATAACATCACAATCAACAAAATCAGAAAAAACACCTATGGAGAACGGAACACGCACCGACTGTGTTACATTAATCTTTCCACCATCATTAAGCCACTGAATATGATAGGGATGCAGATGCTTATGAGTGGGTAACGACAACTTCTCGACCAGCATAGTACTCGCCAAGTTGTTGCAGCTACCGCTGTCAATGATGATGTGAATCGACCACTCCTCCACAACACCCTTTGTATGGAAAAGATTGTGTCACTGATTTTTCTCCGGCGGGGCGACCTGTGTACTAAGAACACGCTGTGCAACAAGACTTTCATACCTATCTGCGTCACCGGAAGTAGCATGGACCGCCACATTATCTGCATGGTTAGTGGCAATCATAGCATGTGGAGGTTCATCAAAATCACTAGCCGAAGAATACTCACCATTGTCACGTATGATCAAAACACGCTTGTTCGGGCAGTCCCGAATCATGTGCCCAAAGCCTTGGCAACGAAAACACCGCACATCCCGTGTACGTCCTGAGGAGGGCACAATGCCTGGTGCTGGAGGTGCTGCAGGTTTTATTGTCTTCTCGCGTGGTGTAGTGCTAGTATATGGCGCTGGAGTGGAAGGAGCGGAGTTGGACGCCGGGCTTCTTCCTGCAAAAGGGTTAGTATATGTCTTCGAGCGGCATCCCTGAACTTCACGTTCAGCTTTGCAAGCATATTCAAATAATGTGGTCATATCATTATACCCCTTATAATCAAGCATATCCTGAATTTCCCTATTCAAACCACCACAAAAACGTGCCATAGCAGCACTATCCTGTTCAAACAAACCACAATGAATCATACCCTTTTGTAGCTCCTGGTAATATTCCTCAATAGACTGTTGACCTTGCTGAAATCGCTGCATTTTATTAAGCAAATCGCGGGCATAACATGAAGGTACAAATCGATGTCACATAGTAGCCTTTAATTGAGCCCAAGTGGTGGGGATAGCAGTGGGATGTTTGAGTTTATATTCACGCCACCAAATGAAAGCAAAATCAGAAAACTCACTAATAGTAGCTTTAACTTGAGAGTTAACAGGAATATCGTGACATTAAAATTTCTGTTCTACCTCTAATTCCCAATCAAGATATGCAACAGGGTCATATTTGCCATTAAAAGATGGAATTTTAAATTTAATCTTAGCAAATGAATCATTAGTGGGGTGACGTACCACGAGGCGAGCACGGCCGCGGCGGTTACCAGCATCTCCATCGTCCATCTCGGTGTCACCGCCGTAATCTTTCTGCAACTTCGTGATCGCTGTATTCATCGCGTCGAGGCGGGCCGTGATGGTGTTGAGATCGATCTCATCGAAATCGCTCATTGCCCGAAGTGACCGTGGAGTCGATCCGTTCATGCAGCGTCTTAATGTCTGCTTTAAGACTATCAATGTCGGTTCGCATGAGCAGCATGTTGTCATCCGGCTTCTCGTCACCTCTGGATCCTAACATGGTTAGCGCAAACACAAAGACAAATCCTACAACAACATGTGTGTATGCGATGCTCACAAAGATGCTGGGATCAAGTTCTTATCCGTTCTTACTATAGATGGCCATTCGGGCCGCCCGGCCCGGCCCTAGCACGGGCCCGTCCTGGCCCGCACTTTCACGGGCCGTGCCTGGCCCGGCCCTATGCCCCTGCGGGCCGTGCTGGGCGCGCCCACGGGCTGGGGTGACGGCACAAGCCTGGGCCCGTCGTGCCGTTTCAGGCCGGGCCGGCCCGATGTAGCCCGACACTACAGCCCAAATCGGGCGGTCCACAGCCCAGATCGGCGCCTTGCTCCTGCTCTGGCGCCCTCCGTCGCAGCTCTCGTCGTGGGCTTATGGCCGTGACAGGGAGGAACAGGTGGAGATCGTCGCCGGACCCAGCGTCGCCGCCACAGGGAGGAAGAGGTGGAGGCCGCCGGCGGCCCCAGCGCTGCCGCTCCCCATGCCCCTCCGTCGCAGCTCCCACCGCGGGCGGCCACCGGCCCTAGCGTCGCCGCTCCCCGCGCTCCCTCCCCCGCCGCTTCCCGCGTCCTCGCCGCCGCTGCTCCCACCACGGTCGAGGCGACAAGGCCGAGACTCACGGGAGACGGGCGGTGAGACCGAGGAAGGGCGGGCGGCAACGCCAGGGATGCGATGGGCAAGCAGCGACCGGAGGGGAGGGTGGGCGGCGACCGGAGGGGAGCGTGAGCGCCGACCTGCGAGGTTCGGGGAGAGAGAGATGCGTGTGAGAGTGTCGGGCGGCGGTGGGGAGTGGGGAAGTGGGGAGGAGAGGCTGGCGGCTGAGCGCCTGGGCGCTGGATGGGCGCTGGGTGTGATGGGAGGGGAGTTGTTTTAGGTTTAGGGTTTGGAGGGATTTATATATGAGGAGGGGTTAAGCGGGCCGCTATCGGGCTGGCCTATTATCTTCGTGCCGGGCCGTGCCAGCCCATGGGCTGGGGTGGCGGCCCAGGCACTGGCCCGACTGTCGGGCCGGGCCAGCCCGAGCCCGACGGGGAGCGGGTCGTGCCGTGCTTGGGCCGGGCCAAATTGGCCGTGCTTCGGGCGGGCCAACGGGCTGCGGGCTGCATGGCCAAATATAGTTCTTACCAAGCAACAGGGGCGACCGCAAACAACAAGTAGCACCTGCGAGAGATTGGAGCAGCGATTGCCTGGAGAAACAAAAGTCTGCTAGTCGTAGAAATATGTGTAGTTCTGGGTAGGCTGCACTCAAGTCAAGGATTAGCACAATCAAACAATTATGCAAAGCTGAATTATAATGCTAAACACGTAACTATGCTGCTGGAAACAAGTGCAACGCGTGATGAAGAAAGCAAAGGTAACAAGGAAGTGGGTATGCAGAAACGGAAAATCTCCCGGGGCTCGGTACGCTGTGTAAACAGCGTTTTTTGGCCTCGAAACCGAATTCACCGGACGCTACGCGGTGTGCACCGTATAGGAAATTTCGTAAGGTTTTTAGAAAAAAAAGAACGCTGAAATTGGAGATCCGAGCGAAAAGTTATGGCCGTTTTCGTGATGGTATGCGAAACAACCGAAAACTGGTAAACGAAACCGAGCGAAAGCTTTTGTTGTTTCCTTCTTTGGTGTTGATTCTTTCCTTTTTTTTGTTTCTTTCCAAACTTTCCTTTTTTTACTTTCCTTTTTTTCTTTCCTTTTTTTCTTTCCTTTTGTTTTTTTCTTCGAACAGAAGAGGCGGCTGAAACCGAGTAGGGGGGGGGGGGGGGGGGGGGCGTTGGGTGTTGGCGGTATTAGGCAGGGAAAAGGGGAAGGGTTCAATTCGGTTTGAGTGAGGGTAGGGTTTGGGTGGGACTCGATGAGAGGGAAAGTGGCGGTGGTGGCGTGGGGTTTCTTGGGTTTGTGCTGAAGATGAAGGGCGGTGGCGGTGGTCAAGATGTAGGGCGACGGCGACGGCGGTGGTGGCGATGGAAGGCGGCAGAAGCACAAAGTGACCAGCAACAATTGAACGTGAAGCACACAAATTCAACAACACAAATTATTGAAAGAAAGTGCAAGGCGAAGAAAGGTGTTGGCACAATGATCTAACCTTATTTTTTTTTGGTTTTTGTGGACTGTAGGTAATGGAACATGTGGGGGATATAGTACCCGGGTACCTCACGAGCAAGCCTGGCAGCCCACCAGAAGGGGGGCGGCCCAGTCCACCGTTCTGGACCTGAAGACGTGCGGGACAAGTCGGCGCACGGAAGAAGGATCTGGAAGGAGAAGTCCTAGTTGGAATAGGAATTATTGTAAAGAAGGAAAGGATTCTTAGAGATAGGATCGGCTACAAACCGACTTGTAACCCTGCCCCCCGATATATAAGGCGGGCAGGGACCCCCTCCAAAACAACTCGACCCACATTGGACCACAGCGGAACACATCTCAACAACTCAACACGCAATACAACATCCCAAAACAGGACGTAGGGTATTACGTCGAGTCGACGGCCCGAACCTGTATAAACCCCTGTGTCTGTCCATCCTAACCATCCTGCTTCCGATCTCTGCGATCTTCCCTACATTACAAATCACTTCCGTGGGCTACCCCGTGGAAGACTGCCGGAGATAATATCACCGACAGTGGCGCGCCAGGTAGGGGATATCGCCGAGATCAATTCGGTAAGCTTGATGGATCGTGTCAAGATCTTGGACAGCTGCAACCTCCCGGACGTCGACGAAGTCGAGATCCAGTTCGGGGAAGTCACCACTGCCACCTTGGATACCCAAGCGGCAGGAGCTACGGTCGCCACGGAGGTCTCCTCTCTGGCGCCGACTTCAGCCATCACGGCCCAATCTGGTCCGATCGCATCTGATCGTGCCGGATCTACCCCACTGAGTCCATCGCAGAACGCGAGGCCAGACCAGTCGGGAACAGATCTACAATCACTCGGCTCCGATCCGGCCTCTGAGAGTCGCGTCGCCGAGTCATCGCAGAGCGTAAACGCTCAACCAACACGCGTCCAGAGCCCTGAGGTCATTACTGTTCAGACCCCTGGCTTTTGCGCGCTTGCTCAGAAACAGAAGATGAAGGACGTCGTCCAAGCGGATGACTACTTCTCTGGGAGCGACTCATACGGGTTAGATCTACTGGGACCATCAATCCTGGACGATTTACCGGAAGGATACGTAGTGTCCGATGCCTCTACAGAGCCGGAACTACTAGGATCACTCGGAGAATTGACTCCGAGTAGTTTGGAGCGTTATACGCCCACATCCGACTTCTCCGAGTCCGAGGAAGACCACCTCGCGCAAGAGGGAGTCGGATCATATTGCTACATGGTGGCGCCAGCAACGCCAACCAATCCTGTCTCAGAAGACGAGGTCACTCCAGCTGAGGAGACGACCGAAGCCAGGAACCAGCGTCGAGGACGCAACGCCAGTCGGGCGACTCGCAGAGCCGCACGACCGCACGGAGCCATCGCGTCAGGATCTGGCACTGCTCGACTCCAGGAACCGCACTCTGAAGATCATCGTCGCCAACGAGATCGGCACGACCGGAGGAGCACCCGGAACTTGATGCGCGACGGCATGTTCGAGTTCAACGGATACGACGTCTACGAGACACCAGTCCAGAACCTCGTTACTATTAACGAGGAAATCAGTCGGCTGCCACCTAGCACTCCGGGCCTGGAAAAGGTAAGGGCTCTCGTGCAGGCCGCCTCCGTCCAGGTTCACCAAATGCAGGGCAGAGCGACCACGGACGCCCCTGAGTCCGGTCCGTCTCGACACCGGGCCAGCGGCGGATCGGATCATGACGAAGACCTTCGCACCACGATCAACAGAGATCGAGACGCGAGGGATGTCATCCGCAACAGCACCGAAGAGCGCCATCGTGAGGAAATCCGACGGCGCGAAGAATACGATCGGGATCATGGAAATCCCCGTCGTAACTCCAACAGAAGCGGCTACTCGACGGAGTCAGACTACTCTGACTTCTCCGGTAGTCCAAGGCGCGGCAACAACGGCGGTCGCACTCCGCCACGAGGACGAGTGCTTCCACCACCCAGGCGACCGACTCCACCAAGAGATCGAACTCCACCGCGCAGCAGAACTTACCGGCAGGGCCGAACTCCGCCCAGGACTCGGAACTATCGGAGGACCCGTTCCCCGCCCAGGGACCGGGATCGCAGGAGGGACAGCACTCCCCCAAGAACTACAGACGGATCGGGTCCGAGCGATTCCCGCCCTAGAGGTCGGATCGGCGGATTCCAGTCGTTCACCGAGCGCTTGAGAAGCGTGACATGGCCCAGAGGCTTCAAGCTGTCGGACATCGACAAGTACGACGGGAGATCTACAGCGTTTCTACCCTTGATTAAGTTAAGTATTAATTTCTTATTTCTTTATGATATTCTTTAATAATCTTCGCCGAGTGGTTTTTTGTGGATAATCATCCCCAGTCTCGACTCGGCAGAATTATATATATGAGTTATCAATAAAGATGATTTCATCTCCCATCTATATCTACTACTCGAACTTACTCTTTCGCGTCACGCACATAAAGTACGAGTGGAACAAACTTTAAATCGAGGGGGAAAGTACTCGCCAAGTCAAAGCTCTAAACGCACGACAAAGACTCTGCGGCATGAGACTGAGACCAACGAGGCTAATCTACTCCGTAACAAGTCAACCACTCAGAAATTAAGGCCAGCGCAGAAAGAAAGGGAGTAGTAGTCACATAAAAACTTATATACAAGCACAGAAGATTACACATTGTTCAAAGTACTTCTACTATCAATACTACAGGTAATCTACAAAATTTAATTTGCAGGATCGCCACCACTAGAAGGGCCAGCCTCAGTCAGTCTCATCGACAACGTCCTTGGACAGAACATTGGCAATTACCACCACTCGGCTCTTCCGAGTGCTTCTTCGGCAGCTCGACTCTGCATTTCAATGTTGGGTTCAGTTTTTAACCAGAATTACACCCAATGGGTGGCATTGAACACACAAGTTTGCGCCTGAGCAAGAAAGAAGAACTTGGATGCGGTGAAGGCAAATGGCGAGGAGAGTAAAAAGATTGCGGCGTGGATGGCTTATAATGGAATGAACCATTCCTCCCGCATGCGGCGCGATGTTTGTCTCGGGAACTCAACCGACGCTAGCACGTCCCGTCGCTTTAAATTCAAAGATGCGATATGGAGTCGCGATATTTTGGCTTCATGAGGCAACCGTTAGTTTCCCTAGGAAACAATGGGCTTTACAGGATTGATGGGCCTAAATGGGCCAAGGTATGGCACGACCTTTCGGTTCTGTTAATTAATAAATATGTGGGTTCCTGAGCTAGTGTTCAGGGGCAGAAACCACTCGGTCGTGAGGCTAAAATTAGTCGACGGCCAGATTTGATTTTGCAATTAATATTGCATCCTTGCAATTGATTTTTACGTAAGGCATGCGATACTATCGCTAAATTAGCTCAGAAATCTGGGTTAATGCTGACAAGTATAAATCTTGCGAGAAGATGGCTTACCATATGGTCAAGCTGAGTCGTGGGACACGACTCGGAGGTCATGCCGAGTTCAAAGAACTTGAGGACAGAATCCTTATAAAGGGGAAACAAAAAAGCCCTAGAAGGAAAAGATTATCTAAAAATCCATGTCCAGAGGCATGGGGGCTGAAAAAATCAGTCAGAATTCACAGCTTTCAGAGTCTTGACACGATCATGCTGAGTCGTAACAAGACTCGGGGGCTACACCCAATGGGTGCACCTGGAGGTGCACACCATTGATGGATTAAGTTCAAAAAGAGCTTTACAATACTTTATTTTTTGACCCTCGACCAGAATATTCTATTCTGCTCAAGGCTCGGGGGCTACACCCAATGGGTGCACCTGGAGGTGCACACCATTGAAGATCAAGATACAGATGGGTAAAAATTGAAGGCCTTTGGCCAATTCATACTAAAATTGCCCAAAGCCCGGGGGCTAAGTGTATTCACTTCGTTGTCGCGTCGTGAAGAAGAGCACTCCTTCCCCTCACTATGGCTATAATTGAAGAATTGTTTTTAGGAACGTCTGAGCATACACTCGGATCTTCCCGAAACCACTCGGATCTTCCCGAAACCACTCGGATCTTCTTCGAAACCACTCGGAAGAGGTCTTAGACAACTTGGAGCACTCGGATCATGCAAGAAAAGACAGATCAATTGCAGCCAACGATCGGTCAAGAAGTGCTCGGGGGCTACTGTGGGGGATATAGTACCCGGGTACCTCACGAGCAAGCCTGGCAGCCCACCAGAAGGGGGGCGGCCCAGTCCACCGTTCTGGACCTGAAGACGTGCGGGACAAGTCGGCGCACGGAAGAAGGATCTGGAAGGAGAAGTCCTAGTTGGAATAGGAATTATTGTAAAGAAGGAAAGGATTCTTAGAGATAGGATCGGCTACAAACCGACTTGTAACCCTGCCCCCCGATATATAAGGCGGGCAGGGACCCCCTCCAAAACAACTCGACCCACATTGGACCACAGCGGAACACATCTCAACAACTCAACACGCAATACAACATCCCAAAACAGGACGTAGGGTATTACGTCGAGTCGACGGCCCGAACCTGTATAAACCCCTGTGTCTGTCCATCCTAACCATCCTGCTTCCGATCTCTGCGATCTTCCCTACATTACAAATCACTTCCGTGGGCTACCCCGTGGAAGACTGCCGGAGATAATATCACCGACAGAACAACACTCGATAAAGCTCACCAATCAACCTGGAAAGCTGATACCACTTGATAGAGCTAAAGTGCCCGATCTTTCAGTGAGTGGAGATAATTTCGATTTGTCGAAGTCGACCCTCACGATCCGACTACGACGAGCGAACCCGAAGCGCCAATGCAATCGCTGAACCAACTCCCTGTGGTTACCAACCCTGTTGAAGCAAGATCAGCCTGATCACGAAGATCAATTCTTGTACGCAATCGAAGAACGAACAAGAAAAAGAGGCAAGCAATCTTAATATCACTCAAAGGTGGAGTTCTGAATCACACTAGGATAGCACATATTTGTGAGTGTTCGGTGTAGCTAAAGCTAGATGTAAAACAAAACTCAAAACTGAAAATAAAAGAGGGGTCTATCTAAATAGGGGGCGCAGCCCCTAAGGTCGGCGTGGAGAGGGGGGAGCCACGCCCAAGGGGGGTGGGGGCGCGCCCAAGGTGGGCCCCACTAGTCTAGGCGCCCCTACCTGGGACTCCTGTTCCTTCGTTCTTCAGGGCCCTCGTTCTTTAGCAGCATGACGAAACTCAATTCTCTTGCACGGGCCCGAGTAATTGGCCCAAGTGGAAGAGATGGCACCTGGGCTTCTGGATGTGGCACCTGGTCTTCTATTGCTGCAGGTGTAGACGCGCTCGTGTTGTAGTTGATGTCCTCATCATCCTCCCCTTCTTGAACTGAAGTCGTCCTCGACGACAGCTCCTCATCTTCTCCCGCAAACGGCTTCAAATCTGCAACATTAAAACTAGTACCAAACTTAGCAGGTAGGTCAAGGACATAAGCATTATCATTAATCTTGGTTAGCACTTTAAAAGGACTAGTAGCACGAGGCATTAATTTAGAACGACACAAAGTAGGAAAACGATCCTTTCTCAAATCCAATCAAACCATATCACCCGGTTCAAAAGTAACAAGTTTTCTCCCTTTACTACATGTGCAAAGTAGCATTAGAAGCAGCAATGTTTTGTTGAGTTTGTTCATGCAAATTAATCATATGATCAACATGTGCAACCGCATCTAAGTGTGGAGCGCCATTGTTGGTGGTCGTTACAATACGGTTTCACCACCAACATTCCGTCACATTTCAGGCTCATCTTGCTCATAACAAAGTAAAATAGATTAATTCTAATGAGTTCCACAAGTTTTGTATAATTTGTGAGTGCAGGAGCAACCAAGCAAAAGCTGAGCCACATTGGGCACAAAGCCAGGCCAGCCGGCCTATGCCAGGCCGACCGGCCCCCTTCTGTGGCCACTTGCCACGTCACTGATCCAGGAGATCACAAACACAACATAAATGATCATGAGACGTGCGATCAACGTCGGTTTGATCCAAGAAACCGAAAGGCCTAAGCTACATTTGCATGGATTGAAGGGCCCACCAACATTGGATTCTCGGACAGATTTGATCCAAAGCAACCGTTACGGACCTCAGGGAGCAATCCAGAGCGTCCCTGAAGAAGGCGGTGCCACGGGGCAGCCAGGCCAGGCCGATTGGCCTGGCCTAGGCCGGCCGGCCTCCCCCAGAGGCCGCCACCTGTCCCCCTTCGCGTGGCAGTTAAGCAGAGGGTTAGCTTAATCCTGACGCCTGCAACCGCCCTTGAAGACTATAAAAGGGACCCTCCTTCACCTTGAGAAAGCATCCATCAACCATCCAAAGGAGAGAAGAGTAGCTTAGTGGGTTTTTGCCTCTCATATTTAGAGTTAGAGTAGGGAGAGAGTGGGTGAGTTGCTCGGGTGACAGCCGAGCTTTGTAGAGAGAGTCCGAGATTTCTCTCTCGGTCTCGTCTCAACATTTCCGCCCTCGAGGAATATATTCAAGAGTTATCTTCAGTAAGTCCTCGGTCTCTTGCCTTTAGTACCTCGCTAGTTTACAACTTACTTTCAGCAAGTTATCGTATTTATCTTGATCTGCGGGTACCTGAGTCTGCGCGAGTGACAGCGACTCTTGTTTGGGGTTTCCTCTATAGCCCTTCGCGTTGGGTGGAGGTCAGTGACTGAAAGCTTAGGCGTGGTGCCTGTGCTGGCTAGTCACCTCAGGTTGTGTTGCACCCCACGGAACTGCAGTGGTAGGCGGCAGGTGGTGACAGCCCTGTCCGTCCTTTGTACTCCACCACGTTCGGGTGTACTACATAACAGTAGTGCTGAGCCCGGAAGAACCCCTCTCTCATCCCGTTCTGAGTTCTTCCCGTTCTAGCCGTCGAAGCAGATCAGGTTAGATATCGATAGTTTGTCTGGAGTAACGAGTAGCTAACTAAAGTCAAGCTCTCTACCCATTTATCCTTTTGCTCCTTGGTGGGTCCGGTTAGAAAAGTTCTAGGCTAGTCGCGTCTACCGTTCCTTGGATTCGATATCCAGGTTCTTACTCCCCTGGTGAAAGGCTACATCGGACTCCGTGCGCTTGCGGATTTTAGTTAGGCTAAGGAGTGCCAACAAGCTTTTCTGGCACCGTTGCCGGGGAACGGTAGCAACACTAGTGTAGGATTTTTTTTAGCCGTACACCTTTACCCCCATAACCATCCACCACATGGAGTTTTCTCCTAGTTACCCGACGGTTCCATCTAGCGAGTATTTGGAACCGCCTTCATCTTGCCACCCCATACCACCTCATGGCTTCGAGATCCGTCCCAGTCTCGTTGCCATGGTTCGTGCACAGTCTTTCGGTGGAACGAAGGACGAAAGTCCCTATGCTCACTTGCAGGTTTTTGAAGAGAATTGCTCTCTTCTTATTATACCCGGCGTAAACCAAGACACTATACGATGGAAACTTTTCCCATTTTCTCTGATGGGAAATGCAAAATCTTGGTACGACCGGACTGCAAGGGGATTTAGCAGAGATTGGATCAAGTTGAAAGACGAGTTTTGTCTGTTCTTTTACCCTGTCTCCAAGATCTTGAAGCTCAGAGTTGAGTTGATGACATATCAGCAAGGCGATGAGTCACTTGGAGCCACGTGGGAGCGGTTCATAAAATTGGCCAATTCAGGGCCACCGCATAACATTCCAGAGGAAATGCTTATGCAGCATTTTGTTGGTGCATTGAAGCCGGAGAGTGCACAGTTCTTGAACATCACCTCCGCAGGGTCTGTGCTATACAAGACAGTGGATGAGGTACGAGAGATCTTGGAAAAAGTTCTCAACTCTACCGAGTACACTGGCGTTTTCGACGACCCACCAACACCACCAACAACCCCCACAGACAAACAGCCACTTCTCGCCCTCACATTCGATCCGCCTCCTCCGATCATAGAGGAAGTGCTCGAACACCCCAAGTCCTCAGACCAAGAAAATATTCTTGACGATCTGCCGCACTTCATTCCCAAGCTCTTTACAGAAGAAGAGTACTTGGAGATCAGCAATACATCACGTATGCCCATGGAACAAGTGTGCGCAAGTTCAAGGTCTAAGGCGTTCATTCCAGAAGCCGTACCGCAGATCGAGGGTTTATCTGCGATCATGAGCAAGGAATGGACGGAGGAAATTGAAAGTTGCGAAGACATCATCCGAACCACCCGCAACTTCAGAGTACTCCATTGCGCTATTGAGGGAACTGACTCTCAGGAAGTTGCCTACGACCCGAAGGTCGGGAGTAATATCATATCAAGTGCACTCGCATCACAAGTGCAACCAGACAAACCCCGGTCCTTCTCCCATAAGCACCTCAAGTGGATCGACGGCCAAATGATGGAATGCAGAGGAATCATCCGTGTTGTGCCCGTACACATGGGACGCAACAGGATTTTCCTAGACTTCCACATTTTTGATATCCCTACAGGTGACAACTTCTTCCTGATCGGACAGCCAATAGAGCACCTTGCCAACCCAAACCATGATCGAGCAACGATACAGTTCAAGGTTGGTAAAGAGATCATCCCGGTCAGCCTTGTGCGGTCAGTGAACACTATCGCAGAGGCCCGATCCGAAACAGACCCAGTGGAAAAAGCAGTTAGCTCCGCTCAAGAAGAGCAAGCTCAGTCCTCACAGGCTGAAGAGGCTAACCATTTCATCCAAGAGGCAGAAACGGACGGTTTTATAAAACTCGACGAGGAAGAAAAGCCACAACACCCCCCTCCTGAGTTGAAGCCGCTGCCTCCTGGACTTAGATACGCTTTCCTCCACAATGACCGACGCTCGCCAGTCGTCATCAGTGACAAACTGACAGAGAATGAGACTCGGCAGCTTATCACAGTCCTAGAGAAGCACCAGTCTGTCTTCGGGTATTCTCTACAGGACTTGAAGGGGATCAACCCCAGCTTATGCACCCATCGCATACCTATGGAGCCGGACCATACGCCGTCTAGAGAACATCAAAGACGGCTAAATGATGCGATGAGGGAGGTAGTCAAGAAAGAAGTGTTGAAGCTTCTGCACGCAGGTATAATCTACCCCGTGCAAGACAGTGAATGGGCCAGCCCAGTTCAAGTTGTGCCGAAGAAGGGTGGAATGACAGTTATCCAGAACGAGAAGAACGAACTTATCCCTCAGAGGACCGTTACTGGATGGAGGATGTGCATCGATTACAGGAAGCTTAACAAAGCTACCCGTAAAGATCACTTTCCTCTCCCCTTCATCTACGAGATGCTTGAGCGGTTGGCAAACCACTCATTTTTCTGCTTCCTTGATGGATACTCTGGTTATCATCAAATTCCTATTCATCCCGATGACCAGAGCAAGACTACCTTCACCTGCCCCTACGGAATGTTC
The DNA here is from genome assembly GCA_015476505.1 of Urochloa ruziziensis. NCBI lineage: Eukaryota > Viridiplantae > Streptophyta > Magnoliopsida > Poales > Poaceae > Urochloa > Urochloa ruziziensis. The sequence continues at coordinate 20,365,699 of CM027125.1, read as the reverse complement.
GCTTACCGGCGGATGTCTTTCTGCCTATGCAATGCACCTGCTTCATTTCAGCGGTGTATGATGGCGATATTCTCTGACTTGATCGAACAGATCATGGAAGTATTCATGGATGACTTTACCGTCTATGGTAAAACCTTCGACAACTGTCTCGAGCACTTGGAAAGAGTCCTCAAGAGGTGTGAAGAGCATCACCTTATCCTAAATTGGGAAAAGTGCCACTTCATGGTCAGAGAAGGAATTGTGCTGGGACATAAGGTGTCAGAAAGAGGAATAGAAGTTGATAAGGCAAAAATAGAAGTTATTGAGAAACTACCACCCCCGACGAATGTCAAGGGTGTGCGAAGTTTTCTGGGTCATGCTGGCTTTTACCGAAGATTCATCAAAGATTTCTCTCGGGTAGCCAGACCTCTTACAAGCCTTCTGGCTAAAGAAGCACCTTCAACTTCGACGATGATTGCCTTCTCGCCTTCTACACCCTCAAGAAGGCACTTATCTCAGCTCCCATCATACAACCGCCCGATTGGAATCTTCCATTCGAGATCATGTGCGACGCTAGCGACTATGCAGTCGGGGCAGTGCTCGGTCAATGCAAGGATAAACAGCATTACGCTATATCTTATGCAAGCAAGACATTGACCGGAGCTCAGTTAAACTATGCGACAACGGAGAAGGAACTCCTGGCAGTGGTGTTTGCCATGGACAAGTTCAGATCTTACCTGGTTGGTGCCAAAGTGATAGTATACACAGACCATGCTGCACTAAAGTATCTCTTGACCAAGAAAGATGCCGAGCCACGACTCATCCGTTGGATTCTGCTCCTTCAAGAGTTTGATTTAGAAATACGAGACAAGAAGGGGACAGATAATTGTGTGGCGGATCATCTCTTAAGAATGCAGGTTCAAGGGTCGGATCTTCGGATCAATGACTATCTCAGAGATGATACTCTCCTCAAGGTCACCACATCCAGTCCATGGTACGCAAATTTAGTAAACTTCATGGTAACTGGGTATGTGCCTCCAGGAGAAGACAAGAAGAAATTAATCTACCTCAGCAGATTTCACCTTTGGGATGACCCCTATCTGTTCAAGGTTTGTGCTGACGGATTACTCCGACGATGCATCCCTCACGAGGAAACACATAAGATCCTTGATCGTTGCCACTCATCACCGTACGGAGGACACTACGGAATTTTCTGAACCCATGCAAAGGTCTGGCAGAGTGGATTCTTCTGGCCGACCATGTATGGAGACGCTAAGGAATTCGTACGGAGATGTGCCAGGTGTCAGAAACACGGGAATATCAACGCACGTGATGCTATGCCACTGCAAAATAACCTCCAATTGGAGATTTTCGACGTGTGGGGAATAGACTTTATGGGTCCTTTCCCTACATCCGAGCAGTGTGAATATATCCTGGTGGCAGTCGACTATGTTTCCAAATGGGTGGAGGCACTTCCATGCACGGCAGCCGACTCGAAGAATTCAAGGAAGATGTTCGAAGAGATCATCTTTCCCCGTTTTGGAGTACCCCGAGTCGTGATCAGTGATGGAGGATCACACTTCATCGACAAGACGTTCCGGAAGTTCCTAAGCGACTTAGGAGTGGACCACCGAGTGGCTACACCTTATCACCCCCAGACCAGCGGGCAAGCAGAAACATCAAACAAACAAATCAAGAACATTCTGCAAAAGACGGTCAATGCAATGGGGACGGAGTGGAAGCGAAAGCTACCGGAAGCACTTTGGGCATATAGAACAGCATTCAAAACACCGATAGGGATGACTCCCTACCAACTGGTATATGCAAGACATGCCACTTACCGGTTGAGCTAGAATTCAAGTCCCATTGGGCGATCAAGAGGTGGAATATGGATCTCCAGACAGCCGGACTCAAAAGAAGAATGCAATTGGCTGAACTGGATAAATGGAGGTAAAAGGCCTACCACAACGCCAAGCTATATAAAGAAAGAACAAAGAGATGGCATGACAAGCGCATCAAGATCAAGCATTTCAAAGCGGGAGATCAGGTATTACTCTTTAACTCCCGTATTCGCTTGTTTGGTCATGGTAAGCTTAGAAGTAAAGTGGGAAGGTCCTTTTAAAGTCTTAGATGCCGCCGATCATGGCGCGATAACCCTCCAGGATAATGACGGAAATACTTTCAAGGCCAATGGCCAAAGATTGAAAATATTTCTCGAATCCGAAATGCCGGAGCTCAAAGAGATGGACGTCTACGAGCTAACCGAGATACCTAGTCCAAGTCCGGGCAGGACCTAAAAATGGCCCTTATCTAGGATAGATTTCCCCTTTTCTATTTTCATTTTCTTTCCCTTAAACTTTTTCTAGCCAAATCCTAAAGAATTTCTGGTAGGAGAACAATGGGAGCACACATGAAAAATTTCAGAGGCCCTCGAGACAGAGCCAGGCCGGCTGGCCTCACCCAGGCCGACCGGCCCAGCCCTGGCTCGTCTCGGGACGCTCCTTGTTTGAATGGGTGTAACATCCCAGATTTTTCTGGAATGTTTAAGTAATAAAAATGTGGATTTAAAAATTTTTCGTGGATTTAATACTAGCTAGGAAAAATATAAGGTTGTCTTCATTGATCCTCTTCTAAAATTCCTAGAATAAAAGTAATAAACAAATATTTTTGTTAAGGTGTCTATGTCTTAGTGTGAACATTTGGATTTTATTTGATATTTATTTGGATTTATTTGAGTATGATTTGGATTCGAATTAATTCAAATCCAAATCAAACAAATGTTTGAATCCTAAACTAACCTTGGGCCCTAACTTCACTAACCAGCCCGCTAACTAAGTCTAATCGTGGCCCCTCTACTCGCGGCCTGATCCACCCAAACCCCCGGCCTTTCCCCTCTCTTCTCTCCCTCAGCCCGCGAGCGGCCCAACTAATCCCGCCGGCCCACCTCCAGCTACCGCCGCCCGTCCCTTTCACCTCTCCCACTGACGTGCGGGGCCCGCACGTCAGCTTTCCCCTACCTCTCTCACACCGCCACCGCCACTCTCCTACCCCGCCGGCGCCTCATCTCGCCACCGCCCGCGCCCACTCGCGAGATGAACTCGCGGCATCCCCTGGAACCCTATCCCCGATCCACCTCTCTCAATTCCACACCCCTAGCCCTAGATCGAGGACCCCCACGCCTTCTCGCGAGCTGCCCGCTCTGTCTCGCCGCGCCCGCGCCCCTGGCCCGCACGCCAAGGCCGCTCCGCGCCACGCCAGCCCCCGCACTCCACCACCAGCCGCGCGCCGCGTGTCCAGGCCACCCGCGCGCCTCACAAACCCTAGCCTAGCCCTCTCCATCGCGCCGCCGCTATATAACAGAGGAGCCGCTCCTCTGCTCCCCATCCGCACCCGGGCGCTTGCCCTCTCACCCAGCCGCCGCCGCTGCACGAGGAGGAGGAGAGAAGGAGCAAGGCGAGGAGAAGGAGGAGGCGAACGCGAGCAAGAGGAAGCCGAGCCGGAGCCGCCCGTGGAGCGCCACGCCGGAGCGCCGCCGCGACGACCACCCGGAGCAAGAAGAGGAGCGCCCCAAGACACGATCCCTGTCGCTGCTCTTCTTCCCCTACGTCACGCCGGCCACCTCGACGCTCCCCAAGCTGAGCCAGCCCTTCCTCGAGCCCTTGGTGAGCCAGCCATCGCCGCCGCTCTCCCCCTTTCCTTGCTGTCCGGCGTGAACGCCGATGAACCTCCGTAGTTAGCCAAAACCTCCCAAGCTTGGCCCTTTATCTATGCCTGTGGGTTGGTCTTCGTGCCAACCCTTGTCTTGTGCAGGTTCCCGCGACGCCCAAACCAAACCCAAGCCTTGAACTCCCCCTGTCCGACGAACGTCCCTCTGGGACATTTTGTCGAGCACTCCCCGCGCAAGAACCTCCTCATCTTGTTCTTGCCGTAGCTGGCCATAAGAGCCAAATCCTAAACTTTTTCCCCCGTGAACACGTGTGCAAGGCCATTTGGCACCGATCCCGACCCTTGTCGCCGGGATCGGGCGAGGTTGAGCCGCCGCCGGCGTGCCTTCGCCGCCGCGCGCGCGCGCTCTGCTGCCGACCGCGCGTCGAGCACCTCGCGGGCGTTCCTCCCGCCGCCGCCACGCGTCACGCTCCGGTGGAGCCACACGCGAGGCCGCACGGGATCCGCTGCACCAGATCCAGCCTCGGCCGCAGCCGATCCGGTGGACGCGGCTCACGTGGACCGCAGACACGGTGCACCGTGGACCGCGCCCACCAGATCCGAGCCAGCCCCTTTTTCATCTAAGCCCCTGGAATCTTTCACTTTAGCCCCTGTTGTTTCGAAATCCTTTCAATCTAGTCCCTGGCCTGTTACTTTTACACCAAGCCCCCTGGACTTTTTAGATTTAACACCTAGGCCCTCGTGATGACGTCATCCGGGCCCACTGATGACGTCACCATGGGACCCACCTGTCAGCCTTGACCGTTGACCGTTGACCAGTCAACGCTGACGTCAGCAGGGCCCACTGCTGACGTCAGCATTTCGGCCGATCCTGGACTTTTTATAAAAACACCCCTGGACTTTTCAAAAATTACAAATAGGTCCCTGACTATTTACAAATAAGCCCCTGACTATTTACAAATAGGTCCCTGGCCCTTTTTCTTTTCTTATTCGTAATTATTTTAAAATCCAGAAAAGGATTTAAACTTAGAAAATTCATAACTAATTCATTTTAACTCAGAAAAATATGAAACCAATTTCTATATTTTTCTAAAATTATGACCTAGCTGTTGATGTGAAGTATGAGTCCATTTGGATCTTTATTGAGCTGGTTTTATTGGAGTTGTTTACTATTAGGTCCCGGTATTTACTTTAATTACGTAAATAGGATCCACCGACGGCCAGGAGCTGACCGGAGAGGAGTTCTACCCAGAAGACTTCGTGGAGGAAGAGATCCAGCCTACAGGTTCACGCCCAGCCCATCCTTTGAATGCCTATTAGACATTGCAATTAGATGTGCTAGCGCTTTACTTATTACAATGGATGATGCTTGAGCCTTGCATAGCCATAATTTATTCCGTGAATTCCTTGCTACCTAATACACTATGATATATGAATGCTATGCTGCTTGCGTGTGTATGGGATATTGTGGATTAGGATTCTTGGCGTGTGTGGGGATAAAACCGGCAGGTGAATGGTGATTTTGGGAAACTTGGCGGGGGTGAGCATATTATAACAACTCGGTCTATAACCGAGGTGCCGGGAGACCCCTGCTCTCGAGGGGGTCCCACACTGTACTTGTGGCGGGTACACGGATGGATAGGAGCATAGGAGTTGGCGGTGGTACCTATGATGGGTACTACGACCTGCGTTCTTCTTCGGAAGATACGCCTTTGGGACGATGACGCTCACCCCGGTCTGAAACCGAGTGGGGTAACTTTATTTGGGCCCCACGTACTTACCGCTTACCCATATGAACGGGTTCCAGCCTTCCTAGCTAGCGCGATGCCTGGATTGCGAGAAGATCAGGTGGATGGTGTACGGGAACGGGAGAGGCCGTCTCCCCGAAGGACTATGGCCCCGTCTGGCCCTACGTGGGAGAGTTCGACACAGCTTCCGAAGCATTGGATTGCGAGCCGATGGACCGAGACCGGAAGAGCAGGCGGGCATCGTCGCGGTTAGGGTCTGTGCTGTGGGTTGCGTCTCGAGATGGCGGCCACCATCTCGCAGCCCGAGTGGGTCCAGTTGTACAAGCTCTCGAGAGTCTAAAACCTATACGTATAGCCGCGTCCTCGGTATGGACATTGCCCACTTTCCCTGTTACCTCTCATATTTTGGGATATTCTACCTTCCCCCTATTCTAGCCAGATTTGAGAGTGATTAAGGTTCGCAACTACGGACGGGGAGAAGGGAAGTTGCTCCCTTTCCTTTCAGGATCCGGTCGTAGTTGGTGAGATGCGAGGGGAGGGAGCTCTCGCATCGACTTAGTGGAGTGTGGAGAAGGAGATGGGAGTCCGGCGTGCCGGAATAGCCCGATGTGGTGAGGTTTGGGATGGATGGGTATGGAGATGATTATTTTATATTTGCTGCTGCATAGGAAACCCATAGCCTATCCTTGATATACTTTTATTCCTTTAGATGGTAGTCCACTTAAAGCTTGCATATACAGTTGGTGACGTGAACCTATCCCACTCCTTGGGGATAGCCTTTGAGTACGCAGGATCTGAGGATGAGCATGAGTTCAACCACGACGGGTGGTACGATTGAGGCCTCGTCCTGACGCGCAAGTTGCCTGTGGAGGAGATCAAGAAGATGGAGGCTTCTACGTCTAGTTCCGCTGCGTTGGATGTTCTTTTGTTTGACGTTCAGCCCTGAGGGCTTGTATCAGACGTATTATCATGAGAATGATGTAATAATTAAGATATTTGTACTCTATTCGTGGTATGGATGTGATATTCGCTGTGATGAGTTCTGTACGTGATATCTACTTGATCCAGGGAGTATCACAATGGTACAGGGAGTCGGGTTTTCTTAAAACGGAAACCCGGGTCGTTACAGTTGGTATCAGAGCCATACTTGCCCGTAGGACGATGCCATAGACATGGTCGATAGAATAGGACTCTATACGATCTGTTTTTGTATATTACCCCTTGAGCTATGTTATAAAAACTGTCTCTTTGAGAAAACATCTTACTCACCTACGCTGACACTTTCTTTTACGTGACCTAGGTATGGTGGCCGCGATCCACAAGACGCATGTGGACCCTCGGGACCAAGGAGACATGGTCCACTGGCTAGTGACCATCGCCGCCCGCTTGGGCATTCCGGTGAGCCACCTTGGACTGGAAGCGCAGGCATGCTACATCAACAACACCGCCTGTGCCCGTGCCAAGGTCTACCTTCACCCCTACGACCACCGCCCAGGGATCACCATGGAGGGCGTCGGACTGACGACGAAGCTTGCGGTGGAGGGAGTTGCCCGGAGACTGACTCAGGTACTGCTTGTTCGGGAGAAGGAACAGGTTGAGGGGACCGAGCTCCGACTCCTACCCAGAGAGTACTATGAAGATGACGAGGAGGCAGAGGACGCGAGGTGCAGGGCCGCGTTCGCAGCTGTCGAAGACCCGGCGATCACCACAGCCGGAGACTACCTCGGCGACCTCGACTTCTACACGACAGAGCTAGAAGGGAAAAGCGTGGCCTTCCTCAACAACCTTCAGAACAGAGTTTCCACCGCCACTGACAGAGTTTCTCACATCCTCAACATGGAGAGAGAGTTGGACGCCATGAAGACCCAGGTACACCACCTGACGGAGGAGCTGAGCCGCAGGGACGCTGCAGTCACCCTGGCTCGTGCAGAGACAGACCAGCTGAAACAGATGATCGCCGACGACTTCACCGAGAGGCAGAGGCTCGAGAAGGAGATCAAGCGACTGGACGGGATCAAGCAACTGCAGGACTGCACCATAGCACTCATAGACTACAAGATGAAGAGAGCTGACGAGAAGATTGAGGAGCTCAAGAACAATGCCACTCCAGGTGCAATGGGTTTGAGGATCACTCAGTTCGAGAGGAGGTGCGAGCGCAACGCCAACAACATCGCCGCACTCACACGGACCTGCCTCTACCTCAGGGAGAAGAACAAGAAGATGCTTCAGACGTGGAAGGATGCTGACTCCATCAGGGTCGAGGAGCTACAGGAGCTCAACGACCAGCTACCACCAGAGAAGCAGCGACAGATTCGCAAGGAGGACTTCAAGGTTGGACCCAGCTCGTTGAGACTCCACAAGGTTCCCTTTCAGAGCATCTACACCGTTGAGACCCCAGAGACTCAGAAGGCCGAGGCTATGATGAAGCCCCTCTTCACCGCCAGCCACACCTGGGAGGACCGCACCGTCATCGAGTACAAGAAGCCCCGGATGTTCTGAGTTAGCTGAGTAGCTAGAATAAGGTAGAGTAAGTTCCGCGTCAGCCGTGAGCCTGTTCCGGTACGCGATGGTAGATGTTCACCCTTGTAGTAGGAACCACCCTTTTGAGATCTCTTCGCGTTGTACCGTGTGAGTGTGTGTGCGAGACCTCCAAGGCTAGTGAGTCAAGCCTCGAGGTAGCACCTAGGGTTTGTACTGCATGGATGAGTGAATGGATCTTAATTTAATGAATGAGTTTTCATGGTGATTTCTACTTGAATGTTAGAAGCTTATACATGCATATAAGAATTAATTGTGGTTGTATTGACTCTGGCTTATTTATAGAACGACTCCATATAGAAACACGCTAACGCCCTCTCTTAAACCTTTTCTCAGGATGTCGATCCGCAGGTCAGGTCGTTTGAACGCGCAGTTCGAGGCAGCCGCCCAAGAAGAAGCTGCGGTCGCCGCTCGTGGCCGTGGACGTGGCCGTGGACGGGGACGGGGACGTGCCGTCGCACCACCAGCTCCTGAACCCGCGCCTGAGCCAGCCGTTGGCCGTGGCCGCGGAGGAGGAGATGGAGGAGCCGTCTACCCCAACCCGGCGCCGCTCGGACACGACGCGCAGCAGGACGCAGAGGGAGAAGATGAGGACGTTGATGAGGAGATCCAGATTGACCCAATCCCAGCAGGACAAGGCCGCGGACGTGGTGCGCCACCACCGCCAGCACGGCAGCAGCAGGAACAGCAACAGCCCATACCACCGGTGGCTACGCTTGCCCAGGTTCTGGACCGTCAGACTCAGGTCATGGAGAGGATGGCCAACGTCATCGCACACCCTCAGGGAGGAGGACACCGCCAAGGACCACCCGCTGATGATCTACCGCGCAAGATCGAGAGGTTCATCCGTCTCAAGGCCCCTACCTTCAGCTTTTCAGAAGACCCGATCGATGCAGATGACTGGTTGAGGACCATCGAGACCAAGCTTGACCTTTCCGACTACAGTGATGAAGAGTGCGTTGCCATAGCCATCCATCAGCTTGAGGGACCAGCCAGAGCATGGTGGGACAGCTACAGCGCGATGCACCCGAACCCGGCAGCCATCACTTGGGATGATTTCTGCAAGGCCTTCCGTGATCAGCATATTCCGCGCCAGATTGTGGTTCAGAAGGCACAGGAGTTCCGCACGATGACCCAGGGGACGATGAAGGTGGAGGAGTATGAGCGTCACTTCACCCGGATGATGCGCTATGCTCCCGAGGACACCAACACTGAAGAGAAGAAGCAGTTCTGGTTCCACCGGGGCCTACACCATGGGATCAGGCAGATTGTGGCTGGGAGTGACTTCCCCACACTCCGTCACATGGTGAACCGCGCCATCGCCGTCGAGAAGGAGAGGCTGGACCACGAGGGACGCATGAGAGTCAAGAAGCGCAAGTTCGACCAGCTGACCCGAGACAGGCCACCTCAGAGACCGAGCTACGGACAGCCCAGCCAGCAGAGGAGCACCAGTTACCGACAGGGACAGAGCCAACCCTACCGCAGCTACCGTCCAGGTCAGAACCAGCCAACCCGCAGTTTTGGAGGAGGCAGTGGACAGTTTGCTGGAGGGAGGAACCCTAGCTACCCCTCTTCTGGTGGATCCTACGGACGCCAGAACAGTTCGAGTGCCCCGTTCACCTGCTTCAACTGTGGCAAGCCAGGCCACAAGTCCTACGACTGCCCAGAGAAGAAGAACTCCCAGACACCAGCTCGCGGTGCCGCACCCGGTGGCAGACCAGCCGCTACCCCAGGCCAGCCAGGTGTTGCACGCGGGAAGCTCAACCATATGACTGAAGCTGAAGCACAGGAAGCACCCGACGTCTTACTCGGTGAGTTTATTGTTGATGGATTTCGTGCATTGGTTCTGTTTGACACCGGGGCTACCGGATCTTATATATCTAGCAAGTTTGTAGCACATACGTCTCTCCCCATGGTTCCCCGAGCCGTACCCATAATCACCACTTCACCCTTAGGAGACCTAGAGTGCACAAAGATGTGCAAAGGTGTTGGCATCATGATGAGAGGCCATAAATTCCTAGCCGACCTCACAGTTCTACCATCAGACGGCATTGACATCATCCTAGGCATGGATTGGTTGACCATACACAAGGGAAACATCTCTTGTTCACCTCGCCTTGTGACCTTGACACACCCTAGTGGTAAGATAGTGAGAATTGAGCCCGTAGCAGCCCAGCAAACACCTACGGCCCACCTACACAGCCTCAGTGAGAAGACTATAGCAGATGTGCCAGTCGTTTGCGAGTACCCGGACGTGTTTCCTGAGGAGTTACCAGGCTTACCCCCAGATAGAGACGTTGAGTTCGCCATTGAGCTAGTTCCAGGCACTGCCCCCATATCCAAGAGACCCTATCGGATGTCCGTGCAGGAATTGGAGGAATTGAAGAAGCAACTGAGAGATCTGTTGGACCGTAAGTTTATTCGACCGAGTGCATCACCATGGGGATCACCCGTGTTGTTTGTCAGGAAGAAGGATGGTACACTTCGCCTGTGCATAGACTACCGTTTGTTAAATGCGGTGACAATCAAGAACAGGTACCCATTGCCTAGAATTGATGACCTTCTGGATCAGCTAAGGAGAGCCAAGTATTTTAGCAAGATTGACCTTAGATCCGGTTATCACCAGATGAAGATTCGGCCAGAGGATATACCCAAGACCGCCTTCTCCACCCGGTACGGGCTGTTTGAGTTTCTGGTTGTGTCTTTCGGGTTGACCAATGCGCCGGCGTACTTCATGAACATGATGAACAAGGTATTTATGGAAGAGTTGGACAAGTTCGTTGTGGTGTTCATCGATGACATTTTGATCTACTCAGAGACTGCCGAAGAGCACGAGGAGCACCTCAGGATTGTGCTCGAAAGGTTGAGACAGCATCAGCTCTACGCGAAGTTTAGCAAGTGCGAGTTCTGGTTGGAGAAAGTTGCCTTCCTAGGCCATGTGCTGACAGCAGAAGGTGTAGCAGTTGACCCAGAAAAGATCGAGGCCGTGACTGAATGGAAGCAGCCCAGAAACGTGACAGAGATCAGGAGTTTCCTCGGATTAGCTGGATACTACCGTCGGTTCATAGAGAACTTCTCGAAGATTGCCAAGCCTATGACCGAGTTGCTCAAGAATAATGTGCCATTTGTCTGGTCAGATAAGTGCGAAGAGAGCTTTCAAGAATTGAAGACCAAGCTTACCACCACTCCCGTGTTGACCCTGCCTGATATCAGACGAGACTTTGTAGTATATTGTGATGCATCAAGGCAAGGACTCGGATGCGTGCTTATGCAGGATGGGAAAGTTGTTGCCTATGCCTCCCGCCAGTTGCGAAAGCATGAGGAAAACTACCCTACCCACGACCTAGAGCTTGCCGCAGTTGTACATGCCCTGAAGATTTGGAGACATTACCTGATTGGCAATAAGTGTGACATCTTCACCGATCATAAGAGCTTGAAGTACTTCTTCACGCAGTCCGAGCTGAACATGAGGCAAAGAAGATGGCTAGAGTTGATTAAGGACTACGATCTGAACATCCAGTATCATCCTGGCAAGGCCAATGTAGTCGCCGATGCACTTAGCCGCAAGAGCTATTGCGGGGTCATGATTGAGAAGGAGAAGGCCGCAGACCCAGAGTTAGAAAAGATCAGCGAGCTGCATGTGAAGTACACCCTAGAGGAACAGATTCGCGCAGCACAGAAAGATTGCCCAGAGATCAAGGGACTGATACAGCGTATGGCCAAGGGCAAAGCCGAAGATTACCGGATAGATGAGCAAGGCACGGTATGGCTGAAGGATCGCATATGCGTACCACGGGATGAGGAACTCCGCCGAACCATTCTAGGCGAGGCCCATGATTCCAAGTACTCGATTCACCCCGGTTGCACCAAGATGTACCACGACCTGAAGGATCGTTTCTGGTGGCAGAACATGAAGATAGACATCGCAGAGTATGTAGCCCGATGTGATACTTGCCGCAGGATCAAGGCCGAGCATCAACGGCCCGCAGGACTACTACACCCTCTAGAAGTGCCAGAGTGGAAGTGGGAAGATATTAGCATGGATTTCATAAATGGCCTGCCCCGCACACAAAAGGGAAATGATTCGATTTGGGTGATAGTAGACAGACTCACCAAGGTAGCGCACTTCATTCCGGTAAAGACCACCCATTCAGTGAGCATCTTAGCAGACCTCTATGTTGAGCACGTTCTCAAGCTACACGGGGCACCCAAGACAATAGTGTCAGACAGAGGACCCCAGTTTACCGCCAAGTTTTGGCGAAAATTGCACAAGTCTATGGGCACCAAATTAGTGTACAGTTCAGCTTTTCATCCGCAGACTGACGGCCAGACTGAGAGAGTGAACCAGATACTAGAGGATCTACTCCGAGCATGTGTCTTGAGTTACGGCAAGGACTGGGAGAAAAGCCTAGCATATGCAGAGTTCTCGTACAACAACAGCTACCAGGCAAGTCTTCAGATGTCACCATTCGAGGCACTCTACGGAAGGAAGTGCAGGACCCCACTCATGTGGTCAGAGGTCGGAGAGCGACCCTTCTTTGGACCCGCATCCATTGAAGAAGCAGAAGAGAATGTGGCCAAGGTTCGGGAGAATTTAAAGGTAGCCCAGAGCAGGCAGAAGAGCTACGCCGACAAGAGAAGGCGCGAGTTGACCTTTGAGGTGGGGGAGTATGTTTACCTTAAAGTCTCCCCGTTACGCGGAACCAAGAGGTTTCACGTGAAGGGCAAGTTAGCCCCGAGGTTTGTAGGACCTTTCCTCATCACCGAGAGAATCGGGAAGGTAGCCTACCGTCTAGAACTACCAGAGGAGCTTGCAGGAGTGCACCCCGTGTTCCACGTATCACAGCTCAAGAAATGCCTGCGAGTACCAGAAGAGACAGTGCCAGTCGAAGCCCTCGACCTGCAAGATACCCTTGAGTACTTGGAGTATCCCGTGAAGATCTTAGAAGGAGGCGAGAAGCAGACCCGGAGAAGCTCGATTCCATACTGCAAGGTGCTATGGAGTAACCACACGGAACGAGAAGCCACATGGGAGAAGGAGGCAGACCTTAGAGAGAAATACCCACACCTCTTCGAGACCCAGGTACGACCTTAATCTCGGGGACGAGATTCTAGTGAGGGGGGGAGATTGTAACATCCCAGATTTTTCTGGAATGTTTAAGTAATAAAAATGTGGATTTAAAAATTTTTCGTGGATTTAATACTAGCTAGGAAAAATATAAGGTTGTCTTCATTGATCCTCTTCTAAAATTCCTAGAATAAAAGTAATAAACAAATATTTTTGTTAAGGTGTCTATGTCTTAGTGTGAACATTTGGATTTTATTTGATATTTATTTGGATTTATTTGAGTATGATTTGGATTCGAATTAATTCAAATCCAAATCAAACAAATGTTTGAATCCTAAACTAACCTTGGGCCCTAACTTCACTAACCAGCCCGCTAACTAAGTCTAATCGTGGCCCCTCTACTCGCGGCCTGATCCACCCAAACCCCCGGCCTTTCCCCTCTCTTCTCTCCCTCAGCCCGCGAGCGGCCCAACTAATCCCGCCGGCCCACCTCCAGCTACCGCCGCCCGTCCCTTTCACCTCTCCCACTGACGTGCGGGGCCCGCACGTCAGCTTTCCCCTACCTCTCTCACACCGCCACCGCCACTCTCCTACCCCGCCGGCGCCTCATCTCGCCACCGCCCGCGCCCACTCGCGAGATGAACTCGCGGCATCCCCTGGAACCCTATCCCCGATCCACCTCTCTCAATTCCACACCCCTAGCCCTAGATCGAGGACCCCCACGCCTTCTCGCGAGCTGCCCGCTCTGTCTCGCCGCGCCCGCGCCCCTGGCCCGCACGCCAAGGCCGCTCCGCGCCACGCCAGCCCCCGCACTCCACCACCAGCCGCGCGCCGCGTGTCCAGGCCACCCGCGCGCCTCACAAACCCTAGCCTAGCCCTCTCCATCGCGCCGCCGCTATATAACAGAGGAGCCGCTCCTCTGCTCCCCATCCGCACCCGGGCGCTTGCCCTCTCACCCAGCCGCCGCCGCTGCACGAGGAGGAGGAGAGAAGGAGCAAGGCGAGGAGAAGGAGGAGGCGAACGCGAGCAAGAGGAAGCCGAGCCGGAGCCGCCCGTGGAGCGCCACGCCGGAGCGCCGCCGCGACGACCACCCGGAGCAAGAAGAGGAGCGCCCCAAGACACGATCCCTGTCGCTGCTCTTCTTCCCCTACGTCACGCCGGCCACCTCGACGCTCCCCAAGCTGAGCCAGCCCTTCCTCGAGCCCTTGGTGAGCCAGCCATCGCCGCCGCTCTCCCCCTTTCCTTGCTGTCCGGCGTGAACGCCGATGAACCTCCGTAGTTAGCCAAAACCTCCCAAGCTTGGCCCTTTATCTATGCCTGTGGGTTGGTCTTCGTGCCAACCCTTGTCTTGTGCAGGTTCCCGCGACGCCCAAACCAAACCCAAGCCTTGAACTCCCCCTGTCCGACGAACGTCCCTCTGGGACATTTTGTCGAGCACTCCCCGCGCAAGAACCTCCTCATCTTGTTCTTGCCGTAGCTGGCCATAAGAGCCAAATCCTAAACTTTTTCCCCCGTGAACACGTGTGCAAGGCCATTTGGCACCGATCCCGACCCTTGTCGCCGGGATCGGGCGAGGTTGAGCCGCCGCCGGCGTGCCTTCGCCGCCGCGCGCGCGCGCTCTGCTGCCGACCGCGCGTCGAGCACCTCGCGGGCGTTCCTCCCGCCGCCGCCACGCGTCACGCTCCGGTGGAGCCACACGCGAGGCCGCACGGGATCCGCTGCACCAGATCCAGCCTCGGCCGCAGCCGATCCGGTGGACGCGGCTCACGTGGACCGCAGACACGGTGCACCGTGGACCGCGCCCACCAGATCCGAGCCAGCCCCTTTTTCATCTAAGCCCCTGGAATCTTTCACTTTAGCCCCTGTTGTTTCGAAATCCTTTCAATCTAGTCCCTGGCCTGTTACTTTTACACCAAGCCCCCTGGACTTTTTAGATTTAACACCTAGGCCCTCGTGATGACGTCATCCGGGCCCACTGATGACGTCACCATGGGACCCACCTGTCAGCCTTGACCGTTGACCGTTGACCAGTCAACGCTGACGTCAGCAGGGCCCACTGCTGACGTCAGCATTTCGGCCGATCCTGGACTTTTTATAAAAACACCCCTGGACTTTTCAAAAATTACAAATAGGTCCCTGACTATTTACAAATAAGCCCCTGACTATTTACAATTAGGTCCCTGGCCCTTTTTCTTTTCTTATTCGTAATTATTTTAAAATCCAGAAAAGGATTTAAACTTAGAAAATTCATAACTAATTCATTTTAACTCAGAAAAATATGAAACCAATTTCTATATTTTTCTAAAATTATGATCTAGCCGTTGATGTGAGGTATAGTCCATTTGAATCTTTATTGAGCTGGTTTTATTGGAGTTATTCACTATTAGGTCCCGGTATTTACTTTAATTACGTAAATAGGATCCACCGACGGCCAGGAGCTGACCGGAGAGGAGTTCTACCCAGAAGACTTCGTGGAGGAAGAGATCCCGCCTACAGGTTCACGCCCAGCCCATCCTTTGAATACCTATTAGACATTGCAATTAGATGTGCTAGCGCTTTACTTATTACAATGGATGATGCTTGAGCCTTGCATAGCCATAATTTATTCCGTGAATTCCTTGCTACCTAATACACTATGATATATGATGCTATGCTGCTTGCATGTGTATGGGATATTGTGGATTAGGATTCTTGGCGTGTGTGGGGATAAAACCGGCAGGTGAATGGTGATTTTGGGAAACTTGGCGGGGGTGAGCATATTATAACAACTCGGTCTATAACCGAGGTGCCGGGAGACCCCTGCTCTCGAGGGGGTCCCACACTGTACTTGTGGCGGGTACATGGATGGATAGGAGCATAGGAGTTGGCGGTGGTACCTATGATGGGTACTACGACTTGCGTTCTTCTTCGGAGGATACGCCTTTGGGACGATGACGCTCACCCCGGTCTGAAACCGAGTGGGGTAACACTTATTTGGGCCCCACGTACTTACCGCTTACCCATATGAACGGGTTCCAGCCTTCCTAGCTAGCGCGATGCCCGGATTGCGAGAAGATCAGGTGGATGGTGTACGGGAACGGGAGAGACCGTTTCCCCGAAGGACTATGGCCCCGTCTGGCCCTACGTGGGAGAGTTCGACACAGCTTCCGAAGCATTGGATTGCGAGCCGATGGACCGAGACCGGAAGAGCAGGCGGGCATCGTCGCGGTTGGGGTCTGAGCTGTGGGTTGCGTCTCGAGATGGCGGCCACCATCTCGCAACCCGAGTGGGTCCAGTTGTACAAGCTCTCGAGAGTCTAAAACCTATACGTATAGCCGCGTCCTCGGTATGGACACTGCCCATTGCACTGTTACCTCTCATGTTTTGGGATATTCTACCTTCCCCCTTCTAGCCAGATTTGAGAGTGATTAAGGTTCGCAACTACGGACGGGGAGAAGGGAAGTGCTCCCTTTCCTTTCAGGATCCGGTCGTAGTTGGTGAGATGCGAGGGGAGGGAGCTCTCGCATCGACCTAGTGGAGTGTGGAGAAGGAGATGGGAGTCCGGCGTGCCGGAATAGCCCGATGTGGTGAGGTGTGGGATGGACGGATATGGAGATGATTATTTTATATTTGCTGCTGCATAGGAAAACATAGCCTATCCTTGATATACTTTTATTCCTTTAGATGGTAGTCCACTTAAAGCTTGCATATACAGTTGGTGACGTGAACCTATCCCATTCCTTGGGGATAGCCTTTGAGTACGCAGGATCTGAAGATGAGCATGAGTTCAACCATGACGGATGGTACGATTGAGGCCTCGTCCTGACGCGCAAGTTGCCTGTGGAGGAGATCAAGAAGATGGAGGCTTCTACGTCTAGTTCCGCTGCGTTGGATGTTTCTTTTGTTTGACGTTCAGCCCTGAGGGCTTGTATCAGACGTATTATCATGAGAATGATGTAATAATTAAGATATTTGTACTCTATTCGTGGTATGGATGTGATATTCGCTGTGATGAGTTCTGTACGTGATATCTACTTGATCCAGGGAGTATCACAATGGTACAGGGAGTCGGGTTTTCTTAAAACGGAAACCCGGGACGTTACAATGGGTCTCCCTGCTATCCTTTCCGAGAATTCGTGGGATTTCGAAAAGAGGAGAGTCGTTTTAAAATGAAAGGCCCCCTCTATTCTTCTCCCTCAGAACTCTCAAGCCTCCCTTCTCCAGAAACTTCCCCTCCTTTGAGAAATCCAAGCCATGGCCTCCCAATCAAGCCACCAAGATTCCAACTCGGTCTCCCAAGGCAGCCATTCTCCATCCAAGTCCTTGAAAGGGATGCCTAGCTCCTCCAACACCAGTAGCGTCAGGATCATCGAGAGGGCGGCATTCGTCGAAACCGTCGCCGCGCAGCCGGAGGCCCGGCGGCCCCTTTCCCAGGCCGATCGGCCTGGAGCAGGCCGGCCGGCCTCCCCTCGCCGCCTCTCTAGCTCGCCTTTGGGCAGAGCCTCCCTCCGTGATCCTAAGGAGGTGGGTCAGGGGAGTTCACTGCCCAAGACGCCCCGAAGGCCAACTACGGGACTTTTGTCCCCAAAGATGGCCATCGGGAAGCGCCTCGTCTCCTCTCCGCTCAAGAAGGAGATCGTGCCGCTGTTCATCTCCACCTCGCTGGGGTACTCACCGCAGTACACTCCGGGAAGTCCTAGCCCTCCACGCCGGGAAGGGCCAGGCATCGGGAAGGGGCTCTTCTTAGCCCCTAAGAAGCCCGACGAGGGGAGGAAGCGCTTCATGATGCCCCTCCGATCCAAGGACCCCCCGGGCAGATGGAGTGGTCCGAGGAAGAGGAGGAGGAGGAGAACGTGGAGGAGCTGAGGAGGAAGCTCGCCGCACTGCAACTCAAGGTCAACAATATGGACGAGCGCGTGGCGGAGGCGGTGATCGGGCAGATGGAGGCCGACGACAAAATTGAGATCCTTCGCAAGGCAATGGCCTCTAAGGTCAAGCGCCTCGCGAAGGCAACCGGCAACGAGCACCTCTACCGCTCGAAGGAGGAGTAGTTAGGCTAGGATTAGTTTAGATTTTTGGGTGCTTACTTAAATTTCCTTTTGATTTATTTTATTCAAATTTCCCTTTTGTATTCAGCACCCCATGTTTGTTTCCCTTCATCTGAATAAAATAAATTTGTTTATTTGAAAGAAGAGACTCATATATAAAAAAAATGAATGGTTGGTGCACACTAGTGTGCCAACCAACCCCTCAGACTGATATTTCAGTGAAGCACGCAGAAACACTGATGTACAGGAGGTGTACTGGTCGCTGGCCAAGGCAGGATTGGACCTGGCACAATGCCAGGCCGGCCGGCCTAGGCCAGGCCGGCCGGCCCCCTACTGCAGCCGCTCGAGGAGATCCCGTGCCCACTGCGTAATCTCGCGAATCACATAAACGAGGAACCTGAATCGGGACGCCTGGCTACAAGGCCAGGCCGGCTGGCCTCTACTGGGCCGATCGGCCTGGGCCTGTGGCCGTCGTCGTCGACTCGACTCCAGGACACGGTTTGCAACCCCTACATTTGATCCTTTCGTTATTTTGATCTAAATAAAATTCCTGGCTAAATAATTTTAAAACTTGACTAAAACTCATGAAAGTGAACCCCTGCGCATGGCACCTTGGATATACTTGTGATATTTCATGAGAAAATATTTCATCTCCTTGGAACTTTTTGATAGGATTGCCTGATTCTCGTTAATTGATTCTTATGATATGATGATTTGAGAAGTTGAGCCTTCCGATTCAAGGTTTTGGAGATTGTTTTTGAAAATAAAACTTAAGGCAACCCTTGTTATGATCAACTTGAAATGTCCTATCCAAAGCCATATACCAAGTTCAAGTTGAAACTTCTACATAGCTACCTTCTAAATTTTGAGCTTGCTCGAATTACTTGCCTTCACGTTCGTGCTATCTTGTTCATCATGTCCATCCACGAACACGAGCATCAATAAAGTCCAAATTGTCGAAAGCTCTTCATCCCCTGAAAAAAAATGAAGAAAGGAATGATACACTCCTTATCTTCAGAAGAAAAAAAAAGAGAAAGAGAAAGGGGAAAGATGAAAGATGCTTGAACAAGGACTCAAACATCAAAGTACACATGCACTTGGCCAAGATGTATGAGTAGTAGGAATAATTAGACAAGTTCTTCGACCTTGCAAAATAAATAAAGAAGAGTGAGCAACATCTCAAAAGCTCCACCTTATAACATAGAGAGGCTTGATTCTAAGCCCAGGGGAGGATCCAAACACTATGAGTGATCGAGAGATGTTGAGAAATAACAAGGGAATGCCTTGTTTTCATTATAGAATTATCAAAAACTCCAAATGCCGAGAGGAAGAAGTGCTCGACCAATCAATGAGTTGTTCTAAGACTCAATTGATGAAGATGAGGGTGTTAGCCACCAGAATCCAAGGTATGAAAGAAAACTCAGAGATATGACTTGTGTATACCTTGAGTTCATGACCCTGATCTTGCTAAGTCCCGGTGGTTTAATTCATTCTTTGCTAAGGGACTAGCAAAGTTCAGGTAGGGGGGCGTGTTGGTGGTCGTTACGATACGGTTTCACCACCAACATTCCGTCACATTTCAGGCTCATCTTGCTCATAACAAAGTAAAATTGATTAATTCTAATGAGTTCCACAAGTTTTGTATAATTTGTGAGTGCAGGAGCAACCAAGCAAAAGCTGAGCCACATTGGGCACAAAGCCAGGCTGGCCGGCCTATGCCAGGCCGACCGGCCCCCTTCTGTGGCCACTTGCCACGTGACTAATCCAGGAGATCACAAACACAACATAAATGATCATGAGATGTGCGATCAACGTCGGTTTGATCCAAGAAACCGAAAGGCCTAAGCTACATTTGCATGGATTGAAGGGCCCACCAACACTGGATTCTCGGACAGCTTTGATCCAAAGCAACCGTTACCGACCTCAGGGAGCAATCCAGAGCGTCCCTGAAGAAGGCGGTGCCACGGGGCAGCCAGGCCAGGCCGATCGGCCTGGCCTAGGCCGGCTGGCCTCCCCCAGAGGCCGCCACCTGTCCCCCTTCGCGTGGCAGTTAAGCAGAGGGTTAGCTTAATCCTGACGCCTGCAACCGCCCTTGAAGACTATAAAAGGGACCCTCCTTCACCTTGAGAAAGCATCCATCAACCATCCAAAGGAGAGAAGAGTAGCTTAGTGGGTTTTTGCACTCATATTTAGAGTTAGAGTAGGGAGAGAGTGGGTGAGTTGCTCGGGTGACAGCCGAGCTTTGTAGAGAGAGTCCGGGATTTCTCTCTCGGTCTCGTCTCAACATTTCCGCCCCCGAGGAATATATTCAAGAGTTATCTTCAGTAAGTCCTCGGTCTCTTGCCTTTAGTACATCGCTAGTTTACAACTTACTTTCAGCAAGTTATCGTATTTATCTTGATCTGCGGGTACCTGAGTCTGCGCGAGTGACAGCGACTCTTGTTTGGGGTTTCCTCTATAGCCCTTCGCGTTGGGTGGAGGTCAGTGACTGAAAGCTTAGGCGTGGTGCCTGTGCTGGCTAGTCACCTCAGGTTGTGTTGCACCCCACGGAACTGCAGTGGTAGGCGGCAGGTGGTGACAGCCCTGTCCGTCCTTTGTACTCCACCACGTTCGGGTGTACTCATAACAGTATTGCTGAGCCCGGAAGAACCCCTCTCTCATCCCGTTCTGAGTTCTTCCCGTTCTAGCCGTCGAAGAAGATGAGGTTAGATATCGATAGTTTGTCTGGGGTAATGAGTAGCTAACTAAAATCAAGCTCTCTACCCATTTATCCTTTTGCTCCTTGGTGGGTCCGGTTAGAAAAGTTATAGGCTAGTCGCGTCTACCGTTCCTTGAATTCGATATCCAGGTTCTTACTCCCCTGGTGAAAGGCTACATCGGACTCCGTGCGCTTGCGGATTTTAGTTAGGCTAAGGAGTGCCAACAGCCATCAGCATCAATCGAAAACAAATCAATAGGTGCCCGAGGAATATAACCATAAACAATCTGAAAAGGGCACATCTTTGTAGAGGAATGCGTAGCATGATTATAAGCAAACTCAACATGAGGCAAGCAATCCTCCCAACGTTTCAAATTTTTATCTAGGACAACCCTAAGCATAGTTGACAAAGTTCTATTAACCACTTCAGTTTGTCCATCGGTTTGAGGGTGACAAGTTGTGCTAAACAGCAATCTAGTTCCCAATTTATTCCAAAGAGATCTCCAAAAATGACTAAGAAACTTAGTATCACCATCAGAAACTATTGTATTTGGAATACCATGCAAGCGAATAATCTCTCTAAAGAACAATTCAGCAACATTACTAGCATTATCAGTCTTATGACTAGGTATGAAATGAGCCATTTTGGAGAAACGATCAACAACCACAAAAATATTATCCCTCCCCTTCTTAGTTCTAGGCAATCTCAAAACAAAATCCATAGAAATATCAAGCCAAGGGGAAGTAGGAACGGGCAAAGGCATATACAAACCATAGTTATTCAATCGAGATTTAGCCTTTCGACATGTAGCGCAGCATGCAACCAAGCGCTCGACATCAGGGCGCATCCGGGGCCAAAACAAGTGGGCGGCCAGCACCTCAAGCATTTTGTAAATGCCAAAATGTCCCATTAGTCCGCCTCCATGAGCTTCCTGTAACAACAAAAGACGAACCGAGCTAGCTGGAACACACAGCTTGTTAGCACGAAACAGGAACCCATCCTACATGTGAAAATTGCCCCATGGTTTACCGGTAATACAATGTCTAAAAGCATCTTGGAAACCATTATCGTCGACATATTGATCTTTCATAGTGTGTAAACCAATGATTTTAAAATCCAATTGGGACAACATATTATATCGGCGAGATAAAGCATCAGCAATCACATTTTCCTTCCCGTTCTTGTGTTTAATGATGTAAGGAAAAGACTCAATGAATTCTACCCAATTAGCATGACGATGGTCCAGATTATTTTGGGTACAAATATGTTTTACTGCCTCATGATCAGAATGGATTATAAACTCACGATGCCAAAGATAGTGCTGCCAAGTTTGCAAAGTACGCACTAAAGCATAAAGTTCTTTATCATAAGTAGAATATTTCAAGCTAGCACCGCTTAATTTTTCACTAGAATAAGCAACCGGTTTTCCTTCTTGTAACAAAACAGCACCTAACCCAATACCACTGGCATCACATTCTAGCTCAAATATTTCTAAAATCAGGCAATTGCAAGAGAGGAGCATGTGTCAACTTATCTTTCAAAGTGGTGAAGGCGAGCTCCTGTGAATCACTCCAACTAAATGGCATGCCTTTCTTTGTAAGCTCATGAAGAGGTGCTGCAATAGAGCTAAAATCACGTACGAATCGACGGTAAAAACCTACAAGCCTAAGAAAACTCCAAATCTGCGTGACCGTCGTCGGTGTAGGCCACTCTCGAATTGCATCAATCTTGCTGCTGTCCACCTCAATGCCCTGTGGAGTAACAACATAACCAAGAAACGAAACACGTTGTGTGCAAAAGATGCATTTTTCCATGTTAGCAAACAAGTGAGCAACACGCAACGCATTAAAAACAGCACTCAAATGTTCTAAATGCTCTTCCATAGACTTGTTGTAAATCAAGATGTCATCAAAATATACAACAACAAACAAACCTATGAAGGGTCTTAGAACTTCATTCATCAAACGCATAAAAGTGCTGGGGGCATTAGTCAAACCAAACGGCATAACCAACCATTCATACAAGCCAAATTTAGTTTTAATAGCCGTTTTCCATTCATCACCTAATTTCATGCGAATCTGATGGTAACCACTACGCAAATCAATCTTAGTAAAAATAATGGCACCACTAAGCTCATCTAGCATATCATCAAGGCATGGTATAGGATATCGATAACGAATGGTCATGTTATTAATAGCACGACAATCTACACACATACGCCACAATCTAGACTTCTTCAGAACAAGTAACACTGGAACAGAGCAATGGCTAAGAGACTCACGAATGTAACCCTTGTCAAGCAATGCCTGTACCTGACGCTGAATCTCTTTCATCTCGTCGGGATTTGTGCGGTACGGGGCGCGGTTCGGAAGCTGTGCGCCTGGAATGAAATCGATCTGGTGCTCAATGTCACGAAGTGGTGGTAGTCCTAACGGTAAATATTTGGGAAAAATATCAGCGTACTCCTGCAAAAGGTTAGCAACCGTAGGGGGAATATCCAAAGATGGTACATCATCAAGTGAAACGAGCACACTAGAACATACAAGTGCATAGCAAGGTAGCTCATAAACGCATAGATCATCAAAATCAGCACGTGTAGCCCCTAGGGTCAGCGTGGAGAGGGGGGAGCCACACCCAAGGTGGGCCCCACTAGTCTAGGCGCCCCTATCTGGGACGCCTGTTGGTCCAGCTTCTATTCTTCTGGGCCTTCGTTCTTTAGCAGCATGATGAAACTCAATTCTCTTGCATGGGCCCGAGTAATTGGCCCAAGTGGAAGAGATGGCGCCTGGGCTTGTAGTGGAGGTGGCACCTGGGCTTCTGGAGGTGGCGCCTAGGCTTCTGGATGTGGCGCCTGGTCTTCTGCTACTGCTGGTGTAGACGCGCTTGTGTTGTAGTTGATGTCCTCATCAATGTGTCCACTACCATGGATCTAACTCAGTGGTCCTTAAAGGCTATTGACAAGATTCGAAGGAATTTTCTTTGGCAAGGCAGGAAGGAAGCAAATGGAGGACACTGCTTAATTGCGTGGCCCAAGGTCAGTAGGCAAAAAGAACTCGAAGGCCTAGGCATTTTAGACCTGCAGCAGTTCGGTTGGTCTCTCAAAGTAAGATGGTTGTGGCTGGGCAAAACGGATATTGAGCGGCCGTGAGGAAACTTCCCGGTTCCAGTGCACAATTGCGCCAAATCTTTGTTTGCCACGGCTGTACATTCAAAGGTTGGAAATGGAGCAAATACAAAGTTCTGGACGAATAAATGGCTTGATGGGTGCTCCATTGGGATGCAAGCTCCCAATCTATTTGCTTGTGTCCCTACAAGACGAGCTAATAGAAGAACAGTACAAGAAGCTTTGACAAATGACAAGTGGGTGGAGGACATCCAAAGGCATTACTCGGTGGCTATTATAGCTGAATATTTGATATCTAGGATCTGGTACAGGAGGTGACATTGCAGCCTGATGTGCAAAACACTCATAAATGGCGCCTTGAAGCTTCAGGACAATTCTCGACCAAATCGGCATATGAGGCTTTTTTCAATGGGGCGGTGTACTTTTAGCCTCATAAGCTCATCTGGGGAACATGGGCACCAAGGAAGTGCAAGTTCTTTCCATGGCTAGTGGCACACTGTTGACGACCACTATATGCCACTTTTGACCGTCAACCTTCCCAACTTAATAAAGGAACTAAGTGATTCTCATCTAATATTTTATCTAAACTAATGAGTTCCACAAGTTTTGTGCACCAATATGTTTTGCAAGGAAATATAGGTAATATGGTGCATAAATACCAACATCGGTGAAATCATACAAGTAAAGGTTCATCCCAAGACAAAGGAGACTTGGACATGGTGCAAAAGTGACCCAAATCACAAATTTTACAGCACCATGTCGAAGAGCTCTCCGAGATGATTGAAATGCATATTTGGATGACCCAATTCGGAGTCCGGACGAGAAAGTTACGCGTCCGGGAAAATCGCCGGCAGAACCCTGCCAGGCCGGTCGGCCTGACTTAGGCCGATCGGCCTAGACAAGGCCAGCCGGCCTACAATCATCCCCAAAATGCTCCAAACTTTGCACAAGGACCTTAGGGAGTCACCAATGGACCCCCAAGCAAGAATTGACAAGAATAAATGAAGTTAAGACCGAAAGGCCTAGGCCATGGATTGGAAGGTCCACCCACCTAGGATTCTCGGACAACTTCAACTCTACGCAACAAAAACCGCCTCAAGGGACAACATGCAACCATTGATGAGCGAGTCAGTCAAACGGAGGGCCAAGAGGTGCCGGGGCCAGGCCGAACGGCCTCCCCTAGGCCGGCTGGCCCCCAACTGTCAAGCTTGAGGTGAACGCCACCACAACCGTCATCAGGACATCATCAGGAGCGTCCACAAGAAAGTCGGTGCCAGATGGTGACCAACCCAGGCTGGACGGCCTTGATGAGGTCGGCCGGCCTACTTCCGTGGCCGTTTCGCCTCCCCTTTCGCGTGGATGCTAAGCAAGATGGTGGCGTGACAATTACGCGTGATACCGCCCTTGGAAGGCTATAAAAGGCAACCTCCACCCCCATTCAACACACCACGGTGAAAGAAAGAAGTCCAAGTGTAGTGTAGTGCTACCTATCTAGCTTAGAAAATAGGGACAGTGGTGAGGTGAGAGTCCGGAGAGGAGCCGAAGTGTCGGCCCCTCTCCAACTTTGTGCCTCCGAGGAATGAAGCTTCAATTCGAGTAAAGTTCCTCTTCTTTTGTCTTTACTGCTTTCTCTCCTTACATTAGTAGTTCTTGAATGCTTTCTCTAGTTACGGGTACCTAAGTCTGCGTGAGTGACAGTGACTCTTGTTTGGGGTTTCCTCTATAGCCCTTCGCGTTGGGTGGAGGTCAGTAGCTGAAAGCTTAGGCATGGTGCCTGTGCTGGCTAGCTACCTCAGGTTGTGTTGCACCCCACGGAACAGCAGTGGTAGGCGGCAGGTGGTGACAGCCCTGTCCGTCCTTCGTAGTCCACCACATTTGGGTGTACTCATAACAGTAGTGCTGAGCCCGGAGAACCCCCTCTCTCACCCCGTTCTGAGGTTCTCCTGTTCTATCCATCGAAGCAACTAGAGGAATCAAGTATTCCTGATAGGAGGTTAGCAAGTAGACATTAGATTACCTCTACCCAACTTATCTGTTCTTCTTCACTCCCGTCGTCCCTGGATAAACTAGAGACGTTTCTAGTACACTTCTCGTTCCTCGTGGATTCGATACCCTGGAATACTCCTAGGTGAAAGCTACATCGGCATCCGTACGCTTGCGGATTTATCTGTTAGGCTAAGGAACGCCAACACACACAACCGCTGCTAGATAGTAGACAGACTTGCTCGCAGGGGGCTGTCTCACCTAGAGCAGTGCCCTTTTTGTGAGCAAGCGGATGAGACAATCAATCACCTTCTCTCGGTCTGTGTGTTTGCCCGCCAGTTCTGGTATGAATTACCCTCCTGCTTTGGACTACAAGAGCTCACCCCTCAAGGAGACGGGATGAATTTCTTCACATGGTGGCAACAGTCTAGCGACCGTCTGCCCACCAACATACAGTGAGGTTTCAACTCTTTGGTCGTCCTCGGAGCTTGGAGTTTGGTTGTATTCAATGGGTCTGCTCCTAGAATTAACACGACTCTCCTTCTGGCACAAGAAGAGGCTGAGTTATGGATGCTTGAAGGAGCGAAAAGCCTAGGTGCTGTGGTCGCCACTAGGATCCCCACTATGTACTGACCGGATGCTTGGTATTGGTCACAGGGTGCCTGCCATAGGCTAGGCGTTGGAGAGGTCACAGTGTGTTTGTGTCAAGTGGCGTTGCGTAGTGTTGTGTTGTGTTGCATTGCGTAGTGTGTGTGGTGTAAGGCTATTTTGGCCAATCCTCTATTAATACAATGATATGCATCTCTCTTGCATATTCGAGAAAAAAAGCCGATAATCGGTCGTATTAGGTAACACAATATGCCAAATGGACTATTTCATACCCATTGACTGGGTAAGGACCACGTGGATGGTTCCATATCCATTATCTTGGTAAGGACCTCCCATCACCTAGCACACGGATATCTAAGGCTCTACGGACGTTCATATTTTTTCTCCTATTGAGTTATTCAAGGTCATGTTGTGTGCTCTGATGCACCAATTCGTCTAGTCGGGAAATGGCTCGGGCCCCCAGCCGGCGGACCCCTTCCATGGACGAGAAGAGGATGTTACTTCTGGAAGCTTTTGGAAGCATCGTGGCCCAGAGTCAATGGAATTTTTCCTCAACCTCCAGGGAGGCATGTGCCCCCTCCATCATTCGCAAATCTGTAGGGATCGACTTTTAGATTTTTAATACTGTTAATCTCACACATCCAGCTTAACAAGGCATTGATCTATTTACCAAAGCGATGTGTTGAATAGGACAAGCTTTGTGATGAGTTGAGGACGACGAATGGCGGCTAGAATGCCGATCATGCTTGACATGGAGTGCCCAACGAAGGTGCAGTGGTGGATACCGAGGCCGTCAAGAATGCAGAGCACATCGTCGATGTAGAAGTTGATGGTTCCTTAGTGTCCAAAGTTATAGTGCGCTACCTCGATTGTGCCAGAACATATGATGACGTAGAGGAAGAGATGATAGTTAGCCATATTAGGCAGCAGAAAGCAAGCACCAAATGGACTAATCCATACCTATTTTCTGGGGAAGGACCGCCACATGAGATCCGCCGCTCAACACACGGACATACATGGCGCTGCTGACGTTTATGTTTGCTCTCCTATTGAGTAATTCAAGTCATGTAGTGTATTGTGATGCATTATCAATGTGTCATGTTGGGGAAATGGTTCAGGATCCTCAGCTGGCAGACCCTCTCCATGAACCAAAAGAGGACGTTACTTCCGGAAGGCTTCTGGAAGCATTGTGCCCCCAGAGTGAACGAAGTTTTAACTCAGCCTCCAAGGGGCCATGCGCCCCCTCTCTATCATTTGCAAATCCACAGGGATCAACCTTTAGTTTTTCAATACTATTAATCTCGCACAGCTAGCTTAACAGGTCATTGATATACCAAAAACAAAGATAGTTCTTAATCCCAGCTACAACTCTACAAGAGAATAGATGATGCATTGAATAAGACAAGCTTCATGATAAGCCGAGGACGATGAATGGTGGCTAGAAGGCCGATCATGCTAGATATCGATTGCCCAACGAAGGTGCAGCGGTGGATCCCAAGGCCATCAAGAATTCGGAGCAGGTCATCGATGTAGAAGTTGATGGTTATTTAGCATCTAAAGTTATAGCATGCTTGCTCGACTATGCCGGAGCAGATGATGTCATAGAAAATGAGATGCTAGCCAGCCATATTAGGCAGCACAAAGCACCAAATGGACTGGTCCATACCCAGTTTCTGGGTAAGGACTACCACACGAGGTCTGTCGCCCAGCACACGGACATCCAAAGAGCTACAAACGTTCATCTTTGCTCTCCTATTGAGTAATTCAAGGTCCTGTTGCATGTGTGATGTATTACAAATGCATCCTTTTTTATAGACGGCCATATATTTCGCTACCAGCCTCACCTCACCCATCCATTGTCTGAAACCGACTGTGGCCTTGGCCTTTCCAAAGTGATGCCTAACAATGCATAGCTTGTCAAAGTAGAGCAGCCCGACAACCAATTTTTTTTTTTTGGATGGCAGACCGGGTTTTCAAATCGACAGAAAGCCTCCTAAATTTCGGATTGTGGAAATATTAGAGTTTGGCGCCTACACCCACCATCCCATAAAACAATGTAATTATCCCATAAAGACTGCCATTGTTGATCTTGGATGACCTGTGGGTTTCATTTAGAAATTATACCTCTACATGTGCTTTACATAGAAATGGCACGTGTGAACGGAGTTTTTCCACAGCCTCTAAGGGTGCATGCGCCCCCTCCCTCGAGAGCCGAGGCGACAAAGGGGTTCTCGGATATTGTGTTGCATTTTGCATGTGCTGCTATTTGCATGTGTCCACTTTTACACATACACAAACATTGCCCAGGTTTCAAAAAGTTTTGTTCTTTTTTCTTTTGAGTTATGTTGCATTGTGTGCTGTTTATTAGGCCACTCAATTGAAAATGATGTGATGTGGAAAAGTTTTGGTCTTTCTTTTCTGTTTTTATGTGTTGTCGATCGATTGAAAATGACGTGCCACGAAAAAGTTTTGGTTGTTCTTTGGTATTTTTGTGTTGTCCTCCACTCAATAGACTGCCTTGTGGTTGTATCACAATGCATCAATGGATTCCTTTTTCGTAAAGTTTTTTAAAAAGTTCTTTCCTTCGATCTCTATTGTTGACCCCTACTTGGCGGCCCCCCTCCATGGACCAGAAGAGGATGTTACTACTTCTGAAAGGCTTCTAAAAGCACTGAAATTTTTCCATGGCCTCTAAGGGGCCATGCCCCCCCCCCCCCTATCATTCGCAAATCTATAGTGATCGACTTTTAGTTTTTCAATGTTGTTAATCTCACACATCAAACTTAACACGACATTGATCTGTTTACCAAAGCGATGCGTTGAAAAGGGCAAGATTTGTGATCAGCTGAGGATGACTAATGGCGACTAGAATGTCAATCATGCTAGACATAGAGTGCCCAACAAAGGTGCAACGACGGATTCCGAGGCCATCAAGAATGCGGAGCAGATCGTCGATGTAGAAGTTGATTGGTCCTTAGCATCCAAAGTTATAATGCGCTAGCTCGACTGTGCTGGAGTAGATGATGATGTAGAGGATCAGACGGTAGTTAGCCATATTAGGCAGCACAAAGCGCGAAATGGATTGGTACATACTTTTTTTCTAGGTAAGGACCACCACACGAGGTTTGTCGCCCAAGACACGGATATACAGGGCGCTACGAACGTTCATGTTTGCACTCCTATTGAGTAATTCATGTCTTATTGTGTATTCTGATGCATTATCAATACGTCCTGTTGGGAAATGGCTCAGGATCCCCAGCTAGCGAACCCCCTCCACGAACCAGAAGAGGACGTTACTTTTGAAAGGCTTCTGGAAGCACTGTGTCCCCCCAGAGTGAACAAAGTTTTTCCTCAGCCTCCAAGGGGGCATGTGCCCCAATTCGCAAATCTCTAGGGATTGACCTTTATTTTTCAGTACTGTTAATGTCATACATCCAGCTTAACAGGACATTGATATTCCCAAAAAGAAGGTCGTTTTAACCCCAAGCTACGAGAGAATAGGTGAGGCACTGAATAGGATGAGCTTCGTGATAAGCCGAGGACAACGGATTGTGGCTAAAAGGCCAATCATGCTAGACATGGAGTGCCCAACTAAGGTGTAGCGGTGGATCCCGAGGCCGTCAAGAATACAGAGCAAGTTGTCGATGTAGAAGTTGATGGTTCTTTAGCGTCCAATATTATAGTGCGCTAGCTCGACTGTGTCCTAGGAGATGATGTCATAGAGCATGAGACGCTAGTCGGCCATATTAGGCAGCACAAAGCATCAAATGGACTAGTCCATACCTATTTTCTAGGTAAGGAGCACCACATGTGGTCCATCGCCCAACACATGGACATCCAGAGAGCTACAGATGTTCATGTGTTGCTCTCCTATTGAGTAATTCAAGGTCGTATTGTAGGATGTGATGCATTACAAATGCGTCCATTTTATAGACGTTCAGTTATTTCTCTCCCCAGCCACACCTCACCCATCCATCGTCTGCAACCAATTGTAGCCTTAGCCGCCCCATACATAGTTTATTAAAGTAGAGCAGCCCGACTACCAAATATTTTTTGAATGGCAGACATGGTTTTCCAATCGACCGAAAGCCTCATAAATTTCAGACTGTTAAAATATTAGAGTTTGGTGTTTACACCCATCATCCCATAAAAGAATGTAATTATCCCATAATGACTGCCATTGTTGATTTTGGATGACTTGTGGGTCCCATTTAGAAATTATACCTTTGCATGTGTTTTACATAGCAATGTCCCGTGTGAACGGAGATTTTCCTTAGCCTCTAAGGGGGCATACGCCCCCCTCCCTCAAGTGCCAAGGCGACAAAGGGGTTCCGGGGCTATTCCGGCATTCCAAAACCGTATGGGTTCCAGGATCACTTCCGAATTCCTCGTGGCAAAACAAGCCATGACATCAGTGCCAACACCGACCATTCCGTAAATGAATTTAATTATCCTATAACGACTACCATTGTTGATTTTGGATGACTTGTGGGTCCCATTTAGAAATTATACCTCTACATGCATAGTTAATTACGGGTAGGGATGAAAATGATCAGACTTTCAGTTTCATATTTTTTCTCAAAAACGAAAATGATACGATATTTTCAGAAATGAAACGATATCGGTATTCCGATAATATAAAAAACGAAACTATACAATACATAGATAACAATCAAAACTCATCGAAACCATATTTTAAATTTGATAAACACGTCAAACTGTAGAGCATAACACTAGTTATATAACTCACTTAATATGTTAATCCAAGTACTAGCAGTGAAGAGATTAATGCTTACTCTAAGAATCAAACCATGATTTTACCTATAGTTGCATCCATATGGCACATAGTGCCACATCACACGAAGTTGCATCTATGGAACATAGTGCTTAATGATACATTGTTAACTATACACATATTATTCCTTGGCAAGAGAAAAGGCTATTTATCTTTCCTCCACTCGCACGTGGGACCAGTCGTCCATAACTCGACCCAGGAGCTATCATATGCTGAAGCTCATCTTATCTGGTGTGGTCATGTGGCTCATCCCTTCCCCAAATGTTTCGTGCTGTTTGCCTCCCTATCTTTCTCTCTCAGCCACGAACGAGCACAGACCTACGGGTGGCTGCAAGATTCAGCGACACAGCACGACAGTAGCAGCTGTTCCTGCACGTACAGGTAGTTATATTACTTTTGATTCTTATTGTCTAAAACTTAGTTCTATTATTTGAGCATCTAAACGATTTTAAATCGAAAAACTTTCAACTAAAAAGTTGTAGATCTCGTCGAAACGTACAATTTTGTATAAATTTTCTCTCCATCTGAGACCATATGCAAAAGTTACAAAATTTAGAATACAATCTGAAATTCAAGTTACAAGAGTGGGAACGAGGACAAGAACTGTTTTGAGCACCTAAACGACTTTAAATCGAAAAAATTTCATCTACAAAGTTGTAGATCTCGTCGAAACTTACAAATTTCGTATAAAGCTTCTCTCCATCTGGGACCATATGCAAAAGTTACAAAATTTAGAATACAATCTGAAATTCAAGTTACAAGAGCGATAACAAGGTCGAGAACTGTTTTCGGCATCTAAACGATTTCAAATCGAAAAACTTTCAACTCGAAAGTTGTAGATCTCGTAGAAAGTTTCTCTCCATTCGAGACCGTATGCAAAAGTTATGAACTTTTGAAGCGAAACAATTCATGCTGACTAGTTATTGGAGGGATGTGAATTGAGCCGGTTAGAATAACTAGTTGTTGGAAGTGACATGAATTGAGCCAGTTAAAATAACTAGTTATTGGAAGCGGCGCGAATTGAGCCGGTTGGAATGACTATTCGAAGCGAAAATACTATAGCGCTGCCTATTGCACCGCTTCGAATGGCTTAAACATTTTGGACCGATTCGTATGGGCTGATCTATACCTATACTAATCACACAGACTCTGTAGAACTTCTCACGTTAATCGAAAAAAAAGAAAAACATCTGGCCATTTATCTATTGTGGGACCATGTGTTTATGAAAACGAATGATCTAGATTTATCGGTCAAAGTGTTGGGTATGGAACCCCAGTACCCGTAGAGAAACCACTCGAAGGAAGGAAATAAGAAGTCGGACTCCTAATAGGACTCTACTCTGCAATCCTACTAGGACTCCAACATTGTAACCAACTAGTTCCTCGCTCCCTGGGATATATAAAGGAGGGCAGGGGTGACTAGATCGGTAGGACCATAGACAACACCAAGTCTCTCAATAGAGAGACACACATTACATCCATACGCAATACAAACCACCATACAGGACGTAGGGTATTATGCCATCTAAGCGGCCCGAACCTGTCTAAAATCCTGAGTCTCTTAGCCTTTGCGTTCCTGATCTCGGCGAAACCCACCTGAAACTCTACTACCTCGGGATACCCCTCGGTAGGATCGACGGTAGAACACCGACATCTGGCGCGCCAGGTAGGGGTGTTCATCGAAGATCCCGTGGTGAACCCAATGGCGTCTATCAAGCTCGGATTGGACTGCTCGAGTCGAATTCAAATCCATCGAGTAGTTTGGATTCGAGCACCCACCCACCCTAATTCCCAAGTTCAATATACTCGGTGCTCTGTTTGTGCCGATCAATCCACAACTTGCTGGCTGCGTATCCGTTCTCGTCGAGTTTGAATTCGAAACGGAGAAGCAGTGGACCGCTGGTGACAACCATCAGGATGGAGCGCTCTATCTACCCTAGCGTGACGCTTGGTCGAGTCCGCAGCGGAGACGGCATTTGGTCTCGCCGAGTTTTCTGATCGACAAAAGCTCATCAGCTGAAGACAAGACCAATCAATATATTACTCAACCGTGTAAAGGTAGCGTGCATCAAAACCAAGAGAGCTACATGCACACGTCAAGCTACCAGAGGGCTCCATGATTTTCGCCAAGGAGGTCGGAATCGGTTTTGTTAAATCAAATCCGATGCAGAGAAGACTACTCGTGGCTCTGCATTAATCGGAGACGGAATCGAGTGCTGCAGTTTCGATCCGAGGCGAAGTCAGAGGAAGGCCTGACCTACAGTTCTAACGCGGAGGAAAAATCTACTGCTACTGTCCAATGTCCAGAACTCTCATTGCCGCACGGGTTTCAGAGCAGAGCATCAATTGTTACAGTTGGTCGTCAAATTGGGTGAAGTCTACTACATGCAATCCTACGTGAAGCAATCAACTGTGTACCAGAAGCTTTCGGCTCTGCACGATTCCCACTCACGCCGCCGACGCACCGGCGATGACTTCGACTACTTCAAGCTTGCACCGTCGCTGACATCAACTACATGTCTCGACTAGAAACTAGTCGGGGACGGCTCTCACGCACTCAAACTAGTCGGAATCAACTCCGCCTAGTCTACTTCATCGACAAACGACAACAAACAAGCTAAGTTACTTGTTTCAATTATTTTTATTAAATTCTCTATCTTGTTCTAACAAGATTGGCCAAGCGCTGACTACTTTGTTCGGGTATGCCTCTCAACGAGATTTACGCAATTACTCTCGGAGGCTACGCCGACTTCTTTGCGCACAATACGCGCTCTTGCCGACTGCTTTATAAGTCTGCATCCTCTTTGTCGCACAGTCGACTATTTATTTCGTTGATTTCTCTTAATGGTCGTTATTCTTCTCGAGTAGCAAATGCCTTAATCCGTGAAACCTTGAGATTCTCAGTCAGAACCTAACCGACTCATACATATGAGGTAAGGCAGTACGAGACCATGGTGATTAAACGTAAAAGGTGGACTACTCGGGAGAATACATGGCCTAATAAGAGCTCAGCATGCCCAAGAATTGGCGCTCTATTCTCTTACTGAATATAATTTCGGTATATTGAATATTTCACATTATGTACTACATAATGTTTTCATTGTCCTTTTCAGGTGACAACTCTCTAGGCCGCGCAGCGTGCCATCACATCTTCGCCAGCTTCCATGCTCGGGGGATGACGCTAAAATTACAACTCGGTTTGCCATCAGGCTTACCTAGTTGCCTTTCTCTAGCATATTTGAGTCGCCAAGTACCAATGATGGGGCCACGACTACATTGGCACCTGACTCCTGTTTCTGGGGAGATCGCGGCGTGACAAGTCAACCACGACCTCCTCTGTTTTGCTGCTCTATTGATGGTGGCTATTTCGACTACATACTACTCGATGCATCTCCGCTGGCTCCTATGCTCGGGGGCTGGGTGCAAGAAAACCACTCGATTGACAAGATTTGGAGGATTTGCAACCTGAATTAAAAGGCTTTCGGTATTTTGGGAAAAGAATATCGGCTTAACCACTGTTCTGGGAGACGTCCCGGGATAAGCGGGTTTTCCTGATTTTTCTTAGAACAAGATTCGATGTGACCATTATTTCTGGGCGTAAATTACCACTCGGATGATGATCTCCATGATGATTCGATGAACACTAAGCTCGCTGGACCCTTGAATTGGTTATTCTAAATCATTTCAAGGCTCGGGGGCTGATAGGCGATATACAACGATTGTTGATTTTTCAAGACGAAGAATGAAGACTCAAATAAAGACCCTCGGCTCGATTCTATGAATTCAAACCAAGGCTCGGGGGCTACTTGATATCAAGTGCAACTTTTCAAATTGCACATTTCAAGACAAGACGAAGATTCAAGATACTGTGGACCCTCAGCCTGATTTTTCGACTCAACCTAAGGCTCGGGGCTACTCCATATGGAATGCGACTTTTGCCGCACCCCATATTGAATATTGAAGACTACAAGTTGTTCCTTGACTCAAAGAGTCCTACATATCTTCACTTCTATTTATGGAGACCCACGAAAGAAGACCAGTTCCCCATCATTTGTAGCTAGGAAGGATTCATCTTTTCATATCTTTTCTTTTTCCTTAGACTAACTCCTGAATGTTCCACGCACACAATGGGTGGATTATTCCATAAGTTCCTTCCTTTTTCTGCTTGCTGCACGAGACAGGGATGTTTTACATTCTGTAAATACAACTCCTGTCCTTTTTCTGTTTTCGAAAGACTGTAAAACACAACCTTTTTCTGCTTGCTGCACACAATGGGTGAATCTCATGGGTATTCTTGTCAGATGTGGAGGCTCAAATGAAGCCGGGCGTGCGACGGCGCCGTAGGCTCACCCTGGCGGTGAGCCAGGACGGGGAGACGAGCGGCGCCGTGATGCCGGGCCACTCGTCGGCGACGCGGGCAGAAAGCCAGGACGGGGAGTCGGTCGGTGCCTCGACGCCGGGCCACTCGACGGTGGAGCTGGCGGAGGATGGCATCGACCTTCCAACCAGGGCAACGAAGGTGCAGCCTATGCGAAGGCATTCCGCCCCGGTCATCCTTTCGCCGACGGAAGAGCGGGTCAAGTGGGCCGGCACCGGCTCCCGGTTCTGGGCACTGTCGATGGCAGATAGCTCCGACGATGAAGAAGGAGAATCAGAAGGTAAGGGGTCGCCTGTTTCGAGAGGAGACGGTAAGTTTTTCAGAAATGCGTGTCGTGCAGGCTTCTCGGCGGATGAGTTGAAAAGAGCAAAGGAGCTGGCAACAATGGGGGTTTCTCCTATCTTCAGCTCGGCTAATGTCGGGGCAGGGCAGGTTAAACATCCCAGAACCTTGGCGAGACGGATCGTTGAGCGGTCGCAGATCGACGTAGTGGCAGTGGAAAGCAGTGGAAGGGTCCCTTGCCGCTGGCGAGATCTTCCCCAAGGATGTCACTAGGGGACATCAGGGTGAATGATGTTCGTGATAGTGTCAGGAGAGGGAAACAATTTTCTTTGTCTGAGTTCTGTGAAGCCCAACGATCACCGGAGCCGGAAGAGAAGACGCCGACGACGGAGACGAAAGGTCCTGATGTGGATTCGAAATTTGAATCTTGTGCCAAGCAACAGGTACCGGTTCGTCTTACTGGGCCATTGTGGGCTGACATTCACCAGACAACTGTCTATGGGTGCCGTGTTTTCCGTTGCGATGGTGGCCTGGGACAACTCTTTATGAGCGCCGGGGTCCCTGTTGCGCTTCCGAAAACAGCGAAGCGGCCGCCGCCCTTTATTGCGACGCCTGGTTCCTCGAGCCACATCTCGGCACACACGAGTGGAGGTGAGGCTATGGCAAATCACCAGAGAGGTGAAGAGAGAACCCATAATATGAGAGAGCAAGAATAGAAGGCGAGGCACCAAGGTGGAAGGGAAAGATACGAGCAGATGGGGCAAACAGACAAGGATATGGTGGTGGTGGGCACAGAGATTTGGGGAGATTTGATGCAGGGAGTTTTGGCGGAGGGAGATTTGCTCCTAGAGGGCGAGCTCCATCTCGAGGACACTTTGGGGGAGGAAGAAGTTCAGGAGGACAACACTGACAGTGAGCGGGACAGAGCCAGATGCAGAGCGGTCGTCCGCTGTCCTACAGAACTAGGGCGGATGATCAAAGTCTGAAGCACAAAGTTTCGCCTGCAGGTTCAGTGAAATACTATGAGCATAAGGAGAAGGAGGTGGAGAGGGTAGAGACTCAAAGCAGGGAGACAGAGGGGAGCAATGCAAAGATGACAAAGTACAGGATGCTGAGATGGTGGAGTTGGAGGATTCGAAGTCAGGGATCAAGTGTGGGAGATGCACCAAGAAGGGGCATATTGCTGCAAAGTGTACTAGTGAGATTTATTGCGTGATTTGCAATAAACATGATCACATTAATTTCAAGTGCCCGCTGCTGAAAATGCCTCGGTCGGTTGCCCATCCCGTGGGTTATACGGTTCATGGTCTTGGGTTTTACCACATTCCTGATAGAGCTGGAGTGCCCGATCTTTCGGTGAGTGGAGGATAATTTTGATTTGGTGGAAGTCGACCCTCACGATCCGACTACGACGAGCGAACCCGAAGCGCCAATGCAATCGCTGAACCAACTCCCTGTGGTTACCGACCCTGTTGCAATCAAGATCAGAACTTCCTGTACGCAATCAAAGAACGAACAAGAAAAAGAAGGCGAGCAATCTTAATATCACTCGAAGGTGGGGTTCTGAATCACACGAGGACAGCACGTGTTTGTGCGTGTTCGGTGTAGCTAAAGCTAGATGTAAAACAAAACCCAAGTGTTCTTGGCAGCGGCTAGGGGGTATATGATAGGGGGAGGACGTCCACAGGGGTGCTGGGGTCGTGCTCCAACCCTAGGACGCGTCCCTAATGGACCCAACTTGATACACGGCCCGTGGGCCAAAATAAGGTGTCGCAGCACCTAGACAGAAAAACCTTCGGTCAATGATTTGATGATTGCGGCCGCCTCGGGACAGATATGGACATGAGTCCGGATCCATATGAAAGTAGACTTCATAAGCTTTCCATCAAGTACTTGAACGCCCCAAACGAAGTCCGGATGAAGTCGTGGCGGCCGTTGAAAGTCAGGACTTTCCTGCAGTCCGAATCCAGCGTTTCCAAAACGTGTTGGATTCAATCTCTTTATTTCCTTAGACCAAAAGTGACGTGATAGCCTTGTGTAAAACGTGGGAATACTTTGACTTGGTCCCCAATCGACCTCTTTGGTCCTCCATGCCTTCCATGTGTGTTTAACACTCTTCATGTATTTCATGTCCTCATCATCCTCCCCTTCTTGACGAAAAGCCGTCCTCGGCGTCAATTGTACTTGAAACCGATCCTGCACAACACAAAGGAGAACGAGGTTGCGAAAACAAAAGAAACCAAATGTATTGGGAGGAGGAAGGGTCACCATGCTTCGAATTGTCAAATGTGTCATCTCGCATAGACATTTCAGCTGGAATGTAGACTTCTGGATCGGACGACACAGTATGGTTGTCAACATGATCCTGCACAAGATTAGTACCAACAAAAGACAAAGCAGGCATAGGTAGCAACCAGCAAAACTCCCCTTCTTTGGATTGAACATGTTTCTTTAAAACAAAGCTAGAGAAATTGGATGTGACATGATTATTCTTAGTGCAGCTCTCTAACTTATCACATTGTTGTCCAACCAGATTTGAACAGATATAAACTCGATGCACCATATATTCTCCATTGTGATTATATTTGCCAATGAAGTGATATGTATTGCTAGATAAGGATGGCAATTCGGGATATGCAAGAAATCTCTCCTCCAAACAATTTAGATTACATAGAACATCAAATTCAATATAACCTAAAGTATTTAAAGAAGATAGCAATTTTTGTTCATCATTTGCACAAGTAATCGGAACAAACATTTTATTTTCAGCAGAATTATTCGGCTCCAAAGCATGTGTATCATCATTATGAAGTAATTGTGGCAGAGGAATAGAAGAATCACTATCACACAACTCTTCTCTATCACAAGGAACATGAAGCAAATGATCTTTTGACAAAGGCAAAATTAGTAAGGGTTCTTTCGATAGTTGCTCTTTGTGATCATGTTGAATTTCAGCACAAGGGTGTGATTTTAAAACATGTACAACAGAAGCGTTATCACACAAATCATCTTTATCACAGGTAACAACAAGCATATCATCATGTGACAAAGATTCGTCAAGAGATGGTTCCACTAACAATTGCTCTATCATAGCATGAGGTGTGGAAAAATTCAGCACAATAGAATTAGTCTCACCATCCGTGAGTGGAGCACCAGTGGTCGACGGTGTTGTAGGTGTGGTCGTCCACTCACACGGTGTAGTGCTTGGCGTGGATGGCGTAGGAAAAACAGGATCTGCGCTGTATGCCGGGCTTCGTCCTGAAAAATAGTTAGTATATGTCGTCGAGCGACGTCCCTGCACTTCACATTCAGCTTTGCAAGCATATTCAAACAATGTGGTCATATCAGCATAAGTATTAAAATTAAGTATGTCCTGAATGTCACGGTTCAAACCACCGCGAAAACGTGCCATAGCTGCGTCATCCGTCTCAAACAAACCACAACGAATCATACCTTTTTGTAGCTCCTGGTAATAGTCCTCAACAGATTGTTGACCTTGCTGAAATTGCTGCATTTGTTTAAGCAAATCTCGGGCATAATATGAAGGTACAAAGCGATGTCGCATAGCAGTTTTTAATTGGGCCCAAGTGGTTGGAATAGCAGTGGGATTTCGTTGTTTATAATCACGCCACCACATTAAAGCAAAAAGAGTAAATGCACTAATAGCAGCTTTAACTTGTGCACTAGCAGGAATATCATGGCATGAAAAATTCTGTTCAACCTCTAATTCCCAATCAAGATATGCAGCAGGATCATATTTGCCATTATAAGATGGAATTTGAAATTTAACCGTAGCAAATGAGTCAATGTGTGGAGGACATACCACACGGCGGGCACAACCGTGGCGATCTCCATCGTCTAGCTCCATGTCACTGTCATAGTCCTTGTGCAACGCCGTGACCGACGTGGACCACGCATCGAATCGTGCCACGATGCCGTTGACGTCTCCTGACATGATTAGCGCAAACACAAAAACAAATCCTAGGACAGCAAAGGTGTGTATGTGTGTGTATGAGATGCTCACAAAGATGCTGCGATCAAATTCTTATCCGTTCTTACCAAGCAACAGGGGTGACCTGCAAGCAACAAGTAGCACCTGCGAAAGATTGGAGCAGCGATAGCCTGGAGAAACAAAGTCGGCTCGTCGTAGGAATATGTGTAGTTCTGGGTAGGCTGCACTCAAATCAAGGATTAGCACAATCAATCAATAATGCAAAGTTGAATTATAGTGCTAAACACGTAACTATGCTGCTGGAAAGAAGTGCAACGCGCTGTGGAGCAAGCAAAGGGAACAAGGAAGTGGGTATGCAGAAACGGAAAATTTCCCAGGCCACGTTACGCTGTGTAAATGGCGTTTTTTGGCCTCAAAACCGACCGCACCTGGTACTGAAATTTCGTAAGGTTTCCGGAAAAAAAAAGATCGCTGAAATCGGAGATCCGATCGAAAAGTTATGGCCGTTTTCGTGAAGGTGTTCAAAACTGCCAAAAAGAAACTTCCAAACGAAAACCGAACTGCTGATTCCTTTTTTTTATTCTTTCCTTTCAAAACTTTCTTTTTTTTATTTCCTTTTTTCTTTCCTTTTTTTTCTTTCCTTTTTCTTTTCTATCTCTTTCCAAACTGCGAACACGCGGCGGCCGAACCGAGTAGGACTCGGATGAGTGGCGTGGGGTTGTAGGGTTTGTGGTGAAGATGTAGAGCGGCGGCAGCAGCGTGTGGTGGTTGCAGCGGCGGCGGGTGGTGGTGGCGGCGTCGGCGGAAGCACAAAGTAACCAGCAACAATTGAACGCGAAGCACACAAATTCAACAACACAAATTATTGAAAGAAAGTGCAAGGCGAAGAATGGTGTTGGGACAATGATCTAATCTGAATTTTTTTTGGTTTTTGTGGACTGTAGGTAATGGAACAACACTCGATAAAACTCACCGATCAACCTGGACCTTTGATACCACTTGATAGAGCTGGAGTGCCCGATCTTTCGGTGAGTGGAGGATAATTTTGATTTGGTGGAAGTCGACCCTCACGATCCGACTACGACGAGCGAACCCGAAGCGCCAATGCAATCGCTGAACCAACTCCCTGTGGTTACCGACCCTGTTGCAATCAAGATCAGAACTTCCTGTACGCAATCAAAGAACGAACAAGAAAAAGAAGGCGAGCAATCTTAATATCACTCGAAGGTGGGGTTCTGAATCACACGAGGACAGCACGTGTTTGTGCGTGTTCGGTGTAGCTAAAGCTAGATGTAAAACAAAACCCAAGTGTTCTTGGCAGCGGCTAGGGGGTATATGATAGGGGGAGGACGTCCATAGGGGTGCTGGGGTCGTGCTCCAACCCTAGGACGCGTTCCTAATGGACCCAACTTGATACACGGCCCGTGGGCCAAAATAAGGTGTCGCAGCACCTAGACAGAAAAACCTTCGGTCAATGATTTGACGATTGCGGCCGCCTCGGGATAGATATGGACATGAGTCTGGATCCATATGAAAGTAGACTTCATAAGCTTTCCATCAAGTACTTGAACGCCCCAAACGAAGTCCGGATGAAGTCGTGGCGGCCGTTGAAAGTCAGGACTTTCCTGCAGTCCGAATCCAGCGTTTCCAAAACGTGTTGGATTCAATCTCTTTATTTCCTTAGACCAAAAGTGACGTGATAGCCTTGTGTAAAACGTGGGAATACTTTGACTTGGTCCCCAATCGACCTCTTTGGTCCTCCATGCCTTCCATGTGTGTTTAACACTTTTCATGTATTTCATGTCCTCATCAATTCCACACCCACCCTTGGCAAGATCTAAAAGAGATTCAAAGATGGCTCTAATTTTAGTGGAAGGTGGAAGTCTTACGCAAGGGGAAGTGCAAGCACAATTGGAAAGAATTTTTCCTGGGAAGTGGAAGTGGGAGTTGAAGGCACATGAGGATAATTCCTTTGTTGCTAAATTCCCATCTAAGATTGAGCTGCAGCGAGCTATTGCCTTTGGAGGGGCAGACGCCAAGGGAGGTAATATTCCTGCAGGTGTGAGAGTTAAATTCGATGTGTGGCAGGAGAAAATGGAAGGATTTCTTCTACCAAAGGTGTGGGTAAGGGTTTATGGGATCCGTCCTGAGTTAAGGGAATTTCTGGAGCTTTGGGCTGTGGACTCGATGTTGGGTTCCACTCAGACCGTGGATATGGAAACAACGAGGAAGAGTGACTTTGGTCGCATTTTGGTGGCTGTGCTTAATCCGAAGCTAATTCCCGCACGCCGCGATGTAGTGATCGGCGACCATTATTTTGAGTTGGATTTGGAAGTTGAGAGGATCGGTGTGAATGAATTTGGGGAGGAGGCTGTTGCGGAATGGAATGGAGAGGGAGATGTTGATGACGGCGAAGGAAACAGTGAAAAGGAAGACATGGAGTTTAGTTCCAGGAATAGAGAGGAAGCGAGAGAACCTAAGAAATGCAAAAGTTCCAATGAAAATATCAACTCAAGTGGGAAGGATGATGGTATAGCGGCATCTATGAGTGCTAACAGCCTGAGCACTTTTAAAGAGCTGGTACAAAATATGAATGAGGAGGAATTCAAATTGTTTTTGAAGGAGAAGGCGGAGGAAATT
This sequence comes from Urochloa ruziziensis, assembly GCA_015476505.1. Lineage (NCBI taxonomy): Eukaryota > Viridiplantae > Streptophyta > Magnoliopsida > Poales > Poaceae > Urochloa > Urochloa ruziziensis. The sequence goes on along the minus strand of CM027125.1, from coordinate 20,323,211 downwards.
CTAGATGTCTCTGTTGGCCGAGTCTTGGGAGAAATAGCAGACAAAGTACTGATGGAGGATGGGGCACCAATAACAGGCGAGGAAGGGTTCTGTGATTTTGAGGAGAACGGAAGTGAGGTCGAGATGGATGTTGGGCTACAGGCGACAGAAGAACAAATTTTAATGGAGAGTAATAAGAAGCTGGAGGAGGCAGCAATGATCCCGGAGGCAAAATTGTCGCATGTTCGTTCCAGTCCAAGGTTGGCAAAGTCTAAAGATGAGCACACCTTGACCAAGGCTGAGGACAGGGCGGCTAAAAAGAATTTGGAGCATCTGGGAGGTATGTCTTCAACAGATTCTTTTTCCACTTTACATTCTGGTGATGCAGCTGCTTTTATTCATCAACTGGGAATCGATTTTGGGGGGTCTGACAGTGATAGAACTAGGAATGTACAACAACCTTTTGTTTTAGAAGCCGAAAGGGATAGTGTAGAACAAGATATAGGTGGGCATCCCTGGACGGATTGTGAAAGTGAAGAGGAAGATATTGCAACTATAGAGGGTAATGCTTTAAAAAACCTGTGTGGCGAACTGATGGAGGAAATTTTTGAGGAGGATAGTTTTCACCTAAGTAGTGAGAAAAAAACTAACTCCCGAAAGTACAAGTCCCACGCTAAGTCGTTCTTAAACAAGACTTGTAAGGTTAAGTTGCCCAATTTTTCTAAGAGTAGTGTCAAATGAAAGGAATTTTTTGGAATAGCAGAGGTCTTAGTGACTTGGCTAAATCAAGGTTCCTATCTGATACAACCAAAGAGCAAAACTTAGATTTTATAGCTCTTTTAGAAACTTGCAAGAAGGATTTCTCTCATTCTACATTAAATAATTTTTGTGCGGGGAGAAATTTTTTATGGCATTGGACTGAACCTCATGGGAGGTCTGGTGGAATTCTTTTGGGAGTCGATCTAGATGTTTTTGATATTGGCAGTATAGAGGAATGGGATTTCTATGTAAAATTTAAATTAAGGAATAAGAAGGATGATTTCAAGTGGGTTTTGGTGGCTGTTTATGGAGCAGCCCAGCCTGAATTTAAAGAAGTCTTCCTGACTGAATTAGTGCATACTTGCAGCAAGGAGAAACTTCCTCTTTGTGTGGGTGGTGATTTCAATATCATACGAAATGCTAGTGAAAAGAATAATGAGAGATATGATGGGAAGTGGCCTTTCCTGTTTAATGCCATTATTGATGGTCTTGATCTAAGGGAGATAGAGATGTCAGGAAGAAAGTTCACCTGGGCTAACTCTTTGCCGACACCAACTTATGAAAAGTTGGATAGGGTGCTTATTAGTACAGAATGGGAGCAAAGATTCCCCCTAGCAACGGTGGATGCTCTGAGTAGAGACATATCAGATCACACCCCCCTTTTGTTAAACATGGGTGAAGAGTCCAAAAACAGGAACCAACCTCAATTTAGATTTGAATTAGGTTGGCTGTTGCGTGAAGATTTTTTTGAGCTAGTCTCAGAGGTGTGGCAGGAAAGTAGAGGGGTTACACCCCTGCAGAAGTGGCAAAACAAGATTAGAAGGTTGAGACAATTTTTAAGGGGATGGGCTAAAAATGTGAAAGGAGCATATAAAAAGGAAAAACAGAAACTACTTAGAAAGGTAGATGAGCTTGACAAAAAAGCTGAGGTCCAGCTGCTAAGTCAGCAAGAAATAGACCTTAAGCAAAGCATTAAAGAAAGACTAGCTCATTTTCTTAGAGAGGAAGAAATAAAGTGGTTCCAAAGGGCCAAGACTACTGAACTTTTGCAAGGGGATGATAACACAAAATATTTTCAACTAGTGGCAAATGGAAAACGAACGAAAACTAGAATTTTTCGATTAGAGCAAGAAGAAGGGGTAATTGAAGGGGAAGAAAATCTAAAGAAATACAATACAAAGTACTATAAGGGCCTCTTCGGGCATCCACAAGAAAATAATTTTTCTATGGTGGAGTCTATGATTGAGGATATCCCTCAGGTAACAGATGAGGAAAATAAGATCCTAGCAGCAGATTTTCTGGAGAAAGAAGTTCGTGATGCCATCTTTCAGATGAAACACAACAAAGCTCCAGGGCCAGATGGGTTCCCTGCTGAGTTTTACCAGTTTTTTGGAGTCTCATTAAGGACGACCTAATGGCCATGTTCAAAGAATTCCATAATGGGAGCCTACCCCTTTTCAGTCTCAATTTTGGGATAATAACCTTGATTCCAAAACAAAACGAGGTAAAAAAAATCCAGCAATACCGACCCATTTGTATGCTAAACGTCAGCTTCAAGATCTTCACAAAGGTGATTGCTAACAGACTATCCCTTGTGGCAAGTAAGCTAACTCGACAGTCACAGACAGCTTTCTTGCCAGGGCGCTATATTTTAGAGGGAGTGGTTATTTTGCATGAAACAATCCACGAGCTGCAACGGAAAAAACAAAATGATATTATTCTCAAACTGGACTTTGAGAAAGCCTACGACAAGGTCAATTGGGCATTTCTACAGCAAGTGTTGAGAATGAAAGGGTTTTCACAAAAGTGGTGTCAATGGATAGATAAAATTGTCAGAGGGGGAAGTGTAAGTGTCAAGGTGAATGATGAAATGGGACACTTTTTCCAAACTAAACAGGGATTGAGACAAGGGGATCCTCTTTCGCCAGTACTTTTTAATTTGATGGCAGATATGTTGGCTGTCCTAATTGAAAGGTCTACGAAGCTTGAACATTTCAGAGGTTTAGTACCTCACTTAGTGGATGGAGGAATCTCAATCCTACAGTATGCCGATGACACAATCCTCTTTTTGGAAGATGATCTAGGGATGGCTAAGAACTTGAAGTTAGTACTATGTGCTTTCGAAAAGTTATCAGGCCTAAAAATCAATTTCCACAAAAGTGAATTGTTTTGTTTTGGGGAGGCAAGAGAGAAGGCTAGCGAATATGTGAGGATTTTTGGGTGCATGGAAGGTGTTGTACCTTTCAGATACTTAGGTATACCCATGAGTCCGCGTAAATTATCAAACAAAGACTGGGGTGTCATAGAAGAAAGATTCCAGAAAAAGCTTAGCAGCTGGAAGGGCAAAGTCTTGTCAGTAGGAGGGAGACTTGTGCTAATCAACTCGGTTTTGTCAAGCTTACCAATGTTCATGATGTCTTTTTTTAGAATACCTAAAGGTGTCCTAAAAAAGTTGGACTATTATAGATCAAGATTTTTTTGGCAATGTGATGGACACAAGAAGAAATACAGACTTGCTAAGTGGTGTATTCTTTGTAAACCAAAAAGTGTTGGAGGGTTGGGGATTATGAACTTGGATACTCAAAACAAGTGTTTGTTGAGCAAATGGTTATTTAAACTCTTAAATGAGGATGGCTTATGGCAAGATATCCTTAGAAGAAAGTATCTCAAGAACAAAACTCTGTCCCAAGTACAAAAAAAGAAGGGTGACTCACAGTTTTGGTGTGGGCTAATGGATGTGAAGAAATTGTTTTTGGAAAGGGGTCGGTTTACCGTACATGATGGCAACCAAACCAGGTTCTGGGAGGACTTATGGATTGGGAATAAACCTCTAATGGCTCAGTATTCTTCCCTGTACAATATAGCGAGGAAAAAACATGACTCAGTAGCCAAAGTACTTAGTACTTCCCCTTTAGGGGTTTCTTTTAGACAAGCTCTAACTGGGAATAACTTGGCTAAGTGGTATGAACTGGTGGGAAAAATTTTGCATGTGCAACTTGTTAGTCGTAAGGATACTTTTACATTGTCTGTTAGTAAATCTTTCACGGTTCATTCTATGTACAATGATCTGATGAAAGAAGCTGGGCTGCCAGCCGATTGCAAAGCTTGGAAAGTAAAACTTCCCTTGAAGATAAAGGTTTTTCTTTGGTATCTAAAGCAAGGAGTCATTCTTACTAAGGATAATTTGGCTAAGAGGCAATGGAAAGGGGATACTACCTGCTGTTTTTGCAGCAGTAAGGAAAATGTTCATCTTTTTTTTACTGCCATTTGGCACGTTTGATGTGGAATGTCGTTAGCATATCCTTTGACATACAACCACCAACCAGTTTTACAAATCTCTTTGGTTCTTGGCTTAAAAGTTTTCCTTCTAAACTAAGAAACCATGTTCTTATTGGTACTGCAGCCTTATGTTGGGCCTTGTGGCTATGTCGCAATGATGTGGTATTCCAACAATCGAAACCTAACTCATGCTTGCTGGTTATCTTCAGGGGGCGCACTGGATACGGAGCTGGGCGCTCCTATCTAAAGAGGAAGAGAGATTGAAACTAGCAAGAGGAAGTCAGAGCTTGGAGATCACAGCCATGGAAATTTTCAGCAAAGCTGGATCGAATATTTTGAAGAGAATTGCTAGTTAAAGTTAGTTGAGCTCTTGAAGTAGGCTGTGTGTTGTTCCTTGCTCTGTATATTGAGTCACTTTGGTTTTGTGAGCAGCTTATATGCTGCAGGGTGTCCTTCCTTCGGTTGTAAGCGGTCAAACTCTGATTGCGGAGACCGGATTCTTAATCCTTATTCTAAAAAAAAATGGGTGAATCTCACGGTTGTGTTTTACAGTCTTTCGAAAAAACAAATTGTTGTGTCTTATTAGGTGACTGTGGAGCACAGCTTTATCAACAAACCCAATCTAATGCGATGAGACTACAAGAGCGGAACTCTGATCTAAAACAAAGAATGGTTCATTTGCTCAATCGGTGAGGGACAGATTAGCCATCCTATTACCCAACAACACCAGTATGTAGCTTTCTCTCTGTATCTTTTTCCAATTTTCCTTTCATTGTTCGATAAGTCTGAGTTTTCGTGGGACACTCTGCCGCGAAATAATATATCACTTAATGATTTATGTTATTTTGTTAAAGATTTATAAATGCATATGAAATAAAATGTAATATAATCAACCTGTACATTCAAAATTTGTATTACATAGGCTAACTTTTTTAATTCATATGTCCACATTGCTATGTTATTAGAATACAAATACGTATAGATGCATGGATTAGTTGCATTATTTTATATATATTGCTTAATATAAGTTTATACTAAACCTTTATATATATTGCTTTACAGTATGAGCCTACAAATCCCATACCACTTAAAATATGTCAATTAAAACCATGCAGATGAAGGAGAAAAAAAAGATTGCAAACAATGTGGATCTAACCAATTTGCAGTCATTTTTTTAAGGAAAAAGTTCAAATTACTCCCCTCAAGTATAAGCAAAATCCAGATGACCCCCTAAAGTACGTTTTGGTTCAATTTAACCCCTAAACTATGGCATTTGGTTGAACTTACCATTTAATATGATTTGTTTTTTTGTTTCTCCATATACAAGTGAAATTTTGGGTTCAAATTTTGCGAGATGATAATAGGCATCATAACACCTATTAAAAAAATACGTGAAATATTTATCATTATTTTCGTATGGCAAGATATTTGATAATAAATTAATCATTGAGATACAAAATTATGTAAAAAATAATGACAAAATAATTATAATATATTTTTCTGACATACATTGTGATGTCAACTACCATCATGTAAATCTTGAGCTCAAAATTCCACTTATGTATGGAGAAACAAAAAAAAAGATAAATCATACTCGAGGGTAATTTGGACCAAATGCCATAGTTTAGGGGGTAAACTGAACCGAAACATACTTTAGTGGGTTATCCGAACTTTGATTATACTTGAGTGGAGTAATTTGGACTTTTTCTTTTTTCTGTTAATGTTCTATACGGCTATACCTTTATAACCAAGCAGATCCTAGGAAGAAAAACAGTATGGTTGGGCGTGTATGTGCTAGATTCATAAACATTTGGGTAGCATGGATGAAGCATATTATCAATGTCACATATAGATCCATAAATATATGAGTGGCAATAGGTAAACTCCTACCAATAAACTGTTACATTATTAAATGTCAAGAAGTTAGGAATTAATTAATCAGTGCAGATAAACTTGAAATATATGGTATATCTAAATTTACTTAGTATGTTCGAACTACTAAAATTTGCATCGGACAAAATTGCATTAAAAATTTTTGGTGATACCAATGTACAAAGCATACAAAATTATTTAAACAAAAATGTGCATATTTTAACCTTGGTATGCAGTGGTTTTGGCAATTGAAAACATGTTTTATATCATACATTCATGAATCTTTTCCATCAAAATATATTCAAGAATTTGTTATGCTACTATATTTGTCAACTGATGTTACATCTCCAGAACTGACATCATATCAAATCAAATCTTTAGTTCCTCAGACCACTTTTTAAGCTACAGTACTACAGTACCGTACCTTTGCTGCACCCACCGGATATCAGCATCTGACGGCCATCGCAGTTGCTACTGTATGACTGTTCATGGAACAGTTCCCGTTCAATCCGGTTGGTACAACGTCCATCGAACTGTATTCACGCATGCCACGCTCTGCTTCTCTCGAAGCCTCCGTTTTAATCCGGCCACAAAATTGCGGCCTGCCTCTCCTCGTCGCCTACGCCCCATCGCCGTTGACTCTGCGCAACCCGTTCACACGCCGCTGCAATTGCAGCTTCCCCTTCTTCCAAAGCTTATCCCTTCTCCCACGCTGTCCTCCTCACCGCTCCTCCGAAACTTTCCGGACCCCACCTGCCATCGTCGCCCGCGCAACAGCTGCCAGCGGCTCCGTCGTTGCCGCTTGCCCTCACGAAGGCCGGTGTGCGAGCAGTCCTCCGAATCACCGCGGGATCAGCGACGCAAGGTCGGCCCTGTTCCCAGAGATATGTTACTGTCTCATATTTTACAGAGATTTGCATGACTCCTACAATGTTGGAGTTGTGTTGATGCCTAGCCTTCCTAATGCACCCGCACCTAATTCACGGTGTAGACGGAGACAAGGTTACACTGCTTAGCTTCCAGATTACTCAAGTGCTACATCAGCTAGCACATCACTAAATATATCGTCCATGTGCTTTAATTTGGGCTTTCCATGGATGTTACTACGATGCGCACCCTGTCTCCCCTCACAACAAAGATTCGTGCTGTTATTGATGTGATTACCACTTAATGGAACTGTTGTAGGTACTGCCGACGAATTTCCTGCAACCTTTCATGTGCCATCATCACGCTCGGTGCGTTGCCGTCTAGCTGCTTCACGTGCTAGTATAGCACTCCGTTTCCCCCTTGTCTTCCAATTTCTATCAGCCTTCAGGGTTCCAATGATTTCCTTCATATCTCTACGTAACTGTGCTATTTCAGATATTCATGTCCTAACCTCTCCATTGTGTCGTTTATAAACGGATGTATACAACATCTACAACAGATTTTCCTAACATGATCGCACAAAAAGAGTGACGCTCAGCCTATTTTGTTAAATATATGTTGCCCTGCATGATCATGGTGTCACATGGCTGTTGTACATGTTGCAGCGTATAATGATGACCCAATGTCAGATGACCCTATGGAAGCACCAACATCTAATACGCAGCTTAAGCGCAAACAGCCAAGTACATGCTTAAATATGTGTTGTACCATTGCAGCCATTCTGCTTTCCGCTGCACCTCCGACCAATTAAACATACCTCAATCTAACTCACATTATTTTGCCTACAGGCTTGCACGAACAGCCTATGGAGATTCCTGTGCTGGATGACCCTCCACAAAAGAGCTACTGCTATTACTTTCAGGGCTTCGCTTCATGCAACAGAATATAGCACCCAGAATAATAAGTCTGTTGTATCCTCCAAACATGTCACAGCTGTCGCAAAGTAAACTCTGCATTGGCGGACTTACACCAAACAAACCAATGCTTCCAACCTCTATATATTTACTACCACTTTGCATCCTGTCTGGACACATTCGTACCATTTTTATTAAACTCCACGTTTAGTTCATTCAATTCTTCCGCGGCAACGCGCGGGGTTCATACTAGTTACTCTATATGTATAATGAGACAAAAAGGAAGGAGAACATATCACAAGTTGATCTGTTCCCTTTATCAGTTCATAGGCAAATGATGGTTAGTTCTACTCTGAATCCATTATCCAGTATCATACTATCAAAACCATCTTATTTCAAAAATAAGCACTAAGTGGATTACAAATCAGCCGGTGCGAATGCACGGGTTGACGGCCAGTAAGCACAAATTCTTCTTTTGGCTTCTTCTACGAGACAGGCTGAATACGAGGAATATTTTACAACGAAAGAATATGCATCTTTAGAGCTATGATTGTGCAGTCCGTGTGGAGAGTGTGGAGGAAACCTTGATGCACTTATTCTTCACTTGCCCCTTCAGTGAGACCTGCTGGCTTTTCCTTAGCATTCAGTGGGATGTCTCCCTGGCACCCTATGATATGATACTGCTGTCCACGCAACAATTCGGTTTTACCATCTTCCAAGAGATTGTGATCATCGCAGCTTGGGCAATTTGGAGGCACACAAATGATATTATTTTTTGTGGTGGATCTATTTCCTTTGCTTGTTGGAAGCAAAATTTTTGTGTTGAGTTGAAGCTGGTAATGCTTAGGGCTAAGCCGGTTACTGCTGAGGCTATCAAAATTTGGATGAGTAGTAATCTTTAGTTTGCTTTGCTCTTGTGCTTTGGGCCTCTGGCCTTGTAAAATGTAAATATTTTTACCATATAATAAAAAAAATGGGTAGGGGTTCCCCTGCCGTTCAGCTTCAAAAAAAAGAGAAAAGAGTACTAATTTTGTTCGCTTGGCTTATCAACCCAGCCCAACAGATTATTCTCTTCTTAGACTTTTCAGCCCAGCCCAGTGAAACGAACAGCGTGATAGGGGCACTGCCAGGTGGGCCTGAGAGGTAAAATGTTATTTTCTAATCACACTTAACAGCTCCTAGATGGAACTATAGACAATACTGTATTGAGGGGATAAATTAGAGATTCTATAGCACGAAAGGGAACTCGAAAATTTTGTGGCATACAGGAGAGTCATCAATTTTTTTATGGCACTAATAGAATTTGCTCACACATATATGTCTGATTATTCAAGATTTGCCATGGCATACCTGGCCTCTACCGAGAGCACGAGCCCCCGTCCAAGAGCTCTGGTAGCTTTGCTGCCTTGCAGAGAACGCAATGGCTTGAAGCAAGCTAGATGGTTATGACACAGCTCTGCACATTTTTTTGAAATATGAAGTTTTATTAATTTCAAAAAGGTTACATCAAAATTAACAACAGGACTTGAAATCCTCCCAACCTCTGCCCGGGGTGCAGAGATCCATTGATAAGAATAATGAATAAATTAGACATCCTTTGATAAGGGAGAAATAATGAATAAATGGACACGCTAATGACCACCAATCCGAAGATTAGACTGTCAAACATGTGCCCGAGTAAAAAAATTGGCCACCCGTGCCAACTGCCAAGCGCTGAGACGCCGCTACAACCAAGTCCAAATAAGAAGTATGTTTCTGGAGGATCACCCATATATGAAGCCAATGTGTAATTGAGAATTTAACCTGCAAAGGAGATCTCAATTTTTTTCTCTATTTATCGTCTCTCAAATTAAATATTTGCCCCTTCCCATTACATGATTATAGCTAGCTCTTGAATTTGGAGTTTTGGACCACAAAGGCTAGAATCTCGGATGCAAACTAAGTTCTTTTGGGTAATCAACCATTCTTACTCTCCACAATGATATTTGAATAACTCGTAATCATTTTCTCATAACAAAAGTACAACTGATGATACTCCCTTTGTCCATGGCTACTGTAACAGCCCAAGATTAGCTTAATCTTAAGCATGTCATCATGGGCATCATTAAGCATTGACCATGATTTAAGTTGCAATTAAAACTTGCTAATTATAGGGCGGAGCCCAATATTTTGTGCACCAGCAGACAGTCCGCCCGGCCACACCGGACGGTCCGCCGCACACGCCAGCACAACCAGCCCAGTTGGCTATGACTGAGTCAAATCCAAGCCATGTCACCTAGGGCGGACGATCCGCTAGTTCATTGAGCCTGTGTGTCGCTGGCTCAGAACTTGACCGACACATACCCCTCGCGGGCCCATGCATGAGCCCTACCCTCCAACTCGAGCTGAGACTCCTCAGTTCTCTCTCTTCCTCCCACCCACCCAAAACACTTCCTTTCCCTACTCCCTCAAGCCACAGAGGAGCCCCCATAGCTCTCCTGCATTTGAAGCCCCAACCTCGCCGGAGGACGGCCGAAGCTTGACGCTGGCGGACAGCACCAACTTGACATTATCTTCTTCCTTGGACTCGGAGCAAGAAGTTTCCCCAACCCTTCTTCTTCCATCTATTTTCTCTTCCCCAAGCTCAAGGTCAAGGACGAGCCCAAGCTTTACCAATGCCGCTCTACATCAACCTGCGTCACCTCACTGGAGCTGTGCTCAACGCCAGTGAGCCATCTCCATCCCCGGTCCATCTCCATTGCTTTAGGGATTGAGATCTTGGCTCCTTCTAGAGAAAATCACCATTGATGAGTTAGAACTTCCAAAACCTAATGCATGTCAAATCCACCTTGGGGTATGACTACTAGACACCTTAGGAACCCCTTAAAAACAAATCGCAGTCAAAACCATGGCCGGAGTCACCGTCGACGAACTCGCCGGCAAGCCTCCGCGTTCTTGCGGACGGTCCATCCGCAACTGGCGGACAGTCCACCAATAGGTCCTTTTTCTACTAGAGACCCCTGACTCATACCTTCATGCAGCCTTGAACTGCGGACGGTCCGCTATCTTTGGTCGGACGGTCCGCAGCTTAAGAATAAATCCTACCAGTAGTTTTTGCCAAAACTTCACCCTCGAACAAGTTTAACCACGGACGGTCCGCCTAGCCAGGCCAGACAGTCCGCCATACATCAATAAATCCCACCAGGACCTTGGCCGAAAGTTGTATGTTTCAACCCTTGAACTGCAGACGGTCCGCCATTTATGGTCGGACAGTCCGCCTCTCGATGACAGTACATGTCGGACGGTCCGCCTCTATGAGTCGGACAGTTTTCCCCTCACGTTCCAACACTACTGCTTCTACACTTGCTCCACCTAGTTCTAAATACTACAACCTAATGTTTATAAGATGTTTATACAAGGTCAAACCATGGAGAGCATGTCATTATCATATCATTTGCAATCATCCATGGCATGATTATTTATCTCATATCATTGCATTCGTGTAGAGACCGAGACGCCGGAACAAGGAGAGGTTGAGACCGAGTCGGAGCCCGTTGCTGACGACGCTCCCTTTGAGAACCAAGGCAGGCACCTAAGCATCCCTCTCACCCTATTTTGAATCAATTGAAGTTATATGTGTATTTTATGCGCATGGTTATTTATGTATATGATTGCTTAGGTCCTACTTGATGCATTACCTCCTTGATCTAGAATAAACCTCTTTTAGGCAAGTATGCTTATTAGGCATCACAAATTACTTGTTTAGTCATGCTTAACCTTGGTAGAAGTCGAGAGGTAGTACGGGCACCACCACTCGCTTGCTATAGGCTTGGTTGCTAAATACTACTTGGATCATAGACGATTAAAAGTTGACCAACATGAAAGATGATTCGGACTTGAGCAAGTATGATAAGGCCTTGTTGAGATCGGAGCTCACATGGTGTATAGACTTGCTTGACTCGATTGAGGACCGAGTCGTTGTCACCGGATACTTGAGCACATTTATGTACTAACCACATATCTAATATGGGAATGGCAAGCTAAGTACCATAAGGCGCACCTTGCCTTGACCGGATTCGGGGTGGGATTGGGTTGAGGTGTGATTGGCTTGTGTTCGGTGCATCTAACCATTCCAACTGTTCGTTCATAGCTGGGTGCGGGTATGCGAAAGGTCGAAGGCATGATTCAACTCTTATCCTAGGCCATGGATATGGGCATTGGGCTTACGCTTCGTGCGGGTAAATTGGTATATCCCTGCAGGGTTTAATCTATTGCAATAGTCGGGCTCCATGGTTAAGGAGCACGCTCATGTTACTTGGGATTCAATGTAGAGTTACCGAAGTTCATGGAAGATTGGACTTGTTCACACGATCACTTTATTTATGCAATTGATTGATGTATGCTTAGTATGCTTAGTACGCTTTTTATGCAAATTAATTACCTTACCAACTTCCTTGCTACTTGACCAAGCCGGTGTTTAGATAGGTGGTGAAAAGTATTTGAGGGTAATAAATGCAACTTTGACTAATAATTAGGGGTATTAATTAAAGTCAGTTTACAAAACTATCTCCACAACCCTAGGTAAATTCTCGAGACGAATCTAATGAGGTCTTTGACCACACGATTAGAAGATGGTTACTGTAGAGTTACTGTGCCAAATCATAGATTAATTATGCTCATTAGATTCGTCACGCAAAGTTGCACCCATCTGTGAAAAGGTTTTACAAATAAACTTCATTTAGTGCTTCATGCATACAAGATTCTTTGCATTTAATGCCTCCAAAAATTTTTTTGGAGGGCATCTAAACACAGCCCAAATGCATCCTCCTTGAGTGTTGGAATATATTCCATTTGGGTAAGTCACGTGGAGTACCTTTGTACTCACGGTGCTGTCGTTAAGTTGTTGCAGGTGAGCCTCAATTGGAGCCCATCTTTGGGTACTTTATTCCCACGGACGGAGGAGCAGGTGTGGAGTGATGGGTGATGGCGTATAGAAGAGCACTATCGACATATAGTATTATCTTCTTATGTACCTATGTATCGCATGGAGTGTGATGTTTAGAACTTTCCGCTGCAAAACTCTAAGACTTGTATTATAATGAACTTGAACCTTTTTTAATGTAATGTGAACTCTATGTATGGCTTGCTATGGTTATGAAGATGTTCTACTTGTGCTAGTGAGGTGTGTTGTCCTGGGCAATGTTTGAAACACATCTCAAGGACGACCGGAGTTACTCTTATTTAGTTGAGTTAATCAATGGAAGTTACTCGATTAAATGGGTTTAATTTGGGCGGTTCCTCACAAATACAATGAGATTCTGAGATTTTGGGTTGTAGTTCTTGGATCCTTTTTGGGGTTCTTCAGATTTTGTCGATTTGGATTCTCCATGGGAGGCACCGGTGCATTTAACATTAGATGACGATCATACAAAGCGCCTCAAGAGGACTACAATATCTTTTTCCTGTTACTGTAGGACGCCAATGTAAAGGGAAGGATGTAAAATCAATCTTTACATAGGTATAATCCAACCCGTTAATCTCGAAAGAAAACTTCAAGGCAGCTATTAGATTTTTCTGAACTGTGCATGCTCAATTTAGACAATCAAATAAGTTCTAAACAACACATTCCAACACCCTGACTTGTTTGCTATTTTAGTGCTAGACTGCTAATCAAGAGCAAACTTCTGTTTGGTGCCCAGCTTGCATACCGACATGTACCGTGGCCTGTGCCGCCAAAACATCAGGCTCTCGTGTGGAATGTTAACTAATTATAGGCTTTTTAGCTTTGTAATTACAAAGTGGCTGTAGTTTAGTGGTGAGAATTCCATGTTGTGGCCGTGGAGACAACCTAGTCTCGAATCCAAGCAGCCACAATTTAATTTTGGATTTTCCCCTCTTTATCCCAAATTTAAGATTCTAATCGCATGGAATCGAAGTTTTTCTTTTCGCTCGATTTGATATTTCCAAATATAGATGGATCCAAGCATCATATGTGTAGTGAAATGTTATCACAGCCTTGGTGTGACAAAGCTTGACGGGATATATGCATCCAATCAAAAGCCGAAGCTATCTAAGTTTGCCGTGCTCGGGTGCCCAAAGTTCCGAATCTCATCTCAATAATTAACTATTCTTAGGAGGCCTTAAGAATACACCACAGCGCACAGTCTTGCACTCTTGCTGCTTTCGGTACGAATCTTGAGCAACGTGTAGTTTTGGTGTCATCAAACACTCGAACTGGGTAGCGACTTGTGCAGCTTCTTTGTGGTAGCCAGCGATTAAGTTCCTGCCTTAGCTGAACTGAATCAAGTAGACGGTCTGGCTTATTATAATTTAGACGTGCAGTCCTGATTCTTTAGAACGTTTAGATTAAGTAAGCTTCAGTGGACAACATTATCACAAAGTGGCTGTAGTTTAGTGGTGAGAATTCTACGTTGTGGCCGTAGAGACCTGGGCTCGAATCCCAGCAGCCACATTTGTCGGTTTTTTTTCTTCGGTCACTAAATGAATGATGGATGAAAATTATGACATTTTTTTTATCTCATCATGATAATTCGTTGTTTCAGGTGGAGTCACCCAAATCAAGTACTCATCGGAGCCCTGCCAGAGTGCAAATCGTAAGTACAGTAGACATGTCTGACAGCATGTACAAAATCTGTACGGAGGCAATGGAGCAAACTAGAACATGGCACCTTGAATGATGAGACATCTGATAGAATGCTTTCATTCCCAGGATGCTGAGCTACCGGATCGCTAGCACCTTTCGGTGTGACCAAGCTGACTAGTGCCACGGTGCGCCCTACTCCCACCCATATGATTGCGCTCAAAACCTTTCCAAGCAAATGCCCGCCAGGCGCCAGGAGGTCGCCTACGTCTGCGTTTATTTTTTTATGCTAAGATTTAGTTTCAATCAGAAAAACACAATTCTCAGCAAAATTTTAAACCGCATTCAGTGAGGTAGTTTTAGACAAGCAGCAGCCGCTGCCGCCACCACCCACCCGAGCTCCCTGACCGGCGAAGTTACTTACTCTTGCTGAGGAAGGAAGCAAGAGGAAGTAACTTCCCGAGGATGAAGGAGGGCCTCGCAATAGGTCTAATAGGAGGCTCTCCTCCCGTTAGAATTTGTGTTTGGGGAATCATGTGATGCAGTTCCGTCTTGCCATGCATCCTGAACATCCTACTCCGACCAAGAGGGCACGGAACTGGTTTATAGACAAATCAGTGACGAGCTCCTAACTCCCAACTTCTCCACGAGAACAAACGCCTTTTTCCAAGCCAGCTCCACGCGATTCACTCCCCAACTCCGCGCCCTCTGCCGTGCTAGGATCCAAGAGGCCAGCCACGCCACTACATTCCTCATCCTCCACAGCCAGAACGGTGGCCTCCCAGAACTGCCATTTCTCGTCCTCCACTGCCGGTGGTGAGCATCTCTGAGCTGAGCTCCACCAAACACAGCCTGAGCAGGGTCGGGCATTGCTTTGCTGCAAGAGGGCGACCGAATCTGACAACTGTCTGACGACATAGCACAAACTCTACTATAGTGTCTTGGCTGATCAACACGTTGGGATTATATGATTTCAGTAGCCATGGAGTAAATAGGAATTGAACCAAAAGGATAATTTAACAAAGCCATTCTTACATGCATCTGATCTATGTGCTTGCAAAATTGAAGCTACAGAAGATCAGCTCCCATGAAAACTAATCTAACCATCAGACGATTCATCATCGCCACTGGGCTGTTCGAAAATTTCAAACTCCCCATCACTACCACCAGCATCATTAGGGGCATCACCTGACCTATTTTGGCCATCGTCCTGCAATGGAAAGCTGCGCAGCACTTCTTCCAGGTATCCATTGGAGAAGCCTTGACCGAGTGCGTCTGATACAGGTCAAAGGAAAACAACTAGGAACCTCATCAAAGGAGTTTGGATTGTGGCAATTGGTTTCTATGTAGAAGGTTCTGTCACCCTACCAAAGCTGAATCTATATTGCCATGGAACACGAACATAGACACTTTGACCTTAGCATAAAATAAAAATGCAAGTAGTAATGTTGTGTTCTGACAGAATATTGTGTTTATCAGATATTGAGCACACCGTTAAATCAATTTATATGACCCAACTGTTGAAGATGTGAGAGAAACCATCACACCACCTTTTGCCCGTGTTTCTTTTGGAAACCAACATAATAATATCAATGTATCAAAGAAAAATAATAAATGTCAATGTGACATTTATAAGGACACTAAACCTGGTCTAAAAAACAGAAAATGGGAATAATAAGAGAAAAAAAACTAAAGCATATTAGCTGGAAAAGGCCTTGTGGATCTATTCTGAGCGTATTTCTTGGACTCGAATATCTATGCTTGATAGGATAATAGGTTAGGTACTGATCCAAAAGGTTACTACTACCAGACATGGAATAGCTGAAATAATTTTTTCCAATCATTTTTAATCCCCCAAAGTTTCAATGAATATTTGAAATTAAATGTATTGTGAACATAAATATAAATATAACAAAACCCATAGTTAAATAGTACACATGGTGAAGAGAGAAACTAAAAGTCATTAATCAATGTTATAAAGGATACAGGAATCATCCAAGGTGAAATCACGAAAACCCTCTGCCTACATAAGATACACTAAGTTAAGTTTTTGTAGCATATAATGGGAAATTATTGCAGGTGGTGACATACCATAGGCGGAGAATCATAACCATCTGACTCATCTTCCTCTTCTTCTTCATCCATATCTTCACTATCCGAGTTGTTAAGGCCAACTTGATCCTCAGTTCCAGTATCTGTGGCAGGAGCTTCTATGGGGGAGAAAAAGACGACTCAACATCCTGGATAGATGTGCTAAAGTATCTCTCCCGATAAAGAACAATTGTCATACTCTTAGCATGGAAAGTAAGCTAACTGCCTGAATTTGCACCATGCCCATATAAAAACTACAATTAGCTTGATAGTGTTTTAAACTGTCTAAGCAGGAATATATACTGCTTGTCAAGCTTGGCAAGTTCACAGGTGTTGTTAATATGTTCTCAGATTGCACATCGCTCATAAAAATAAAAGGTTATGCATTTAAGTATTAGTAAGAAGTAGATGAAATCAAATGGACCTTCATCAACATCATCTTCTTTAGATCGCTCAGATCTCCAAAGGGCTTCCTGCTTCTTGGACCTTTCAATAAGTTCATGGGCATTCCTCAACAAGCTTTTTGCCTCTTCACTAGGTAATAAAGAGAGAAACCTTATGCTCACTTGCAGCCTCAGTGTTTTCATCATTGGCTTAGAAAACCATCCTGTAAAACGCTACACAGGAATCAGTTATTCTGGAGCATATGTTATAGCGCAAATAGAACCTTGGTACTTGCTTAGATAAGGCTGCTGCATAGACAATGATCACGCAAAGTGTAGTGTACTTGGTCTAAACTAAAATTGGTGAAAGAGAATATGTAGTGCACCCAAACTCCAACGTTCAAATATTTAAAGCACCACATAAATAGTAAAAAAATAGCAATTTAGAGTATACTATCATTAAAGCATTCCAATTAAAAATGAGCTTCAAACAGTACTTGTACAAGAACAAACAAAACAATTTAGTTTCCGGGAATCATAAAAATCAAAATGATGAATCTGAAAGTCATTCTTGTTTCACATTGTACGAATCAATTTAATTCCGTAAGTAGCTTGATTGTATAATCTACATCACAAAAAATTGTCATACTTCATGAAAATCCACATGGTGGTCCAAGGCTTGGAGTGCAGGAGATATGGCCTGGTGAAAGATAGTACAAAACAAAATTTGCAGCAGCACCAATTAGCTAATTTTTACCGTTTCTTTACAATGAGCTGATATCTATACCATCAATACCAACATCAGATTCTGTAACGCACAAATATCACGCAATTAATCAACCCTGATGGGTATGCAGTGAATAAGTAGTGAAGAGTTCAAACACAATATCCAAGTAAGACAAACTAAAATAAAGCCTGAAAGCAATTATCTAAGTACTCACTGAACACATTGATTGGTAAGAAGGTTTTTGAATTTCTTCTTGAATAAAGTCATCCTTCAGTTCAAATAATTGCAGGAAGATGAAACTCTGCGATGGCATCACTTCAAGCTTGCACATCTCTGCCCACTTTTGAGGTCTGTAAGTACCAAAACACATCAAAAAAAAAAATAGAGGTAACCAAGGGTGATAAATGCAAAAAGCAATGAAAAACGCCCTCATATTTGAGTTGCAGACCAGGGAAAACAATAGCACTCTGTAGCACGGAAAGAAACATTTCTCTGAATGGAAACAAATACAGAGCAATCAAGAACAAATAAAAATATGCTTATAGACAAATCAATCATATTGTTATGGGTCCAGTCCCCATGGGCCATATGGGCCAGCCCGACCTGAAGGCAGCAGCCACCAGGGTTACAGCTGCTGCCTCCCTGCCCAGGACGCCAGGGGAGGAGTGGCCCTCTTGCTTGCCAGTCCCCCCTGCTCTACCATGGGCACTGTTTCTTCCATTTGTAAATCTACTTAGATTAGTGGTCAAAATGTTCTTCAATATTGCTTCGACTATACTAAATAAAAGGAAAAATATGGCTCACCCAGAATCCTTTGTCCTTAGAAGATTCCTTAGCTCAGGAGGCACACGAAAATCAATTCTCTGATATCTAGAAAACAAAAAACATCTTAGCTTATACAATATTGCTAAAACATAACTTAGTTGTTCAAATGAAAAAATAAAATGCACAGAATAGAAGACTAAAACAGGCTTTGAACTTTGGGTTACTTCATTGTAGACCCTCCAAATTTCAGATTGAAGGTATTAATCCTCTAACACTCAGAGGCAAACCTTAAAAAAATTGGGAGACCAAAAAAAAGAATATAGATTGAATCCCAAATAAAAAATATCGCCCATGTAAGCATGACAATCTGCTATTTTCCCAAGAAGAAAAGTTCTAGTCAAATAAATATTTATGAAAAGGTGAACATCAAAATTCAATTTCAAGAAGTGCAGACGCCTCCTAATATTAAACACTTCTTTATGCAGAAAGTGGACCAAGAGCTAAAGGAGAACAAGTTCATATATTCAAATTATTGTATACATTTTTGTGTTCACAGTTTCTAAGCATTAGCAGTAAACTTTACTGAAAAGAACGTGTTACAGTGGTAATACCATTCCGTTGCTAACTGCTGGTCTAGTCATGTATGACAACCAAGGAGTGAAGTCATTTTTAAAAGGAAAAATGGATGTCAGTTTCATAAGGAAAAAAAGAGCAATTAATGGCAAAGGAGGAAGCTAAACCATAGATGCTTCACGTGTATCCCTGAGACCCTGAGCCAACTGCACACCATCAAAGTTCATGGTGTGGTACAAGAGTTTCAAAGGGTACAGCTGTACAGGGTAAGCTCCATGGTGGAAGAAATCATGAGAATTTTGTCTTTTAAAGTTCCAAATTTTGTGGTCTTGGATTTTAGTTGAGTATAGTGCATGCATTGCAAACCAACTTGGCATAAGTTTTTGCAATGAGAAATATGTATTTTGATTTTTGAATGCAACTATTCAACATGAAGAGGGGTATTTGCAAGTAGGGCCAAAATCTGGATTGTATAAGTAGCCTTTTCTTTTTATAAAACTAGTAATGCAAACAATGACATTTTAGTGAACATTGTTCACAACATTATTTATAGTTTTGCCAATCCAAAGAACACATGGTGACGGATAAAATAAAACTAGAGAAAAAACCTATCATTTGTATCCAATTTTGCCATTTCCTATATGCAAGGAAGCTTCAAAGGACAAAGCTTTTATGAAAACAGCAGCATCTACCCAATCAAACCTATCTGTTACATGAACAGAACAGATGGCATGCTGACTACAGAATTCTATGACAATACTACCGTTAGCACTTTAAGTCCAAAGTTTGTGATGTTCCCATATTATATTTTAATTTGATCATTCCTTCTGGTCAAGTAGTTCATTACGCTTATGCTTTTTGGTTAGTATATGTGTTGCCCAACCAAACATGGAATCTTGAAACCATATTTTCAGCTGGGAAAAAATAGAGCAATGGAAACAGCTGGTGTCTACAATAATGCAATTGAATCAAAAGCACAAGCAAGTAACAAAAAAAAACACAAATACTACTTGCAATGCAGCTGTTGCTTACATTCGTGAGTCAGGGTCTTTACGAGGGTCATATCCTCTTCTGATCCAGAATTTACCGAAGGGTCCAGTAGAGAAGTAGTATCCAGCTCTAAAAAGAAGCCTGAGCAGACAAAAAGGCATATGAGTAAAGAACATTACAATTGAAAGGCATACAATAATGAGGCAGCTCTACAAGAAAGAGTTATAAAATAATGAGACCTTTTGAATTGGTTTTGTGAGACATGCACACCATCGTCTTGCAGCCGTTCATAAAGTGATTGCCTTGGCCACACAGGACGCTCATCAAACAATTTGCAGACAGCCATTTGCCAGTCCCAATCTACTGAATTCTTCCGTACATGGTCTTCCCAATTAATCTTCTCCGGGACAAGTATATGCCAATTAAGGTAACAAAGAAGGCATGCAATAATATTGGAATTACATCATGACCAAGGTACAAGAGGCAGGCATGCACCTAAACCTTGAGAGGGCACAAGATTTTGCTTTCTATGAAGAATATCTAAACTGTCCACATTAAAAAAGTGCATTTTGGAAGATCATGTCAGAACAGCAAGGCATTTCGTCATAACAAAACAGCAAGTAATTAACACAGCATTGTTCTCACTAAAAAGACGCGCAAAACTGCAGCATATATAAGTTTTCTTGTTGTCATTAATGCATAGCTACGGTTATGGTGCTTGTCGTTCCACTTCCTCAAGAATCAACACGAATATGCATACAACATACATCACTCTTTGAGAGACGATGCTTTAGCAAATGATATACCTTCGTCACACCAGAGTGTGACAATCGATAACTATATATTTGATACGTGCTTATGAATATCACCGTAACCATACCTGGATACGCCCATCTATAAGTATCATAAGCATATCAGGAAGAATAGAGTTCTGAAAACAAATCAAATGCTATTCACATGCTTCTCAACCCTGACATCAAACAGCTGGGGTTTTTTCCTTTTCCCATTTCTGGTTTATTTCTTAAGTTCTATTTGATTTTTCAGAAAGCATCATGTGCCCACTTAATGAAGATCACAATATCATACACATGTGTGCCCAAAGGATATCTTGAATGTTGAAAGGAAGAGCAAGAGTTGGTCCAACCTTCATCTGTAACCAAAGAAAAAAAAAGAAATAATTAATTAATCAATTCAGTCAGGCAGCCATTTGGGTGGCTGCATCTCTGAGAAGTATCCATGGCACTGCGTAAGAAACCATAGATATAAAGAAGGGAAATCAAGATTATATACCTCCCATCGTTCTTGTATGACTCCCCTGTGCATGGTTCTAGATACTGCATTTGATGATGGTAGAAGCCTAGAACAGTTGCATTAATAAACATTAGGCAATAATTATATCCAGTTTAAGTGAAATGAAATTTTGCACATGCTAATAGTTACGGTAATCAAAAAGTTTTTAGAATTTGCATCTGTTTTCTGTTATGCAAAATGAATTCCGTGGACTCAGGAAAAAACTAAAGACGCGAGAGGCGAGACACATCACTAGTTCCAGAATATCTGCAGGCTACTTAACTTTAATTTTTCAAATGGTCATTTTCACTAATGAGCAGGACTACAGAGTACAAAATTATTTTATGTTAATAACATGAGAGGGAAGGAAGCACAATGAACAGTAGGAACAATTCCGAAATCAATGGGCATGCATTCTTAGAGCCGTTGGCGTCCGATGTCGCTGACCTCGTCCAATGTGGAGACAAGATGAGAGACTGTGTGTGCTAGCGCCGAAATAAGGAGTCGATTGGTTTCATATGCACCAAGGAAACGTGGGCAATGGAGTCAATCCTTTGGGGATGCTCTTATGGACTGTTGATGCTACAGCACTGAATATGTACGAGTCCTATAGGGGCATTTGGCAAGAAAAAAGGGCCAAAATGTCCGTTCAGGGAATTGTTTTCTTTTAAAAAGACAATATGCTAATCATAAACAAATCCATTTACAGGAACACGCATCTAGCTATTCTTACTCCTCCCTCGTTTTAGACTAACCATTTTCATAGAGAAAGCTAGTTTCTTATTCCAAAAGGGGAAAACTGGAGCTAAAAGAGTCACTTGTATAACAATCACATGTAGGTGAAAAATATACTGCTAGGACCTAGGAGCTATACCAACAAAATGTTTTGAAACCACACTTCATATAATTCGATGATGAACAATTCAGTCAGAAGCCATGCATATTAAGTCCATAATTTTTATTGAGATTGTTGTTGATATAAAATCAAAATTTTAGCTCAAATTATTTAAATATAATAGATGTCACGGTCAACATGAGTGTGTCCATGGCAGAGTCATACTTGAATGTTCCATGCCCAAGCTTCAGCTGTTAGGCAAAAAGGTGAGCAATATCAGTGGCAGAACTGGGGGGTGGCCAGCAGGGGCCATGGCCACCCCCACAAAAAAAATGATTAACTACTTATTTGTTAGCCCATGGTTCAGCATATCGTAGGAAAGTTTAAAGTGCACGTTCACGTACGCTAAAGTCCAGTAGCTAGCTGCTTGCCAATACCTTAACCTCGCGACGTTACATTTTCAATCTCCGTTTTCCTAATCTAACTCAAACTAATGTAAGCAAGTTTTATTTCCCTAATCCATATCCTCTAAACTATTTTTGATTTAATTTATTATCTCCTAATAGCATAGGATTTTTTTATGAAATTAGACCAAACGCTTGTAGGAATTAGGAAACCGAGGCAGACCTAAAAGAGGGACACCTTTTTTCTACTACAAGAAGGCATACGTGGGAAGGCAAGATGATAATGATACGGTTGATCACGATCCTCCATTAGATGAAATGAATTACAAGACGAAGCTCTAGCTCCACACAAAGTTAGAAATTAAATTCAGATGCTAGTGTTTTAATTGTAGAACGTGATCCTAGCTAGTTTACGTTGTTGAATTTGAGTCTATTCTACTGATGAATAAGATAAAACTCACTAAATATACATTATAAATGGAAATTCCAATTTTTAATTTTTAAATTGGCAAATGTTCGTCTGGCCTCCCTTAATTTCTCTCTCCAGTTCCACCACTGAGCAATATACTCCAACACTCCCCTCTAATGTCTTGGCTTACAACCCAACAATGTAGACTGAGGGGGGCTGCCTTTTCTTTTCAAACAAAGCAAATGGGATATTTGATCACAGACCAAGACCTTTGGCTAGTATCACAGTGAAAGGTGTTCTCAATATAAAGATCATATGTGCACAAGTACCATGACAATTCATATCTTGGAAATTTCACCAAGAAAATTTCACTAACAATTTTTCAGGATGAGGCAAATTTATATCCCTTGGAAAGCTATGAAGCAAATGCAAATATAATCACGTTGAAGAAATCAAAGTTCAAGTCATTTTCTATCTGCAACTAATACAACTTACGCTATCTTTGTTGGTCTATCCTTCACTGAGAAGAGTGGGGGTACCAACATCATTACATCTCCATCGTCTGTTTCCTGATGTCCTGTCTTATCTGCCATCCAGTAAAAAGAAGATATTGACTAGACATGGTGACATTACAATAAGCTTGTAATCCACAGTAAAGAATGCCTAGCCATACCTAAATGTTGATAATCATTTTGGGAATCCAACCGTTTTCTTTTTCTCACTTGTGCAGCATGCACTGGAACAACATGCTGAAAATCTGCCATACCTACATTAACCTGTATATCAGCAAATTTACGCCATAGGATAAATCAATGTTAAATATATCACATGCATAAATTCAACTGTCATCAGACTAATTGGACTGGAGAATCAACTTTCAAACAATATCAGAATAATGAAAATCTAAATCATGGTTAAATAAAAGCAAAAAAAATAATTCAATTTATTTTCTAGTTTGCATTGGTTAACAAGTATGACATGCAAATTTGGCATTCCTTTTAGGGACTATTTGGGACGCATGTATGTGAAATAAACAGTAGAGACATCGGGATGCAGTGAAAAAACATCAGAACGGAAAATTAACTTTAGAGGATAATGGTGTTTGGATCAAAATAAGAAAACATGGGAAACTATGTAAAAACGTTAAACTAATGAAATAAACCACTATAAGTCTGTAACATGATTTGGTTGCTGAGGAAGCATAAAAGTAAAATAATGACTTCAACTGTGCACAGGAGCAGTGCAGACCAGGGTTTTTTTTCCCGACCGGTCTGGCCAAACCGCCGCCCACCGGTAGCGGTTAGCCGGACCGGTTTGACCGGAAACCGGTAGAAACCGGACAAATTTAAAAATCAAATTAAATCCGCAGTTCAACCGGTTTCGAACAGTTAGCCGGCCGGTTTGAGCGGTTTGACAAATTTTCGAATTTTAATTAAAAAATAAAAAATAAAAGAAAATTTCTAAAAAATTCCTAAAAAAAGTTTAAGGTGCGTAGAATCTAATGGTGTCAAAAAGAGAACATTTTTAAGAAGTTTAAGTAGCGGTTTAAGGGCATTAGAAGTTTAACGTGTTGATTTAGTAGGCTGTTTGAACTTCTAATACAAACAAAAGATACTAAATGAACTAAAATTTGAAAAATTTTGACACCATTACAATCTACTCACCTTAAAGTATTTTTAAGAATTTTTTTAAAATTTTTCAAATTTTTAAATTCAAATTTGAAAATTTTAAATTTGGCCGGTTGGAAACCGGCTTGTACCGCTACCGGTCCGGACCGGTTTGACCGGTTACCGCGGTATCCGGACCGGTAGCGGTCGGGATTTTTAACCCTGGTGCAGACAGCAGGAGGTCAATGTCAGGTAGCAGCAGTAAGCATGGTTCATAGACAAAACTTAGGAATCTAGGGTCATCTTTTCTCCTTTGATAACTCCTTTGTTCCATATGGCTCAGCAAGACAAGAAAGTTGATTAACACTGATTTTATGAAGCTCCTCTGAAAGCCAGAGGTCCCAGTGGGGATCATTACATCCTAACTTAACATAGTTTGCCAAGTATATTCCATGTGTTACAACTCACATTTGACATGATAACATATATGTTCCGTTCATTTTTCTGCCTTAGAAAGTGTGGTACAGGATGCCCGTTAGTCACCTTATTAGCTGCAGATTCATCTTGGTACAAAAACTAAGAATAAGTTATATAGTGGACCAAACCCATACAACGGCTTCTAACTGTGACGGATGATGAAAGACAACAACCGCACTAAAAGAGTAGCAGGCATTTCATCGAACAAGTCGAGCTCAGGGGCGGCGCTTACCTTCGAAGTGGTAGGCAGTCCGAACGCGCGCCACCACCTCGGCGAGAGGCGCCGCGGCGCCCTTGCGCCTGGAGAGGCGGAGCACTAGGCCCGTGGTGGCGCGGGACTCGCCGAAGGCCGGGTGGCAGTAGGGGTCCTCAGGACGGAAGCGGAGCTCGAGGCAGGCGCCGGGGCCGGAGCTCCGGACCTGCGAGAGCGAAAGGAGGAGGAGGAACCGCACGGCCGAGCATCAGTCCACTTCGCTCTGGTGCGCCGCGAAGTTTGAAAGGGAGAGGGGTTAGGGGTTTAGGCAAGCAGTACCTTGGCGATGGCGGGGAGGCCGCCGAGGGTACGCGCCGCGCGGGCGGGGGATGAGGGGTAGCCCGGGTAGTGCACCGCGAAGGCCTCGGTCGCCGGGAGCGTGCCGGAGACGGCGCCATCCGTGATGGTGGATGGGGAAGACGGGGGCTCGGCCGCCTGCTCCGGCGGCGCAGGGGTGGGGGAAGAGGACGGCGTAGCCATCGGATTCGAAGGGGGGAGGCGAAAGCAGAGTAGCAGACAGCAGAGACGGCGCGCACGGCGGAAGTACGGAACAGGCAAGAACACCGGAGGCACGCGGGGCTGGGGGCGTGTTTAGTTGTTAGTATAGAAATAAACTGATAAGGTTTCCGGATAGAAAAAGAGAAACTAAATAGAGCCCGTGTGGTTCGATGTACTCTTTGTCAGACATAAAAAGTCTACTAATATCTTGGGATGTGTTAGGGCCCGAACGTCTCATCGAATTTTTTTTTATTGGACGGTCGTTGCAACATTGAAAATTCATATTTGTACTAGATAGCATGCCCGTGCGTTGCTACGGGCAACGAAACATTTGTACTAAAAATTTAAATAATAGACAAAAATTCTAGAATAAAAGTACCCTAACATTCCTATAAACAAACTACATGTTGTACCAATAGGAAAGTAACCTAGGGTATCCTCATTTAGCATATGTCAATAGTGGTTTCACAACTAAATTTTCTTATATATACCAAGGCACATATATTTGCGATAAAATGGCCTTATTCAAACATACAACTTTATCCTTTCATAAGGTGACTGCTCAAAGCATGTAAATTTTTTCTTTTATGGAAGCAAATGTCATGAAAATGGCTTCATTGGTCATTTTTCTTTTATAGCTAGAAGCACTGACAAATGAAGGAAGAGTGTGATTTGGTCACAATATATTTTTTATGTAGGTTACATGTATTATATATTCACTTCAAACTTGAAAACAGAATGCATTTGGTGGAACAACTTGGAGCCAACCACATCAAAATTGCATGCCTAGTTCCATAACAAATCGAACTATGCCTTGTATGCATAAAAAAATATTGGATCTCAGATGAAAACTCCAAACTGGGATCTACTCGTGCAGAAGTTCCAGCAGGAGTTTTCGTCCAAGAGCTCCCACGAGAACAATCGACTTTGACAAGTCTACACCCACCAATGATCGCGACCCTGTACCAGATCGACAGGTCCTAGTCATCGAGGAAGACCGGTGCATTCCGTTCATCGAATACACTAAGAACAAGGCTCTACCTCTGAACAAGACAGAAGCCGAGCAAGTCCTACGTCGATCGAAGAACTACCTACTCATTGGTGGCCAGCTATACCGGAGAGGACTCTACACTGACGTGGCTATACGGTGTGTCCCAAGAGCAAGAGGCAAAGGTATACTACTCGAAATATATGAAGGTGCGTGTGGGAATCATGCAGGATCACGCGCGATGGTGGGCAAGGCATTCTCAGCAGCTTTCTACTGGCCTACAGCTCTGAAAGATGCGGAGGAGATTGTCCGCAAGTGTTCCGGTGCCAATTCTTTGCCAGACAGCAACATGTGCCCGCGCATAAGTTGATCGCTATTCCTCCATCTTGGCCGTTTGCTTGCTGGGGGCTCGACATAGTGGGTAAGCTGACAACTGCTCCTGGTAATTTCACGCACGTGTTGGTCACCATCGACAAGTTTACAAAGTGGATTGAGGTCAAGCCAATCACTGATATATCTGTGAGCAAGGCCACGGGTTTCATTAATGATCTGATGCTCAGGTATGGTTGCCCTCATCGAATTATCACAGATTTGGGTTCTAATTTCAACAGCTACAAGTTCAAAGACCATTGTGAGAGGCACGGCATCGAAGTCATACACGCCTCAGTGGCTCACCCCAAGGCCAATGGACAAGTCGAAAGAGCTAATGGTTTGATCCTGGACGGTCTGAAGAAGCTCTTGTTTGAATACGACAAGAAATATGGAGGGAAGTGGATTCAAGAGTAGCCACATGTAGTCTAGGGGCTTCGTACTCAACCATGCAAGCCCACTGGTCACTCGCCATATTTTTTGGTTTATGGATCTGAAGCTATACTTGAAAGAACCAACACTAGGCCTAGAGTGGGGTGAATAGGCCGACCTAAAATTTCCTGAAAAATCTCACGAAATCTGCCAAGATCGGATGATCCGGTATTGGAGCGGATCTTCCAGCGTCCGGAAGATCCGGTGCAATACCGGATGATGGAGACTAACTTCGAGATTCAAAATCTAACAAGCTATTCAAGATTCTATTTGAATACAAAGTTGCTAAATGAAGTAACTAAGCACCTAAGTATGATTCTAAGGTCGAACAACACCTAGCACATAGATCGGGCACAAATAAGTGATGAACAACAAGAACAATAGCAAGAACAATGAGACACAAGATTTGTTCCCGAGGTTCACTCCACAAAGGAGCTACGTCCTCGTTGAGGGGTTCACAAAGAACCGGGTTGTCACTAACCCCTTGCCTCCCTCAACCAACCACAAGGAAAGTCGAGTCACTTACTATTGCTCTCACAAAGAGAGGGGAAATACAAACTTTCCGGTGCTCAAACCACAAAGGAATGGGAGCTACCGGCGACGCCTAACCGTCTAGAAGCAAAGCTCCAAGAGTAACAAACGAGGATGACGAATCAAGCTTGCTTCAAGTGCTTCTTGAGATGAACGAATCAAAGCTCACACGTGCTCAAAGCTCTCACACTCAATCTTTTCCTCTCACTTCAAACCCTAGAGATATTCCAAGGCTAGTAAGTCAAGGCTCTTGGGTGGAGTAGAGGAGTGCATGAATGCTTTTGAGTGTTTGTGGGCGTTAGGAGCAGCATGCCATTCAATGTGGGGGGTGAGGGGGTTATAATACCAACCGCCCAAAACCAGGCCGTAGTTGTTCTGCGAAGGGGGTACCGGATCTTCTGGCCTAGGGCGCGGATTCTTCCGAAGATTTGAAATTTCGCAAGGCTGAAACACTGAAATATGGCCTAACGTCATGCAAGTTTTCGATACACGGTCCGGATGATCCGGTGGAAAAAATATAATTAGAGACAGAG
The DNA here is from genome assembly GCA_015476505.1 of Urochloa ruziziensis. NCBI lineage: Eukaryota > Viridiplantae > Streptophyta > Magnoliopsida > Poales > Poaceae > Urochloa > Urochloa ruziziensis. The sequence continues at coordinate 20,294,806 of CM027125.1, read as the reverse complement.
CTTGACCGGAACTTGTGTGGTCGGAGTGCTTCCGTGGGAAGTTCCGACGCCTGAGGGAGAGAACACAGAAATGGCTAAGTGTTGGAAAGTTCCGGTGTATGGCCGGATCTTCCGGTGAAAATAATTTCAGACCGAGCCGCCCGGAACTTGTGGCGGATCTTCCGGCCTAAGTTCCGGCGCCTGGAGAGAAGACACAAAATCTGTCTAAGTGTTGGAAGTTCCGGTGTATGGGTCGGATCTTCCGGTGGAAAATTAATTCCAGACAGAGCCGCCCGGAACTTCCGTGCCGGATCTTCCGGCCTAAGTTCCGACACACAGAAAACTTGTGAATGGGAGGTTTTTGTGCGTTTGGTGTCTCTCGTGTGTATATGTCATCTCAAGTATAAGCACTTTAACAATCTAAACTCTTCAAGCACGTCCCCCTTGATAGTACGGTGATACTTATACTCGAATTCGAAATATAAAATAATTTAAATCGTCTATAGACTCCGTCACCATACGAATAAGAATTGGGGACCTTCCTTTCACCTTTCGTTTCTTTTCTTTTGATTTTATTCCTGCACAACTCATGCAAAAGGCATTATATCCAAATTTACATTGGTCATTAATTACCAAAATTAGATTAAGTGACTAGATGCACTTTCAATCTCCCCCCTTTTTGGTAATTGATGACAACTCAAATTTGGCTCACAAGATAGAAATAAAATTCATATTTTTCATCCACATAGAATTGGCAAAGCTCCCCCTAAACATGAGCATATATAACACAAATGGCCTCAAATGCCAATGCTCATGTTCATGTAAGAACTCCCCCTTAAACATTGCATACATGTGCATAAGTGTGATAAAAACAACGTGATGCATATGACAAGATATTCACTTCAACAAAAGTGAGAAATAACAATTCACCAAACATAAGCACCACAACTAAATAGTTAACCAAGATCAACATCACACTAACATCACAACCACAATTAAGTCTTACAAATAAAAGTTCTCGCTTGGCACACATCAAGCATAACCCAAATCACAAATAAGTTCTTACATGTCCATTAACTAAAACATGAATAGAGATAAAAGATGGTAAAGATGGTGAGGGCCCTCCAAAGGCCAAATTCACTCCCCCTTTGTCATCAAAGACCAAAAAGGGAGCTACTCGTCGTCTTCATCACCATCGTCCTCCTCATCATCGTCGTCCTCATCATCTTCTTCCTCCTCCTCCTCGGCTTCTTCTTTCGGCTTCTTCTTCTCCTCTTCCTCTTCCTCATCTTGCTCTTCTTCTTCTTCAACTTGAGAAGCTCCAAAGGTATGGCCATGAGACGATCCTTCCCAAGGGGTATAGAAGGATGGTGGTGGAGGGAAACTCTCTAGGTGCACGAACGGGAGAGTGAGGGAGATTGTCCTTAGCCATGATCTCCTTTTGCCGACGCTCAAACTTAAGCATTTCTTCATCCAAAAACTGACGAGTGTCGCGAATGTCTTGAGAGTTTGCTTGGCACATGTTGAAAGCAAGCAAAGACTCCCTGGAGAATGGAAGTCAAGCTTCCCTTTCTTGCCGGTGCCACTAGAGGATGGAGCAAAGGAACGGAGATGGAGCCGATTGAGCTTGTGCTTGGGCTTGGGAGGATGAAGCTCCACGAGATGGTGAGGATGGGGCTTGAACCGGCACATATGGCTTGTTCTTGAGCTTAGAAGTTGTGCAATCTTGCCCGGGGGGAATGATAAGGTGAATGCACTCTATCGGCTAAGATGTTGACACCACTAACATTCTTGATCATATGAAAGATATAAGGTGCATAGTGGCAACCGCTAGTGGCATCATGAGAGCAATATGATTTCATTCCAATGAAGTTGAATACCTTGAACTTGGGCTTGCCGGGCCATTTGAAAAAGCAAGTTCTTGGCCCTCTTGGAGATGTTATCCGCATCTCCGGCTCTAGGATACAAGGTGCCTCTGAAGAGTTGGTTAAGCAACTTGTAGAAAGGAGAAAGACCATGATATTTTCCAAGTTGCACATCCCCATAATCCCATCATACATGAACATCATCTTGGTCTCTGCACTCCAAGCCACGGTGAAGATCCACTTTGGTACGGTCATTCCGAGTGTGAGCATAAGCGGTCTCCTCCGCTAAACCAACAAACGGCAAACTCAAACAAGGTCACTGAGAACCGTTTGCCGTTGGTCGTCCAATGCATCTCATCTCTAGCCTGATCAACCCAAAGAGTAGCATAAAAACTGAGCCACAACCTCCTCATTGTACTGGACACTGAAACAAAACCCATGATGTTGGCCACATCCATCTCAATGCACCTCCTGTGCACATCCCTATCACCATCACCATCACCGGCTCAAGAGGACCGGTGATGCCATCCATGGAGTGCCAGTCAACCCACTCTCATGGGTGTGCAATGTGACCAATATGAAGAATTAACTGACTCATACCTAGTCTGCCTGATGTGGAAGCCAAAATCTAGGATCCCCCTTGAATCTGTGCGTGTTGTGGAAGTAGGATCTGGGTCCTCATGCTCACTGAACCTCAGGGGCTTCATGCTAGTTTGCCCCGGCCTAGCCGAAAGTTGAACCATGGTGGGTCATCATGGGCAACGGCTAGGGAATTCCAACACTGATTGAATGTTCTGAACAAGAAATGACAGATCGAATGTTTGTCAGTTGTATAGTCGAACCCGATCTTGTCTTCGCTGCTGGCCCGGACTGGGTCCGGCTTAGGTACGGAGCTCCTTGCTCTTTCCCTTAGCGGCACCCCTGCCGCGTACACTCCGGAGGATCCCTCGAAGTTCTCTTGCTCTTTCCGACTTCCCTATCTCTTCTCTCATCGGACTCGGTCTCCGACTCTTGGTGTTGTGCTTCTTCAAGGCTGCGGGGGTGGCTTCTTTGCCGGAAACCTTGGTACGACCCATCTGACAGATAAAAGAACTAGAATCAAGATATGGATCAAAGTTGGCATGACTTAGAATGAATTGTTATGTTCTCGTCCTGTCGGATCTTCCGGCTCTACGTCAAGATCCGGCCCAGGCGAACTTCCGGCGTACTCGGATGATCCGACAGACCCCGAGAACAAACAAAAATCCATGGAATCGAAGTTTAGCCCACCAACTGAGATAAGATTCTAGGCAAAAACCGAGTTAGGAGGGGGCATGTATTCAAGATGATTCACCGAAGGAAATCCACTAGAACAACCACATTGATAGATCGGGTAATAGAAAGTTTGAATGAAAACCTAGGGTTCATGGAATCGAAGTTCTAGCCAACCAATCGAGACTAAGATTCTAGACATATGTTCTAGGCATGTATTCATGATGATTCACCAAAGGAAATCAACTAGAACCTCATACATTGATAGATCGGGCAAAAGGGGTTTGAACGAGGTTTGAATGAGATACCTTGAGATTTCCCGCGAAAACTCCGGAAGATCCGATGGGAAATCGAACCTCCGATGCTTGGGGAGTCCAAAGGTGGCTTGAAGATCGAGATTTCCGTTGGGTGGAACTTCAAAATCGCCTACGACAGTGGAGTAGAGGGAGAGCGGGCGGCGTCGGTGCAAAAGAAAAGCGCTCTGGCTGCTGAACCGTTAAGTCCCAGTATTTATAGTCGACGCACTTGCCGGATGAGCCGAACGTAGGGTCGGATCTTCCGACGGGACAGTGAATTCCGGAAGATGCCGCATAAGATCCGGCGGGCTGATGCTGACCGGATGATCCGGCCATGGTCCGGAGGATCCGGCGAGGTGAATTCACCGGAAGATGCTGGGTAAGATCCGGCTGGCTTATATGGACCGGATGATCCGGCTAAGGGCCGGAAGATCCGGTGGACAGGAAAGCAGAAACTTTCTAGATGAGATTCGAACGATGATTTTGAGAGATTTAGCTTATGGACATATAAGAACACTTGCCCCAAATTGATCAGCCACAATCATCATTACATAACCATGACCAATTTGAGACAAGAAATTGATCCAAAGATCAAAACATCAAAAATTTTGAAAAACTCACACAAATAAATCATTTTTCATCTAGTCTAGGCAACAAACATGGTGTATGCAACAAGTCAAGCCAAGTAACAAGAATCCAAGATATTTAGCTCACCCCTTAGAGAACAAAACCTTTGCTCATCAAGAAGTTTTGTGAAGATATCGGCTAGTTGATTTTTGGTGCCTACATGGCTTAGGGCGATATCTCCTTTGGCTTCATGATCTCTAAGAAAGTGGTGTCTAATGTCAATGTGCTTGGTTCTTGAGTGTTGGACGGGGTTGTTGGCTAGTTTGATGGCACTCTCATTGTCACAGAAGAGAGGAATCTTTTGTACTCACAACCAAAGTCACTCAAGGTTTGCCTCATCGATAGGAGTTGAGCAACAAAAAGCACTGATCGCAACATACTCGGCCTCGGCGGTGGATAGCGCAACGGAATTTTGTTTCTTAGAGCTCCATGACACCAAGGACCGACCAAGGAAATGGCAAGTCCCCGTTGTACTCTTTCGATCAACCTTGCAACCGGCATAGTCCGAATCGGAATAGCCAAGTAAATCAAAAGTGGAACCCTTGGGATACCACAAGCCAAGGTTAGGAGTATGCACCAAATATCTAAAAATTCTCTTTACAGCCATTAAATGACATTCCTTAGGATTGGCTTAAAATCTTGCACACATGCACACACTAAGCATTATATCCGGCCTAGATGCACAAAGGTAAAGCAAAGAGCCAATCATGGAGCGATATACCTTTTGATCAACCGGTTTTCCATCTTCATTGAGATCAAGATGTCCATTCACGGGCATAGGGGTCTTGATAGCTTTTGCATTAATCATGTCAAACTTCTTGAGCATATCACTTGTATATTTGGTTTGACATATGAAAGTTACATGCTTCAATTGCTTGATTTGAAAACCAAGAAAAAATTCAATTCTCCCATCATAGACATCTCAAATCTCTTGGTCATGATCCTACTAAACTACTCACAAAATTTTTCATTAGTAGACCCAAAGATGATATCATCAACATAAATTTGGCATACAAATAAATCTTTGTCTACTTTTTGAGTGAAGAGAGTAGAATCGGCCTTGCCCATTACAAAGCCATTCTTGGGAAGAAATTCCCTAAGGCATTCATACCATGCTCTAGGAGCTTGCTTGAGCCCATAGAGCGCCTTATGGAGCTTGTACACGTAGTCGGGATGGTCAAGGTCTCCAAAGCCCGGTGGTTGCTCCACATAGTCACATACACTAACTCGGAGAGAGACCCATTCAAGAATGCACTCTTGACATCCATTTGTTATAACTTGAAATCATGATGGGCGGCATAGTCTAGAAGAATGCGAATGGATTCAAGCCTTGCCACCGGAGCATATGTTTCACCAAAGTCTAGACCTTCAATTTGAGTATATCCTTGAGCAACCAATCTAGCCTTGTTTCTTATGACAATGCCATGCTCATCTTGCTTGTTCCGGAAAACCCACTTGGTGCCAATCACATTTCTTGCGAAATTGTTCAATTCTTCTTCCATGGCCACGATCCAATCCGTATCACCAAGAGCATCTTCTACCTTAAGAGGTTCCAAAGAGAAAACAAACGAGTAACATGCACAAAAATTTGCTAAACGTGAACGAGTAGTTACCCCTCTTCGGATGCTCCCAAGAATATTATCAATGGGATGATCCCGTTGGACACTTTGATGAACTCTTGGGTGAGAAAGTGTTGATTGACGTTGAATAGGTCTATCATCATCATCTTGATCATGAGGAGCATCAACTTAAGCTTCATCACCATGAACTCCCCCTTGATCATTGCCATGATCATGATCGTCACCATGACCTTGAGCTTGATCTTGAAGAGAGCTTGGTGCTTCAACTCTTGTTGATGATGATGGATCAATGTTTGCATTTTCTAGAGCATGAGCTTCATCTTGAGGCTTGTCTTGAGCTTCATGTGGTCGCACTTCACCAATACCCATTCTCATGATAGATTGACTTGGAGGATCTTCATTATCTACAATACTCATTCTCATGATGGATTGATTTGGAGGATCTTCATTATCTACAAAGTCATTCTCAACTTGCTCTACTTAAGAGCCGTTTATTTCATCAAATTTCACGCCTACCGTGACCTCAACACAACCGGAGGTTTTGTTGAAGACACGATAGGCATGTTCGTGCGTACCATAACCAAGTAGAAAACCTTTATCAACCTTAGGTGCAAACTTAGAGCTTTTGGCATTCTTGTAAAGGATGTAACATTTGCAACCAAAGACTCTAAAGTAATGCACCTTAGGCTTGTTACCGGTGAGTGCTTCATATGGAGTCTTGCTCAAGTACTTGTTAAGAAAGAGATGGTTAGAGGCATGGCAATCCATGTTAACCGCCTCAGCCCAAAAGATATCCGGAGTCTTGTACTCATCAAGCATTGTTCTAGCCATTTAATCAATGTCCTATTCTTTCTCTCAACAATGCCATTTTGTTGAGGTGTGTATGGAGCGGAGAGCTCATGCTTGATTCCTTCTTCATCAAGTAGTTCTTCAACATTGGTGTTCCTAAACTCCGATCCATTGTCACTTCTCATATGCTTGATCTTGAACTCAAACTCATTTTGGGCTCTTCTAATGAATTTCTTGATAATGCCTTGAGCTTCACTCTTGTCCCTCAAGAAAAATACCCAAGTAAATCTAGAATGAGGACCCGGTGTTTATTTGCCAGCCCAAAGACAGCAAAGCTTATGCGTTGGCATGAAGAAGAGTGTCTGAAAGATGGAAAGCTTAGACATCTGACGGTTCATAGTGGAAGGCTATCAATTATCATTTCAAGAAAAAATTTGCCAGTGAAATAAGAAACGTAAGGTTCGGCTTAAGTACTGAGGGTATGAATCCTTTCAACATGGTTAGCGGCAAACACAACATCTAGCCTGTCACTCTTTGCATATACAACCTTCCGCCTTGGCTTTGTATGAAGCGGACGTATATTATGATGCCTTTGCTGATCGAAGGGCCAAAGCAGCCATTAAATGCATGTATCACAGCCGGTTTCAGACAAAAACCGGTTGTGATCTATAGGCTATCACAGTTAGTTTTTGAAAACCGGCTGCCCCAAAACCAGCTGTGATGTGATAGCTCTCCCCCAACCGCTGTGATGGCCGGTTATGTAGTAGTGCTGGCCCGTGACAGCCCACTTCAAAACTTCTACAGCTTTGTACGGCGTGGCAGTCACCGTCCGCGCGCCTACCGCAGGAGCACGACGGCGTGCGGGCACGTCGTCCTCCCCGGCGGCCCTCAGAGGTTGGCACTTGGCAGCACGGAGCCCCGGTGCCACGCGGCCGTGCAGGCGCCACGCCACTTCGGCATGCGCCGCTTCCCCCGGCAAGGCGAACGAGGGGATGACGAGGCTACGCGCGCTAGGAACACCACACCAGGCGCCAAGCCGAGCCGTCACACCACCACGAGTTAACGCCACACCATACTCTTTATTAGGTCGCTTCTTGCTTCGTGCCAAGCATAGGCTCAGGGCGCTGTGGACTCTGGCCGGCTGGGCACTTGGGCAGCCTCCACCAGGGTTTCTTTTCCTGACCGGTCTGGCCAAACCGCCGGCTGGCGGTAGCGGTTAGCTAGACCGGTTTAACCGGAAACCAGTAAAAACCGGACAAATTTAAAAACCAAATTAAATCCGCAGTTCAACCAGTTTCGAACGGTTAGCCGGCCGGTTTGAGCGGTTTGACAAATTTTCGAATTTTAATTAAAAACTAAAAAATAAAAGAAAATTTCTAAAAAATTCCTAAAAATAGTTTAAGGTGCGTAGAATCTAATGGTGTCAAAAATTTTCAAATATTAATGCATTTAATATTTTTTGTGGGCATTAGAAGTTTAACGTGCTGATTTAGTAAGCTGTTTGAACTTCTAATACAAACAAAAAGATACTAAATTAACTAATATTTGAAAATTTTTTGACACCATTACAATCTACTCACCTTAAAGTATTTTTAAGAATTTTTTAATTTTTTAATTTTTTAAATTCAAATTTTAAATTTGGCCGGTTTCCAACCGGTCCGGAAAAAAAATCAGCCAACGCAGCGGTCGTGTACCCCCGCCCGTGAGCCACGGGCGCTTCGGCCGTTTTGTTGCCGGTGCCGAAACCCTTTCTTCTTCATCCTTGTGAAGTTGTGAGCGAGCGGAGCAGCTGAGCAGCGTGCTTGCTCGGAACTGGAAGCCGTATGCCTGCCCTTGCCCAGTTACACCCCCGCACGCCCCAGCTGCGATGGGATTCAACACTACTGCTGCGGCGGCAGCACATGCGTGTCATTTGCTCGGCCGCGGACAAGAGTGCCGTGTCGACCTGATCTCTGATTCATTCTGCTGGTCCGAGTGAGCCTTGGAGCGCGATTTGGCCACGGAGAGATCGGATCGGATCCCACTGGCGCGGCAGAGTCGTCTCCCGCCGTACGTACGCGGCAGAGTTGGGAATTAAAATGGTGTGGCTGCTATTAGTACGCAAAGGAAAAACATCAAGATTTACGTGCTGTTTTAGACTGCAGGCAGTGGACATGGTGAGCTGCCAGAGTGGTGTACACCGAATCGTGGGTACGCAAATGCAGTAAGAATCAATTATCACTCTTCAGGTCTGAAAATTGTTTTTTTCTCATCTATTCGTCTGCCTAGCTCCTTCAGAATCGACAATATTCGTCAGGTAATAACTGGAATTCTCGACATATTTGGAGCAAAGCCGTCTCGTCTGAAGTCACTGCGCAACGCATAACACAAGCTAGAACAATCAGCAAACCAAACCAGCCGCTCGCGTCGTCTAGATGCGACACATCTGGGCGGCCATATGCAGATCGTGACAGTCTTGTAATCCGTCACCAACAATCCGTCACAGAATAAATAGTTTATTTTAGTGAAAGCTCGGTCCGAAAAGCTCCCCCAAAGAGACAACCCAGCTTCTCTGAAATTCTATGAAAAACTGCTTCTTAGGAAGCAAGTGGAGCTTTTGGAGAAGCTCCAGCCCCCAAAGCGTTCTTGTTCTTTCTCCCGCACATAAAATTCTTTGATATAACAAATCCGCTAAATTCTTTTTTATATGAAATAAGAGGGATAAGACCGTACTAGCTTGAATTAGCCTGATCAAAAATATTAGGAAAACAAACTCAGAAAGTCTTAATTCAGAAATGTTGTCTGTTTGGCAGGACTTGTTGTTACTGTATTTATCGATCTGTACACGAACGCTGCAACAAAGAGACAAACTCAGTGTCACGGTGCATCACACCTGACGTCTGCTGGTGGTGGCTGCTACTTACTCAGGATAATACAACAAACACCAGACATAAACAATAAACAAACCAAAGAACACTACATGAAAAATGACCTTTGGTCCCTTGTCATTTAATACCGGTTGTCTAAAATCCGGTACTAAAATGGTCACCGACCCATTTAGTACCGGTTTGTAGCATTGGAAGCCTCGGAGACCCATTTAGTCCCGGTTTGTAACACAAACCGGTACTAAATGGCGCGTTTTAGTACCGGCTAGTGTTACAATCTGGTACTAAAATAGCGTGCCAATCGGGACTAAATGGGTCTCCACGGGTTACTTTAAAAGGTATGCATCACTTGTGATGCATAGGTGGGATGGTAAGGCAGCTACACGCGAGGCCGGAGGTCATGGTTTCGAATCCTCGCGGCCGCGTTTGCGCATTTACGCGTGAAAAGTTCGCGTGACTTTAAAATATTTTTTCTCTTTTTTTGATGTAAAGTCGTTTAGTACCGTCTGGTAACACCAGCCGGTAATAAACTGCGCCGTTTAGTACCGGCTGGTGTTACCAGTCGGTAATAAACTGCGCCGTTTATGTAGTAGTAAAGTTTCCAAAACCGGTACTAAACTTGGCTTCCCAACCGATACTGAAAGTCGTTTATGTAGCAGTGGAACTTACAAATGGATGCGAAACGAAACGCCTGTGACAGACTTGATGAAAAAAGCAACAGATCCCCTGCATTTTTATATTAAAAACAAGCATACCTAATTAATAAGCTATCAACATAATGGGACGCCGACAACCCACCAAACATATCTTTCGAGCTTATTTGAAACAATGTTTGAAATCTACTAAATCCTTTGAAATTCTTGGAGCAATGTTCAAACATGTCTACCCGCTGTACAGATTTTTTTACAACAATTTGTTTATAAATTTTTTGAACAAAATTTGTTTATAAATTTTAAACAAAAGCTTGGATTTGGATCGAAATACTGAAACAGAAGAATTACCCCTTTCGGAACAAAGAGGCCTAGAATCAATACAATTCGGATCCGAAAGAAAAAGAATCAATTCAAATAAAATCTCCATGGCGACTGCACAACTTTTATCCCATCATTCGTTTGGTATAAATGGGTCCTCGACTTAACGCGCTCACTGGTTCTCGGATCTGCAGTTCTTCCTGATCTCGCCGTCGGCGCCGTCCTTCACGTCAATGCCAGCCATCTTCACGATGGCCGCCTCTAACTTCCTCTCCCACTTCCCGTCCCCTTTTGCGTAACCACGCACCATTCTCGCGGTCTTCAGCGAAGTGAGCAGTGCCGCGTCCGACGTAAACAGCACCCTGTGCCTGAGCACGTTCGTGTAGTACTGGCTGTTATAGTTGGCCAAATGGGCCAGGCCCGATGGGCCAGCACGAGCACGGCTCGAAAAAGCACGCCCCTAGCACGGCACGGGCACGACCTTATAGTGCCAGTGCCGGCACGAGGCACGGTCTAGATAGTGCCTGGCCGCAGGTCTGGCACGCAGCACTAGCACGGGCACGGCACGACTAATGGTCGGCACGGCAACGGCACGATGGTGGCACGATATTCCTGCAAATTTGACCTTTTTATCAGCCCACCTACAGCCCATCTAAGGCCTAATATCAAAACCCTAAGTTAAAACACCCACCTTTCCCTCCGAACTCCAACCGCCTCCACCTTCGACGGAGCGCCGCGACGGCGGGCCGCCATAGGCACGACGGGCCGCCGTGCCCAATGGCACGGTTCGGCACGGCTCCACCGCCCGTAGTGCCGTGCCAGTGGCGCGACCTCGGCACGGCAGCCCGAGGTAGCACGGCACGCCTAGGCACGGGCACGGCATAGTGCCGTGCCGTATAGTGCCGTGCCGCATAGTGCTAGTGCCGTGCCGGGCCGGCACGACCCGTTTGGCCATGTATACTGGCTGTCCAGCGCCGCCGCGGTCACCGTGTCCTGCCTGACCGTCGGGCTGTCAGTGTCGCTTATTGATGCGTCATTCGAGCATCTCCTCCGAAGCCACCTCTGGAACCGCGGGTCCATGTCGGACCCGATGCCGAGGCGGTCCTGAACGGAGGTGCAGTGGGCGCGGCCGATGGAGTGGGCGCCGGAGAGCACGACCATGTCGCCCATGTCGAGCCCCTTGGCGGCGAACTTCGCGACGAGCTCGCCGTGGCTGGCAAACGGCGAGGGGAGGAAGCCGAGGGTTTCGTTGGCGCTGGATTGGCGGCCGTCGTGGCGGCCGGCCGGCATCTCGAAGTCGATCTTGTAATCGCTAAGGAGGTACGACGCGTCGCAGGCTGCGAAGGAGACGATGTCGGCGCAGGAGACGGTGCCGGGGCAGGCCTCCTCGACGGCGTCCTTGGCCGCTTCGATCACTTGGAAGCCTCTTAGGCTGCCTCTGTTGGGTATCCCCAGCTGCTCCGGCTGCGGGTTGTCCTCCGTCGGGTTGATGAGGACGGAAGCGTCACAGCCCTGTGGCGTGCCGCCGAACGCAATGCCAAGTTAGCAACTTATTAGCATTCGCAACAGAGCACGTGTGTGTATATACATACATATATATAAAACTATAACCACACGGTGCCGTATACCTCGACGAAGCAGTCGTGGAAGAGGAGGCGGATGAGCCCGGCACCTACGCCGGCGTTGGCGCGCACGGCCTTCCTGACCTCGGCCCTAACAATGCTCTCCGCCCTGGGGCACGTGTCGTCGTAGTAGCCGAACTCGAGAGCGCCCTGCACTACGGGAAACGCACGGTTTGCCGTGTGTCAAGGGCACACGGCGAAGCCTGAAAGTCACACGGCAAAGCTGTTTGCCGTGTGCAAAAGGCTTTGCCGTGTGCAAAATGGCACACGGCAAACCGTACGACGGCAAACAGCTGTTTGCCGTGTGCCAGAACACGGGCATACGGCAAACCTGTTTGCCGTGTGCCAAGTGTTTTTGCCGTGCGCCATATGGGGCACACGGCAAAATAAAGTAACTGACGGTGGACACCTGGAAAACGGTGGTTTGCCGTGTGCCACATGGCCGGCACACGGCAAACACCAGGCTGTTTGCCGTGTGCCACGTGTACGGCATGACCTTTGCACACGGCAAACACAGGTTGTTTGCCGTGTGCCTTGACCTTTGCACACGGCAAACAACCTGTGTTTGCCGTGTGCCTTGACCTTTGCACACGGCAAACACTAGGTGTTTGCCGTGTGCCAGCCTTTGCACACGGCAAAGATCCTTCCCCCTGCCCAAATTTTTGCTGTTTTTGCTTTTAAATATCCCCCAAACAACAGAAACAATTTCATATACATTACAATTAACATCCCAGACAGTTTATATGCATCACAGACAATCAAATATTGCTTCACCAGCTCACAAACACCATAAGCCATAACACGGCCACAGAAATTCATACAAAGTCCATAAACAAGTTCAAATACAGTCCATACGAGTCGATATGACTCCAAAGTTCATAAACAAGTTCATACAACCTCCATAGCTTCAGCAGCTTTAACATGGTGGATCCCGTCAAAATGGGTCCATGATTCAGCATCGGATGGATGTATAAGCTTGTCTGGTTTGTATCGAGTTCCATTTTTGTGCCATGTCATCTGTTTTGCGGTGTCCTCGCTCATGAACAACCGTTGGACCCTCGGTATGAATGGAAGGTACCGTAGAACTTTCGCGGGGATCGCGAGCTGCCTCTTCTGACCATCACCAGCGTCTACCTCCAAGAACCTTGAGGATTCACACTTTGGACAGTACTTTGCATTCTCGTGTTCTTTTCTAAATAAGATGCAGTTCTTAGGACATGCGTCAATCTTCTCGTAAGACATCTTAAGTGCACGAAGGACCTTTTGTGACTCATACATGTTCTTTGGCAGAATGTGACCTTCCGGAAGCAGACTTCCAAATACCGTCAACATAACATCGTAGGCGTCTCGACTCAGTGCAAACTGGGACTTCACGGCCATTAGGCGCCCAATAGCATCCAATTGGGAAACCTTTGTATGCTCGTGAAGGGGTTGACCAGCTGCAGCTAACATGTCGTAGTACGCCTTCGCGCTTGGCTCTGGCTCATCTTCCCTTCCTCCTTCGTCAAACTGAGCTTCCTCAAAGTCATCTAACATGTCCGCCACCCCAGCATCTGAATCAAGTTCCTCAATGCGTTGTCTCACGGCCTCGTCTCTTCTACGATTATTGCCTTCAACATAGTAAGTCCACCGGGTTTGGTCTATCGTAAATCCGTGTTTGAAAAGATGACTAGTCATTTCTTTCTTTGTTCTTCGACGCGTGTTCCCACATTTATCACAAGGACACCAAGTGGTCTTGTTGCTTCCTTTAACCTTTGTAAATGCTTCATCTATAAAAGCCTCGGTCCTCCGAACCCATTCCACACTCACATCACCCCCAGGGTTCCAACCCGTGTGCATCCAGCTACGATCATTCATCATTTATGACACCGGCAAATGAAAATGGAATTCTTTTACATGAACATAGTGTAGGTCCTACACGATGTCTATACTCTCTACTAGGTGAAGATAGGTCCTAATCCCACCCTAGGATGCGTAGCTAGGGTAGGTTTACATAGTCTACTCCGATCTGGGACAGAATTTCGGCAGCACCTCCCCGCTGTTCTCCTACACGTCCCAGAGGGAGATTGTGTATCCGGAGAACACCGGAGAGATGCTGCCGAAATCCTGTACCAGATCGGAGTAGACTATGTAAACCTACTCTAGCTACGCATCCTCGGGCTGTCCAAATAACGTGGACAATTCGAAACAGATACGGTCGTAGATATGCAAAGTTCTGCATATTTACAACCGTATCTCTTTCGAACGGGAGACACCTAACTGGGTTACGTGATCTACGAACATGCATGTAACGCGAGCGTGATGGCGGTGCTTATGATGGGTCGGCGGTGTAGGCGTGGCCGGCGTGGTGTAGACTCGCGGTCCCGCTCCCGCTCCGGCTCCCGCTCCTGATACCGCTCCGGCTCCCGCTTCGGCTCCCGCTTCGGCTCCCGCTCTTGGTACCGCTCCGGCTCCGACTCCCGCTACAGCTCCGACTCTCCGTCGAATAAGTGGAAGCGGATTCCTGCAATATTCAATAAATGATTATATGAAATTCAAAATTTCGCCAGCACCTCCCCTATACGGTGAGGGTTTCCAAACATGCAACAAAAACCACGACACGAAGGTCGGGCCACACAGATGTTTAAGCACACGGCTCGATGGCCGGACACAATGCTTTGACCTCCAAAACCACAAGGATCACCTAAAGGCTAATTATCACTAAGTATATGCTAACTAAGTTTTTCTAACTAAAATAGTAACTAATTATAACTAAGTATATGCTATCTAAGTTTTTCTAACTAAATTAACAACTAATTATTACTAAATTAAATTAAATCAAACAACTAATTAAAACCAAGCAACTAAATAAAAAAACTCACCGGCTGGCAGGTGAGGTCGTGGAGCGGCCGAGGAGGGCGTGGAGCAGCCGAGGAGGCCGAGGAGCGGCGGAGCGGGGGCCGGAGAGGCGGCGCGGCGGCGGGGCGGCACAGCGGCCCGGCGGCGCGGCGGCCCGGCGGCGCGGCGGCCCTGCGGCGCGGCACGGCGGCCCGGCGGCGCCGCGGCGTGGCGGCGTGGTGGCCCGGCGGCGCGGAGGCGTGGCGGCCCGACGGCGCGGCGGCACGGCGGCGCGGCGGCGTGGCGGCGCGGAGGCGTGGAGGCCCGGCGGCGCGGCGGCGGGGCGGCACGGCGGCGCGGCGTGGTGGCCCGGCGGCGCGGCGGGGTGGCGGCCCGGCGGCGCGGCGGCCCGGCGGCGCGGAGGCGTGGCGTGTGTGAGTGTGTGTGCGTGCGTGTGTGTGCGCTGTGTGAGTGGGAGAGGCGGCCCAAAACGGCTAAGTGCCGTGGGCTTCGCCGTGTGCCCTGGATCTGGGCACACGGCAAAGCCAGCTTTGCCGTGTGCCCAGATCCAGGGCACACGGCGGACATTTTTTTTTATTTTTTGGAATTTCAAAAATGTTCGCCGTGTGCCCTGGATCTGGGCACACGGCAAAGCCTGCAGGTTTGCCGTGTGCCCAGATCCAGGGCACACGGCGAACATTTTTTTTTATTTTTTTGCATTTCAAAACTTGTTGCCGTGTGCCCACCGTGAGGCACACGGCAACCAGTCTATGCCGTGTGCCTCTAGGGGAAGCGCACGTCAAACATTTTCTGCCTACACAGAAAAAAAATTAAAAATATCAAACGGATTCAAAAAATAACCAAATTTGGGCATGGACCTGTCTAAGGTGTATGAAGACTATAAAAAATGACTTTTGTGGTAAAAAAAATTTGAATTGTCACGTTGCTTCAATCACAACGTCTCATTCAAAACTCTTAGGATCTTCTCCCGAAAAGCTCCGGTTTGTAAAGAGGCAATGCGTCAACTTGCTCGAAACCTTCTACATTTTTTACCATAGCCTCTACGTATGAAAACATGACATCACGCCAAAATTTATAATGTTTTGGCCTTATTTGTATTTTATAAAAATTTTAAACGAACCGAGCCCAAATGCGGGCACACGGTATGCGAGCAATATATTCAAAATTTGATTCCATCTAATGGACATGGCATCATATTAGTCTTAAGAATCCGAATAACATTTTTCCGAACATTACATTACATTATTCGAAACACTTACCGTTCAAATTTGCCGTATCGACAAAATTAAAAATAATGATATAAAATGATTAAATATAGCAAACAGACCGAAAAACATGCACAAAACTAACATGGAATAATACAAGGACAAAGAAGTTAGTAAAAAAAATTTGGAGGCAAAATTCAAAATTTTTGCTGCCTGTTTGCCGTGTGCCTACGTGTGGCACACGGCAAACAGGCCACTTTGCCGTGTGCTTTCCTTTTTGCCGTGTGCCACGTGGCCCCAGCACACGGCAAACAGGCCTGTTTGCCGTATGCTGGATGTTTGCCGTGTGCCACGTGGCAAGGGCGCACGGCAAAGATGACGGCCAAGCCAACTGCCGTTTGGGGCAACCTGTTTGCCGTGTGCTCGTCGTTAGGCACACGGCAAACAGGCCTGTTTGCCGTGTGCTACATGTATGCCGTGTGCCACGTGGCAGGCACACGGCAAACAGGCCTGTTTGCCGTGTGCCTGCCTTTTTGCCGTGTGCCTGCCTGGGTCCACCGTGTGGCACGGCTTCGCCGTGTGCCACGTGGGCAGGCACACGGCAAACAGACTTGTTTGCCGTGTACCCGCAAAGAGGCACACGGCGAAGCCGTTGACACACGGCGAACAAGCGGTTTCCCGTAGGGCTGGAACGCCACGGCCCATAGCATCACGCATGAGCTCACAACGGCAAGCTGAAAACTTGCAGCCATCGCGTGCTCACTCTAGCTGTAGCTCGATTGTTTGTTTAAGATGTACGTTTCGGCCTGAATTGTTCATCCTAGACTCCTAGCTAGGATTCGCCATTTATAGGTGCACAATCCAGTCGACGGTTTAATGTAGGGCAATGACGTGGACAGGCATATGATGATCCTGTCATTTTTTTATATATTTATGTTCAATGGTTTTGTCCCTTAGCTGTACCGCGTCAAGGATCGGCAAGATGTAACCGCCGCACCCACTCGCGCGCGGCAGGGCGGCTTGAAAAATCTACAACTCCAGCAAAGAGCTTGTGTTTGCTCCAAATGGCCGGAGGAAATGGCCATGAGCCCATGAGCTGTGCCCAATTGTCTTGTCAGTAGTTTGATAGCTGTACGCCTTTTGCTGGTTTTTGTTTTTAACTTCCAAATTGTACACTGTGGTCTGTTGATGGAAGACTAAGCATGCGGTGTGCTGGGATGGGAGACACCTAAATGCCGGACCACTGGCTGATGGCCATGGCCATCCGGCATGCCACCTTAAAGGTAGGAGGCCCGAGAAGTGAGAAGCAACGAGTTTCAGGTGGACAAGAAAGAATGAATATGTACAGATCGTGTACTAACATCAGAACACAAAATGCACCTGGCAAGTTCCACAACGAATGTACTCTTTATTCAGGTGAGACTTGTGGGATGGTGGCACTGACTAATTAATGAATGGATAGTTGTGTTTTACTAGTTTTAATTTGGTAACATGAAGCTGAAGTAGACACATCTGATGCATCTTCCGCAACATGTGCAGCTCTATGATAACCAAGATCAAGTTTTATGGCCCTTTGGGAATCAGGTGTGACTGACAAGAGAATGGCTAGGTTGTGGCGGACCAAAACACCAATGAAATTGGAAGTGTTTCATCATGGGTAGATTTAAGAACAGGCTACAGAGAGTGTTCTAGCTTAATAAAAAAGAAAGGGTGAAACTGAATGCAATCATTGTTTGCAATCTATGTTCATTCAATTCCTGAAACTACTGACCATGTTACTTTTAATAGTTATTTACCTAAATTTGCATAATTTTGCATTATAAAGTTGCTTGGTTCAGACAAGAGTACACTACTGCAGAAACCGTTAACCTAAGCGGCATTAAAACCTCATCCGCGTCGGCGCCGGTGCTGCTTCCCTTTTGCTGATGTCAATAAGGGTGTCATCCTAAGTGGTTATTTAACCGCTTCCAATGACTTCTTAGATGTGCCGGCGTGTCACACCCGGATTTACACAGAATCCCGAATGCTGCCATATGTGTGCCCAGAAAGTCCACACAACACATATAGCTTACAAATATGGTAATACAGAGAACACAATGCTCAGATAAAACAATTTACATCAGAGTTTACAGAAATTACACAGCGGAAGTCTATCTTATTGAACATTATCTTCTAGTGGAGCCTCAAGTCCACAGGGACACCGACTGGTTGACCACAGCTCAGATGTACGAAAGGTCTTCTGGTAAAACTTCAGCCACTGCCTCACATGCTGCTCCTTCTGATTACCCGCCTGGGATTTTGTTGATTGTTGCAAGAGTAAGTAGTCCATCATACTTAGCAAGTATAACATAGAGATATGAAAGGCTTAACACGGTTGAACTGCATTTAGCACTTTTACTTGGTTCATTTAACATTGTCCAACTTACTACAAGTGTGAGCAACTCCCGGTTGTATACCCAGTTAAAGATGTAAGTATAATTAGAACCATAGAACATCATCATCATCATCATCATCTTATAAAAAAGGATCCAGGCCGCTCGTGACCGTGAGCACGTCTATCAAGATAGATTTACACTCTGCAGAGGTTTCACCCTTTAACCACCGGTCGCGTAAAAGCTCAAAGGAGCTTTACACCCAACCACGCACGGCTCACACTTCCGAAGTGTGAAGGCATAGGGACGCTACGAGGTTTTTTTCAAGACACCCTAACAAGCACAGTAGCCGTTTTGGTCCAACTTGCAGCGCATGACCCCGAGGCATCGAGATTGACCGTCGCTCAGGGCGCAGCGTGAGGGGGTCAATGGCGTCCGGAGCGCGGGCATCGCCCTTTCGGCGCAACGTGTGGAGTATCAGGGCGCAGCGTAAACACTCCTACATGGGACTGTGCCTAACGAGACATAGCCAACGGATCTCAGAGCGTAGGTGAGACCGTCCCTGATGGATCAAAAGCCATACTTGAACTGCAGCTCCCCACGTACGCCTTTCGGTAACCACTGGCGAGCTAGAGACGTACAAGATACTTGACCAAGACCAGAGCCATAATAGTTCCGATGGTGGCGACAGGTTCCTGGGTTGCCGCTTTAAGAACCGGACCTTACGGAGAGACACTAGAGCATGCACGAAGCAAAGCTCTATCTCACTGAACCATGTTGCTAAAAAGCAAGTTTTAACCATAAGTTTTAACCATATCGGCGATGCAGCAGCGCTTAGCATTAAACTACCCATATATGCATTAACCTGGGATAACAAGGTACATGATAAAAGTATTAGGAACAGCCTTAAGGTAAAAAAATTTAGACACATGCATATGTATGAGTGTAAATTAAAGGTGTGTAGGTAGCAAGGATTGTCCATGCTAAAAGCTTTTGGAGGCTGGTTGGTCGGGAGAGCAAGAAGAATGAATGAAGGGGGTGAGGGGGTATTTATACCCAACCCCCAAAATATGACCGTTATGTGTAATTCGAAGGGGTACCGGATCATCCGGTGTAGCACCGGATCATCCGGTCTGGTCAGGACTTAGTCGAAAAACACCCTCAAACTTCCCAGGTCCAGATCATCCGGTAGTGGAACCGGATCATCCGAATCCACTCAGTGGGTTTTGACCATCTAGACTAGATCATCCGGTTGAGGAACCGGATCATCCGAATCCATGTAGTACCAAACTATGTGGAGATTTGTGATGTGTGTTTCTCAAATGTGTTCATCATCTCAGGAGAAAACTTTTGGCACCTTGAATCAATCAAATGCGTCCCCTTGATAGTACGGTGGCCCTAAACTCAATTTCAAACTGAAAATAAATTTAAATGCTTTTCATATAGCTCAACCACCGTGTAATTTGAATTGGGGACCTTCCCTTCATTTTCTTTTCACTTCTTTCATTTTATTCCTGCACTCGTTCTCATACAAGCGCATCATATCCCAAATTGTGATTGTCAAGAATCACCAAAATCAAATTAGGACCTAGATGCACTTTCAATACTCCCAGTTGGTATCTCCAGGGAGTTCGGCGCTATCATGACAGAAACGTCCAGGAGAGGTCGTTCAACATTGGCAACTTGGTATTGCGACGAATCCAGACGACCACGGGTATGCACAAGCTTATGTCCCACTGGGAGGACCTTTTATTGTTCATAAGGTGACAGGACCCAGATCTTATCGACTAAAGAACAGTGAAGGAGTAGATGTGAGAGATTCCTAGAACATTGAACACTTGCACAAGTTCTACGCTTAGAGTTATCTTTTAAGTTTGTCAGTGTCTGTAAATACATTTGAGATTTGGGAAATTTGTCCACGACACATTGTAAAAGCTTGGATTTGTATGGAACACACTATGAAAGCTAATTTTGTCTCCAACACATCTCAAAACAGCTGCTTGGTTTGCAACACACCGTGCCCAGTAAAATGATCATGTCCAACTTAGAGGAGGTTGTACAAAGTCTATTTTGTCCTCAGGCCCACATGTCATATTCTTCTCCCTCTCCCCTGTCTCTATCCTCCCTTCTCCGCCGACCTCTCTCTCTCATCAATCTCTTCGGCGCGCTCACCCGTCTGTGTCTGCTGGTGTTTTGCTCCTGTCGGCGCTCCTCCACGAGGCCGTGACGCTCACCAGTCACCACCGCCTGTGCTAGCTTCACCTCGTCGGGGCCGTCTCATGCGGCATCAATCCAAGAGGAAGAAAATAAAGGAAGGGTAAGAATTGATGCTAATAAAGATGTGAGTGCAAATCGTATGTTGACGAGTGGGCATTCTTGGTTCAGTGACAAAAAATCTATCTTGATGCACACAAGTTGGCTTTCTTTCTGCAGACCAAGGTTTCCAAATCGTGCATGAATTACTACCGGAGCTTTTGCTTCCATTTGTGTTGCTTTTTCTTGCCGGAGCTGGAGATCTTTCAATTGGTGATGGGCTATGGCATAGTGACACCGGCTTTGGCGTCACGCGCGAATCCATCTAGTTCCTGCCTGTCAAGGAACCGCTGGTTCATGGGGATCTCGACATCTCGCCACAGGTGCAGCAGAAGCCCAGGTCCACGCAGCCCTCGAGCTCCTTGTTCAGGTCGTCGTCCGTGAAGCTCCTAGACTGCTGCATGACCGTCGCAAGGAAGACAAGCCTCAGGTAGTCAGGTCGTGCCGCCCCGGCGGAGAGAGTGGTAGGTGTAGGGAGGAAGAAGATGACAGGTGGGCCCGAGGGTAAAATGGTGTTTTTACACTCTCGTGAGCTGAAAATGATTATTTTACTTGGTATAGTGTGTTGCAGACCAAATCGCCATTTCATGGTGTGTTGGACACAAATTTGGTTTTCATGGTGTGTTCCACACAATACCATAATTTCGTAGTGTCTCCTAGACAAATTTCCCTTGAGATTTATGGTTGAGTTCTCAAGATTGAATAAAGTGGATTTCATTTTCTCAGTATCTGATCTCTCGTCCATCATGCAAAGAATGCTTTTGTTGTCTTCTTAGATTACTCTTGCTACTGTTATTCCAGGGTTTCTTTTGATACTTGTTGATATAACAGTATACATAAGTTATAATCCGAAGAGTCGCCTAAATGACTACTTTTCCAGGATCCCTGAGTACTTAGTTGTATCAAAACTGAGACCAGGCTAAGCACCTGTTGAGGCCAACTAGCCTTAGAAAGCATTTACCTATGGGTACATTGAATATATTCCAAGATTGTTGATCTTTACTTACGAGTACGTCACACCTTGAAGAGACAACATTACAAGTCTAAGAAAAATTTCAATCCCTGAGTACTAGATTGACCGTACTTTAGAGTTCTTACTCTAGAAAGAGTATCAACTTTTTGGCACAGAACGCCAACATTGCACAAAGCATTTATAAATCGTATCAAACCTTGCATATTTACATAACAAATATGACATACATACGATGAGTACTTTAACATTACACAAACGATGTGATACATCTTGTTTATTGCAGGATTACAAGTCATTGAAGCTTTAGCCCCTCTACGACTTCTGCTGCTATGGGCTTGAAGTGCTCCAAGTACTCATCGAATTTTGTCTTTTCGCAGTCTTCAGCTCTACCCGTAGGGACTTCATCTATTTCTGCATCTGGGTAGAATGACTGAACAACTGCCAGCACATTATATGCTACATAACAACATGTCTTCTTCAGATAGGCTGTAAACTTGTCGGGGGTTTCTCGGATGCGCTCTATGAGTGGTTTGTTGGATACATCAGGAGTACCACGATCCATAGAGTTTACAAGAGCCGTAGTTGCTTCCATAAGTTCGGCATGTTGGACCTTCAAGCAAGAGAATTCATCTCCGACTGCTTTACCCTTCTCCAGTGCATCTTTGAGAGTGGTGTCTGACTCCTGCAGCATCTTCATGGCTTGCTCATACTCTGTCATAAACTCGTTATGAGCCTCATAAAGAGAGGTATAATCATGTAAGAGCTTTTCCTTTTCTTCTGTGGCTCTATACATACCATTTTGCCATGAGTTGCATTATCTTTGAGCTCCATATACGCCGTTATATGTTCTGCACAAGGAGACATATTGAGTTCAACATCAAAATAGCAAGTCTTTGGGATGGCTCTTGCTACAGAAACTCAGCAGTATTGGTCTGTGTAAGAGTTCGATTCCTTTTCTTTAGCCTTTCTTCTTCGTCTTTCAACTCTTCTATGCAGGCGGCATGATTTTTTCCGCTCTTGCTCCAGCTCTTGACGAGTTGTTAATTTCTCCGCCCGGACAGAGTCAAATAACAGGGATAATTTGGCTAGTTGTTCCTTACTTTTGGTAGCTTGACTTCCAATTTCTAGGCCCACACTAATGCGTCGGTCATCACGTAAAAGGCCTTGGATTTCTCCTTTGAACGAGCAGCCAAATCCTGTAGGTATTCAATGATTACACATTGGTATAGACTACCAATTGGACAACCATATGGCAGAATAGTTACCTCTACATATTTGATTAAGCCCTGAGCGAAGTTGGCAATTCTCCTCTGCGACTCAACAAAGGCAGCAATGAGATCTGTTTCGAGTAGCGGATCCTCGAAGAGTTCTGCAGCTCCTGGCATGGCTGCGCTTATTTCTGTCACAGGAACTTCTTCAGCCATGTTTACCCGACTGAAAGTTGGGAGAAATTGTAACCCAATGGTTTTGGCACGCGCTGGCTGGGTGTTCGTTTGTGCGACTTGTTTTGTGTTTTCGATGTCCTTGTCTATGAGCAATGGCAAGTCTGGTATGATATCTTTGGTACTCTCAGACGGCTCTGACAAGACAGACAAAGCTTGGATTTCTTCTGTGGCAGCTTTTTTCTGGAATTATATCAACTCTGGGAGTTTGATTTGCTGCTGGCAGAATGCTATCATTGGCTGTATCTGTGTTTTCTCTTGCTCACCGAGTATTGATTGACTCAGCTTTGGTTGTAGCTCTTCGGTTGAGACCTTGGCTTTTTTTCTCGGCGGAAATGGCACAGATTTTCTACACATATATAATATTTAATGCTTCAAATTACTATTCTACTCGGATGATGAATTGAGTGCGACTAGATACTTACCTTTTCGACTTCTTATATGGCATTTGTGGTTCGCCAAATACCAGTGAGGGCATCATATTTTCACTGGCAGCTGACTCCGGAATTTGCTTCGGCCTCGCGGCTGATGAATCAACCACGACCTTAGTGTTCTGGGTTTCTTGGACTCGTGTTGTGCTGTGGGCTCTGATTTCGAGTGTTGTGTCCTTCATTGGGCTCGGGGGCTTCGAGCTCACCTCAGGCTAGGTCAGCAGGCCCTCATCATCGCCAAGCCTATGAATAATAGGGAAATGTTTTAAAGAATCAAGTAGTAATTTGAACAAACTCCCGCAGTATGACTACTGTACTTACCTGGGATTGTCACTGATAGTCGAGCTGGTGGAGGCTGGTTTTGCACCAAAGCATTTCTTCTTGCGCACAGCTTTCTTTTCCGTGCTTTCGCAGGAAAGGTTGGCTCTTTGCCTTTATCTAGTGGAGCAGCATCATGCGCCTTGATCACCATCTTTCTCATGACGCACCACCCTGAAATCTTCAAAGTCACTCGAGTAGAGTGACGATTCTGACTCGTCAGAGCCTTGTAGTGGAGGCTTCATCAGGTGTGATGGGAGGGAAAATTTGGGATCTGCACCCTCAGGGATCTGACCAAGCATGATCGGCCATGAGTAGTACAGATCGACATCCTCCTGCATTACGGTTATTCCTACTGTCAGAGTAGTAATTTCACAAGTACAATGGCATGTGACTATGAACAAGTGTACTATACTTACCGGTTTTGGTGGATTGTTGGCATCGAAGAGTTTGGGGAGATACGGCACAACATATACCTTGGGCATCAGCATTTGCACTTTCTCCATAATTTGTTCTTCACTCAGTTCATTATAACTCATTCTGGAGGGATTGTCTTGTCCTTGGTACTCGAAGCCCCAGAGATCTTTCTGCGCGAGTGGTTATACTCGGTGCTTAATCCATGCATATACTACAGAGGCCCCGGTGACACCTTTTTCTTTCAATTTTGCAATGCGGGCGAGTAGCTCTGGGAGGTGAACACTTTCTGCGGTGGTGGGTAGACCTTTCCATTCAGGGAAGTCTACTAGAGCGACTCCGGTCCATTTAGGCAGCTTTGGTTCATAATCTCCGACATACCACCATTGCTCTTTCCATCCAGAGTTGCTACTGAACATATCATACTCAGGATAGATTTATTTGGCATCTTGATGCAATTGGAAGCCGGCTCCGCCAACAAGGCATGTAGCATCTTTCTTGGGTTGAGGCTTGACATGAAACAGTCTCCTGAAAAGCTGGAAATGTAGCCTGATGCCTAGAAATGCTTCACAGGTAAACACATCTATGGCAATCTGCAGTATCCTATTGGGTGTTAGATTTGGCAGTTCCAATCCGTAGTAGCACAACAACCCTCGGAGGAAATCACAAGTCGGGAGGCCCAACCCCATCTGGATGAAATGACTAAACATCAAAGTCTTATCCACGGGAACCATTGGAACCTTTTCCTTTGGATCTGGAGTTTCCCATAACAAAACCTGCTGCTCCTTGAGGAAACCATCTTCAACCAACTTGAGGAGATGTTCTTGGGTTACCTTTGAGGCCTTCATGTAGTTGTTTGGCAGCGGATGGGATCTTTTCTGCAATCTGCCCCTTTTCGGTGATGGCAGTTTCACCTCCTTGCCACGCGATTTACCGGCGCTGGACTTCTTCTCTTTCTTGGATGTCATCCCTGAAATCACCAGTGACTTCACCCACATTCACTTGAGGGCTCGAGCAAGGTTGACTGGAAATCTAAGCAGATTGGATCTTGGCGGCGACGGTTTTTTTAGAGGCAAAGGAATGACTGGCGGCTAGGGTTTGTTTCGCTCTGGTGGAATGGCTAACGAATAGGTGGACTGCGGTGAGTTTTATAACTGCAGGCACGCCGTTTGTTTTTTCAAGACCAATGTAAAAGGTTTTTTCCATTTTTATTGGGGAAAGGATTTAATTTTAATTGATATTTTCTGGGGATACCCTAAAGATATAATTATTTTTATTTTCCTTTACTCAAAATTCATGGATTTTTCCTTTTTACTCTAAAGCTACTCTGTGAGTCACGAGACTTGATCCTTTTCTATATATACATAAAGCTCAGGGGCTGCAGGGTAGTAAAGGAATTGAGATTTTATTTTTTCTGAAGAATAAAGATTTAATCGAGTCCCTCGGCTCGATTCTATGATTCAAACCAAGGCTCGGGGGCTACTTGATATCAAGTGCAATTTTGTCAAATTGCACGTTTCAAGATGAAGATTCAAGATTCTGAAGGCCCTCAACTTGACTCTTTGATTCAACTTAAGGCCCGGGGGCTACTCCATATGGAGTGCGACTTTCGCCGCACCCCATATTAAATATTGAAGACTACAAGTCGATCAAGATCAACAGGGCATAAGCACCTCATACCTCGCGACAACCAAGGACTTTCCAAGATTGAGCAAGTACTCAAGGTACTCGAAAAAGTACTCGATAGACTTGGCAAGTACTTGGTTGATGACAAGACTCGACGATGAAGCGCTTGGGGGCTTGTTGGAGGTACGATCATAGGCCCACAAGGACGCATGGATAATCCTCGAAGGAGGTCATACCAAGCGTGAAGACTACGAGTAGAGTACTGCAAGGACTCTCTTCGTTAAGGAAACTAGTCGTGTTATATGTAAATTACTCGGATTGACTTGTAAAGCACTTCATGAGTTGTATTAGGTTAGGATTCTACTCGGAACCGACCTTGTAACCATGCCATCCGTGTATATAAGGCTGGGTAGGGACCCCATCAAAAGACTACGACATTGCGCAATACACACCACCAAACAGGACGTAGGGTATTATGCTATCTCGGCGGCCCGAACCTGTCTAAAACCCTGTGTCTTGTAGCCATTACGTTCCTGATCTCGGCGAAACCCTACCTGAACTCTACTACATCGGGGTATCCCTTGGTAGGATCGACGATAGAACACCGACAAATACTTCTAGTACTCATTTTCTTTTTAGACAATCCGGTTATTTTACAACAGTGGAAACTGCCATTATACAGCTTTCCTTCTCAATAATGTAATATCTACCTCCATTTTGAGCACTTTCACTGTCATGCTCTCCATCTCAATAAAGTAACATCTACCTCCATTTCGAGCACTTTGAGTGAAAACCACGATTAAAAATAGTCAAATAATTTTGTTTGCAATTCCAGCTGAAAATCAAACCATTGTTAGAAAACATGTGGACATTAACGGAGAAAGAGCTAAATGTGACCATAGTCTTGAACACTATGGTGGTGATTAGTTGGGTGGCTAACACCCTTGCCAGCCTTCCATAGTACTCCATCAGAAAGAATGCAACTATGGGTTGCATGTCAGTTAAAGTAGCTCACGTTTGACCAAGTTTCTATGGAATTGTATTAATGTTTATGACTCTAATAAATTTATTTTGGAAATATATTTTGTAATGAATCCAATGATATATATTTCATATTATAACTATTGATATTTTATATTCGTAGTTGGTCAAACTTAAGATTCCAAAGTTTCTTGAAAAGCGAGAATTGCATTCTTTTGTGGACTGAGCGATAGCATGTACAAGCAACTTAGTCAGGCTTATGCAATGCCAAAGAGTAGTTATGCAACTTATGAGGTGTTTAGTTCCATTCTGCAAAGATTTTGAAGTGGAATCATTTCATTTTCAAAATATTAAACATATACTAATTAAAAATAATAATTACATAACTTGCCTGTAAATCGTGAGACGAACCTAATAAGCCTAATTAATCCGTCATTAGTACATGTTTACTGTAGCAATTTATTATTTAATCATGACCTAATTAGGCTCACTAATTCGTCTTGCGATTTACGGACCATCCATGAATTACGAATTTTTTTCAACTACATTTAAGATGTCTTACATATGTCCAAACATTTATTTTGAATTTTAAATTTTGGATCAGACACCCCCTTAGTCATGACTTCAAAAGTTTTGGTTGGAAAGTGCTAGCGTCCGGACATTCGACGATGGTAAAGATATCAGACAGTACTGTAGCAAAAACAAAAAAATTCCCGTCGCAACATGACTACGATGTTGCATGCAACATGTATAAATTTTACAACATAAAAAAATAACATAAGCAACATTAAGGAACAATATCTGCAACATGAAAAGTCATCGTTTGCAACACTGAACACATACACAAAACCATCGAGCATCTTTTGACCGCGGGAGTAAAAATTCTCGCCTCAACATCAAAAATATGTTTCGTGAAACATCCAATCAAATTCATGCAACATCAAAACAATGCAATTGCAACATCAAAATCATACGGCTGCAACATTAAAAAAATTCTACTACAACACCGTACCATAGGGGCATCGCCGCCCCAGAATCTCTCGTCGTTGGCCTCATGCGCGTGCTGCTTGCATGAGGCTCGACGCCGGCCTCCACGCGCCCCCGGAGCGGCACCGCCGTCCATATGGCCTCCACGCGCTGACACACCGCTGCTGCCCCTCCGTGGCCCGCACGACGCTGGAGGGCCGCTTCACGCCGCCGCCGTCATAGCTAGAGGACCGCTGCATGCCGTTGCACGAAGCTGCCCTGCCATTGCCGCCGCACACCGCCGCCTTCATAGCTGGAGGACCACCGCACAGAGCTGCCCCGCCATGGCGGCCACCCGGAACACCTCCTCCATTGAGCTCGGCTCGTCATTGGTGCGCATGGGCTTGCCGCCACCCTACCCCCGTGCGTGGGGCTTGCCGCCGCCGCCGCCGCCTACTCTAACTTCTCTTCCCTCGGCGGCAGAAGCAATCGAGCTAGCTTTCGGACGTGGGGAGGACACAACGCCGACAAGGTAAAAGTGTCGAGGACGAGATTGGAAGTCTCGCGACTTCACTATAGTGGACGGGGCGTCATACGGTAGGCGTGTGTACGTCGGACGTAGACATAGCATTACCGGTTTTGGTTACATTCAGATCGTGCTAAACCAAAATTTGCTAAAAATTGCAAACCCAAACACTCACCAAACACACACAACTACGGCTGTGTCCTGTGCTGTCTGTTCCTCCGCGCCACACGCGACACCACGGTACCGCAAGTAAAGCCGTGCTCCAAACAGAGAGACCGCGTGACGTTCCGTCTTCTCTGAAACTCAACTTTCCTTCCACAGTTCCGCACATCCGCCGCACGGGACCATGTCGCACCGGATTGGAAAAAGTCTAGATAACCCCCTGAACTATGAAGGTCCGACTACTTCACCCCATGACCTTTGAAATTGGTTGTTTAACCCCCTCAACTATACAATACCGTTTAAATAACCCCCTGGAGTGGTTTTAGAGGTGGTTTTGCCACTATGGCAGCTAACGTGGACGACAACACGTGGCTGAAGTGGACTATGTTGCTGATGTGGATCAGTCTCTAATCTTCATCTTCTTCGCTGGCTCTTCTCTATCCCATGCTCCTCCATCGGCGAGGTCTGGTCGCGTAGCCGTGTAATTGCAGAGGCGCAGGAGCAGCGCCGTCTAGCACGGAGTCATAGGCGACATGATGGACCTCGAGCCCCAAGACCGGCTGTTGCGTGGCGCGAGTGGCGACGATCCAGGACGCGTCGTCCTCCAGGAAGACGGCGCAGGGTCCGCAACGTAGCTCGCCCACGCGGATGCACGCGGATGCACGGCCGTCCAATCTATCTGCTCCTCCTGTCCTATGCTGCTATGCATTGATGCCCGTGGCGTCGTTGTGCGCATGTGCACACATGCCAGCTATGGCAGCAACGTGATGTGCGTGCAATGTTTTAAATAGCTGGCTAAACCTACAGCTATAGCCGGATATAGCCGTTTCGAAAGCATTGCAGCTAAGATATCACACTTTTAGCCACATCCTTAGCTTTAGGGCTAATAGCCGCTATTAGCCGGCTATATCCGCTAAACGGGCCTCCTTTTAGCCGCGGCTAAATCAATCCGCGAGCCAAAATCAAACGCGGGCTCTCCGAATTCCATGTTCTAGTAACTTGGTGTCTTGGACTAAAGCCATGTTCTAATAACTTTGTGTCTTGTAGGCTGAGATGTATTCTTGTGTATTGTGTTGTTGTTGGTGGTGCTCTAATGAACTGTGTTGTTGTGCCTTGATGGTGGTCTAATGAAGCAATGGTCTGTTATTTTATAAATTTATAGCGTATCATTCTTAGCTGCGGCTAAATGGCTTAGCCGCGGCTATAGCTAAACTATAGCTGTCCTTAGCCTTTTTAGATAGCAACAGCTAAGAGGTTTAGACAGCTATTTGAAACATTGTGTGCGTGTGCAAGATTTGAAATTCCTGGAAGGCTGTCCATGAATTGATGCTGCAACAGGGTCAAATGCAAACCACTGGTGGTGAGGATGATGTCGGTTGAAGGAATTAAGCGGGGAATAGCCATAGGTGTTGGATTTGGCCGGCGAACGCCTCCACCTGCGCGTCCTCTTCGTCCGCCATTGAACAATGAAGCTCCATCCATTCACGTGCTGCACCGCGCTACCGTGTCGTGACCACGCCGTCGTGAGCTCGCCCTCCTCCTCCTTCCCCGGTGTTCGCGTGCCATCGCCAATGCCCCGCGGTAGAGTCGGCCTCCGCCGCCACCGTGCATTCCATCCTTGGCAGCGCGAGCCCCGCCGCGAAGTCGGCCTCCTGGGAGCAACAACGTACAAGGGCCTGGGCTCGTGGCTATCCGGCTGCGCTGCGGCGACGGAGGATGGATCAACGCCACGGGCTCCGTGGATGCTGCGAATGTTGTGGTGGGGACTGGAGAAAGAGAGGAATGGTAGGGATGACATGTGGGCCATTGCCACATCATTGACATGTGGATGCTTGGGGGTGTTTTGAACGGTTTTAAAAAAGTTTGGAGAGTTGGATATCCGGTTTTATAGTTTGGAGGGTTAAGTATTCAACCATCGATAGTTGAGGGGGTGATGTAGACTTATTTCCACCGGATTCATCTCGCGTAGCCGCCGCGCTCCTCCTCCCTCTACTGTTTGCAGAGGCGCGCTCCGTCCGTATTGGAGTGATTTCATCTACCGTTGGTAAGCCATCCCTAGATTAGCTTGGTGGATTGCGGATCCTTCTTTACTGCAAGCAATCCGTCCAAATCATTCGTTCCTGCATGTTCACTATCCGGTTCTGGGAGTCCTAGCTTGTTGCGGTTTGGGGGTGTTCTAGCTGAATCCCCTGTTATCCTGTTCATTCTTTTTTTTTTAGTTGCCCGATCTGCATAGGCCCAATGCGGTGGTCGATGGCCAAATTGTCCGGTGGCGGAAATTTAGACGGGGTAACCGACGTTGAGCATTGCGGTTTTCTGCTCGATATTTTGCATTCGAGAGTGAGCCCGAGGCTTTGTTGAACATTCCAGAAACTGGGGGTAGGTTGTTGAAAAATAGAGTTAATGTGAGAGAAAAAGGCAATAACTCACCGATTGAGAAAATAACTAGATAGGCATGGAGACTTAGATATTAGGGGAAAAGAAGTGCAGTGGTCATGACTCATGAAATTTTGCTACAGAAGTTTTGCAAAAAGAAAAAAAGAATGAGCAACTTTATTGGGCAGAGAAATGCCAATGGAACTTCAGGATAGATACAAGGTTACAATACTAGAAGTTGGATGTAAAAACGAAGCAAAATAATCAGCTATTGTGTTGGGCAATCTTTTCTTTTGTTTAGTTAATATAATCAGCTTTCCAATTGCTGCGTGGGAGTGACACTCAACTATTTCATGTTCAAAATATTCAACTGGTATCTGATGTTTGGGATGCCTCTGTTGATGTAAATGTGCGTGATCAACCAATTGAAGCTGATTTTTCCTCATTATAATCTGGTTATATTCATGGTTCTTTTAGATGCTGTGTGTTCTGTTGTGTTGGGCACTGCCTAGGCGACAAGATGAAACTAGGACCGTGTGGTGATGGGGACATGCATAGGCCACACCTCATAACCATAGTTATATTTACTATTTTTGGTGCATGATTAATGATGGGTAATGTTGTAGATGTCTTACAAATGGAAATAAAAACAAGAGGTACACACCCATGAAATTTTCAGTATGCTCATATGATTTAAATACGCTCAGTAACACTTTTGTTTCATGCATGGTGCTATAGGGAGTATATGCGCAATGGCTTCAGGCAATCATAGGTGTATGAGGGAACAATTTTATGGAAGGGAATCTCCTCAGCAACAAGGAGATGCTAGGGGGTTCTATCAACCTAGATATGCTGAATCAGTGTGCCCTTGGGTTGAATATGGAGAAAGTGATGATCATCAGTTTGAGGAGGATTACATGGAGTATGAGGATTATGTGGAGTCTTATGATCTAGGTGGTTGGCATGGTGAAAGAGGAAGATATGATTCTTTTAGAACCGTCAACACAGGATATGGGTTTGTAGGTGACAATGGACAAGGAAGCTCACATCTTGTGGATGGTCGACAGTGGGCAAGACATTCAGACTATCACCCATCACAATGTGGCAGCACAAGCTATGAAATGCAACATAAAAGAAGAAAAAAATTATGTGCAGCAAGCATATCAAAGAGAGGGAAGGTGCAAAGGCAATGCTCCATGGCCATTTCACAAACAACGGAAGGATGGTCCCACTGAGAGGTCAAACATGAGTTAGAAAGGCAGGAATTCAACAAAAAAGAAGACAAGAGTTTCCTGCATGTGGAAAAACTTCAATAAGCATTCCTGTAGAAGATAATAAGGTCTGTGTGTCTACCCTCGTTGTATAAAGCTTTTGTTTCATCATATTTAGAGTGGACACATGAATGTCATTACAGATTTACAGCACCAAATTAAATCAACATAAAGAGTTTTTAAAATTGAAGATATGGCTTGTTTGAGTGTTTTAGCACGTTTTAATCTCAAAATAAGGTATATTTGCTTTTATTAGAATATATTTGGTTGTTGTAGATATACGTATCGTAGACTGCCATATGTATATGGGGGGTTGCCTTACGCCCCAAGTCTTGTACTCTCATATATACCGGCCGAGGCCTCAATGCAATACATCCACAACATTATACACCTCTCTATTCTCCTACAGCTTTGCTTTTTTGTTTTTCCGTAGTTTACCATATAATATTTTTCGCATGTCACTCTGAATAGATATGAAATTTGACCTTGAAATTGTTACTGATATGTAGGGTAAAGTTAGAACTGCATGTGCAATAGTTTTCCAAAATCTTTTGTGCCAATTTGGCATTTTGGTGTAGTTTAAATTAAAGATGCAGCTTTTTAATATCATGATTCCTTTTAAAGCTTATTTATGTAAACTTTGAGAAAGTGATAGTTAAGGAAACAAGATTCATGAGAGTTAAATGGATGCAAACAGCAGAGCAAAAATCTAGATGCGTCAACTGTGACTCCTGTGCCAGAACATCAGTTGAATGCTTCACAAAAACTGGAAATGGAGTGTTGACGTAAATTATGGTCAACACACCGAATTGCGCTAGTTTGCGCGTGAAAACAATCACCTCACTGCAACTTTGCCGAGGGCGGTCTAACCGGCCTAGAAGGGCGGTCTAACCGGTCCTGGCTGAGAAGTGCGAAAAGCCTAAGAACGCCGGCTCGGGAGGGATCCCGACGGAGCTAGCGCACGTAGGGTTATTCTGAGATCGGCAGGCCACTCAGAACGCCTTCAACCGCCATAGAGAGGAAGGAAGAACAGCACGAGGTTGGAAAAGCTAGGGTTTGAGAGATAAAAGTAAAAGATAAATGTTCGATTGGTTGTGTTGGGACTCAATCGGCTACGACCCTTTATATTTATAGGGCGGGGAGGTCTTGCCCCGGAAGAAAAATCTCGGGAGGATTCGTAATCAACATGAATTCCCTAAAACTACTCGGACTCGGCATAGGGCCGGTCGAACCGCCCCTGAAAAGCGGTTAGACCGCCCTTGCCTTGTCGAGCCGACTACAGGGTCATACCGGTCTAACCGCCTTTGAATAAAGGTTAGACCGGTCTTGCCCAGCCAGACTCGACAAGTGCCAATTTTGACCATCAACATATGCCCCCTGTTTTCTAATAAAGCTTGCATAGTAGAAAACATATATTTAACAGAAATAAGTCTAAGGGCGACGAAAACCATAAGAATCGCCGGCCTTTTGAACTAAAGGCGATATCAACTATGCCGGCCTTCTCGTCTTCAAGCTTCTTGCCATACACTGGGGTAATATGTCTTCAAGTATCTTCCATTAAGCGCCCTTGGTAACATGTACCCCTGCATTGTCTCAACCACATAAGAATTTTCTGAGCATACCTTTGTAACTTTATATGGCCCTTCCCAATTTGGAGACCATTTGTCAAATTTATTGCTCTTCGTTCCTATAGGTAGAATTGTCTTCCAAACCATATCACGAACTTGAAAAGACTTACCCTTTACCTTCTCCTTTACCTTCTTGTTATAAGCTCTAGCAACTCGAATCTTATCCTTCTCTATTTCTCTCAATGCTTCCAATCGCTTATCGGTCACTTCATCAATATTGTCCATCATCAAACTATGAAAATCGACAGCTTTAAGATCATTTTGTTTCGCCAACCGATATGCTCTAAGATTCACTTCAACCGGCAAAACAGCTTCTTGACCATAGACAAGCTCAAAAGGAGTGACCTTAGTAGCACCATGTCTAGAGATACGATGAGCCCATAAAGGTTCAGACAATACTTCATGCCATCTCTTAGGATTATCTTTATCTTCTTCTTAATGAGCTTAATCAATATTTTGTTGCTAGACTCGGCTTGACCATTAGCTTGAGCATAATATGGAGATGAATTGAGCAATTTAATACCATAAGATTCAACAAACTCACACACCTCTTTAGATATGAACGAAGTTCCTTGATCCGTGGTCAAAGTTTGAGGAATCCCAAATCTATGTATAATACGCTCCGTAATAAACTCAATTACCTCCCGATGTGTCATATTCTTGAGAGGAATAGCTTCGGACCATTTAGTGAAATAATCAGTGGCCACCAATACAAAGCAATGCCCTTTCGATGATGAAGGATGAATCTTCCCAACAAAGTCCAGCGCCCATCCTCGAAACGGCCATGGTTTAATAATAGGATGCATCAACGCAGCTGGAACCATCTGAATATTACCAAATCTTTGGCACTCTTCACACCCTTTGTAGTATCTATAACAATCGACTATCATGATAGGCCAATAAAAACAAGCCCGCCTAAGAAGCCACTTCATCTTCGGAGCCGACTGATGAGTACCACAAATACCTTCATGCACTTCCGCCATAGCCAATCTTGCTTGATCAGAATTTAGACACTTCAACAATAAATCTTCAACCGTCCGACGATATAACTCACCATCAATGAAAATAAATTTAAACGCTCATCGTTGGAATTTCCTGTCAACAACACATCCAGAATTCTACAAATAATCAATAAGAGGTCTTCTCCAATCTGATAGAGCTGAAGTGCCCGATCTTTCGGTGAGTAGAGGATAATTTTGATTTGGTGGAAGTCGACCCTCACGATCCGACTACGACAAGCGAACCCGAAGCGCCAATGCAATCGCTGAACCAACTCCCTGTGGTTACCGACCCTGTTGCAATCAAGATCAGAACTTCCTGTACGCAATCAAAGAACGAACAAGAAAAAGAAGGCGAGCAATCTTAATATCACTCGAAGGTGGAGTTCTGAATCACACGAGGACAGCACGTATTTGTGCGTGTTCGGTGTACCTAAACCTAGATGTAAAACAAAACTCGAGGATGCTAATGACGGCTATAGGGTTTAATAGCACGGCCACAAGGGAGTTGGGGTCGTGCTACAACCCTAGGACGCGTCCCTAATGGACCCAACTCGATACACGGCCCATTGGGCCAAAATAAGGTGGCGCAGCACCTTGGACAGAAAACAGTCCGACTCAAAATGACGATTGCGGCCGCCTCGGTGAAGATATGAAGGTGAGTCCGGATCCATCTGAAAGTAGACTTGATAAGCTTTCCATCAAGTACTTGATCGCCCAAAACGGAGTCCGGATGAAGTCGTGGCGGCCGTCACAAGTTGACGTTCGTGCGCAGTCCGAATCCAGCCACATATCCTTCATTCTTTAGCACCATGACGTAGTTCAACTCTCTTGCACGAGCCCGAGTGATCGGCCCTGAAGGTGGTGCTTGGGGTGAAGCTGCTGGTGTAGATGTACCGGTGATGTCCTCATCACAATCATCTACCTCATTTTCTCCTTCATTAGAATTAATTTCAACCGAAATAGATTCATCAGCAGGTATAGCGGTCTGACTGCTTCCAGGAGCGGTTAGGGCGGTTGGACCGACCCTCAGGGGTGATGTGACCGGTCCGGTCGCAGTGTAACACCCGTCTCCGGAGTACGGCTGCTTTCGTTCATGAAAATTTGTTTTTTTGAACATTATAACCAGACGCTTGCTGAGCCAGAGCATTAGCACTAGGATTTTCTTCACGTGGTACATGATGTATAGTAAATTGATCAAAGGAAGATATAATGTCCAAGCATTTATCAAGATACATATTCAAATGACCAATTAGACATTGACATACCTTACATACTTGCTGCACCACCAGCAAAGAATCACCATAAGCTTCAACATGTTTTACTCTCATCTCACACAAAATTTCCAATCCGAACAATAAAGCTTCATATTCGGTTTGGTTATTTGTGCAATCATGTTCTAGTCGGCTAAGAGCCTCAAAAATAGCACCCTTTGGTGATATAAAAATAACACCAACACCACATCCACTTTTGCAAACCGACCCATCAAAATGTAACTTCCAAGGAGTAAAAGTAAGATAACCGACATCTAAATCAATATCATTATCAATGCTATGTTCCACAATAAAGTCGGCTACAACTTGATCTTTCATAGATTTTAAAGGCTCACAAATTAATTCATATTCAATGAGAGCATAAGCCCATTTGCCGACTCTACCACTTAGAATTAGTCTATGTAACATATATTAAACTATGTCGGTTTGACAAGCTACTATGCAAGTACATGGTAATAAATAATGCCTCAATTTAGTACAAGCATAGTACAAGGATAAACATAACTTTTCAATAAAAGTATACCTTGTCTCGGCGTCCAATAATCTCCTACTCACATAAGAGATAATATGCTCCTTGCCTTCGGTTTCTTGAATTAAAACAGCACCAATAACATGATCTTTAGCGGCCACATATAGTTTGAATGGAACTCCCTTCTCGGGCGCCCGAAGTACCGGCGGCGAAGACAAATAAAATTTAATCTTTTCAAATGCTTCTCGCTGTTTTGCCCCCCAAGTGAACTCATCATCATTCTTTAACCGAAGTATAGGAGTAAAAGCATTCACCTTCCCGGACAAGTTGCAAACAAACCTTTTCAAATAATTAACTTTATCCAAGAACTTCTGTAAATCCTTTTTACATGTAGGAGCCTTTACTTTTCTAATTGATTCTATTCATTTAGGATCTATCTCTATAGCTTTCTCATGAACAATAAAGCCTAAAAACTTCCCAACTGACACACCAAAAGCACATTTAAATGGATTCATCTTTAAACCATACCGATGCATTCTTTCAAAGGCAAGTTTTAAATCGACTAAATGCGAGTGTAGACGAGCCGATTTAACCACAATATCATCAATATAGACTTCAAGTATGATGCTAAGCAAGTCATGAAAAAATAAATTCATAGCGCTTTGATAAGTCATGCCGGCATTCTTTAAACCGAAAGTCATAACCACCCATTCAAATAAACCCACAAAGCTAGGACATATGAAAGCAGTTTTAGATACATCTTCCTCAGCCATAAAGATTTGATTATAACCAGCATTGCTATCAAGAAAACTAAAACTTTATGAATAGAAGCATTGTTAATAAGTGTGTCGGCTATAGGCATAGGATATTCATCTTTACGAGAAGCTCTATTAAGTTTTATAAAATCAATGCAAACTCTAAGTTTACCTGAACCTTTTTTCTCCACTGGCACAATGTTAGAGATCCAATCAGCATATCGACAAGGCCTAATAAATCCTGCTTCCAACAACCGATTGATTTCGGCTTTTATACGATCATACATAAGAGGATTAAAATGTCTAGTAGGTTGTTTATAAGCCTTAAAGCCAGGTTTTATAGGAAGTCGGTGTTCAACTAACTCACGACTCAAACCAGACATTTCAGTATAATTCATGCAAAGCAATCAACATACTCTCTTAATAAATTTATTAACTTAGATTTGAATTCAGGATCTAAACACTTATTTACATACGTCAGTCTTGGTACATTACCATCACCAATGTCTACCTCCTCTAAAGGATCAACCGACGTAAAACCTTGTCCCAATTTGCTCAAATCATCAAGATCTTCAACGGCCTGACACATATCATTTGCGTGCGCCCGATAATGCTCAAGCCTTTGCTGTAACCATTCTAGATTTGTATCCATTAAATGACATGATATGGTTTAGCCGATTCTCTAACGGCTTTAGAACAGCAGGGATGAAACCATCTTTAGTACAACTAATGAACTCATAATCAGAAAGATCGAAACCAGATAAACATTTAACATGATCATGAGCCCCTATAGTGGAAGAATCGGCTATAGCAACACAATCTGACACATCACCATGCACAACTTCTACCTCGTCGCTTACCCATTGAATTAAAATTTGATGCAAGGTAGAAGGAACACATTGATTTGCATGTATCCAATCACGGCCCAATATTAAACTGAAATTACCCTGCGTTTCGGCGACGAAGAAAGCGGTAGCCAACATCTTGCTTCCAACGGTGAGCTCCATAGAGATGATGCCTTTAGCACCCATAGGTTCACCTCCTCCCACACCGCTGATAGTCATGTTTGTCTTGATCAACTCATCATCGAAATCTCCCAATTTCTTGAACAAAGAATAGGGCATCAAGTTAACAGTCGCCCCTCCATCAACAAGCATCCGAGATATAAGCTTCCCATTGATGTGGCCTTTCATGTATAATGCCTTCAAATGATTTTCATTGTCTTTTGCCTTATGAAATATAGCTTCTTTGGGACCAAAATTAAGATGAGCCAATTCTTCTTCCGGAATGACGTAATAATCCGATGATAAATGCACCACATTAATATCAAGATTCATATGATCAGGAGAAGAACCATAATCAACAAGTTGTTCGTCGTCTTTTTCTTCAGAAACCGACGTCAACTTCTCAGTAGAAAGGTCAGAAGTAATAGGAACAACATTACCAACGTGACCTATTCAGGAAATAGCGGTCCAACCGCCCCAGGGACCGGTCCAACTGCCCCTGCTGGCTCCTCTGGTAAAACCGGTCTAACCGCCTCTAAAAGCGGTTCAACCGCCCTGCTGACTGAGAACCGATCTTTGCCTTCCATTCTTTCTTCTACGAGAACATGAGTCTGTATTTGTTGAAGTGTTCATCCCGCTGTTTTTCCTCCTCATGTTCCTTTTGTTGCTCTTTCAATTGTCTCTGACGAAGTCTTTGCAACTTTCTCCTATGTGTATGAGTCAAACCTGGAGGACACCATTGAGGCAAGAAATTCTTGTTGACAAAATCAACATTATTAGAACCCAGATTAGCAGAAACATTAACATTATTTTCAATAACTATAGGTCTCTTGCTGCCGTCTTTAGCATCCACCTTCATGCAACCAATCTGGATCACATCATTGCCTGTGGTTCTCTCTGGATCAGCAACTTTTGACGCAACATCTTCTTGTTTCTTAGGTCTATAAACTTGTTTAGCAAAAGATGATGACCTCCTCTGCTCATAGCGGTTAGACCGCCCCTGGAAACCGGTCTGACCGCCCCTATGTCGCTGATCCCAACCAGACTGCTTGAAGCTCAGCCGGTCATGCGTAGGTCGTGAGATCCTGTCATGTACAGGCTTTATAGGTTCCTCCCAAACTATCTGGAAACCTTGCTGATTCATGGGGTAGAAAGGCATCCACATAACTCC
Organism: Urochloa ruziziensis; assembly: GCA_015476505.1. Classification (NCBI taxonomy): domain Eukaryota; kingdom Viridiplantae; phylum Streptophyta; class Magnoliopsida; order Poales; family Poaceae; genus Urochloa; species Urochloa ruziziensis. The sequence continues at coordinate 20,255,449 of CM027125.1, read as the reverse complement.
ATTGTGATCCATTGTCGGTTGTGGCAAACCGGACATTGGATTATTCCATGGCATACTAGGAGCTTGTTTTGATGTTCCTGGAGCATGAACCTCACTTCTTAATCTGGTAGCAGGTCTTGGTGGTGAATTTGGTCTGTTTTGCATTGGCGACCTACTCCTCTTTTTCAACGGCCGACCACCCGTGACGGCCATTTGACTGGAGTATTTGGCGAACCGTTGATCAAAAGTAGGTCCCTTCTTCTCAACTTTCCCCTGATTCTTCCCCAGATTAAGCTTCCATGTACCCACCTCTGGTTGCTTAGGTTTTAACATACGTGGGCGCCCTCTGGTAGGACCGGTCGAACTGCCCTTGGAACCCGGTTCAACCGCCCCTGGCCGTGTAGCAGTAACTTCAGCAGGGCCGGTCTGACCGCCCCTTGAACCCGGTCTAACCGCCCCTTCCTGTGCAGGATTGAACGATTTTTGCTTGGTTGATGATTCTTGCCCCCCGGGTGCTGAAGTCTTGACAGTGATTTTAAATAAATCCCTGCCATCAGGAGTCTTCCCATGTACTACTTCCCTGATCACCTCTTTGCTTTTCAAATTTTGAGGCTTCTCTTCACCTATCACCACATTTTTCCCTTTTGTTGAGTCGGCTTGATGCGGCCGGACTAACACTTTGGGCTGCTACAGATCCATGGTGTTGACAGGGAAAGGTGACTTGTCAACTTGCATCTCATGTAGAGCCAGTCGTCCTTCATTAATGGCCGACTGAATCTGCCGACGGAAAACATTGCAATCGTTAGTAGCATGTGTAAAAGAATTATGAAACTTACAATATGCACGCTTTCTCATCTCTTCCATCGATGGCATGGTATGTGAAATCTTGAGGTTTCCTATCTTAAACAACTCATCAAATATACGATCACATTTGGAAACATCAAAGTAAATTTAACTTCTTCTTGCCGACCTTTATGAGCCGGCCTAAGTGATGAGCATGAATAAGCTTTAGACTTAGAAGGCCAAACAAATTCAGCAACATAAACATCATTGTCATCATCGGTCGAATTATCGGAATCATAATCAATAGCATGCATATTAGACCGACGTGATTTAAAACTTTTTTCTCCGTAGCTAATTTCATTTCAATTGTCGTTGCTCTAATCATAACCATAGTAAGGGAATAAAACTCTTCACCATCTATCCTATCTTTAATAGATGATCTCAACCACTTAGCTGCAAGATCAGCAATATCAATCTCAGACAAAGACAAATTAAAACAACGGTTTTTAATTTCTTTAAAGAGTTTAAAGTAGTCGGCTACCGACTCTTCTTTCCCTTGCTTAACCGATGTTAAATCTGTCAATTTACACTCATAACCGCCACTAAAGAAGTGATCATGAAATTTTTTTCTAATTGATCCCAAGAATCAATAGAACCAGGAGCTAATGAAGAAAACCAGGCAAAAACAGTTCTAGTCAAAGATAAAGAAAACAAGCGAACTCTCAAAGATTTATAAAAGCCTGCTTCACCCAATTGAGCAATACTGACTTATGTGCTCCCAAGTTGTACGACTATCCTCCCCACTAAATTTAACAAAATCAGGAACGCGACAACCTTGAGGATAGGGAACATTATCAAACTCGGGTTTATAAGGTTTTTGATATAATCTAGTAGTATCCATATCAATTCCGAGCTTGTTTTTCATAATACCGGCCAACTCTTCTTTAATTCTAGCAAATTCACTATCAAAAGTTGGCCGAGATTGCATTGTAGCTAAAGCACTCACATTATTTACATGAGACGAACCAGGATTTTGCATATGATGTAAATCATCAAACACATCATTAGGCACACCATAAGAAGAAGTTTTAGCTTTTGGCAAGGGTAGCCACGCCGCGCGTGCCGTCCGCAGCGGCCGCCGGCCTCCTGCCCCGCCACGCGCGCCGTCCCTGCCCCACCGGGAGTAAAAGGAAGGAGGGAGATGAAAGAGAAAAAGGAAGAGAGGGGAACGAGATGACAGGCGGGCCTCACATGCAAGTGAGAGCAGGAAGAGGAAGAGTAAGAGGGATGAGAGGGAAGACAACAATGGTGGAGCCTATGTCTATGAAGGGGCAAAACAGTCTTTTTACACCTTCGTTAGCCTCCGTTAGGCCTCCATCCGTCAAAAATGGTATATGGGTAAAAAAAATTCGAACAATGATATACACGTGTCTGCGAACTTTTTAGTGGCACACGCGTAAACGTCAACTTTTATACCTGTTTAGACGGTACCAATTTGACTCGCTTCACGGCAAATAAAGCATGTCCGGACCAGCCCGATCGATCGCGCGTGGCTTGAGTGGGCACGCCACGCAGCCACTCGGCACCCGACCCCACCATCAGTCACACACAACCGGCCAGCCTAGGCAGGTCCCTGTTCCTCGGGTGCTTCTCCCCGCTGGGAAGCCGCCTCTCTCCTCTCCTATTAGAGCAGCAGCAGCATGTATTCATTCTACCAAGTAGCTTGAACGACATGTCATTTAGATAGCGTTCAGGTGATCCAACGTGAAGCAACACCTACCATGATACCTAGCCAAATAAAAAAATCAGCAAACTAATTTTTCTTCGTTCTCTTCTACTAGTGTTCAACCCAGCCACGTACAAGGAAAAATATATTTTATCTCCGCTATGGCTTAGATGTTGCTAGCTAGCGCTCCATGCTCCAGCGTATTCCACCTAGGGAATCCTTCTCTCTCTTTGAAGCGCCCTTAGATTCCAACGCTGGAGCTGCTCTTATAGACGCGCGCAGGAGCAACGGGTGCCGTCCTGCCTGCTGCTCCGCTCCGCTCCGACCCCTCCTCCTCCCCCACACGGGCACACGGCCACACCACCGTCCACCGCACAGCTAGCTACCGTCCAAACCGCGCCATATAATGCGGCCCGGCCATGGAGACTTTCCTCTTCCTCTCCCCCTTCCCCTCCCCGCCACCTCCGCATCTGGCCCGGATTAGTAGCCTCCTGCCCGCCGGCCCCCGGCTCCGGCTCCCCCTCCCGCCGGATCGCCCGGCGACCCACCGCCAGGTACGCGTCACGTGTCCTCTCCTTTCTCTTCCTCGGCCACCACCCGTGCCCCGCCCCCGCTCCGTGCCGTCAATGGCCACCGATTCGGCGGTTCTTTCTCGCTCTGCCGTTCGGCGCCGCGCCTCAGGGACCTACCTACCGGTGGTTCTAGAACCAAGATGGGCGCGGCGCACTGTTTGGTGGACGCGGGGAATGTCCGTCCGTTTCCATGGAATTCTGTAATTGTGGCCGTACGGGGTCGGCCGGGGATGATAGGTAGGAAATACAAAAAGGAAAAAAAAAAGAAGAAGAAGGAAGGCATCTCGTTGCTAACGGATTCGGTAATTGTGAGCGCCATCTTTAATTGCCTCGCGAATCTGTCGAGATGCGGGTTCGGATCATCGCCGTGCCTGCCGGCTCATTCGTGATGATTCCTGCCATTTCGCCTGCTCCTCCCCTCCTGTACGGTTCGGCTAACAGAGATTCTCGGCTTCATTTGGTCCGGCTGCATTTTTTTTGTTTTCTACTAAACTTGGAAGGCGTAATATAGACAAGATAAGTTTAGATGCATGCCGTAGCTATTTCTCTAGCCTCTACTACATGCTAGGTGTATTTTATTCGGGGGGGAATATTTGTTGAAATGCTGGTACGGAGGGAAGGGCAGAAAAACAAAGGAAGAATCAGGGGGGTTGTTGGACTGGATTGGAGAGCCTGCGACACATATTTTAACCCCGAATCCGTTGGGATATGATTCTTTTCCTGGCCGCTTTGTTTCTTTCCACTTTTCGCTGGAGCCGACGATCCTGATGTCTCACCAAGAGCACCATCTTCTCCATTCTCCATTTCATCGGCCTTTGTCTCACGACGGGGGGCTGCCTCGTGCGAACAAGATCGAGATCCGCCTAGTTGTCTGTCAATGTGTTTCATGTTCTTCATTCTGTTTTCACAAGTGGAAGCTTTAGGCCCGGCTGATTTATCTTGTGTTATTTCTTGTGCAGTTGATTTAACCGGCTGGTGCACAAACAATGGCAACATCTAAGAAGGATCCTCCAAATGCCGGGAGAGGCAGGATGTCACCCAACCTCAGGCCATCCAGCAGCGAGTCCTCCGGGTACGGGTATGGTGCTAGGCGGGCGCGGTCGGTCCCGAGCTCCCCGGACCGCAAATTTGGCACCTCAGCGTCATCGGCGGCGGCCTCTGGCTCCCCAGATGTGCAAGTGCAACGCCCGTCATTGTCCAGCGCTGGCCGGTCGCGGACCATGGGCTCGTCCATCCATGGCACCAGGGCACAGCTGTTCCCAGCTGCAGCCTCAAAGCCTACCCTGTCAAGGGCGAAATCCGACAAGGTGAGCACCAGCTCGCAGCGGCCTCCAGCGCTTGTTGTGCCATCAAGCAACTCCTTCAAGGACACAGCCAAGACTGCACCTAAGGCATCGCCATCCAACTTGCTGAGGAGTAAAGCCTCTCCAAGGCCTATTGCTGACAGTTGCAAGGCGGTGTCATCTCCGAAACCCAGCAGCCTGAGGGTGGCATCGCCAAGTACTGCACGAGGAGACAGAGTTCAGCCAGTGTCCACTGCACGCTCTCCTGGTCCAGCCACAAAGAAGAGACTGGATGCTGTTAATGGTGCTACTGCCAGCTCAAAGGCTAAAAGTGTTACTCAGAAGGCAATGGGGCCATCTGCAAGCAGGAAGGAGAAAGATAAGGATCCATCAATGCAGTTAAAGGAAACTGAGAGCATAAACACCCCGTCCATAGAAGAGCATTTGCAAGAGGAGCTCCCTGACCCAGTCGATCTGAAATCCGTGGACATGACAATACCTGATCAGCATGAACCATCTTCCAATCAATCAGAACAAGTCAAAGATACGGAAGAATCCAAGGGACCCCTCTCTGAAGAGAAAGCAGATGCTAATGAGATGCATAATGGAGGGCAAGATGCTAATGGCAGCGTTAAAACTATATATGAATGTGGGCTTGTTGAGAAGGAGGTGGCTGACCGGAGTGTAGACAAGGCAGTGCCAAGGATTGAAGCAGCTCAGCCATGGAGGAAGGATGATCCCAAGGGCAATGATGTGATTGAGGAAACCAAAAGCAAGCTACTGGAGGAGAGGAAGAGCAGGGTGAAGGCGTTGGTAGGGGCCTTTGAGACAGTCTTGTCATTCAAGGAGTAATGGTCAACTTTGTCATCGCTTCTGTCCGTTCTCAATGTTGAGTACATCCTTTCATGAATATATATGTGATTATGAGGAGCTGAGTGTTTATATGATGACTTCCTTGGTTCATCGTACTCAATGTTATATTTCTTTTTTTTTCCAAATGTTCGTTGCTTTTCTTGATGTAGAGTTGAATTAAATGTTGGTGCTTATTGAGAACATTTGGATTCATATATGCATTCTTTTTTGTTGTCTTGCAAAATATACTTCATTATTGCGCCAGGTAATGCATTTTTGTTGTCTTGCAGAATGTGCCCCATTATTGCTCGAGGTTATTTCCAGTAGTGCTGAAAGCCGGTCCATATCAGATGAGGGTTCTGAGCATATGTTGTAAAATTAAAATTCATATGGATCATCAAATGCATATACTTCTGCCAAATGTATCTTAAAAGAGGAGTTGATTTTTTTGTTGGAATCAGGTGTCAGCTGGAGAAGTTTCAGTTGCCATGTTCTACCCTTGAATTATCTTCAAGTATGTGTGTTGTAAAAGTTCTTTTGTCACAACTGCAGAAGGGATTTTATTTTGATGGTGACGGAAAATAACAAAGCCGCCTTCTTTACATTATGCAGTAACTCGATTATCATGCATAAGTAAATCCATAAGTTTTGGAGTACTTTCCTGATTTACCTACACACTATGCTGAATATTCTTGAGAACGTATACAGCTATATATGAAGTTACCATGAATTGTTTCTCTACATTTTTACAAGCGACACATGAGGTCCCACTCTGCAAAAGCGACTACCACATACCGCTAACAGCCTAGCTAGTATCGTGCAGTTTATTTGTGAACAGTCTATCATGTTACCTTTCTACTCCGATAAAAGAATATGTAACTTTTTCATCATTAAAAGATCGTGTCAATTCAGTTTCATTTGATCGATAAAGACTAGTAGAACAACTACACAAGCTGGAAGCTGGTCAGCGCCGCCTGAGGTCCCCATTCGTTGTGGATCTCCGGCTACAGGTCGCTGTGCCGGGCAGGCACAATACGTGTGGAGACGGTAGGAGGGAGCGACGGCTTTCTGAGATGGGTGGATTGGGAGAAATGCACAGTTCTCACCAGGTTCCGCGAACGGCGAACTACGGTCCCCATCTGCAACTGCAAATGCCAAGCGCCCAGCAGTCCAGCACCCAGACAGCTACAATGACTGACGACTGCCACTCGATCATCTTGAAAGTCTAAACACATCCCTCGTGTCTGCGTACCGGAATCAGTATAGTTGTCACTCAAAATGTTGCCTATGCTTCACTGGGAGGCTGCGTACCGGAATCAGTAGGCTGAAGCTATGCGCGGTATGCAGCGAGACTTCTGTCAGCAGTCACCTTAATGGAATTTATAGCAATGTAGCATATATTTAATTGTACTGTAATTAAACAATGGATGCTGACAAGAACTATAAGAATTTTATTGCATTATGTCACCAGCAGCCAGAAAGAATTGAAATGACATAATAGAACTTGGCACAAAGAATAAACTGGATAAAACACGTGTAAGATTTGGGAAAACCAACACTATACAACAGTGGTTTTCACACACTTAAATCGATTCCACTGTAGAAGGCTATGGGTGCTTTACACGTTAGTCAACATGGATAAACCAGCAGTATGTCTTGTTGTATTTGCAGTTCCGTAAGTGAATGCCTGAAGGTCAGAAAGTTTGCCAGTAAACCATGATTATGAACTGCATTATGCAAAAATTTCACTATAAGTCAGTTCAGGGAACCTAATATACTAAAATCTAAAATTGCTGTCATGAGATGACAGGCGTACCAAATAGTTTGCCAACACTGAAGCACAGAGTGAAGAAACAGCCACCGCTTTTGTTTCGCACTATCCTATCTTCTATCTTCGTATCAGTTGCAGAGGTTATCCGCAGGCAGTAGATGAGTTGGAAGGCCTTGACTCTCTCAATCCTGGAGATAACTATTTACAGATTGCTATCATCAGCATATAATCACTGGAAGCTTGGCAAAATACTGACAAACATATAAAGCTGAGGGCATGAATACATGGACCCAATATAAAATACCCTATAAATGCCTCAATTTATTAAAAAAAAAGCTTTCAAAAATCAGGCACAAATGGAAAAAAAAAATAGCTCCAGCCTATTATACTCATGTAGTAATACTCTAAATATAAATTCTTACCCATTTTTCATTTCAATAGAAGGAGAAAAGGGTAATTAAGATAAGTATGGAAAAGGAAGTAGCACCTCCAGGAACATGGAAAGGGCAAGTGCTGTCCTTTAGTTTATCCTTTGACGAAGGTACTGAATGATCAGGATTAGCAATTTAGATTACTATAATGCATTCTACCATAACAATAGATGACTGAACTAAACAACAAATGTCATTGTGACATTAAACGTTTTGTGCGTGGTAGTAACCTAAGCATCAGTACCTACAACAGTTTTATCACGCTTGTAGTAACCATATGGCAATATTAATGCATAAATGCAGTAATACTGATAGTTGGCCCAACGATAAGGATTAACGAGGGCTATCAACTCAAAGTATATGAGATTGCTTGGTAGCTCCTCTATTAGCCAGGGAATTGTTTAAATTGTCTAACTATAATTGCCGGCACATTTATATAATGAGATGTATTGTAATCATTCTGATATGGATCTTCTCTCTCCATCTACTATGAACTTTGTTTTCTTTTACCAATGACCAAAAGATCATTAAAGAAACGTTATGCCAATGTAAACTTCAGACAAGTTCACAATGCAGTTTCCCTGCATCTCTATCTGCAAAGGGATTGAAATTTTCCTCAGAATGGTCGTGGTTAAAGTGTAACTCGTAAGATACTTCCTCATGTTTGCTTAGTATGAAGCAAATGTGAATATTAAGATTTGCCATTTTAACCTGGAGTCCTGGATAGTAATCAAACCAATCCAGACCATAAGGCCTAACATTGTGTAAATATCTCCAGATGTATTATATCATGCCAGAAATACAGCGAGGTATGTAGTAAAGAAAAGTCTGTACTCTTTACTACCAGATAGAGGCTTGAATGATTTTGGTTATTGTACAGGAGATATAGCATTTGCTGAAAATTTTACTGAGCATAAGACCAACACATTATTGTAACATTGTTGAATCATTGATAATGGTTATGAAACTTGTCTCTTATAGGGATGACCGAACCTGACATGTAAGCAACAATTTCTAGACTTAAGAAACATAAGCCTAATACATAGAATATATCAGAAAAGAAACCTTCCAAACCAACATCAGAACTTACTTTAGTTCCCAACTGACAATGTGATGTGTAGCTTGCACAAACAGTGTGGATGCTATAATGAATACTTGTGTAGATATTACTGCAATCATAACACAACAATATTTGGACCCTAATCCATAAACCAATCAAGAGCATTTGAGAACATGCACATTGCACCCAAATGTGTTAGGATTGAAGACACTATATTGCATTGATAAATGGGGTTTTCATTTGCATTTTTTTATAGTGAAACACTTGATTTATCAAATGTTAAGACAAATACTACAAATAATTTAGTTTCATAACTTTTAAGTAAACAGAGCCATCACATATACAGTTTACTATTATTCTACTTATTTTATCTATGCAGACCTATATTTTGTCATTTTCAAGTGGGTCTCTCCTATTCCATAGAAATAAAACCCTTTCCACATTTGATACCACTACACATGTATACATTAACAGCTTCTATAGCCTTAAAAGGCGTTCATTACTTCAGTTTGTTTCTTTTATGATAGGTGAAGAAGAAAACAGGATCCCTTAACATGGGCTGAACATCCTAAAAAAATCCCTAAACTTAGACATGGATGAAACTTCTACGAAACTTGGATAAAACCTCTTGGAAACTTAAATTTTGAATGAAACCTCTCTGAAACTGGTGCTGGTTGCTATCCCGTTCTGATGGGATCCCGTTGGTTAGCAGTGCTCCTAAAGAACAATGGCCACTTGGCACATCTTCACCTTCAGTAAGGGATATATCCAAATGCTAACTGCAAATGATGCAAGACACATGCCAGCATGACTGCAACATATGGCACTCAAGAGAAAGTACACTTCATACCAGATGACTACTTTGTCTCAGAAACAGCAGACAACTACATGGAAATTGTGTGTTAAATACCACGACACAAAAGATAGATCTTTTTTAAAGGAAACAGGGGAAAAAATGTTATCAGCATATAGGGACCAAGAGCCCGATACATAAGGAACTATCTCCTAAAAGGGTGTTTCCACTGTTTATCTTTCAGAAACAACTGTTGTATCTTAATAGTTTGACACAACTAATGTCAGTTTAGTCCTTGTTTCCACCAATACGGATGAAAATATACTCATACATCAACACTAAAAAAGTGTTGCCAACATATGCCCGATAAATAATTCTATTGCTAGTGACATTGAAACAAAACTGAGTGCAAATAAATCTAGGAACTGTTATACCTATGCTACAAATGTAAAAGTTGAAATGCACAAGCACATATTAGTGCAGTAACTTACACATCAAATCTGTGATATGGCTCCTCAATTTGTTTGGAGTCCAGCACCATAATCCTCTCTGAAGAACTTTTGCCATAGTGCTTAGGTGCATGAAATGAATCAGTTCAAAAATACAGCGACCAGTGGATAAGCAGATCTTTGCTTATTCTTGAATATTGCACTGGAGCTGAGATGCAAAAATCAGGACACTGCACAGAATTCACCTGCCTTTTCCACCACCCAGCAGCAAACTATGGCCTGACTACAACAGCCATTAAGGAAAACAACATCAAGATCATTGAATCTTGTGAGGAGATGAATTCAACTTGCTCCATCCAACTAGTCATACGAATTGATCTTTTCAAGTAGCAATGATGCATTAACCCCAAGCAAACGAGGGTTTAACTCCATCACTGCCTTCAAGTCCTGCATGGAGATGGAATTTGTCTCCGGAGGTATAATGCCACCCTGCCCAGTAATATGATTTTGCAGGGATACACCATTTATTAGCTTTCGGCGCAAGTGCTGCTTCAAAGCCTCATTTCTTAGTTTGCCACGTTGAGACCTTGCTGTCACTAATTCACTGCAAGATCCAATCAACTGCTTAATGAAAACATCTATACCATTATTCAACAAATTGGCACACCCTATTGACACCCCTTCCAACCCTTCTGATTCTGCTATTTTGTCCATCCTCTTCTTCACTGACAAAGTATCACGTAGTTCACCAAATTCAATACAAGTATCAGAGGTGTCCTTTGAACTGAAAGAAGCAAGGGATAAAGGTTTCTGGGCCCCACTAAAACTGCCAGGACGTAATTGAATGCCAAGTGGAGCTTGCACTGGACCTTGGGATTGGTGTATAATTTCTTGTCCCAGGTTTTCTCCTGAAGGCAGAGCAGATCCATTGCTATGCAAGGAGTGTACACTTAATGGCTCCTTCTCCATGCGTGGTCGCTTGATAAGTGGTTCCACATGGCCATCTTTTTGAAGTTGTGTACATCTCTTCAGATCATTCAAATGATGAACACCATTCTCCTGAATGATAGTCTCACAATGATTCAGTGATGACTTCTGGGTTAATGCAGTTTCCCCTCTGCTTGATGGTTTGTTCTCTTTGACATCCTGGTTCAAGGCAACACCGTTGTCCCAGACAGGAGGAACAAGTGTATGGCCAGAACTGGTGGCACCTCTGACCAACTTAGGGTCATTAATTACAGGTGGGCCACATGCTCGACTGGCATTATGTATGATAGAACGGATGAGGTGGTTATGCAATGGGAGATTCTCACGGCCAAGTGCCACAAGACACAGCTTTTCGAATTCATTCTTGCTCAACCTTGAAGATAAGAACCTCTCCAGGTGCTGAAAGTACTTCCTTGCTCGTTCAGGACCAATCCTTTTAAAAATCTTAGACTTGATCTCACGAACATCAATACGAGTACTCTGTCCTACTGCAGATGATGGTAATGATTGAAGGCTTGGTGCTGGTTGCACTGATGGTGGCGTAGAGGACGGCATTTCTCAGGAAAGAGATTCCATATAAATACAGCCGAACCACAAAGTTGAATCTGACAAAAATGTGCAGCAAAAAAATCAATTTTCCAATCTGAACTCTGGTACTACACTGCCAAACTTGAAGAACCACTGCAATGAACAAACATCTAATTCAACAACATAACAAATGTAAAATAAAAAACATAACAAAAAAAGTATGAAAAAAATATAATGCCACCTATACCAACAGCTTACCCAAGAAAATTAATAAGTCTCTCCAACTAATAAAAACTAAAGATGTGTTTGGCTATGGTTTGGAGCAGATAATTTGAATTGAGATATGAGGTGAGTGTGGGACAAATAACCCTAAGGAAGTGATGAGGATTAGGATTGGCCCAATACAGGCCAAATACCAAAGATGCTGCAGTGATAAGAACTTTTGCAATCCAATACAGGCCAAAATAGCTTACACAAATGTAGATAGCAAGGTCTTTGAGCGGACAAATGACCAAATAAAAGACGGGAAAAAAAAGAGAAAACTCACTACCTTCATATAAAAATCAGTAAAATATGTTTATCATTTGATCTAATATATGAGAAAAATGGGCCACTTGTTGATTACTCTAAATGCATAGGTTGCCACAAACTTTTCTACTGCAGGACATTAGGCTTTTGATAGGCCAATGGCTGGCAAACTGAAAATATGCTTCGTACAGTATGTCAAAATATCAATGCTATGACAGGTAACTTTATTTCCTAACATACTATATAGTCCACACCTCTAGCAGCATGCAATTGGAGCCCTATTGCATGGAAATATTTGGCCAAATCTAAAGCTACTACAGCAAATTGTGCAGTGCAGGATGTCAAAATCTTTGGTTGTTTGTGGCCCATTTGTATGATCTAAAACACCCCTAGACCAATAATATGCAATCAAACACAATGCTTTTAGCATGCTTGGAGATGAAAAGAAGTCATGACTGGTGGCATATTTTCAAAGGATCTTCAGTTTGAACACGTTAACACTTAAGTTCCTGCAGCGTCTTTTTTACAAAATATGAAATTTGCACTCAGTGACAGACATTGTTATTGACAAAATGAGATCAGCAAAGAAACTCCATTAAAAAAAAAATACTCCCTCCGGTTTAAAATACATGATATTTAGGACAACCTAATTAATTTGAACTTTGAGCTAATTAGATTGTCCATAACATCAAACAGGGGCGGAGCTGCCTTATGCCATAGGGGTCTTTAGACCCCGACAAAATTTTGTAAATCATGTGCAAACTACTGTTCATAAGCTACAATGTCCCCAGCGATTAATGGAGCAGACCCCCGGTGGTGATTTTGTCTGGCTTCGCCCCTGACATCAAATACTTCAAAACAGAGGGAGTAAGAGCTTTAAACAGCCAAACAAAATAGAATTAGAGAAACTGCAGGAAACAAAGGCACTGCATTTCAGAGGAATGGGATCAAACCCATCTAGACAATCAATCACATACAAACAGACTCCCGCTATTTATTCCAGCAAAATGGCATGCCCAGGTCAACTCTAAACTAAAAGGAGAGCAGCTCTGAAACTGAACCTAAAACAGAATAGCGAATGCTTCTCTGATGTGACAAAAGCTGCCTTAATTCACAACTGCACAGAATTTAAGCTTGTGAGCTTAATTAAGAGTTCCTGTGGTAAACAGAACCAACTATAGATAACCAAGAACATTCCAATCCAGAATCTACAAAAGAAAGAAGCTGGTGCCATCTGCTGCAAGAAGCAAGCCTAGGTAGGTCTGATCCTACAAAATCATCAAAGGGGGGAGAATCCTAAATATCCACCAAAAGCAGAACCCAAACCGCAAGCTCAAGAGTGACCAAATTTTGGACAGTATAGAGCTGCAAAAAATGAAATCAAATCTCCAATTCCTACGAATCTAAGTTTTGCTGATCCAATCCAAACCACCTTACTCAAAGAGACAACAGAGGCTAGGGTTTCGCACGAAATTCAAACACCCAAGCTCGAACCCATGCACACAGCAAGGACCGATTGTGACCAAACAAAGGGAAACAAAGAGCCCGCATCATAGCTTCGACCGCAGCGCCGAACCACGACAACGGCGCAGAGCTCAAACTCCCCAACCCCCGGCTCTCCCCCTCTGATCCAGTCGGGGTCACCCCCCAATTCCGACCCGAACCGAAGTTTCCGCACCCGAATTCGAGCTCCCCGGCGCCCGAACAGTGAGGTCGGTGCCGCACCGGCGAGTAGCGCGGTCGCCATTGGCCGCTGGCCCGCCATTGCCGGCCGCGGCCGCGCCGCTCGTGGGGGCGGATCAAGGCAGGGGTGATTGGGACGGAGGCGGGGAGCTCTCACCTTTGCTTCTGCAGCGCACGCGCGGTGGCGCGGGCGAGGTAGAGGGTGGAGGCAGCGATCGGGGCCTGCTGCTGCTCCCGTCAGGCTCCACGCGCTGCTGCAGCTGTCGCGGGGGGGCCGCCGAGGCGGGCTATCGTGGAGTGCTCCGCTTGCCGTGTCGGGACGGCGGGGGCTCGGCTGGTCCGCGGCGGCGCCGGCGCCGGCGGCTGCAGGCCTGCTGCTGCGACGGAGGAGGCGGTGGTGGTGCGAGAGGTTGCTGGCTGCTGTTGGGTTGGGCTTGGTGTTGGTGCTGCGGCCGTTCTCTGTTCCGTCTCGGTGTCGATGTTGTTGTACTTGTTCACTCACTATGACTCGCCCTCCCTCCCTCGCTTGCTGCAGTCTCCTTCCTTCGATTTTTTTCTCCTGCCTCATTTTAGTTTTGCATCCTCTTATTTATGTCGACTAGTGTAAATAAATTAGCAATAGCTAATAATTTAACCTTCCACTAAGTGCATACAATTACTATCTCACTTAGAGCTACAAATAACAAAACCACCATACAATGGGTTAGCTCATTAGTTGTCTAATTTGTCTTGGTCTTGATGTTGTTGCAGTGACGAAGTCAGGATTCAAGTTCAAAGAGGACCAAGTAGACTACATGGGAGACACTCTTGACAAATTTATGCTGATTTGTTTGAGTCTTTTGGCTCCATCTGGTTTGTGTGTGCATCAATCGATATGGTATCAATAATGGTAGCCAACAGTGATTAAATCGTTGGCATGTCACTGAATGTTCGAAGTCTAAGAAAAGGCAACACCGGATCGGTCGATGATTGCGTTTTCCGTGGCTTTAAGGGCCCAACGCCTAGTTATTTGATTTGGCCTATAAATACTTGGTGTGCTTGTCCATGATAGCTCTCTTGCCACCTCGCGAAGTTCATAGTGATATTTAGGAGGTCAAGAGCCAGCATCACAACATTAGAAGTGACATTGGATGGAGTTCTTTAATTGAAGATTAAAGATATTATTAGTGCATAGAGAGTAGTAAGTATACATCCATCCATCTTCTTGGTTTGAAGTTCTTTAATTGAAGATTAAAGATATCATTAGTTCTTTGCTGGTTACTCTTGACTCTCAGGGAGTAGTCTTGTGAGAAACCCCAAGAAGTATGTGTTTGGTTTGGAATTTGGAGTTAGAAAATAGATTACCACTAAAAGCACTTGATCCTTACACGGGTCAATGGGGAGCAAGACACTTATGCAAGTAGCTAATCAAGACTAAAGGAGACCAACAATTCTTTACTAGTCTTTACTTTCCACAGTTTCGATTAGTAGATCGGTAATGCTTGTGATCGGGCGTCCGACGCCCGACCCGACCATCGGATGCACTCATTCACCGTTCATCTCCGCCACGCGCATCCAACGGTTCATGTTGACCCCGCCTTTCTGTTCCGACCACACTCCCACTCCCCTCATTCACTCGCACTCTTCTCATCCTCTCCCCCTGCATCGGCGATGTGGTCCCCTCGGCAGGCGAGGAAGGCGCCGGCGGCGCCCACCGGCGGCGCCGCATCAAGCGAGACGGAGAGCGGCGCCGTGGCTTCGAATACCCGCGGAGGGCGCGCGCGGCGCTCCATGGCCGGTGTGATGGATACCCCGGGCGGAGGCGGAGGCGCATCCATGACAGCGGGTCGATCGGCGGCGGCGAATCAGCGTTCGAAGAAGGCCCCTACCCATCCAAGTGAGTTCATCTCGCGGCTATCTATGTGCGATTTCGCCATGTTGTGGTTCATTTCGTTCCAGGCGTTAGGGTTAGTTTTGATTTGTTAGGGTTTGGGTGATTCGGTAGCCCCTGGTTGATTAGGTAGTGTTTGTGTGCTTCCCATGATTCAGTTATGGTTGATTATTCATGGATTTTTGGTGGATCATTTTGGTTGATATCTCATTATGCAGGCCCTGGTTGCTTATGTTGATGCGGTTAGGGTTGATTAGTCAGGAATTTTTGCTTCAAAAATTTGGTTCATCTCTGATTAGGTAGAGCCTGTTTGCTTAGGGTACGGTTAGTGTGCTTCACTTGATTTGTTACGGTTGATTTGTCAGGATTTTTGGTTCATTTCCTAACTTGGCATGCTAATGTTGCAACATGCGGTTAATTGGACTGATCTGTGTGCCATCATTTTTGGTTCATCTATGAACTGCATGTTCTCTTATTGATACATTTTGATTTTGTGGTTGCAACATTTAGCCGTTTAACTTTAGGGTTGTGGACATGAGGGTAGGTTTCTGCAGTAGCCAGTAGCCTTTTCCATGCATGAACAACTAGAGGAAATATTCAGTGTTCCACCACACGCATCCGTACCCTGGTAGAAATCTAGGATCTATTTTGCCACTGACCCAGACATTCTATCTACAACTAGTTTTCATTTTTACAGTAGCCTGAATCCTGATATATGATTTTAGACTACGGCATCAGGCCGCAGCCATTGTTGCTGCCATGTAGAATTAACCACCATTCGCCATGGTGTGTTCACAGTGTCGTCTATGTTGCGGCGGGACTGTCTTCAACAGTGCAGCTTCAATACACATGAGCTTATTGAAACATTGTGACTTTGTGGTTGCAACATTTTTAGCAATCATAATGAACTAGTATGCTGTGTGTGTTTTCATCATTTTCCGTGCATTCATTAACCTTATTTTTTAGCATTTTTTTGGGTTTCTAATGCATATTGTTTAATAATTGCAGGTAATGCAAAAAACAGCAAGGTCAATTCAGATTCAGAACATTTCAAGATCAGGTGTTCGGTGTTTAGGATCTGCGAGCTTGTTCCGATGTTTTCAGATGATGAGAAACAGTGGATCCACGAGGCTGGCTTTGGTGCCCTGTTGTCATTGGTGCAGTTCTCAGTGCCTGTCAAGCTAGTCAAATGGATCATGAAGCATATGGATCCACTATTGGCTGAATTCAGATTTCGGAACAGGGTTATTGTAATTAACCGTGAACTTGTCTGCAAGATATTGGGCTTGGAAAGAGGCAATGTACCTGTGTGGACATCTTCTGGCGATTCTGAAGTTGTGAAGCTGTGCAAAATCTTCGTGGAGTTTACAAAGAAGTTGAAAGGACAACTATCCAGAAATGCATCAAGGTTCTTAAATACAGCAAAGATAGAGGTTCTTTTATTAGGTCTTTCACACTCTTGGCTCTAGGATCCATCTTGTGCCCTGGGACTGGAAATTATGTCGAGATGAAGTACCGATATGCCCTATTGGACACATCTCATGTGACTGGTTATGACTGGGCTGGTCTTGTCATTGAAGAATTAATGGCTGAGATTAGGAAGTATCAGAAGTTCTCGCCTGAACGGCTTGAGCATGACCATCAAATTGGATCATGCCTCATAATCCTTGCGGTTAGTTTCTTTTTGCATTTTATGTCTATTTTGCCTTTGTTGTGTTTATGGTGCTAGTATTAGACTTTTTTGTTTCTTATGTCATGTTTCATGCAATACAGATTGCGTATATGGATCACTTGGATCTGCCTAGTGATCGTGGACATCAGATTAACTACAGCCTCCCACGGATCTGCCATGTCTCAAATGCAGACTTTGAATATGTGATGGAAGTTGATAGGAATAAGTTGTCATTGGGAGTTTCATTTGGCAAGCATCCAGTATGTATTGTGGCATTCATTTCCTTTTTTTCCATCTTCTCAAGCGTTACAGCCTTCATTCATATTCACTGCCATATTTCTTTTTTTCATGTGCAGTTTCGCTCCTTTTCTACCACCCCTTATGCTCCTATTCCAGCTGTCGCACCGGCGCCAACCGTCGCCGCTGCCACTGATGATGAAGAAGTACCTGAAGAAGCCCCTGAAGTGCCTATAGTCGGTTCCCTGGAGGATTGGCTGCAGGAACAAGGTCCAACGATGAATAATATGGACCAGGTTTAGACAATGTTTCATTTGAATTTTCTGCATGTTTAATTCCATATGGTTCAATGTTGCATTTTTTTCTGGTTGCACATGGCACAATGTTGCGAGGTTTCACGACATCATTCATTGCTCTTTCTTCCTTTTCAAGCAAGCTCAAAGGCTTTTTCAACATATTGCAGATTCCTAATGAGTTCCAACATGTTGCGGCCCATTTTAGCAACCTTTTCAAGCAAGATGTCAGTGAGTATGCGTCGTCTCTTTCTACTGGGATTGTACAGCATATCACAAGCCTGTGGACAAAGCGCAATGATGAAATGTTGTTCAGGATGGCTGAGCTAGCACATGCAGCTAGGACCGATGGCAGCAGCGCTGGGGCATCCACAAGTGGTGAAGGGGGCAGAGGAGATGATCGACGAACAATCGACTGTGCTGCTGCTGAAGCTTTAAAGGCAACCATGGGAGCTGCTGTTTCAGTTTTGGAGCCATCCAACTGCACTGCTGCAACTTCGAAGCCATCCACCAGTGCTGCTGCATCAGCTTCGCAGCCACCACCCAGCAGCCCTGCTGTAGCAGCTTCAGCACCCAGCGGCCCTGCTGCAGCCACCAATCTTGCTGCTGCAGCACCAACCACTACTCTTCTTCAAGCTAGGGTGCCCTCTAGCAGTAGTACAAGTTACATTGATGATGTCCCCACATTTGACTTGCTTAAACTTGGTGAGCTAGACATGGAAAAACATGAAACTAGCCACAACAGCCCAGGAGGACCAGCCATAGACACAGGTTCGACCATTTTTCCTGCTTTTATGTTGTTCTGCTATGTTGTTATTTTTTTTCATTTTATTCACTTATTTTTTTGTTGATTTCACTTATTTTGTGTGGCCTTTTTTGTGCAGGTAAGGACATGCCTGATGCAAACAAGACTGGATCAAGTAACAATTCTGTTCTTGCAGGGTTACAAGTATGTTATAAACAGTAAGTACTCTTATATTACACAATTGTGGCAAACAATTCTGTTCTTGTAGGGTTACAAGTTACTGTAACTTTAAGTTCTCTACAACCTCTGCTGCTATGGGCTCGAAGTGCTTCAGGTGTTCTTCGAACTTGGCCTTCTCGCAGTCATCAGCCCTACCCGTCGGGACATCATCTATCTCCTCCTCTAGGTAAAATGACTAGATGACCGCCAGCACATGGTCTGCCACATAGCAACAGGTCTTCTTCAAGTATGCTGCGAACTTGCTGGGGGCTTCTTGGATGCGCTGTAAGAGTGGTTTCCCAGACTCTTCAGGAGCATCATGATCAATGGAGTTCACCAGCGTAGTTGCCGCCTTGACAAGTTTAGCATGTTCGGCCTGCAGAGCCTGATATTCCTCTCCGACTACTTTGCCTTTTTCCAAAGCGTCCTTGAGGGTAGCATCTGATTGCTCCAGCATCTTCATGGCTTGATCATACTCTGTCATAAACTTGGTATGAGTCTCATACAGCGCAGTATAATCACGGAAGAGTTTTTCCTTTTCTTCTGTGACTCGATACATACCATTTTGCCATGAAGTGCACTCATCTTTGAGCTTCATATATGCCGTCATATGCTCTGCGCAAAGATACAGTTTCAGTACAAAGCAACAAAATACAAGTCATGGAAGAGGTTTTTGAACAAGGGGACTTACCAGTATTGGTCTTCGTCAATGTCTGATTCCTTTTCTTCAGTCGTTCTTCTTCGGCTTTCCATTGTTCCTGGCGGGTGGCATACTCTTTCTGCACCTTCTCCAACTCTTGACGAGTGGATATTTTCTCCGCCTGGACTAAATCAAACTGAAGAGATAATCTTGCCAGATGCTCTTTGCTCTTGGTCAACTCGACTTCCAATTCTTGTGCCCGAATTGATGCATCTGACATCGCATACAAGGCTTGACATTTCTTCTTGGAGCGAGCGACCAAGTCCTGCAAAAGTTTATTAGATACAATTTGGCATCGATTATTGATTGAACAGCTCTGGGCAGACTCATTACCTCTACATATTTGATTGAGCCCTATGCCAGGGTCACAATTCTCCTCTGCGACTCGACGAAGGCCGCAATCATATCGGCGTCCAGCAGAGGATCTTCAAACAACTCGGCTGCTCCTGGCACGGCGGCGCTTACATCTGATTCGATGATTTCTTCAGTTGTACCCACCCGACTAGAAGTTGGAAGGAATTGAAGTCCAATGGTTTTCGCCAGTACGGGTTGGGCACTTGGTTGCGCCATCTGCTCTGCGCTTTCACCCTCCTTGTTGGTGAGCAATGGCAAGTTAGGGACTATGTCCATGTCTTCGCCAATTGACTCTGGCGGGATGGGTGCGGCTTGATCTTCCTCTGCGGCAGACTTCTCTGGAATATGTTCTAATGATACGAGTGGATTATCTGCCGGTAGGGTGGGCTCCTTTACTACTGATGTGCTCTGATCTTGCTCTACGAGAGTGGATTGAGCTGGTTCTGGTCGTGGCTCTTCGGCCGACACCTTGGCTTTTTTCCTCGCCGGCAAGGGAGCGGATTTTCTACATTGACAAGTGGATACTACTTCAAATTACTACTCTAAATATGGCTAATGACTGGATTATGAGTATAATTGATTACCTTTTGGACTTCTTGTTTGGCATCTGTGGGTCACCAAATACCAGTGAAGGAATAATGTTTTCACTGGCACTTGACTTCGGAATTTTCTTCGGGCTCGCGGGTGATGAATCACCCATGGCCTCAGCGCTCTGGATCTCTAGGACTGGAGATATGCTAGGGGCTCCGAATTCGCATGCTGTGTCCTTCAATGGGCTCGGGGGCTTCGAGCTCACTTCAGGATGATTCTTCGGACCCTCATCATCACCATTCCTACATTTTACAGGAATTTATACACATCAACGAGTGGTAATTCAATCTACTCTTGCCTTAAGATTGGTATACTCACTGGTATACTTACCAGGGGTAGTCGCTTGCAGTTGACTCGGTGAAGGTTGTCTTCGCAGCAATGGTTTTCCTCTTGCGGGCAGCTCTTTTCTTTCGTGCATCTGCTGGAAAGGATATGTCCTTGCATCTATCCAGCAGATCTGCATTAGAAGTGCCTTGATCACCATCCTTTGCATGAGGCATAACTCGGAAGTCTTCAAAATCACTCGAGTGGAGTGATGACTCTGATTCATCAGAGCCTTGCATAGGTGGTTTCCACAGGTGAGATGGAATCGAGAGTTTGGGATCCGCACCTGTTGGAATCTGATCAGGCATGATGGGCCATGAGAAATACAAGTCCACATCTTCCTGTACAATCAGAAATTTTTACTATCAGAGTGGTAATTTTACAGACATATACAGTGCATAAACATATACTACGAGTACTATACTTACTGGTTTGGGTGGATTTGTGGCATCAAAGAGCTTGGGGAGATATGGTACAGCGTCAATCTTTGGCATCAGCATCTGCACTCGCTCCATGATCTCCTCGTCACTGAGTTCTTCACGATTCATTCTGGACGGATCTTCTTGTCCTTTGTACTCGAAGCCCCAGTGGTCTTTTTGCGCGAGTGGTTGCACTCGGCGTTTAATCCATGCATACACCACGGAGGCTCCGGTAACACCTTCTTGTTTCAGCTTGGCAATGCAGGAGAGTAGTTTTTGGACTTGAATGTTCTCTGTAATGGTGGGTAGACTCTTCCACTCGGGAAAGTCTACTGGAGCAACTCTGGTCCACTCAGGCAGTTTGGGCTCATAGTCTTCAACATACCACCACTGCTCTTTCCATCCCGAGTTGCTGCTGAACATATCGTACTCGAGGTAAATGTCCTTTGCATCTTGACGCAACTGGAAGCCAGCTCCGCCAACGGGGCATGTGACATCTTTCTTGGGTTAAGGCTTGCATTGGAAGAGCCTTCTGAACAGCTGAAAATATGGCCTGATCCCCAAGAATGCTTCACAGAAAAACACATAAATGGAAATATGGAGAATTCCATTTGGTGTCAGATTCGGCAGTTCTAATCCATAAAAGCATAATATGCCTCGGAGAAAATCGCAAATCGGGAGGCCTAATCCCATCAAGATGAAGTGGCTGAACAACAATGTTTTGTCCACGGGAACCATTGGGGCCTTCTCATTTAGATCTAGGATCTCCCACAACAATACTTGGTGTTCCTTGAGAAATCCGTCAGCAACCAACTTCTGGAGATGATCCTCGGTTACCTTGGATGCTTTCATGTAGGTGTTGGGCATCGGATGAAATCTTTTCTGCAACTTGCCGCGCTTTGGCGACGGCAGCATTACTTCTTTTCCGCAGGATTCACCACGACTTGTCCTCTTGTCCTTCTTGGATGTCATCTTGGTTGGTTATTGGAGGCGACCCTGATGGCTAGATCTGAGAATGGATGGCTTTTGCTCGGGGGCTCACAGATTACTTTGCTCGGGGGCACGCGGAATACCTCGCTCACTAGGGATTGACAGCGTTTGCTTTGGCGGCGGTTAGGGTTTTGTTTGCCCTGACGGGTCGGCTAAGTACTGGTGGGCACGCTGTTTGGCATTCACAGCTACTGTTAAAGGTTATTTCCATTTTTTTAGGAATGGATTTAAAATTAATTGATAATTCTAGGGGGTAACCTGTGAATACAATTATTTTTATTTTTCTTTACTCTAAAAATTTTGGATTTATCTCTTTTCTATTCTCAAACTACTCTGTCAGTCTTTAGACTTGATCCTTTTCTATATGTACATATAGTTCAAAGCTCGGGGGCTACAGGGTAGTAAAGGAATTGGGATTTTATTTTTTTTGTGAAGAATGAAGACTTAATCAAGACCCTCGGCTCGATTCTGTGATTCAAACCAAGGCTCGGGGGCTACTTGATATCAAGTGCAATTTTTCAAGGACTCATGGATAACCTCTGAAGGAGTCGTACCAAGCGTGAAGACTACGAGTAGAGTACCACAAGGACTCTCCTCGATATGAAAACCAGTCGTATGACTTGTAAACTACTCGGATTGACTTGTTAAGCACTCTACGAGTTGTATTAGGTTAGTATTCTACTCGGAA
This sequence comes from Urochloa ruziziensis, assembly GCA_015476505.1. Taxonomy (NCBI): domain Eukaryota; kingdom Viridiplantae; phylum Streptophyta; class Magnoliopsida; order Poales; family Poaceae; genus Urochloa; species Urochloa ruziziensis. Next base: position 20,232,922 of record CM027125.1, on the reverse strand, counting down.
CCGACCTTGTAACCCTGCCCTCCGTGTATATAAGGCTGGGCAGGGACCCCCTCCAAAGAACATGTACCATTGAATACAAACCACCATACAGGACGTAGGGTATTACGCTATCTCGACGGCCCAAACCTGTCTAAAATCCTGAGTCTCTTGGCCTTTGCGTTCCTGATCTCGGCGAAACCCCACCTGAAATCTACTACCTCGGGATACCCCTTGGTAGGATCGACGGTAGAACACCGACAGACCGCGGCGGCGAACATCGACGACGGCAAGGGAGAGATCATGTTCGACATCAATGGAGTAAAGAGCGCGTACAAGTTTCGTCTGCGAGTTGAGGTATGTAACATGATTAATGTTAAATATGTTCCGCCTCATCGCCATACCGCCAAGTAATAGCAGAAGAAAGAAGCGAAGGAGGTGAAAGAAGTCGTCGCATCTGTCAAGACCAAGGAAGAATGCCAGCCTGTGAAGACCAAAAAGATAATGAAGCTGAAGAATAAGCCTGCATCGAAGCCTAAGATCGTGCAGAAGTGGGTACCCAAAGCTGCAGCACCATCATCGAGTGCTGGCCAGAAGTGAAGAGAAGATGAAGAGTCTAGCTATAGACTATAAACGAAGCGCTTTGCGGGAGGCAACCCGTCCGTCGAGTCAAGAATAAAGCTACTGGGAGGACAACCCTGAAGAATAAGCTACTGGGAGGACAACCCAGAATAAAAGTAAGTTAGTCGCAGAATTTTCACTATGCAAGACATTGAACATTTGAACGGTTTCTAGTTGATCTTTTGAGATTTGTTTGCTAGAAAAACCTATGATCTGAGCCTCCCCATGATTTATTTGCTTCCTTTGAGGAAACTAGAACCAAAACTCCTGAAAACCCATCGTAAATTTGTCCTTCCCATGACAAATTTTACGTAAAATTTTCTTGTTCACATGAAAACCATACGACTAGAGCCACGTATTTATCTTAATTGTTGTATTTCATCACATGCATGTAGGCTCTAACGTAAACCTTAAGGTGAAAAATCTCAGTTTTTGGTTATGTTGACATGAAAAATTTACCGGTTTCTCTAGAATTAGAATTTTTCTGAGCCCAATTTTATTTTGTTCATTCAAAATCCTGTCTCTCATTTGGCCAAAACTAGAACCTAGACCCATGACCACACGGTTGAAATCGAAACCGTTCTCTTTCAATTCATGAAAAAGAGCGATACCGGTGCAACCAAAATCAATGTAGTTAGAAATTTTTTGACTTACAAATGTTTTTTATGCTTCAAAACTCCTCTAAATATTTATTTAAACTCTTTGCTAGCTCTGAGTTAATTTCTAATTTTCGAAATTTGGAGGAGGGTTAAGCATCTAAGCATGATTTGAAGGGTTTATGAGTTGATTAACATCTAAAGGCTTGACTTGAGTTCACGGGAAAGATTTTCTACTTCCACCTACCACCACATGCAAGATCAAACAAAAGAGGGAACACCCATGCATGCAAAGCACCAAGATATGACAGAATTGGTGGCCTCATGTGGTGTATAATTGATGTCAAGACATGGAGGTGACTCAAAGGAGTAAATCATGAGCAAGTTGACAACATCTTCAATCAAAAGGAGTGGTTCACAAGCAATGGACGGTGCAAACAGAGGGAACACAAGGACATTGGCCAATAATCAAGACAAGAACATGTTGGAAAGTTTTGGAGAGGAGTGGAGGCAGCAGCACGCTCGGCCGGCCGGCCAGAGGGCCCCCTGGCCGCGCGGCCGCCCCCCTACAAGACCCCCCTCGGGCTCCCCTTTCACACGTAAGTCTCCTACCTTGTTCTTGTTCTACATTCTTGAGTTCATACTTGTTCATCACCTGAGACTCCCTAGAAAAATTCGAGATCAACAAGCTGATTGAAAAACCACCAAAAATCCAGAAAAAAATCATAGTTTTCTCCACCTCTTTGCCATTGTTCTTCCACCAGACATCAACCCCGGTGTAGTGATTTTAGTTGAGTGCAGCCATGTGGAAGAAAGTTCTCCCTTTCCCCAAGAGGAAGACAAGGTCATCGACATCCGACGCACCTTCCGGAAGCTCATCAAGAAGGCACTCGGTCTTCGGGTCGCCTCATCCTATGGAGGAAGACATCGTCGAGCCAAGAAGAGACATGCTGCTACTTGATGGCATGCGTGATTCGGGAAGTGCCTCTATGCGCTTCACGAATCCCTGTCCTCAAGCCAGCGCGCCGTCGCTTCCACCTCGACGTACCACATGATCAACCATACCACCACCATACGAGCCGAAGCTGACACACTATGGGTTCACCATTGTTAGTGAAGCGGAAGAATTTAGACTCAACAACCTCAAGGAAAGGATCATGGAAAACTCAACTTTCCATGACGACACGCTAATGAAGCTAGGTTTTTATTCTGACATTTACAAGTTGTTGTAAAACATTGGTTGGACAAAGTTTGCAATGGGAGAATCAGTGCATCACAGGACAAATATTGCATTAGAGATGTTGGTCACAATAAAGGCTGAGTTACGGGTGGTAGATGACCAAGGAGAAGAGGCCATGTTTCTCTCATTCCGCATCAAGGATGAGAGAAGATATATTTCATATGCCAATGTGACTGGATTGCTGGGATTCGATTTAGAAGCTCCAGAGTCAGTGGAAGTTGAAGAAAATGAGCTAGACAATTTTTGGAAGAAAATCGCCGTAGGAGAGAAGCATACAAGGCAAGGAATTTGCAACATTGTGTTGCAAATATTTCATACATGGATGAGCAGGCGGGTTCTTGGAAGAATGAAGGAAGACAAAGTAACTGAGCAAGAATTGAACTGGATGTACGCTACATTGGTGAAGAAACAACACATCGATCCCTCATATATCATGATGAAAATATGGGTCGATGAAGCATCATCAGGCGCCGGAAAGATAGGCATGGCATGCTACTTGACAACTATTGTCTTTGCCTTAGTCCCTGACATAGCAATGAATGTCAGATTTTTCGTGAAGGGCACGGAGATGGATGGGAAATTTCTGGTGCAAGGAAAATATATCAGTGGAAATGAAAGCAAAGGATATAAAATTCTAGGAACTGATATATCCTTGCCGGATAAAAGACTCAGATTATGTACAAGAGGCAAGAAAGATTGGTGTGATACTTTGATCATGGTATAGATGAGAAGTGCAAAAAGAAAATTGAGAAGGGGTCAACATCACAAGTAGCAGCCGTCGAAGAAGAAGAAGAAGGAGGAGGAGGAGCACAGCCACAACACACACCGCCAGATGAAGGACCATGGGGTCAAGCACCAAGTGCACCTACTGAGACAGCCTGGGCAGAGGCACCAGCCAAAGCATGGGGGATAGGACATTTTGTCCTGCCTCCTCAGCAGCCTGCTTATGCAATGCCACAGCCGGGTTATGTGCCACAGTATGCGCAGCAACCATATCTTCCTGACCCATATCTAGGAAGAGCACCAAATGAATCAATCAGGGCACAGTTCACACATTTACCACAGCCACAGTGTAGTGTCTAAGCTTTCGGTGCTTATGCCAACAGGAATCTGGTGGATAATGAAGAAATTCTGAGGCGTACGCAAAGGATCGCGTATGGGATTTTCGGAATGACATACCACTTTGGTCACCTCAGAGTTGTGCCTCTAGAGGAATTTCAAGGAGGAGCGGTTCAACCATACTACGAACAAGGATATTATGACAACTATGGAGGACCGAGCGGAGACTATAGTGGGCAGTGAGCAGCGGGACATCAGAATAAAACTTGTGCGTTTGGTTTGCATTTTTCCAACCTTTCTTTTATTTCTTTCTTCAGTATGTGCAAGTCTTTGTGTGTGCGTAGCATATTTTTCTGTTTTCATTATTTAAATTTCAGCATGTGTGTTAGTGAATGAATAAATGTGATCACCTATGCTTAAATGATATGATTAATGGTGAAGACAATTTAAATTTGTGCAATATTGAAAAATGATGATCGTTGCTGCTTTGTTCTTTCTTTTGCACTAATCACATGCTTGTTTGGACTAACACTCTCCCTAAATACGAACTAAAATTAACGTAAACGTCGGCTCTATCTTTTTGTGAAGGTTATGATTAATATAAGACCCATATGCATTTATCTTGCTCTCTTGCTTAAATTTGTCAAAGGTTGTTTTATTCAAATTCGTTGTGTGCTGACCTTGTCAATAATACCATTGCAAATTGCTCTACCCATCCAAAGCCTACAAAATATTTATCATAATGAGCCTTAATGAGCCTTAGAATAAGATTTATTCTCAAGTGCATTGATTCAAGATTTGTTTTCTTCGGTACAAGACTAAGAAGCTGATCATTCCATTTTTGCGTATCCTCTTATTGCTAGCCTCTCTATCCATGCAATGCTAATTTCTACTCTAGAAATTTGGCAAACTTCGCTGGATATCCGCCCCAAAACCCAAAAAATCATTTTGTGATTACTTCCATGACCACAACCCAAACACATTGAGTATGGAGATTTATTTCGACGGAGTTTCTGACGAGACAGAGCCATCACATGAAGAATATACATTTGGGAGGAGCTTACAAGCGTACTGGAGAAAAATCAGAGGAAACAGAGACAAAAAGGGCAGGGCGACGCGGCCAGGACCCCCTTGGGCCGCGCGGCCAGAGGCATTTTTGCCTCTAGTTGCCTTGAAAAGTTTTGTGCAAGTCCTCCTCAAAGATCTAAGTCATCCTCTATGAGATTAGAAGATTTCACATTCTGCTCAGTGTTGATTTAATTTCCCTCTCATTTGCCTGAGGACGAGCAATCGTTTAAGCATGGGGGAGAGTCATCGCATTATCTCTGACCATCGCTGAGTTGCATTAATGTTGTAAAGACTTCTTTGTTGTAAAGAGTTCTTTGGAGCATATATCAAAAAATATTGAAAAAATGAAAAATGAAAAAATGAAAGAAAAGAAAAGAAATATGCTCCTTAGTTCTTTTACTTCATTGATTTCTTGATGCTTAGAAAAGTACACTCCATACTCAATCATTCCAACCATGTGCAATCAGACATAGAGGACTTCATGTGTGCCTCATTGTCATCATTTGCCATTTGCACATGTCCACCATCTAAAAAGTGTGTGTCCATCCTCTCCCTCTCCACAAAGACATTATTTTCTCATGGCCCTTTTGACGAGTCTCGGTAAATCCGTGAGAAGTTTTTCTTGTTTTGATAATATCTTGATTATAAAATCTTTTGCGAGGACTAACCTTTCTATGCTCCGGATAAAGCCTACACTTTTATACCTGAGAGAAAGAAAGGATTGAGTGTTTAGCAGGTTCATGAGATAAGATGAGTAGAGAGTTTCCATGAGCAATTTTGCAACGTTTAAATTTTTTATCTCAGTTCAGTTTTGTTTCAAAATCAAAACTTTTTATGCCTGAGACTTGTTTAAACATGAGAGCTTGTGATTTAAATTCTTTGTGGGTTGCACTTCATCCATATCTACCCATCATTCTAGAAAGAGCTGGTTACAGCTTAAACTTAAATTGAAAGAAAAATCCTTGGGAGTGTTTTGTTCTTTCTCGTATGTGATCAAGTGCAGAGATTGGACATCGGAGGGCAACACTGATTTCTATCGAAAACTTACTCGAGGACAAGCAAGGTTTAAGCATGGGGGGATTGTTGGCGTTGTTAAATAACACACTTTTACCCCTGTTTAACTTCGATAATTGCATGGATTTAATGTCTAAACTAATGATCATACTCTATAATCGGGACATATTCGTATATGCATGTGTTTTTGGAGTATTTTGGTTTATGCAGGATAAATGATAAAATCAAGATGGATTTGGGCTAGTTGTCTAGGGTTGCAATAGCCGACATGGAAACCCTGCGAGGAAGACCACGTCGGAGTTCTGGTGCTAGTTCATCAAGATCAAGGTAGGATCCCGGTGGTGATCATGATGTACATTCAATCATTCATAGTGAAGTCTATTTGAGTTTTCGATTGTTCTTAGCGATCAAGTGCCTCTCTCTATGATTTTGCTCGTTCTTGGGTTTGCTTCTTCTAAGATCTATTATCGAGATAGATCGATCAGGATGTTCTTTTAGCCATGGTGGCTAGGGGATTATACCGGACCTACCAAGGATGTTCAACACGTTCGTAGAACATGCCTTTGTGATTCATCTCGCAGATAGAGAGCGTCGTGACGGGACGTTACTCGTGTATGGCGATGATCCTCAGGAGTTTGACCGGAGGCTATGATTTAAAGATGCTTTCAATGAGATTCTCATCTTGCTTGCTTCACTACTTTGCTCGGAACTACAGCGTTTGCATGATCTAGGCGATCTAGATTGGTTATCTCTATGCTTTCTCTTGCTACCTCTGACGTTCTTCAGATTAATCTCTAGTAGATTAGATTCATTCAAGTCTAAAGTGTTTCTTTGCTAGTTAGATTGGATCTTGTGTCTTTAGTTCCATAGACTGATAAACCTTGGGAGAATACTCTCTTGAGGGAAGAGCTACAATGATCTGTGCGCTTGCGGTGGATCTTGGTGTGTGTTTGCGCAGCCAACAATGTTCAGATGTTTCATACGATGATTGCAACCGGGGAGAGGAGATTTAAGGTTTACTAATTTAGTGTGTTCAGATGTTTAACACAGAGATGTTTGATACGATGAGTCAACATGGACTCTGATAGAGCTGGAGTGCCCGATCTTTTGGTGAGTGGAGGATAATTTCGACTTGGGCGGAAGTAGACCCTCACGATCCGACTACGACGAGCGAACCCGAAGCGCCAATGCAATCACTGAACCAACTCCCTGTGGTCACCGACCCTGTTGAAGCAAGATCAGCCTGATCACGAAGATCAATTCCTGTGCGCAATCGAAGAACGAACAAGAAGGAGAGGCGAGCAATCTTATTATCACTTGAAGGTGGAGTTCTGAATCACGAGGACAACACGTATTTGTGCGGCCGTGAATGTAGCTAAAAGCTATATGTAAAACAAAACTCAAGGATGCTAATGACGGCTATAGGGTTTAATAGCACGGTCACAAGGGAGTTGGGGTCGTGCTACAACCCTAGGACGCGTCCCTAATGGACCCAACTCGATACACGGCCCATTGGGCCAAAATAAGGTGACGCAGCACCTTGGACAGAAAACAGTCCGACTCAAAATGACTATTGCGGCCGCCTCGGTGAAGATATGACGGTGATTCTGGATCCATCTGAAAGTAGACTTGATAAGCTTTCCATCAAGTACTTGATCGCCCCAAAATGGAGTCCGGATGAAGTCGTGGCGGCCGTCACAAGTTGACGTTCGTGCGCAGTCCGAATCCAGCCACATATCCTTCATTCTTTAGCACCATGACGTAGTTCAGCTCTCTTGCACGAGCCCGAGTAATTGGCCCTGAAGGTGGTGCTTGGGGTGAAGGTGCTGCTGGTGTAGATGTACTGGTGATGTCCTCATCATCCTCACCTTCTTGAACTGAAGTCGTCCTCGACGGCAACTCCTCATCCTCGCCCGCATATGGTTTCAAATCTGCAACATTAAAACTAGTGGAAACACCAAACTCCGCAGGCAGGTCAAGGACATAAGCATTATCATTAATCTTGGTTAGCACTTTAAAAGGACCAGCAGCACGAGGCATTAATTTAGAACGACGCAAAGTAGGAAAACGATCCTTCCTCAAATGCAACCAAACCATATCACCGGGTTCAAAAGTAACATGTTTTCTTCCTTTACTACCAGCAACTTGATACTTAGCATTAGTAGCAGCAATGGTTTGTTGTGTTTGTTCATGTAGGTTAATCATATGGTCAACATGTTCAACGGTATCAATATGTGGGGCGTCCACAGCATCAAGCGAAAATAAATCAATAGGCGCCCGAGGAATATAACCATAAACAATCTGAAAAGGGCACATCTTTGTAGAAGAATGTGTTGCATGATTATAAGCAAACTCAACATGAGGTAAACAATCTTCCTAACGGTTCAGATTTTTATCCAAAATAGCCCTAAGCATGGTTGACAAAGTTCTATTGACCACTTCAGTTTGTCCATCAGTTTGTGGGTGACAAGTTGTGCTAAACAACAATTTAGTGCCTAATTTGTTCCAAAGAGATCTCCAAAAGTGACTTAGAAACTTAGCATCACAATCAGACACAATTGTTTAGGAACACCATGTAAACGAATAATCTCCCTAAAGAACAATTCAGCAACATGACTAGCATCATCAGTTTTATGACAAGGAATGAAATGAGCCATTTTAGAGAATCTATCAACAACCACAAAAATGCTATCCTTCCCCTTCTTAGTTCTAGGCAATCCCAAAACAAAGTCCATAGAAATATCAAGCCAAGGTAAAGTAGGGACAGGCAAAGGCATATACAAACCATGGTTGTTCAAACGTGACTTAGCCTTTTGACATGTAGTGCATCGTGCAACCAAGCGCTCAACATCAGGATGCATCCGAGGCCAAAAGAAGTGGGCGGCCAGCACCTCAAGCGTTTTGTAAACGCCAAAATGTCCCATTAGTCCGCCTCCATGAGCTTCCTGTAACAACAAAAGACGAACCGAGCTAGCTGGAATACACAGCTTGTTAGCGCGAAACAGGAACCCATCCTGCATGTGAAATTTCCCCCATGGTTTACCAGTCATACAATGTTTATAAGCATCTTTAAAATCATTATCATCGACATATTGATCTTTCATAGTGTGTAAACCAAAAATTTTAAAATCCAATTGTGACAGCGTATTATATCGGCGAGACAAAGCATCAGCAATCACATTGTCCTTCCCGTTCTTGTGTTTAATGATGTAAGGAAAAGACTCAATGAATTCTACCCAATTATCATGACGACGGTTCAGATTAGTTTGGGTACAAATATGTTTTAAAGCCTCATGATCAGAATGGATTATAAACTCACGATGCCAGAGATAGTGCTGCCACGTTTGCAAAGTACGCACTAAAGCATAAAGTTCTTTATCATAAGTAGAATATTTCAAACTAGCACCGCTTAATTTTTCACTGAAATAAGCAACCGGTTTTCCTTGTTGTAACAGAACAGCACCTAACCCAATACCACTGGCATCACATTCGAGCTCAAATATTTTACCAAAATCAGGCAATTGCAAAAGAGGAGCATGTGTTAACTTATCTTTCAAAGTAGCGAAGGCGAGCTCCTGGGAATCAGTCCAAGTAAAAGGCACACATTTCTTTGTAAGCTCATGTAGAGATGCTGCAATAGAGCTAAAATCTCGTACGAATCGACGGTAGAAACCTGCAAGCCCAAGAAAACTCCGAATCTGCGTGACCGTCGTCGGTGTAGGCCATTCCCGAATTTCATCAATCTTGCTGCTATCCACCTCAATACCCTGTGGAGTAACAACATAACCAAGAAACGAAACACGTTGTGTGCAGAAGATGCATTTTTCCATGTTAGCAAACAAGTGAGCAGCACGCAACGCATTAAAAACAGCACGCAAATGTTCTAAATGCTCTTCCATAGACTTGCTGTAAATTAAGATATCATCAAAATATACAACAACAAACAAACCTATGAAAGGCCTGAGAACTTCATTTATCAAACGCATAAAAGTGCTGGGAGCATTAGTCAAACTAAACGGCATAACCAACCATTCATATAAGCCAAATTTAGTTTTAAAAGCCGTTTTCCATTCATCTCCCAATTTCATTCGAATCTGATGGTAACCACTACGCAAATCAATCTTAGTAAAAATAATGGCACCACTAAGCTCATCTAGCATATCATCATGGCGTGGTATAGGATATCGAAAACGAATGGTGATGTTATTAATAGCACGACAATCTACACACATACGCCACGATCCATCCTTCTTTGGAACAAGTAACACTAGAACGGAGCAAGGACTAAGAGACTCACGAATGTACCCTTTGTCAAGCAACGCCTGGACCTGGCGCTGAATCTCTTTCGTCTCGTCGGGATTTGTGCGGTACGGGGCGCGATTCGAAAGCTGTGCGCCAGGAATGAAGTCGATCTGGTGCTCAATGCCACGAAGTGGAGATAGTCCCGATGGTACATCTTTGGGAAAAACATCAGCGTACTCCTGCAAAAGGTTAGCAACCGCAGGGGGAATATCCAAAGATGGTACATCATCAAGTGAAACGAGCACACGAGAACATACAAGTGCATAGCAAGGTAGCTCATCAACACAAAGATCAACAAAATCGGCACGTGCAGCAAATAAAATAGGCGCATTCAACTTGATTTCAGAAGGTGATGGTACAAGCTGTTTAGCATTTTTAGCGGCTCGAGCAAGGTCATCTTTAACAATTTGTTCAGGTGTCATGGGATGTATAATTATTTTCTGACCTTTAAACATGAGAGAATAATGATTCAAACGACCATGATGCAAGCTATCAGTATCATATTGCCAAGGTCTACCAAGTAATAAAGAACAAGCCTCCATAGGAATAACATCACAATCAACAAAATCAGAATAGGCACCTATGGAGAACGGAACACGTACCGACTGTGTTACTTTAATCTTTCCACCATCATTAAGCCACTGAATATGATAGGGATGTGGATGCTTACGGGTGGATAAGGACAACTTCTCTACCAGCGTAGTACTCGCCAAGTTGTTGCAGCTACCGCTGTCAATGATGATGCGAATCGACCGCTCCTGCACAACACCATTTGTATGGAAAAGAGTGTGTCACTGATTTTTCTCTGGCGGGGTGACCTGTGTACTAAGAACACGCTGCACAACAAGACTTTCATACCTATCTGCGTCACTAGGAGTAGCATGGACCGCCTCATTATCTGCATGGTTAGTGGCAATCATAGTATGGTGAGGTTCATCGGAATCACTAGCAGAAGAGTACTCACCATCGTCACGTATGATCAAAGCACGGGTGTTGGGGCAGTCCCGAATCATGTGCCCAAAGCCTTGACAACGAAAACACCGAACATCTCATGTACGTCCTGAGGAAGAAGCTGCGCCTGGGGTAGAGGGTGCTGCAGGTTTCATCGTCTTCTCACGCAGCGTAGTGCTAGGTGTAGAAGGTGCTGGAGTGGAAGACGTAGAGCTAGACGACGGGCTTCTTCCTGCAAAAGGGTTAGTATATGTCTTCGAACGGCGTCCCTGCACTTCACGTTCAGCTTTGCAAGCATATTCAAATAACATGGTCATATCATTATACTCATCCTGAATTTCCCTGTTCAACCCACCACGAAATCGTGCCATAGCAGCATCATCCTGTTCAAATAAACCACAACGAATCATACCCTTTTGTAACTCTTGGTAATACTCCTCAACGGATCGTTGGCCTTGCTGGAATCGCTGCATGGTGTTAAGCAAATCTCGGGCATAATAAGAAGGAACAAAACGATGTCGCATAGCAGCTTTTAATTGAGCCCAAGTAGATGGAACAACAGTGGGATGTTTGAGTTTATATTCACGCCACCAAATTAAAGCAAACTCAGTAAATTCACTAATAGCAGCCTTAACTTGAGACGTAGCAGGAATATCATGACATGAAAATTTCTGTTCTACCTCTAACTCCCAATCAAGATATGCAGCAGGATCATACTTGCCATTAAAAGTAGGAATTTTAAATTTAATCTTCGCAAATGAATCATTAACCGGATTACGTACCACACGGCGGGCACGAGGTTGGCGGTCTGCATCCTCATATTCCGTGTCACCACCATAGCCCTTCTGCAATTCCGTGAGCGTCGCGTTCATCGTCGTGAGAGTCGTGTTCATCGCGTCAAGCCAGGCCGTCAAGGTGTCAAATGTACACTTGGCGGCTGTCTGAGCAAGGTCCTGCTGGTCGAGACGCTCGTTGGATGAAGAGATCACGGAATCAACCTTCTCGTGCAACGTCTTTATGTCGTCTTGAAGTCCATCAAGGTCGGCCCGCATGCCTTGCAGCTTGGAGTCCATCTTGTCGTCGTCTCCTGACATGGTTACCGCAAACACAAGAAAAACAGATCCTACGACAATAAAGGTGTGGGTGGAAAGCTCACAAAGATGCTGCGATCAAGTTCTTATCCGTTCTTACCAAGCAACAGGGGCGATCGCAGACAACAAGTAGCACCTGTGAAAGATTGGAGCAGCGATTGCCTGGAGAAACAAAAGTCTGTTCGTCGTAGGAATATGTGTAGTTCTGGGTAGGCTGCACTCAAGTCAAGGATTAGCACAATCAAACAATAAATGCAAATCTGAATAATAGTGCTAAACACGTAACAAAGCTGCTGGAAACAAGTGCCACCCGCGATGGATCAAGCAAGGGCAACAAGGAAGTGGGTGCAGAAACGGAAAATCTCCCAGGCCACGTTACGCTGTGTAAACGGCGTTTTTTGGCCTCGAAACCGACTTCACCTGGCGCTATGCCGGGTGCCCCGTATAGGAAATTTCGTAAGCTTTCCGGAAAAAAAAGAACGCTGAAATCGGAGATCCGAGCGAAAAGTTATGGCCGTTACAAAACAGGTGTTCGTAACGACACAAAACTGCCAAACGACAAACCGAACTTTCCAAAAACGAACTGCTCTTTTCTTTTTTTTAATTCTTTCCTTTGTCTTTCTTCTCAGAACTTTCCTTTTTTTATTTCCTTTTTTTGTCTTTCCTTTTTTTCTTTCGTTTTTTTTCTCTCTTTCCTCAAACAGAAACACGAAACCGAGTAGGGTTCGGTTGGATCGGCGTCGCGTGGAGTGCGGCTTGGGGAAGGAAAACGAAACCGAGTAGGGTTCGGTTGGAGGGGGGTAACTCGGCGTGGTAACTCGGCGTGGTGGCGGCGGCATGGTTTTGTAGGGTTTGTGGTGAGGATGACGGCGGCGACGACGCTGGTGGTGATGATGATTGCGGCGGCGGTGGCGCTGGTGGCGAGGTAGGACGTCGGCGGCGGCGGTGGTGGAGATGGAAAGCGGCGGAAGCACAAAGTGACCAGCAACAAATTAACGCGAAGCACACAAATTCAACAACGCAAATTATTGAAAGAAAGTGCAAGGCGAAGAAAGGTTTTGGGACAATGGTCTAACCTAATTTTTTTTTGGTTTTGTGGACTGTAGGTAATGGAACAACACTCGATAAAAACTCACCGATCAACCTGGAAAGCTGATACCACTTGATAGAGCTGGAGTGCCCGATCTTTCGGTGAGTGGAGGATAATTTCGACTTGGGCGGAAGTAGACCCTCACGATCCGACTACGACGAGCGAACCCGAAGCGCCAATGCAATTGCTGAACCAACTCCTTGTGGTTACCGACCCTGTTGAAGCAAGATCAGCCTGATCACGAAGATCAATTCCTGTGCGCAATCAAAGAACGAACAAGAACGAGAGGCGAGCAATCTTATTATCACTCGAAGGTGGAGTTCTGAATCACGAGGACAGCACGTATTTGTGCGGCCGTGAATGTAGCTAAAAGCTATATGTAAAACAAAACTCAAGGATGCTAATGACGGCTATAGAGTTTAATAGCACGGCCACAAGGGAGTTGGGGTCATGCTACAACCCTAGGACGCGTCCCTAATGGACCCAACTCGATACACGGCCCATTGGGCCAAAATAAGGTGACGCAGCACCTTGGACAGAAAACAGTCTGACTCAAAATGACGATTGCGGCCGCCTCGGTGAAGATATGACGGGGATTCTGGATCCATTTGAAAGTAGACTTGATAAGCTTTCCATCAAGTACTTGATCGCCCAAAACGGAGTCCGGATGAAGTCGTGGCGGCCGTCACAAGTTGACGTTCGTGCGCAGTCTGAATCCAGCCACATATCCTTCATTCTTTAGCACCATGACGTAGTTCAACTCTCTTGCACGAGCCCGAGTGATTGGCCCTGAAGGTGGTGCTTGGGGTGAAGGTGCTACTGGTGTAGATGTACTGGTGATGTCCTCGTCAGACTCTTTACATTAATCTAGAGCGTTGGATCAAAAATCCGACGGTGTAGACATTGTAAGAGTAACATGTAAGATATCTATGACCGTCAAATTCGTTGTCCGACGAGGTAGACGTTGTAAGAGTAACATGTAAGATATCTTTGACCATCAATGTCGGTGATATTATCTCCGGCAGTCTTCCACGGGGTAGCACACGGAAGTGATTTGTATTGCAGGGAAGATCGCAAAGATCGGAAGCAAGATGGTTAGGATGGACAGACACGGGGGTTTATACAGGTTCGGGCCGTCGACTCGACGTAATACCCTACGTCCTGTTTTGGGGTGTTGTATTGCGTGGATTTCGCTATGAGTTGAGATGTGGTGAGTTGAGTTGTTTTGGAGGGGGTCCCTGCCCGCCTTATATATCGGGGGGCAGGGTTACAAGTCGGTTTGTAGCCGATCCTATCTCTAAGAATCCTTTCCTTCTTTACAATAATTCCTATTCCAACTAGAACTTCTCCTTCCAGATCCTTCCTTCGTGCGCCGACTTGTCCCGCACGTCATCAGGTCCAGAACGGTGGGCTGGGCCGCCCCCTTTTGGTGGGCTGCCAGGCTTGCTCGTGAGGTACCCGGGTACTATATCCCCCACAGTAGCCCCCGAGTGGTTTCGAAGAAGATCCGAGTGGTTTCGAAGAAGATCCGAGTGCTTGCTCAAACGTTCCTGAAAACAATTCTTCAATTGTAGACATAGTGAGGGGAAGAAGTGCTCTTTTTCACGACGCGATAGCGAAGTGAATACACTTAGCCCCCGAGCTTTGGGCAATTTTAGTATGAAATTAGCCAAAGGTCTTCAACTTTTCTCCATCGATATCTTGATCTTCAATGGTGTGCACCTCCAGGTGCACCCATTGGGTGTAGCCCCCGAGCCTTGAGCAGAATAGAATATTCTGGTCGAGGGTCAATCATAAAACATTACGAATCTCTTTTTGAACTTAGTCCTTCAATGGTGTGCACCTCCAGGTGCACCCTTTGGGTGTAGCCCCCGAGTCTTGATTCGACTCGGCACGATCGTGTCAAGACTCTGAAAGCCGTGGATCCTGACTGAATTTTTCAGCCCCCATGCCTCTGGGCATGGATTTCGGATAATCTTCTCCTTCTGGGGCTTTTTTGTTTCCCCTTCATAAGAATTCTGTTCTCAAGTTCTTTGAACTCGGCATGACTCCCGAGTCGTGTCCCACGACCCAGCTTGACCATATGGTAAGCCACCTTCTCACAAGATTTATACTTGTCAGCACTTGACCCAGACTTCTGAGTGAATTTAGCGATAGTATCGCATGCCTTACGTAAAAATCAATTGCAAGGAAACAATATTAATTGCAAAAGCAAGTCTGGCCGTCGACTAATTTTAGCCTCACGACCGAGTGGTTTCTGCCCCTGAACACTAGCTCAGGAACCCACAAATTTGTTAATGTAACAGAACCGAGAGGTCGTGCTATATTTCAGCCCATTTAGGCCCATTAATCCCGTAAAGTCCGTTGTTTCCTAGGGAAACTAACGGTTGCCTTATGAAGCCAGAATATCGCGAGATATCGCGACTCCATATCGCATCTTTGAATTTAAAGCGACGCGACGTGCTAGCGCCGGTTAAGCTCCCGAGACAAACATCGCGCCGCGCGCGGGAGGAACGGTTTATTCCATTATAAGCCATCCCCGCCGCAATCTTCTCCCTTTCCTCGCCCTGAGGTAATAAATCGATTTGTTGCCGTTTTTGTGTTCAATTCCACCCATTGGGTGTAATCCCGATGAAAAACTGACGAGGCTGGCCCTTCTGGTGGTGGCGATCTTGCAAATTAATTTTTGTAGATTATCTGTAGTATTGGTAGTAGAAGTACTTTGAACAATGTTTAATCCTTGGTGCTTGTATATAAGTTTTTATGGGACTACTACTCCCTTTCTTTCTGCGCTGGCCTTAATTTCTGAGTGGTTGACCTGTTACGGAGTAGATTAGCCTCGTTGGTCTCAGTCTCATGCCGCAGAGTCTTTGTCGTACGTTTAGAGCTTTGACTTGGCGAGTACTTTCCCTCTCGATTTAAAGTTTGTTCCACTCATACTTATGTGCGTGACGCGAAAGAGGAAATTCGAGTAGTAGATATAGATGAAAGATGAAATCAACCTTATTGATAACTCATTATAAATCTGCCGAGTCGTGACTGGGGGTGAATACCCTCCAAAATCACTCGGAAAAACAAATCTAAACAAAAAAGATGAATACATAACTGAATCAGGCGTAAAAACGCTGTAAGTGCTCGATGTTCCATGGATTTGGGATGTCTACGCCGTCTTCCGTCATGAGGCGATATGAGCCTGGGCGACTCACTGACTTGATGATGTATGGCCCCTCCCAAGGGGACGCAAGCTTGTGCGCGCCCTTGATGTCTTGCTTCCTCCTCAGAACCAAGTCGCCTGCTTCAAAGGATCTCTGCTTAACTGTTCGATCACGGTAACGTCGCAGGACCTGAGCGTAACGCGCGGCTTGGATCTGGGCAGCCAATCTCTTTTCCTCGATGCTGTCGAGGTCTTCAATGCGCGCGACTTGCGCGTCGTATTCGTCATAGAACTCCACTCGGGGGGAGCCGTATGCGAGATCCGTTGGTAGGATAGCTTCCGAGCCGTAAACCAGAAAGAACGGGGTTTGCTTCGTGGCACGACTCGGCTGGGTGCGCAGCCCCCAGACTACAGCTGGTAACTCCTTGATCCATCGTCCATCATGTTGCTTCAGCTGCTTGAATATCCGGGCCCTGAGCGCCTTGATTATTTCGCCATTGGCTCTTTCAACCTGGCCATTGGCCCTTGGGTGCGCCACGGATGCAGGGCATAGCTTGATGCTCCTTTCACTGCACCAGTCTTTAAACTCCTGCGCCACGAAGTTCGTACCATTATCTGTGATGATACGATTTGGGACTCCGAAGCGATGGGTGATGTCTGTGAAGAACTCGATGGTCTTGGCTGCCGTGTGCTTTCTGACAGGTTTCACCTCGATCCACTTGGTGAACTTGTCAATAGCTACTAGGACATGGTCAAAACCACCAGGGGCCTTCTTGAACGGACCAATCATATCCAAGCACCAACAAGCGAAGGGCCAGGACGCTGGTATGGTTTGCAGCTGTTGTGCGGGTGCGTGTATTTGCCTTGCAAAATACTGACACCCTTTGCAGCGCCGTACGATGTTTTCTGAGTCTGCTACGGCAGTCGGCCAGTAGAAACCAGACCGGAAAGCTTTACCAACGATGGTTCTAGCTCCGGCGTGATTACCACAGATTCCTTTGTGTATGTCTGTCAAGAGCTCAACACCCTCTGCGCGACTTATGCACTTTTGGAGAACTTGAGAAGCTCCAGATCGACGATACAACTTGTCTTCGATAATGACATAACTTTTGCTGCGCCGCACGATTTGTTCGTGGAGCGAATTTAGATCTTTGTCTTCCGCGACCTCTGTGGGCAATATGCCGCTGTCAAGATAGTCGATGATCTGGGTCCTCCAGTCCAACGCTTCGTCTACCACCAATGTGGCTGACTCCGGGGATTCTCCGACTTGTTGCTTCGCGACAGTGCCATCCGGGTTTGTCTTGATAGATGGTTTAACAAGATCTTGTATGAAAACTCCGGGTGGGATGCCTTCACGGGTGGACCCCATCTTTGCAAGCTCATCTGCTGCCTTGTTATGGTCGCGCACCACGTGATGGAACTCTAAGCTATAGAATTTCCCTTCCAGCTTCCTGATTTCCTCGCAGTAAGCGTCCATCTTCTCGTTGGTCCTGGACCAGTCCTTGTTTACCTGGTTTATGACCAGGGCAGAGTCCCCGCGTACCATCAGGCGTTTGATACCCAAAGATACTGCGATGCGAAGACCGTGCAAGGCTGCTTCGTACTCGGCTGTATTGTTGGATACTGGGAACATGATTTGAAGGACGTATTTTAATTCCTGTCCACTTGGAGAGATCAGGAGTACGCTTGCGCCGCCTCCTTTGATCTGGAGGGAGCCATCAAAGTACATCTCCCAGTACTCAACTATCTCGTCGTCAGCCGGAGCTTGGTTTTCTGTCCAGTCTGCTACGAAGTCGGCCACTGGCGTCTCGGTTATGGAGGATTTCCCCTAAAGGATTTTCGCTCACAACCGAGATTGGATGGGCCTCAAAGTAGTGCTTCAGCTTTCTTGCTGAGATGAGAACTCCGTAAAGTAATTTCTGCACATGGGGATAGCGTACCTTAGATACGGTCAGGAAATAGGCTTGGCCATCCTAACTTGGATCCTGCAATATAAACATGAAGATCGGGTAGTATATGATATAATAGAAAATATCATCTCGAAACAAAATTTGTTGCAGTGATGATGCATATGTAATAATGCATATGTATGTGCTACTCCCTTCCCCCTTCACTGGCCTTAATTTCCGAGTGGTTGACCTGTTACGGAGCAGATTAGCCTCGTTGGTCTCAGTCTCATGCCGCCGAGCTTTGTCGTGCGTGTAGAGCTTTGACTTGGCGAGTACTTTCCCCCACGGTTTAAGGTTTGTTCCACTCGTACTTTATGTGCGTGACGCGAGGGAAATAATTCGAGTAGAAGAAATTGGATGAAAATGATTTGCAACATTGTGCAATGCATGAGCCCACAGGGTGTATGACGCCGATCTGTCGTGGCAGTCGTGCGAAATTAAAAGACGATGTTTATTAGAAACATGACTTAGCTTGATTCGTAGTCGTTTGTTGATGAAGCCGACTAGCCGGAGTTGATTCCGACTAGTTATTAACCGTATATGACCCGTTTCCGAGTTGTTTCGGGACGAGCCAAGCCTTGCGCCAGAGAGAAGTTCTCCGTGGCAGTTGTAGCTTCTGCCTCCTGGCGATCCAAAGCGGCGGCAGTGATGTTCCCGAACTGGATCTCGAATCAGTCGACGTCCGGGAGGTTGCAGCTGTCCAAGATCTTGACGCGGTCCATCGGGCTCACCAGATTGATCTCGGCGATATCCCCTACCTGGCGCGCCACTGTCGGTGATATTATCTCCGGCAGTCTTCCACGGGGTAGCCCACGGAAGTGATTTGTATTGCAGGGAAGATCGCAAAGATCGGAAGCAAGATGGTTAGGATGGACAGACACGGGGGTTTATACAGGTTCGGGCCGTCGACTCGACGTAATACCCTACGTCCTGTTTTGGGGTGTTGTATTGCGTGGATTTCGCTATGAGTTGAGATGTGGTGAGTTGAGTTGTTTTGGAGGGGGTCCCTGCCCGCCTTATATATCGGGAGGCAGGGTTACAAGTCGGTTTGTAGCCGATCCTATCTCTAAGAATTCTTTCCTTCTTTACAATAATTCCTATTCCAACTAGAACTTCTCCTTCCAGATCCTTCCTTCGTGCGCCGACTTGTCCCGCACGTCATCAGGTCCAGAACGGTGGGCTGGGCCGCCCCCTTTTGGTGGGCTGCCAGGCTTGCTCGTGAGGTACCCGGGTACTATATCCCCCACAGTCAAATTAGTCGTCCTTTATAATATAATAGAAGACATTGTAAGGTAACATGTAAGATATCTATGACCGTCAAATTTGTCGTTCTTTATAATATAGATAGATAGAATATTGATATTTTTCTTTTGGAATATGTATAAAATAGAATTGCCAAAGTGCGAGAGATAAATGAAGGCGTTGAGTGCCTAGTGAGCGGTAAAGAAACTAATCTGGACATCTATCTATCTATCTGTCTATATCTACTAATCACGGACTCTCTAAAAAATCTCACGCTAATCGAAGAAAAAGAAAAACATCTAGCCATAGATCCATAGATCCATCATAGGGCTTCCCTTTTAGCGGTTCAGATCAAAAGAATACCAACGAGAAAAGGTGCCCTCAAATAGAAAAAGAGGAAAGGGAACATAGTCCACGGTGGCCTCCTTTCACGGTTATTGAAAAGTTACGTGTGACTGGGGGACTTTGCTAAGACTCTCCATACAACTTATCGATGGAAATATCTCCGATCGAAAGGAATTACAAGACACACGTTACTTTCTACTCCTCCCATGGTTAAACAGATGCACGCATCTGTTACCACACGCTACATTAACGGAGAAAGCACGGACCGTGTACTTATAATTTTGGATGTTATATTGCAGCTGTCAAATAGGACTATGTTTAGTTACTAATGATTAATAATGATACAATTAATGAATCTACTTGACATGCTTGAATTTACTTAAAAAGGGTAAAAATATATATTCGCAATTGATTACACATAGACATTGTGTGTTTATATTGATTTTTTATATTTTTTTATTAGACATAGACACATATGACTATTATTGATATCCGTAGCAACGATGTCGTCTTTGAAGTCCGGTCATATATTGCTTATGAGGTTATTGTCTGCATAAATGTCATTAATATTTTGTTGGTATTCTAAATATAATGTATCTTGTGCAATACACCATAAAAGGTGTTATATTTCACTCTATGTAGGAAATTTAAAATAGGTGATTATTTTCACGGTATTGTTATCTTGTTGGTTACTTTTTTCTTATTGTCACTTTAATGCCAGTGCTTATTTTTACAATATTCTTCTCTTAAATGATCTATATATTTCAATACAAAAGGTTTTGTTATCCGTAAAAGCCCATGGCCTTTGATGCATGTGCTCTATGTACATCATTTATTTTCATAATACGTTTTTTTAGATTGATGTGTATTTTAAAATACAATGTTTTGTTATCCCGTAGCAACGCACGGGCATTGACCTAGTATATACATATTTATCTTGGCAGGTGCCAGATGAATACCGATGTTGCAAGATGGATACTACTATAATCCTACTTCATTTACAAATATATTCTTATGTCTTTCATTAATTCATTAACTTTATATACTCCAACAAGCACTAACTAAATTTACTGTTTGCTTAAAAATATTAAGCAAACCCGTGCGAATGCACAGGTTGACGACTAGTATGACTAATTTAGAATAGACCAACACAATTAAATATGAAGTAAAAACGTAGTCTAATCTAGGGTGTGTTTAGATGAAAGAAAAGGGATGAAAAGTATTGTTTCTATGAAATTGTGCATAGAGATAGAAATAAACTGACACGGTTTTCTGGATATATAAATTTTTGTAAAAATATGACGCTTTTATAGAATCTAAACACAACCCTAATCCGCACTACAATATCACAAGAAGGAACACGAATAGATGCGAGTACCGACCAAACAAATATAAGCTGTATGAACCGCTCCAAAACAGATACGGGGAAAGGGATCCCGCCGCAAACCAACCGAAGGGAGAGGCGAAAAGAAATCAGATCTGCCGCCTCCCACGCGTAGGGCGCGCCGCCGCCGCCACCACCGCTCCTAGCCCCCATTTCCCTCCGTCGCCGGCCTTTAGCCGGTGGCCAGGGAAGCAGGGGTCGATCCTTTAGTAGATCGAGTCCTTAATCGAGTCCTAGGTGTAGGGTTTGTTTACCGTCGATGTTTGGCGGTGGAACTAGGGTTTGCTAGAGGAGCGTGACTCCTATGCGGCTTCTTGTTCCTGGCGGCGTCGGCGATGCGGAAGCGACGGCGTTGCAGGGGAATAGTTTCTCCCGGCTTCTTCCGTTCTCCGGTGGCGATCTACTCCGACGCCAATGGAGAGGCCGGGGAGACCTGTGTTGGAGTCCAGGGCTGGCGCATCGTCGTCTTCTTCAGGTGATGATGTTGCTGACCTGTTTAATCCTGAGGAATATGATCTCTGGTGAAAATCTGAGTTTTGCTCGGCTTGCTGACGTTGGATTTGAAGGTTGCGTCGTGGGTGCCGGAGTTGACCGATGCGCTTGGGTGGCAGTATACTCGGCATCTGCGCCTAGCAGTAAGTCCTCCTCTGCGGCCTCTACTTTCTGGAGTTTGGCTCTGGCGTTTGGCGACGATTGGGAAGCAGTTTGGGCGGCGGTGACGAACGGATCCCTGAAGTCGTCGAGGAAGATGATTAAAAGTTTTAAACTTCTTTGTAGTTTTTCTTTTTTCTGGGTTCTTGTTTGTAAAAGAGTCGGTGTACTACGCTAAGATCAATACATGTCCCTTAAAAAAATATAAGTTGTATGAATCTTTCCATACTCTACAACCAAAAGTCCAAAACGGCTCTTCCTTTCCCAACACAGGCAGACAGGGCCACCAACGAATCCAACAAGGAAAAAACAACCTACAGCAAGTGGAACACTTCACCTCCAAACTATAAAACAGGATATATAACCTCCCAAACATTACAAAACCGTTCACTTAGCACCCTAGGCTGGTTTTGCAGGTTTCGTCACCATAGCATGCCACGCTGGCATAGTCCCATCTGTTTGGTGGAAATGACTCTCTGGTTTTGTACCGTTTGGGGTTTTATATCCGGTTTTATATTTTTGGGGTGAAGCGTTTCCCTTGCTTATACCTGATCATGGGCCGCCCGACCCGATAAACCCGACCTAACCCGCCCGATAAAAACCCGACCCGACCCGACCCGAGTATGTGACGGGTCGGGCGCGGGTCAATTTTTTAACCCGAAACACCAAAAAAACCCGACCCAACCCGACGCGACCCGAAAAATTACACGTGAAACCCGAAACCTGACCCGAACCCGGCATAACCCGACCCGACCCGACCATACCACGGGTCAGGCGCGGGTCAACAATTTTGACCCCGCCAACCCGACATGACCCGACCCGAACCCGAACCCGACTCTACCCGACCCATGATGAGGTATACCCTTTGCTATAGGTTGGGGGGTCGAACAGACTTTTTCCAATCCAGCAACCAAACTCGGCCGAAGCTGCCATCTCCGATCCCCGTCCCAATCGGTTGGCCCCATCCCACCAAAGCACCGGCAGCCGGTGAGCCCTCGTGCGGCCGGCTCCATCCCCAGTTGTCACGCTGTGAGCCCCTGCACGGTCACCTCTGTCCCCTGCAGCGGCGGCCGGCGAGCCCCCGTGCGGCCGGCTCCATCGCTGTGCTTAGAGATCCCGGTGTCGAACGCCGGGGCCGCTGCCTCTGGTCGGGGACGGTGTTCCTTCTCCTCGCTAGAGAGAGCATCGGTGCCGTGACGGGGACTCGATGGGCTCTCGCGCCTCGCCTCCTCACGACTACCTTCACATGGTGAGCCCTCGTAGCCGGTTCTCTCTTTCTGAACCCTAGCTCATCCCATCTTCAAATCCGACGAACACTTACAGATTCTGGTACTTAGGAACGACAGTTTCCCCGTAGCTCTTCAATCTAAGCACTAGGCCATCCCCTCTCCAAATTTGACAAACCCTAAACAAATCGTGTTCTCGTCAGAATTGCTGCTCGAATTATTTTCCTGTTCCTTTTCCGTTCTATCTCGTTTTGCTTAATTGCGGCAATTGTACTGTTCAATGTCGGGTTGAAATCGTTTTTCCTCAAGAAGCAATTCAACGGTTTATTGATAGATCATCCATTCAATCAATTCTTTTTAGTTTGTTATGAGTCATCGATCCCTTATTCCTAGCCTAATATTGTATGCCATTTTTGCAAAACAAGTAGCGTAAAGGAGCCTTATAAACAATAGAAAGTACAAACAAAAATCATCCCACCTTCAGAGCACTTGTAGTCTCATACCCACTGCAGTAACCTTTAACCCCTGTGTTCTGAAACATGACGACACCTTGATGTTTTGGTGGTATTTGCAGCATGTTGAGCAACTAAGGAGGCGACATCAATCATTATCAGAATTGGTTTGTTATCATTTACCTGTCTGATTTCTTCTAATTACTCTATGGATACACTCTGTGGGATGTTAAAAGGTCTTCTGCCTATCCTTTCATTTACCGCAGACTTATGCAAGGGATGAAGATGCAAAACTTGAGACCACACGGGCAAGGCGTAATGACCTCACTCTATATTGTATCATGAAGGGAGCATTCTACCCCTCACATGCTTAGTCATTCTATAGGAATTCAATAAAGCATGTCAAATGTGTTATCTTAAAAAAAAAAGGGCGTACCCAGTGCTGTCTTAAAATGTGCTGTCTTAACTCTTAATATTTTTTTGCTTTTGTTTTGCAGTGTCAAACATCCTCAAAAGGCATGAAGATTTGAAAGAGCGCCTTTCACGGTACTCCTTTGACTTTGCAAGAGCTTTCCCATAATGCAGTTCAGCTTACTATTTAAGATAATTATCGATTTATAGTTTAGATCCTTTGCCATTTAATTAAAGTAGCAAAATTTCTTGTTTCTTTGTTCAAATTAAGAGCTTACTGCAAATTACAAATTATAAGTTTTGTTTCCTTTTCCTCCTTTCCTTCATTCCTCGCTGTTCAGCCTCAGTTCAACTGTATTTTTTTAAATCTCTTCCTAACTGTTGTACCTCTTGTGTTAGTGCTCAAATTGGAACAGGAAAAATAGTCAAAATGAATTTTAGTATTTTGTAGAACCATGTATGCAAAAGAAAGGGAGAAGCTAAATATGTATTAAATGTATATAAATGTATTTGCATCTTTACTGAAGTGTGTCATTGGTTAATTGCATGAAGTTCCTGATCCCCGATCTTCCAGAAAAGATTAAATAAGAAAATATTACAGCAGTTAAGTTACATAAATAAACCTGGTTTGATTTCTAATGCTGCACTGCTAATGCTATTGTCTTCTGATGTTCCTCACACTAATGCTTGTAACATTATTGGCATTAGCCCAAGGAATGTGATCTTCTGCAGAACCCACTACTTTCTGTTTGATATTTTAACATTTCAAATGGCAGGTGCTTTTTTGAGAAAAATAATTATCTGTTGAGTTATATTTTTTACTCATATGGATTATTACACAAAAGGATCTTGTGACTACTATAATAGAGCAAATACTTTGTATTGTCTGATGATTACTTCTTATCAAAACATGTCTCATCTAATCTGTCACTCGTGTTAGATGTATATATATAGTTAGTTGTATTTCTCCCTAGTACAGGGGGCTATTTGCTATTGTACACACATGTACATTTACCCATTGGGGTCCTTGGAATAGTTACTGAGTTGCACATTTCTCATTCCTTAACATGGTAACAGAGCCCCAGGTTGTTCTCGATCCTTCCACCGCCGCCCTCTGCTCTGGCCGCCGCCGCCGCCCTCTACTCTGGCCACCGCCGCCGCCGCCGCCCTCAGATCGGGCCGCCGCCGCCGCCTTCAGATCGGGCCGCCGCCTCTCCTTTGCTGCTCAAGCGCCGTCGCCCCCTTCCAGCTCGGCCCGCCGCTATCTTCTTCCAGTCTGGGCCGCCACCTCTCTCGATCTGACGCCCTGCCTGACTCGTGTGCTGCTGCTCTGCTCCCTGGCTCCTTTTCTGTGATTGCTGAAAAAAAATGGCAGCCCCTTCACCTCTGCCGCTGCAAACCGTTCCGGTTGTTAAGCTGGATGAAACCAACTATCATGAGTGGGCAGCGCATATGCGGGTCATTCTTGACAGCCACCGTCTGCTTGGCCATGTCACTGGTACCAAACCGTGTCCTCCAATGCCTGTTCCTCCCACGGCATCCCCATCTCCTGTGGTGGCTGGAGATGAGGCTGCAACAAAGGCAGCCAATGATACTCTTGTTCTTGCTGCTGAAGAGGCCATGGAGGCATATCAGTTGGCTCTTGATGCTCTCGAGTGATGGCGAGCTGATGAGGCTCGAGTTTTCGCCATGCTTGTTCAGAGTGTTAGCCGGGACATTGCCATGGAAATTATTAAGCTGCCCAGCTCACGTGAGGTTTGGTCCTACCATGAGGAGCACTACCAGCAGGGTGGAGATGCTCTCTACTACTCCTTGCTATGTCAGCTTGGGAGTCTTCAGCAGGGTGACTCCACTATTGATGCCTTCTATCGGCAGTTCACTTGTCTGTGGCGTCAGCTTGATGACATGGATCCACCGCTTTGCTCCACCTGTCAGGCTACTCACTCTGCTCGGCGTGAGAGACGTCGGTTATATCACTTCCTCATGCGTCTTCGCCCTGAGTTTGAGCCTGTTCGTGCTCAGCTTGTGAATCGCTCCCCGACCACTGTGGAGGCTCTTGCTGCTCTACGAGCTGAGGAGACTCGGCTTCGCAGCCTCTCTGAGCAGCCCTCTGTAGCTGTGCTGGCTGCACCAGTTGCTACCTCCATCTCGGCTTTTGGTCCCTCGACCTCAGCGTCCACTACGTCCACCTTGGCTTCCACTACACCGGCAGCTGCTCCTGCACTGGCTTCTACTACACCGACAGCTGCTCCTGTCCCAGCTTCCACTGACGTTCAGTGCCCTCTTTGTGGGAGGTGGGGCCATTCCTACGAGCAGTGCCGGTCCCGGAGGAGACAACAGGTACGAGGTCGGGCCTCTTCCAGAGGAGGGACCTCCGGTGGCTCCTACAGGAGGGGGGCTACAGGTTTCTCGTCTTCACAGGAGGGACATACACTGTCACTGAGTGATACTGCTCAGCTTGTTGCCATACTCCAGCGCCTCACACACCACACCTCGTCTGGATCTGCAGGCATTGCTCAGTCTTCTTCAGGTATCTGGATACTTGACTCTGGTGCCTCTTTTCATATGACTCCAGACTCTACATCTCTCACTTCTACAGGGCCCCCTGCTATTCCTATTTCCGTTCAGACAGCTGATGGCACTTCTATGCCTGTCAGTTGCCAAGGCACTCTTGTTACGCCACAATTTACTGTTCCTAATGTGTCTCATGTTCCCTAGCTGTCTATGCAGCTTCTCCACAGAGCCCCCTGCTATTCCTATTTCCGTTCAGACAGCTGATGGCACTTCTATGCCTGTCAGTTGCCAAGGCACTCTTGTTACGCCACAATTTACTGTTCCTGATGTGTCTCATGTTCCCTAGCTGTCTATGCAGCTTCTTTCTGTTGGCCAGTTCACTGATTTGGGCTATCGCATTGGTTTTGATTCTTCTTCCTGTTTTGTTCAGGATGTTCAGACCAAGGCGATAGTTGGGACTGGCCGCCGCCGTAGAGACCATCAGGGCCTCTACATTATTGATCAGCTTCACCTGCCATCCACTACTTCCACTACGTCAACATTGGTGCCTTCTGCCACTGCTTCCACTACTACATCATCCGTTGGTTTTGCTCAGTGGCATCATCGTCTTGGTCATCTGTGTCGATCTCGTCTGTCTTCTTTAGTGAGTCAAGGTGTCCTTGGGCGTGTTCCTATTGACACCTCTATGGTCTGTCAAGGCTGTAAGCTTGGCAAACAGCTACAGCTTCCATATCGTTCTAGTGACTCTGTTTCTCGTCGTCCTTTTGATCTAGTCCACTCTGATGTATGGGGCCCTGCACCTTTCCGCTCTAAGGGTGGTCATTACTATTATGTAATATTTATTGATGACTACTCTCGTTTCACCTGGATATATTTCATGTCTCATCGAGATAAGTTTCTTTCCATTTATCGTGCCTTTGCATCTATGGTTCGTACTCAATTTGACTCTCCTATTCGAATTTTTCGTTGTGATTCTGCTGGTGAGTATCGGTCTATGGCCTTTCGCAATCTCCTTTCTGAGCAGGGTACACTTATTCAATATTCATGTGCTGGTGCTCATGCTCAAAATGGTGTTGCTGAGCGCAAGCATCGCCATCTCATTGAGACTGCACACACTCTTCTTATTGCTTCTCATGTACCCCCTCAGTTCTGGGCCGAGGCAGCTTCTACAGCTACCTATTTAATTAATCTGCAACCTTACACAGCTCTCCAAGGTGTCACTCCTTACGAGCGTCTCTACTCTCAAACACCTCAATATCATCATCTTCGTGTTTTTGGTTGCACTTGCTATGTTCTCTTGCAGCCTACTGAGCGCACAAAACTGACCGAGCAGTCAGTGGAGTGTGTTTTTCTGGGCTATGATCCAGAGCACAAGGGTTATCGTTGCTATGACCCTTCTGCTCGAAAGATTCGTGTATCTCGTGATGTTACTTTTGATGAGTCTTGACCCTATTTTTATCGATCTAACTCTCCTCGTCCGGTGACATCTATTGATGATGTTGCTTTCTTCACTCTTCCGCCTTCGTCCTCCATTCTTCCTCCACCACCATATCCACCTTTGTCTCCCTCACCTGCTTTGCCACCACGACCGCCATCACCAACACAACCACTGATACCACCACAACCACCATCATTAGCATCACCTCTACCCACACGGGACCCCCGTGCTATTCGCTTTCATTATTCTCGTCGCCCTCGTGTCCCTTCCTCTTCTGAGCCTAGCTGTGGTCAGCCCCCTCTCTTACTCACTCCTACTTTGCCTTCTTCTCCGGTTGTGCTTGACCCTCCTCAGGCATCTCGCTATCATCTTCGTGATCGTGCCTCGAGAGCTTGTCAACCTCCGGATCGTCTTGGATTCTCTCGGCCTAGATGTCAGTGTATATAGCCCATGTAGGGTAGTGGCCCGTCTAGAGGCCCATGTATTTCATGTATATAGCCCACCCTTCTAGGGTTGGAGGAAGAGACTGTACATTTCACCTTCTAGCACTAGACAACCCTCTCAATCTTCGCCTGAGTTGTCTCCTCAGGCCCTTGTAGCTACTGAGCCGACCTCCTATCCTGAGGCTGCCGCTTCTCCTGAGTGGCAGCTTGCTATGGCTGAGGAGTTGGCTGCCCTTCAACGTACTCGCACTTGGGATATTGTTCCACTACCTCCTCATGCTCGACCTATTACTTGCAAATGGGTCTACAAGATTAAGACCCGTTCTGATGGTACTATTGAGCGCTACAAGGCTCGCCTTGTGGCTCGTGGTTTCCAACAGGAGTATGGCCGTGATTATGATGAAACTTTTGCTCCTGTTGCTCACATGACCACTGTCCGCACGCTTATTGCCGTTGCCTCTGTTCGTCAGTGGTCCATCTCCCAGCTTGATGTTAAAAATGCCTTTCTCAATGGAGATTTGCATGAGGAGGTCTATATGCAGCCACCTCCAGTTTTTTCTGTTCCTCACGGGCATGTTTGTCGTCTTCGATGTGCCATATATGGCCTCAAGCAGGCTCCTCGTGCTTGGTTTGAGCGTTTCAGTTCTGTTGTTCATGCCATAGGCTTCTCTGCCAGTGCTCATGATCCAGCGCTTTTCATTCATACTTCCTCGCGCGGTCGGACACTTCTTCTTCTCTATGTTGATGACATGCTCATTACTGGTGATGATCCGGAGCACATTGCTCTCGTGAAGAAGTGTCTTAGTGAGCACTTTATGATGTCTGATCTTGGTTCACTTCGGTACTTTCTCGGGATTGAGGTCACATCTACCCCTGATGGCTACTACCTCTCCCAACAGAAGTATATCCAGGATCTTCTAGATCGTTCTGGTCTCACTGATCTTCGCACGACTGAGACTCCTATGGAGCTTAATCTTCAACTTCGTGCTTCTGATGGTGAGCCTCTTGAGGATCCCACTCGTTATCGTCATCTTGTTGGGAGCCTTGTGTACCTTGGTATTACACGTCCAGATATCTCATACGCTGTTCACATTCTGAGTCAATTTGTCTTTTCTCCTACTCAGCTTCATTATACTCATCTTCTTCGTGTCCTTCGCTATTTGCGGGGCACTATTTCTCGTCGCTTATTCTTTCCTCGCTCTAACTCCTTGCAGCTTCAGGCGTATTCTGATGCGACCTGGGCTAGTGATCCTTCTGATCGCAAGTCTCTTTCTGCTTATTGTGTTTTTCTTGGATCTTCTCTCATAGCCTGGAAGACCAAGAAGCAAACTGCAGTATCTCGATCGAGTGCTGAGGCTGAGTTGAGAGCTATGGCGGTGGTGACAGCTGAGATCACTTGGTTACGGTGGCTCCTCACTGATTTTGGGGTCCCTATTTCATCCCCCACGCCTCTCCTGTCGGATAGCACTGGAGCGGTCAGCATTGCTCGTGATCCTGTGAAGCATGAGCTTACAAAGCATATTGGTGTTGATGCTTCATATACGCGCTCTCAAGTACAAGAGCGTGTTATCAGTCTTCAGCATGTGCCTTCAGAATTACAGCTAGCAGATTTCTTCACAAAATCGCAGCCTAGGGCACGTCATCTGTTTTGCTTGTCCAAACTCAGTGTGTATGACCCACCATGAGTTTGAGGGGGGGTGTTAGATGTATATATATAGTTAGTTGTATTTCTCCCTAGTACAGGGGGCTATTTGCTATTGTACACACATGTACATTTACCCATTGGGGTCCTTGGAATAGTTACTGAGTTGCACATTTCTCATTCCTTAACAACTCGTAGGATTGTTGCATTAATCTATCTCTAGCTATATTCTGGATGGTCTTTTGGAAGGACATTATGTACTAAATTTCTTATTTCCATCGTTTCTTTTTCTTCGCTGCTTTTTTTCATAATGCATGCTGCCCATGTTCCTAAAAGTTTGATACATTGCCAATTATTATTTGACATCTTAATTTTTTATTCTAGGGATTCTGATAAGCTGATTTTTGAGCGTCTACAGAAAGAATTTGAGGCTGCTCGAACTGCTCAAACTGAAGGTACACTTTGCGATACTACGTAAGGTCTTTGTTATCTAGTTCTGTAGGAAGTAAGCTTGTCAGTTCGTATGTTACTGATGTGTGAACAAATTGTGGGTATAAGGCATTGGTCAACTAATGATACTCTTTCACATGCATTAGTAGACTCTCTTGAACTTCTTATGGCAATATGAAGCTATTAACTATGCTTAAAATAATTTTTTAAAACAAATTGGTTATGACAGTTGGATACATGATTTAACTACATATAAATCCTTCACAGTTTAAGAAAATGCATTTTCTTATCATGTGGTGAAATAGAATTAACATCATAGGTTTCAAGTTTGAACTTTCATGTTCTGACAGTGCAATGGAATCTTATATTGCTGATTAAATTCTGACAATGCATTCCTGTGGTGCTGATCGGTTCAATGGACTGATAAAAGTTTTAATAGCACACTACCTATGATATCATTTTGAATATTTCTGGATTTGGGAGGCATGTTACCACTGTTCTGAATAGGTTGTTTGAGATTTATCATCATTATTATTATTTCTTTACTACAATGAAGTGGTTCAAGATGTTGTATGAATAGAAGCATCTTTCTGCTATAAATGGAGAGCATGATGAGTTGAACAAACTGTGTCAACATGCTGAAATTGATAGCTTTCTTTTAGATTGTTTGGATCTGAGTTAGCTCTCTGTTCCAAATTGTAGGTCGTTTTAGCTTTACTAGATTCATAGAATTTTCTATGCACCTAGATGTGTTATGTCTATATATGTATGTAGAAAAGCCAAGATAAAAAACTTTACAAATCAGTCTTGTCCATACACTAGGCTAAAGGTATATACAGTTGGGTCTGAATATAATATTGCGGGCCAGTTTTACAACACTTCAAGGAGGCTCTGAAAATAATATTGTTGGTCAGCTGTGCTTCTAAGTGGAAGGAAGCCTCAGCAGCACATCAGTGTTGGATAGGCTAAGGTAGATTTGTCGCATTACTTGGAGGTATCAGCTTGGTTTGAGGTCAGGTGGAATGACCTCTATGCAAATTCATTTTGATGGGGACGATTGCATCAGTACCCTGAAGCCTGAACTTGACGTCTAACTTCATTTTTCTTGTTATTCTCTGTATTGCTGGCATAATCTGGTACTTGGTTTTTTTAATGTTCTAATACCAGCATCACAACATTTTTGTGTTCTGAATCTTATCGTTGTCTTGGAGAATTGCCAACACCTTTTTTTGGCCTTCTGTAGAGATTTCAATAGATGATGATGAGTGGAATGATGGTTTGCTGGCTACTATCCGTGAAAAGGTATTTATTGTGTTTCAACAGCTGGATTTTCCCATTTCTTTCCACATTCTCCGAATTATGAAATTTGTTGAGTTTGCTCAATCTCGTAGACCAGGTTCATATGGAGGCTGACAGGAAGGTCATGGCAAACCAAGTAAATGTTCCAGCAGATCTCCCATTTCAGTCAAAGACTACATATAGGATTAGAAATATGGTAACATGCTCTCCAGACTATTGAATTTTCTATCTAGCTTTGTATCCGGTTAGCATGCCGGATTGACTTGTTTCAATCTAGCTTTGTGTTACTTTGGTAGGATTATTTTTATTTCTCCTGGTTTGCCCTAGGTTAGCATTTGTTATTTCCTCTTGCACTGATAACTGTTCAATTTTGGCTCTACTGCAATAAGAGATAGCTAGATTGGGATTGGAATTCAGTGGCGTTTTTACATGACCTGACCCCTTGCTGGGTAGTGGTGATTACTCCCTCGTTTCAAATTGTACGTCGTTTTGGCATTTTTTAGATTCATATTTTTTGCTATGTATCTAAACAGACATGGTTATTTCTAGGTACATAGCAAAAACTATGAACCTAGAAAAGCTAAAACGACTTATAATTTGGAACAGAGGGAGTATTAACCAAGTAGCCGGTGATTGTGTTTGCTGGGTAGTGGTGTTTCATGAATTGAAATTCTGTTTCTGTGTCTAGAATGCGCATAACATCTAGGTTACCACCACAACCAATCTACCTGTCAAACCAGTTTTGTGGATGTTCAGCTTTCAGCTCTTATGTATTACCAGCTCGTACATGGCTGTGGTGCCATTATGAGTTAGATAGAACACATGACAGCACCATCATGCTATTACTATTTTTCTATTATGAGAGTCATCGTTGGTAATGCTAGATTTAGTTTTCCTTGATCTGTCAGTTATTCTAGCATATCAAAACTAAATTTCTTCTCTTTAATAGGTTATCTATTGCTTGGATGGAGCGAGAATTGGCATACAGTATGAGACATTCTTTGCTGGTGATTACCCTTAATATTTTTAGTTCCATTTTTCCACAACAGTAAATGGTTTCTCCCAATTGATTTTTTTAAATATGCATAATGTTTCTGTTGGATATAGCAAGCAGTTTTGGAAGCCCCAATGTGGTTCTGTACAAATAGTTCACTTTAAACTATAGCATAATCTTTTGCACTATGCACATGCAGACCTGTGATATTCTTACACCACTGGCCAACTGAAGTGTGGTATTTAGCTCAAAAAGGATGGAGGAGACATGATACGTCTATATCTCTAAACACATTGATTTCCTATAGTATATCAACATGTGCATTCTATTTTGCAGGTGAGCCCTGTGAAATATTTCATTGTGTTTTGGAAAGCAAGTCATTTCTGGAAAAGATGACTGTGATTGAGCACACCTTACCTTTCTTTCTGCCCATACGTGAATTGGAAAGTGATCTCCTGTCATCTAATGCCATTGTATGTTTTCTCAGAGCGCTTGCTTTAACTATATTAATTGTGTGAAAAGTTCTATGTGCTAACATGTTTTTCCTTGCAGAAATTCATTGATCATCTTGAAGAAATTTTACAGGCTTATATTGACAGGAGAGAACAGGTCAGTATCAGCTATTAGGAGTCACTCCCACATGTAACTTATGTGTACTTTTTATATTCAAATTTCCTTATCTTCTATTGTGTAATGCTAGAAATTACATAAAAAATATTGTTCACCTCTGCTACGGTAACCCAGCTTGTGGTCTATCTTTTATAAACATTGATCTAGTTTAGTTGCGGCATACCAGATGTGGTCTGTTCAACTGAGTTGTCATTTATCATCCAGAAGCACCAAACTGATTTTTACTAATTATATTTCCATTCTCTATTCTAGCCGAACAAGACGGTGATATCTCATATTTTATTTTTACAAAAATGAGCCCCTGTAACAAGTCGAAAGGTTTATAATCATGTAAATGATACCATTAAAGAAAACATCACAGATGATCTTTTAACTTTGTGTTGCAAAAGCTCTAATGAGAAAGGTTGAAACAACTCTAGTCTGCCACTTCTTGTTTGCTCGTCTTTGCATAAGGTGAACCCTCTAGGCTCATTTTATGTATAAGGTGTGTTGTGCAAAGGCTAGGCAGCTGCACATGACAGGAGTCGTGCTCATTGCAGTTTATCAGATCTCTGTTCTGTATAGTTGAGAGCATTTTATGTATACTTGGACTTCATTTTTTTACTGTTTTTGTTCCATATAAGTACATATATATGTGCATTTAGCCACTGTGTATGGCATACCAATCTTCAATTTTTGCTCATGTTTAAGTATAACTTTATG
The DNA here is from genome assembly GCA_015476505.1 of Urochloa ruziziensis. NCBI lineage: Eukaryota > Viridiplantae > Streptophyta > Magnoliopsida > Poales > Poaceae > Urochloa > Urochloa ruziziensis. The sequence continues at coordinate 20,198,988 of CM027125.1, read as the reverse complement.
TATATATGACCAATCCATCATACTGGTTGATTTTTGGTTGTGTTTCAATGTCTAAAACCATAATCCTTTATTAGAAAAAAATAGAGATAACTCATGACATCCCTATTTTGCTTTAGCTAAGAATGAATTATGGTTTGGCTTCTCAATTGGTTTAGAATTTTTGGCTGTAAAGATTGTTAGTAGGCTCATGTGACAGTTGAAGATGGATGGGCCATATAGCTCTACAGTAATGTGTTTTTTACAGCAGATTATTAATTATAGTTTCCTTTTTCATGTTCAAGGTTCGTCTTATCAAGGAGCTCTATGGGAACCAAATTGGTGAACTGTTCCACAGTCTTCCTTACAATGTGATAGAGTTTGTTTTGGAGGATTTTGAGTGGTAAGGACAATAACTGCTAATGCTAGGATTTGCAGTAGAGTACAGCCTCGTAGAATATTTACAACTAGCAGTCTTTCATTTTTCTTTTACTAGCACCATCTTGAATGCTGCCTACTGATTTTAAGCATGCTTGTTATTACCTCATGTTTCATTTACCCTTGGCTTTTGCATACGCAAGCTACATCTTTTAACTCTTCAAGAAACTGAAATTTATGCTTGTTTGATTTGCCACTTGAGCAGCAAGGTTACAGTCAGTATCCGGTATTCTGATCTACTTCAGACCCTGCCGAGTCAGGCAAGGGTCTTGGCTTGGCCACTTCGCTCATCCAGGAGAATATCCACACGAAGCAGCAGTGCTTCAGCTGCGCAGTCAGTACCATTTCGCCTTTCATATGCTGAGGAAGCACTCAAAACCTTGTGTCTACCAGAAGGTCCCTATCCTGCCCCCCTGTATTCACCTTGCCATTCATTGTACAGACAGATTTGTGGGGAACTTTGTTCTGATCTGTTTCCTCCCTGTTCTGTGTTTCAGCATACGCGGACATTGTACTGGACCTACCCCATGCTCTGAAGAGGATCTTCTCCTCTCAGGACAGTGACTGAATCGTGCGTAGGGGATGCTAATGAGACCTTTTTGAAAGGTTATGCTAATGGGACCTTATGGTGTCTAGACTACAAACATGGAACGGGTGTTTGAAGATGTTCAGAATCTTGTGGGTTGGTCAAGTTGCTGTGGATCGCAATTTCTGTGGCTGGGAGGTAGTCGCTTGCTCCTTCGACTGCTCAAAATATTCAGCTACTATAAAAGATAGCTAGAAGGTATTGTGTATTTGTAGTCAAGGTAATTGTGCCATTTTCTTTGACAACGTAATTGTGGCAATTGCTGTCAGATGTATGCTTTCTAGATAACCTGCTTCCGTCGGTATTGCCCCCACGTTAACGCTTCGTAGACCCCGAGCCTGGCGAGTGGCGAGTTCGGTTGGGCTCAACAGCTTTGACCGGGTAATTTTTTTTTATGACAGCAAATACAAAAAGGAAAAAAAATCACTAGCAAAGCCACGCGGAATCGGCGCCCGTAAGTCCGTAACAAACTTCCCGGCTGCCCACCCGCTACGGAAACTTGCTTATTGGGTCGCGTGGAGCGCCCAGCCCCTGGTCGCCGTCCAGAAAAGGATGGCGTTCAAAGTTCAAACCACGCAGCGTGACATTTTCGGCTGGTCCTGCACCTAACCTTCAAGACTCGCATCGTGTCCACGCAAACAAGATTTAGCCGGTTGGCGGCGCCGCTCCTCCCTCACTCTCTCTTGCTGGGCTTTTGCAGTCTCCAACGCAGTGCCGTGGGGACCGTGGAGGCGCAATGGAGATGTTCTCCGACGCAGTGCTGGGCGATCTCGTGAGCAGGTCGTTATCCTTCCTTTTTGCCAAGTACGAAGAAAAGCAAAAGACGGCAACCGTGCAGGAGGAACTGCAGCAGCTGCGGCGCCTGCTGTTGAGGAGCGGCACCATCGTGGAGGAGGCCGAGCGGCGGCTTGTCACAAACCGGTCCATGCGCCGGCAGCTCAACGCGCTGAGGGACGAGATGTTCAGGGGCTACTACGTCCTCGACGTTGTCAGGTGCCAAGCTGTACCAGGAGGAGACAAAAATGAGGAGGATAGCCTCATGATGTTCGTCTTGTCCAGGTTCAACCCTGCGAAGCGTGTCTGCTACCGCTCATCCGATGATCGGGAGACGAGGGCGAGGGTGGCATTTGATGGTGCAAGCTCGCGAGAGTTGCAACAGACGGTTCTCAGCCTAGAAGCTACGATCAATGACACCAAGGAGTTTATTGTGTTCTTGATGAACTGTCCTCCCTTGTTCCGTCAGCCTTACAGTGCCCATATGTTTGTAGACAAGTGCATGTTTGGCCGCCACATGGAGATGGAGAGGGTCATGGAGTTCTTGCTACAGGGAGAGCTTCCAGGTGCAACAAATTTGGGAGTTCTCCCCATCATTGGCCAAGCGCGTGTCGGGAAGAGCACTCTTGTGGAGCATGTTTGTGAGGATGAAAGGGTGCGCGATCACTTCTCCTTGATTTTGTTTTACAATCAAACTGTCCTAAAAGCCGAGACACTAGCTAGTTTTAGAGGAAATTGTGTGATCAAGCATCAGAGAGATGATAAAGTCTCGGGGAAAAGGTTGTTAATCGTTATTGAGCTCATAGAGGATGTGGATGAAGAGACATGGAACATGTTTAATTCTTGTGAAGAAAGCATGGTGCATGGGAGTAGAATGATCATCACTAGTCGATCGGAGAAAATTGCCAGGCTGGGGACAACACATGCTCTTAGGATAAAATGTTTGCCGACTGAAGCCTACTGGTATTTCTTGAAAATGGCTGCATTTGGAAGTGATGATCCAGGTCAGCATCCAAAGTTGGTATCCTTAGCCTTCGAGATGGCAAATCTGTTGCAAGGATCTTTCATGTTTGCAACCATTGGTGCTGTCCTATTAAGAAATAATTTCAACACCCAAAGTTGGTCTAGGGTTCTCACCAGGTTAAGGGACTATATGCAAAAGAATGTCTCTTTGATTGGTGAAAACCATGATGATTTCAAGGCCAAGGGACATCGTCCTCGATTTTCTTGGAGCCTGATCAAACAAAAACCTGACCAATATTTTATGCTATATGATGTTTACCAAAGCCGCTCTGGGGAGGAGGTTCCCAAGGTAAAATTTGTAGATCTACAAGCCGGAAGTTTTCAACCAAAAGGGAGGTACAAAATTCTTTTTGGAAATCGCAAATTCCACCGTACTTTAACTATATATGTGAATGTGAGATCTGTGATATGTAAGGATCAAAACATATGGTTTGAATTCTTTACACTACTGATTCTCTAAGGGTAGTTATGAAATTTCTCTCAAAATAAGCGGTGACATGATTGTTCCAACGGTGACTTTGTCAATTTCAAAGTATATGGACTTAATGAGTCGAACAGATACTCATAAAGGTAGACACATGCTTCCATTTGCCATCTCTACTCTGTTTCGAAACAAAAAACATGTATAGACAAATGAGAGTTCATTACCGTACCTCCTTAGTTTATGGTGTCTTTGATGCTTTTGAAGTTAAAGCTCGTAACACATCATGTGTTGGATGTAATAGGATTTTTATTCAAACTCCAACCGATTAGTATGCCAAAATTTCCCGAGAGATGGCCCCATATGATACGCTCTGCGCAGCGGAAAACGCTAACAGGACAACAAGTTCATGCTTACGTTTGTTATCTTTTGTGATGTATGCCGTGCATCTTGGGTTTCTACGTTTTTAACGGGCACAAGATTTTTTAAGAACTTTATGATTATACTCTGTCTTGACTACTTAGCTTGGCAGCACTTTAAACAATACGAACAGTAATTTGGCAACAAAATTTTGGCAGAAATTTATAAGATTTTTCTTTCTTTTCCCCAAACATGCTACAAAGAAATCAAGAATGCTTAAATTTGCCAAGAAAAGTGTCTTGCCGCCGGTTGGAACTCGGAACCAGCTACATAATAGATTTAATTTGCAAAAAGTTTTTATGATTTTTCATCCCTTTTGCGAAATGGAACTAAACATCATTTATAAAGTTTGCAAAAAAGCTCTCATGTGTGCACAAAAATCAATGCAAGAACTTTTTGTAAAGTTTGTCAACTAAACATCCCCTTAAGCATATAAAAATTTTGGTGTCAATTTGGTCTGATTAAATTATCTTTTAAGTCTCAGTTTGCACGGGGAACAACGATCTGTCCTGATGCATCGACAAACACACTGCAGTTCCACTCTTCCGTTTTCCCAGATCTGCTCAAGAAGCTGGTGACCCTGCAGACAAGCAGGCGCAATGCGTCAAGAGGAATAGAGGATATTTGGTTGGCAAGATATCATGAATTTTCTATTGAAACTAGAAAATATGGGGCCCGGCGTTGCCGCGCCAGCTTGAGCTATCGCAGAGGACTTGTGAATAGTTTGTTGGCGCTATATATTTTTTTTCTGTGATGAATAATTCTTTATCAAATTTGTGTCATGACGTAAACAGTTGATCTAAACAATACTCGAGATCTGATGCAGTTAGGAAAAGACGATGACACATCCTTCATACGATGTGACCCTTAAGTGAAAGAACGTAGTTTGAAGTTGAAATAACAGAATCATGATGAACATACACATTAAATTGTTGAAGAGATTTCTACATTGAAGGTTGCTTTGAATTTCGAGTTTCAACCATTTTTGGACATCACTTTTGCTTAAAAAAGGCGTCATTTTTGCTATTTCAAAGCGTCCAGCCTCGGCGCGAGTTTGCTGCTTGCTCGCGTGGAAGGAACCAATCCGAGCACACACGAAGGATCTAGAGAACTTGCGCCTTTGCCTTAGCGGACGGTTGATTTAAATGACGCTTGAGATCTGACGGTTAGGAAAAGTTGATGACGTGGCCAATGAGCAGCTCAGAGATTGTCCGCAGTTTTCGTCTTTTAGAAATTGGGCAGATTCAGAACCCACCCAGCACATTGGTGCCCATCCTACGCCCGGTAGGCGCACACCCGGAGCTGCACGACCACGGCGAGCGCAACTGCGCGAGGGAGACCGCCAGGGACAGCGATGATGGCGTCCAACACTTCGTGCACAAAGGGCACCGACGCGGCGAAGAGGAGCGCAAGGGAGAGGTCGTGGAAGGCGAGGAAGGCGGCGCAGAAATAGAAGGCAGAGCAGGAGCAGGGGCCTCGCGCTGCGCCGCTTGAGTGCGCCTGGGTTGGATCAGCTCTAACCCACTTTTTCGAATGGGGTTGAACCAATCTCATATTTAGTTGAGAGGGTTAGGTCTGACCCAGTTCCTTGTTGGATTGAAGGGATTGAGAGGGGTGGAATGGATGCCACTATTAACCATAGTTTTTAGGGTCCCACTTGTCATCTTCGGGGTCCATGCGTCAGCCACTCCTTTTCTCCTCTCCAACGCTTCTTCTTCCTTAGGTAGTGAGGCTCCCGTCACTCGCACTCAGTGCCGCGCCGGCCGCCCGCCACCCTCCCGCGCTGAATTAGCTCCCGTGTCACACCGGCCGCGACCCGTCCTCCTCCTTCACATCGCGCCATGCCGGTCGTCTGCCTTCCCCTGACAGCCTCGCCCTCGCGCATCAGCCTGGACTGCACGCGGTCAAATCCCTCATCCCTGAGCTTCGTCGTGGAGCTCCGCTCCAGCCCGCGCCGCGCTCGTTGGTGCCCTGGCCTGCAACGGGGCTCCCCTGACGGAGGCCCGGGCTCGCCCTGGAGCCACACCTGACGCGCATGTCCTTGAACGGATGGAGATGGAGTGAGGAGAGGAGAGGTGGGTTCGTTGCATCTCCTCAATTTGGAGGAATCACTTGGAACTGGATCTAGAGAGTATATTCCTCCCTGGGTCCAATCCAACCAACCTAAGTTCTCAACTAAACTGGGTTCAACCGGACCCGCTCTAATCCAATCTCCCAAAACAAACACACCCTTAGTCTTTATGCGATTTTTGGCCTATTTTCATTTATTTTATTTTGTTTAAATTAGAGGCAAACGGGAGCTTCATCTATACTACAAAGGACGATGAAATTTTCGTACCAAATCTTACGTGTTACTCTTACCCTTCCAACACCGTTGAATTTTATGATGACGATCAAACGCTCTAGATTAATCTAAAGAGTCCAAGTTGACTACATTACTCATACACCATTGGATTTTATGATGATCTAACGCTTTAGATTAATCTAAAGAGTCCATGTTGACTACATGATTAATTTAGTAATTTTACAAAGTCGATGAAACGAGGGAAAATCATATTTGAGGTTCAAAATTATTAATCATTTTAGCATTATCTTAAGTCAAACCTTTTTAGTTTGATCAAATTTATAGAAAAATTATATAAATATGTATAACATCAAACTTACTTTTCTAGATAGACCATAAAATTTCGTTCAAAAAAAAAAGATAGACCATAAAATACATTTTTATACAAGACGAGTTTTATGTGCGCATGTAGCTACCACTACAACATACCATTTAATCCGTGACGGAATCCTGACGGCGGTTTCAGAAAACGTTAGCATTTTGCTCTGAGCCCAGATAAGCCCATAAAACTGTGACGGAATCCTGGCGACGGTTTCAAAAGCGTTAGCATTTTGCTTTAAGCCCAGATAAGCCCATAAAACCGTAACTGTTTATGAATTCCGTCACGGTCTAGCCCAAAATACTGCGACGGTTAAATAAATCCGTCGCGAACATAAATTAAAATTTGACACATTTCCAAATTAAAAAAATAAAAAAAGTTGCATCATATGGAGTTTGAAACCTGGTCTTGAGCTACAAAACTAACATAGCCTTCCGCTACACCATGCTTTAGGTTTTAGAAATCTTTAGCAACAAAATTTATTTATTAAAACAAACATCTGATTAGTGGCGTTTCACCTCCAAGGCTGCCGCCGCCACGTGACCGGCCACCCAGCCAGCTCACCGGCCGCACCCAGCCACATCATCCGGCCACCTCCGAGGCCGACCCGGCCACGTGGCCGGCCCCCAGCCGCGCCACCCACGTCGCCTAGCCCACGGCCAAGTCATCCTGCTAGAAGAGTTTAATCTCAAAAAAAAGAGCAGAAGAGGGAATCGAACCCGTTACCTCCACCTTTCGAAGAAAGAACAGTTCCACTGCACCACTCGTTCATTTGTGACTGTAGCAGGTAAATAAATTTCTAGTACTAACTCGCGCACATGCCTCATATAAAAGGCCGACGCAGCCCACCCAGCTCCCCTTTGGGCTTCGTCTCGAATCGGCCCACAAGCACAGAATCACGTGGACCTAAAATTTGAAGGCTTCAAGGCGCCACTCAGATTTTTTAAATTCGAAGGTGCAAAAAATAGTGCAGACCAAGGGCTCGAACATGAGACCATAGGAAGAAGAGAACCTTCCATACCATTGAGATGAAAACCGTTTTGTTGATTTTTTACGGTATGTATCTTATTTATACCATTTCACATTGCAACCACAGTAATTAATTAAAAAAATTTAGCCTAGCATGGAAATTCGTGACGTCCACGGTTAGATTCCTGACGTGTCACAAATTTTTTCCATTTTTTTTGTTCGCATCCTTTTAATAATCAAGGGCACAAAAAATTGAGGAGTACAAGAGTCGAACACGCGACCTCTAACATAGAGAGTGTAGGCAATACCACTGGACCACTATCTCACTTGCGCTACTAAGAGGATAGTTTGTTTTTATATCAAAATGAATGAATATGACGCGCCCACATGAGAACACGTGATTGGTTGAGTTGCTTCACCATTGACACGTGGCGTGCTGAGGTTGCTGCCCGCATCGTTTTTTCCTTTTTAATCTACAATTAAAACTTCTAACTAGTATTTCTCGGTCATAGTAGCTTCAAATTCGTTGGTTTTTTTCCCTAATTTTTTGTAAAATCGTGATGTTTCATGTTGTGTCATTTGTTTGCACAGTAGTTGCTATTTTTATATATTATTTTTGTGGCTTATTTTCTTGCACCGAAAGAGATTAGAAATAACATATTTTTGCATAACAAATGGTGACATAACTTTGTATTTTCTAATGTTATGGTAAGCATGATGTTCTATCCAAGATTGAGATACATATGACTTTGCAAAAGTAAACCACTACTTAAATCTCAAAGTTTGAGTTGAGTTATCGGAAACTATGTGAGAGATGTGTCCATTTGTGCACAATGTATGATCCAACATTATCAAAATAATTTAATTTTTTTTCTACAAGCTTATGAACTAAAAGTATGTTGCCACATCAATTTGTAGAATTTTTTAATCAAATTTTAAAATCTTATGAGGTATTCAAATTTTAAAAGTTTAACTTGAGTTGTGATATATTCATGATTTTGACTAGGAAACATTTGAATTTTTCATAAATTTTAAGGATATGAGATATACTAAAATAGAGATACTTAAAATATATTTTAAGTACTTATTTAAATGTCATTTGAGATACATATAAGTTATTTACAAGTGTGCCATTAAATAAAAAAAGAAAAAACAAAATGCTAAACGGGCCATTTCTGGGCATGTGTTGAAGCCCAAACTTTTCTGTCCATCCATTTTACTGATCGATGGTTGAGATCGTTTCTTTAACATATAAATATAGCTGAACCCTAGCCGGCCATCTCCTTCCCCCGCCGGCCCGCCCTATCCTCTTCGGCCTCCTTCCTCAGATCCACGCCTCCTCCACTCCCAGCCCTCCTTCACTCACCGTGCCCCCTCCTCCGGCCGCAGTGCCCCAAACCTCCTTCCTCAAATCCTCAGCGCGCCCCCGTTGGTCCCCACCGCCGCCACCGCGCCTCCCCCTCGGCGCCCAAACCCCAGCCTCGGCAAGCAAGGTGAAGGGGAAGCGCGTCGGATCCATCCACGGCGAGCCTTGATCCGGCCGTTGCGGCCCCCAAATCTCGCTTCTCGGTGCGGCTGGAGGTGCACGGGCGCAGCGATGGAGTTGGGGCTTGGAGACATGCGGCGGCCAGCGTCGGCCAGCGGGGCCAGCAGCAAGCTCGGCTCCTTCGCCTTCGCGGGCCTTCCCTCTGCGGCCTCCAACGCCTCGTCGCCACCGGATAGGGTGCGCGGCGGGGGTAGGTCTGGCCGCTGCGAACCGAGATCCCCTTCGCCTACCTCCCTCACCTTCTTCCCCTTTCGCGGCCTCCCTCACCTTCTTCCCCTTCCTCCACTCGTTCTGCAGATCTCGACCTCAGGAGCGAAGGAGGAGAGGAGCAGCAGCTCAGGCGCCGCGGCCATGGATGCGGATAGAAGAGACGCCCAGTTTCCCTTGCTGCACCACCACCCTCCAAACCAGGCGCAGGTAACCAAGTTCCCCAAATCCCCTCTCGTCACTTCCATTTACTTGGCATCTGCAACTCCCTATCGTCTGTAGTGAATCCTCTAAATTAATGATTGCTCTGTGTGCTTCGAGTTGATGGATTAACGTGTGATTGCTGTGGGTGCTTTGACTTGATGGATTAGCTGGTATAGTTGTAGCCTAGGCTGTTGGATTTAATATGAGGATAAATACACACGCTGAATTGGTGATTAAAAATAATGTGTACTTGGTTTGTTCGATTCAATAGTAGCAGCTTGATAGCAAGTCCTTTTCGTGCTACAGGGAGAGCTGGTTTCTAATGCCATTTGTTTAATCGGACGAGTTATTGTTGATGTAGCCTTAGCTGATCGATGTTGTTTGAAATGTGCTCATCAGTTGTTTGTAGAAATCCATCAGTTCTCTGTCAGGTTGAACCATGGCAAGCTAATGCATTAGCTACTAAGATGGCTCCAAAGTAGACTACAAGCTCCTGCATGTAGGTCGATCTTTCTTTTTTATGCATAAAAAAGCTATGATATATGCTTTTAAACCTAGGTTCAGATATATGTTACCTGTTATTACTCATGCTTGGATAAAATGTTCTGGCTGCTTGTGATACTTGGATGTTGCTAGTGCTTGACAATAATTGTGCAGTACGGGTGCTTGACACTAATTATTCAGATATATGAACTTTTACATCGAGTTCTTAGTATGTTACTTCTCGATCTGTTTATTTCTAATCGTGTGTGCTGTCTATTCTGATCGTGTGTGCTGTCTATTCTGATCTGAATGTTGCTAGTCCAAATTGAAGAAAACTTTGGGTATTTGGGAAGCATCAAGTTACTGTTCAATTTTTTTTATCCTTTAGTTGTCCATCAGTGCTGATTTCTGAGCACAAACATATGCATCCTACTAGATTCATCTGTATTACTTCTGTTGGATGGAATAACTCTCCACTTGACTGAGTTATATCCTACTAGAGTGTCTGGTTTTGCTTGGACCTGTTGCAGTAACTGAAGTTTACCTTCATTATACATATTTTTATCTTGAGGCTTAGTTTTGTTTCTCTGAATGAAGCCGGTGACTTCAATTGCAAGCTAGCCAGCTAGGGATAGAGTTAGTACCTGAAATTCCAAATGCTGCACGTTCTGTTTCCACAAGCAGCTAGCACAGAACTTCCTATATGTCTGAACATTTCCTATATATGTGAATATTTGAGCGATAACAATGGATTATATGTGAACATTTGAGAGACGGCAATGGTTCCAATATTGCCATAGGTCACTTTGATGTTGTCCAGGCATGCCAATGAGATCGATGTTGATCCTGACACTAAAATATATCCTAAATAAGTTTTCCTGCTTGTGCTATGCAGGCTATATGCAGCCATGAGCCATGCTTGTGTCAATTTACTGATATTTTTGTGTTTTGCTTTGCAGGTGCAGTGGTGGAGCACAGGAGCATTTCTATTTTAGGCTTGTGCTATTTAATCTGTGTTTTTTTGCGAGGAAGTTAATCTGTGTTTTTGTGTCCATGTCGCACTGTTAATCACTTGGTAGTTTTTGTGTCCAGTTCAATGATCTTGTTTAACTACATGCTGTGTCTGAGTATGCACTAATAACGTGCCAAATTTTGATCAATTACTATGACATCAAGATAGGAAATGGGGCTAAGCTGCTAAAGGTTCTCTAGTTGCAGTTACTAAGTACCAGTTTGTTTACTATTCCATATGTGCAACTGTTGATGATCTACCTGTACCTTGTTTTGCATGGGAACCATGACAGCTACATTTCTCCCTGGATTGATTTAGCTGCATCACCTCTGTTCCACCTCCCTTCCAGCGCCATTCCTTGACATCGGCTGATAGGTGCCAAGGTATCTATTCTCTCATCTTGTTTACTTTCACCTTGGCTTATGCGTGCTTGGATTTTTTGATGTCGTATGCTTGTGCTTACCTAGTTGGTACTAGCTGCTTGTGCTAGATTTCTAGGTGCCCACTGCTAAGTGTTGCTCTGTTCTGCACATAGTGCTTTATAGTTATCTAAATTATCTATGCCCTTTTTTTATTTGCTTGTGTTCATGCAACGGCCAATGACTTGTTACAGAAGTTGGTTCAGTTTTTTTGGCATGTTCTGTTTGTGTCAATCTGTGTAGGTGGTGCAAAGGAGAACAACATGCATGTGCAAGGCCGCAAGGTAATGTCAAAATCTGATTTTATAGACATCAGTGCCCCCATTAGATAACCATCTTAGTGGCCAAGGACATAAAAAACCCCATCTTTCATCCGATGCTATGAACTCAGATTTATTTCCTTGGTGATGCAATTCTGATTGCAACAACCAATAATTCTTTGCAGAGGATTAAAAGAAAACCAGAATCTATTTTCCAACCCATCAATCTGTTCTGCTATATTGTGTGAGCACACTAAAAAAAACTACTATATTCTGTGAGCTTAATCTGTACGGAGCATTTTTGTTAGTTTCGATTGCAAGTATCGCTTGCTGAAATATTTATTTTGTGACCGTGTGCTTTTCAGGTTGAGGACAGCTTCTGGACGAGGACTCGATGCAGCAAAAAACAAGCAAAAAACATATATGCGCCAAACTCCGCCCGTTTCTCCCAAAATTCGACCACAGCCTTTCCACATATATTCCGGCCGAGCTATACAAAAATCTCCCAAAAATAATCTGTCCATGATTTATTTCCTGATTCTCTTTTCCGAGCTCATTTAAAAATCCTTTTCGTTTTTCTTTTCATTTATTTTAATGTATGCTTGCTTGTGTGTACCGTAGACCATGGAGTGACCGAGGAGCAGCCCCGCGAGGAGTTCGGAGGACCGTACCACGAGCCGGAGTACGCTAGGCGAGTACCGCGAGCCGGAGCCCGAGGACCCGTACCGCGAGCAGGCACTTCCGGACGACTTCGACGACGGCAAGTTCAATCCCGTCCTTTGATGCATACTTATCCTATGTTTGACAAACACAACCTATTGGACTATTTATAAAATGCATTGTTTTATTGCAAGACCCGGTTGGATAGCCACTCCTTGATTGTTATGAATGTTCCTTGATCACCTAGGTTATCATTAAATATGACTTGCTCTGTTTGAATGATAGCCGTTGCTAGAAACGCTTAGGGCCTGTTACTCTTACCACTATCATATTGCAAATACTCATGTGTTTTAAAATAAAGAATGGTGTGAGTGTTTAAAAGAAAAGGGTGACTTTTGGTGAAAATGGAATAATGGTGAAACCGATGGGATGGATGGTGTGTTCTGTGTGAAACACCAAACTGGTGAGCTCGTGCCTGTGTGGCTGAGCGGGATGTGGAGATATCCATCTTGTCATTATTTTAAGGACCGAGTTGATTGTCATCTAGCTTAGCCCAGTTTAGTGCTACCGCCCTACCGTTGTATGTGGCAACGGCTTAGCATAAATCCCACTAGTTGGTTGGTTAGCCAATGGGTGAGCTGTGAGCAATGGGAGAACAAGGAGCAGGAGTATGATCTATGTGAGTTACGTCCCGGTCATGCCTCATTGGGAGGACATGGACCCCTTGGTTGCTTCCATATTGGCTAGTCCGGCTTAGCTACGGTGTGGTAATGGCTTTGACAGGTCCGCGCCGGCATTTCGGTGTTCGTGTTGCGGAAACCGTTGGGGTGGGTTAAGTGTACAACCTCTGCAGAGTTAAAATATATTCGAATTGCCGTATCCACGGTATTGGATGAGTCACGGCTTGGGCCTGAAACTAGTGTTGGGAAATGGTTGGTTTTATGGTGTGAGTTGTTTTGGAAAGTGTCCGGCAGGTGTGTCGTGAGCTACGGCGGACGGGGAGTCCGGTAGCATAAAATGTGGATCCTTTGTGGAGGATCAACCCACTTGATATTAAAAACTGCTTTTACGAAAACCTGTTTAAAATAAACTCTTGCATAAAATCTAGCTTTTACTCAAATTAAGCCCTAGCCGTATCCTTGAATTACCCTGTGCATGATCTTTGTATCCCCCTCCGTGGACGTGGTTGGACTTGTTGAGTACCTTTGTACTCACCCCCCCCCTATTTTGTTGCAATAGAGGAGGATCCAGACTTTGTCCCTAAGGAGTTCGAGTAGAGGTCGTGTCCGCACCCGACGCTGCCTGTGGTGTGGCCCTTTCAAGATGCTTCCGCTGTCGTTCCTCGCCGAGATAGGGCTAGATCCAGTTTTAGTTTTTCTCTGGTTATGTATTGTTGTACTATTGGTTACTATTATCATTTGTATCGAGTGTAATGCCCCTTTGAGGTCGCACGGTGACTGAACCATCTGTGAAATAAATGTGTATCAGCCTCCTGGGACTGATATTTGTATCACATTTAGTCTCTGCTTATGTGGGGACGCTTCAGGTGGTATCAGAGCCGTCGTTGGCTGTAGGACGCGACCATTAGGACCGAAACCTTTAGAAAGCTCTTCTTAGCTAAACCTTCCCTGCACAGACACTGACCTTGAGTCCTTGTCCTGTTCCAGATGGCTGACGACGGATGGAACGAAGGAATCTGCTTTGCAGAACCGGGTCTTCCTAAGTTGATGTTACTCAGCCTAGAGCGCGTCGGAGTTTCAGACGTACCGGAGTACATGTACTGGGAGTATGACTCCAGAGGCACCCTTCGGTGTGACATAAGGATCTTTGTGGGGAAGAGCACCCTCTACCCCGACGTGGATCCTTGGACCATCATCACCACTGGCTTTTGCTTCTCGGACACTTACCGAAAGGCCGCCCGTAAAGTCCTGCGATGTCTGCGCATTGTCTACTGGCGTCATCTTCGAGAGAGTCCTATGGGATTTTTCCCGCCTACCGGAGGAAGAGGACGCTCGTGGATTGATCAGATGAGAAGACTCGGAAGGGAAGAAGAAGACCTAGAAGACACCGTCTCCCACCTATCCACCTACCTTACCGGCTTAGATCGTCTTTACATCGAGCAGGCAGCGCAGTTGAAGCACCAGATCCGTAGGGCGGAGAAGGCAGAACACGAGATAGAAGAACAACGAAAGGAAACCGCTAAAGCTGAAAGGCAAGTGGAGAGCTACCTAGCCACCCTCCAGGACATAAGGCAGAAGGAAGCCCAAGAGAAGGAACGCCTTGAAGCGTACCGGAGAGAGAAAGGACTGCTAGAGGATGAGCCCGAAGAAACCCATTGGGATAGGGGTACACAGACCGAATATTGGTTAGTGGGGCAACTTCTACCCCCAAAGAAGCGCTGTTGCTGGAGCGAGGAGGATTCCTCTTGAGAGTAGACTAGTTTAACTAAGCTAGATTTCCTTCTTAATAAATAGATGTACCCAACCTAGTTGTTGAGTCAAGATCTTGTACCTTCAAGTTGTACCCTAGCTTTTATGAGAAACAAGTTGTTCACCTTATCCTTACTTTCAGATGGCCGAGGAAGGATGGACCCATGGTGTTTGCCAGGAAGAGCCGGGTTTCCCCCGCCTTTTGATCAACTCCCTGGAGCGTCTTGGCATCACTGAGCACCCGAGGTACTACAGCAGGGGGTACGAGCATCTTGGCACTCTCTGCTGTAGGGTGATCTTTTCTGTTGCTAGAAGCACCCGCTACCCTGATATTGAGCCATGGAGGGTGACCGCTTGTTGACGGCCATTATATGCCATTATTGGCCGTCAACCCTGGCATGAAACAAACACCAAACTAGACATAGGGGTTAAATTCTAACTATTTCCACTAGCTTTGGTGAATTGTTGATTTCAGGAGGCCACATCTGGATACAATGATAAGAACATGCAAAATACATATAAAAGTGGCACCATTGGAATGCACCATTACGAAGGCCTTGTCGAGATGATCGAAATGGATATTTGGATGACCCAATTCGGAGTCCGGACGAGAAAGTTACGCCTCCGGGAAAATCGTCGGCGAAACCTGCCAGGCCGGTCGGCCTGACTTAGGCCGATCGGCCTGGACAAGGCCGGCCGGCCTACAATGGTCCCCAAAATGCTCCAAACTTTGCACAAGGACCCTAGGGAGTCACCAATGGACCCCCAAGCAAGAATTGACAAGAATAAATGAAGTTAAGACCGAAAGGCCTAGGCCATGGATTGGAAGGTCCACCTACCTAGGATTCTCGGACAACTTCAACTCAACGCAACCAAAACCGCCTCAAAGGACAACATGCAACCGTTGGTGAGCGAGTCGGTGCAACGGAGGGCCGAGAGGGGCCAGTGCCAGGCCGAACGGCCTCCCCTAGGCCGGCCGGCCCCCAACTGTCAAGCTTGAGGTGAACGCCACCACAACCGTCATCAGGACATCATCAGGAGCGTCCACAAGAAAGACGGTGCCAGATGGCGACAGACCCAGGCCGAACGGCCTAGATCAGGCCGGCCGGCCTACTTTTGTGGCTGTTACGCCTCCCCTTTCGCGTGGAAGCTAAGCAAGCATGTGGCTTAACATCTACGCTGGCTTCCATGTTTGGGAGGCTATAAAAGGCGCCCTTCACCCCACTCAAGACACAACAAAATAGAGGAGAAGTGCTACCACTTCCATACTTAGAAAATAGGGAGAGAGGTGAGGTGGGAGTCTGGGAGAGAAGCCGGAGCTGTCGGCTTCTCTTCCACTTTGTACCTCGGCGGATGCGGCTCAACTTCGAGTAACATCCGGGTCTTGGCTGGTAACTCTGGCTTCCTTCTGATTTATTAAGCATTCAGTCTTGCTAGCTTGTTCTCTGGTTCCTCGTTCACTACTTAGTAGTGGGTGCTTTGCTCTGAATTCAAGTGAAGTAGTAATTATTAGTATAGGCGTGGTGCCTAGACTAGTCGTTACCTTGGTTTCTACCCAGTTCAACGGAATAGTGGTGGTAGCCGTCAGGTGGTGACAGCCCTGTCCGGCCGACGTAATCCACCACGTTAGTTCTGGTCTGTAGGACTTAGGGGTAGGCAGTACCACTCCCCTTCTCATCCCTTTCTGTGAGTGGTGGTGTCTCAGGCGCCCGAAGTAAACTCTCTTGAACAAGTCTGACTTGCTTGATTTATCAAAATATCCAGTATTGCTACACAAGTACCCTCTCTACCCTCAGCCTTTTTATCTCTTCTTTTCTTTTTGTTATCATCCATATCCCCCATATTACCCTTTCGGATGAATTAATTAAAGGATTAGTACACTTCTCGTTCCCTGTGGAAATCGATCCCTGGAATACTCCCGGGTGAAAGCTACATCGGTATCCGTACGCTTGCGGATTTATCTGTAGGTCATAAGAAATACCAACACCGCTACGGGATTTCGACATCAGGATACCTACCCTTTGGCTATCAGGAAGGCCCTTCGGTACCTGTGTCGGATCTTCGAAGAACACCTCATCTCCACACCGATGAGACTCTTTCCCCTGGCCGTTAGAACTCCAGTCTGGCAGGCCCGCATGAGGAACCTGGAACGCCGCCGTCATCAAGATGACCTGTTGTACCATGTGGTCGCCTATCTCGTCTCCTTGGATAGGCTTTTCAACGAGCAAGCTGGGTTCCTAAGGGAACAAATTGGCCGAGCCGAGCAAGCTGAACTCGCAGTGAGGATGTACCAAGTCCGGGTGGCTCAAGCCGAAGCAAGGACCGCAGCAGCCATAAGCAGTGAAGCTGTCGCGCATGAGAGTCTCAGACAGGCACATGACCGGAGCATGCAAGATTGGGCCAGAAGTGGGACGCCCGTCCCGGTAGTCGGAGAAGCCCGAATCCTGCTTGGGACCCCATTGCAAGATGCGGAGGACCTAGTAGAACCTCGCCAAGCACACCCGGAGGTGCCGGGGAACCAGCAGCACCCGCCGAAGAAGGAGCCCCTGCCTAGCCCCTGGAAAATGGGATCCCAGAAGACGACGAGCGGGAACTGCTCATTCCCCTAGAAGAACACTCCGCCCCAGAAGAAGGATCGCCCCGCGAGTAGAGTGTGCCCAGTCACCCCAAGGATTGAAGCCGTCCCGGTCCGAAGTTTAGAGTTGTACCCCAGTTGTGTCATTGTACGCCGGTCGTATAGTTCGTGTTTTGGCTTGTCCAAGTGTTGTACCCCCTTCCCCTTTCAAAGAAATAAAATCGTTTGTGCTTGTTGTATTGCTAGACTCTGTGCTTGTCGGCAGGAGGAGGATTCTGCCTTTCTGTTTTTACGAATTAAATAACTTAAACACCACTAAAAATTCCAAATCCTAGTCTCTTATAATGTCCTCTAATCCGCAGATGGTCAACACGCGTAGACCCAGGGCTTCCCGGAGCTGAGTCCCGGCTGCTAGCAACAACGTGCAGAGTGCACCCCATGGTGAGCACCAGGATGAAGTGAACCAGGAAAGGAGGGAGGAAAGTCAGGTTGGGCCAGAGCAAGCGCCACTTCCATGTGCCGCTGATTGGCTGCAGGTGGTGAACAATCAGAACCTGATAATGGAAGCTGTGGTCAAGGCCCTCGCCAACCAGAGGCCCCGTGGACAGAGTATGAATGAGAAACTGTCAGAGTTCATCAGGACTAAGCCACCTACTTTTGGCGGGTCCACCAACCCACTCGATGCAGATGATTGGCTGAGGGTGATTCAGAGGAAATTGGAACCACTTCACTGTGAAGATCGTGACAAAGTACTCCTGGCCACCCATCAACTTGTTGGGAATGCTCTCGCATGGTGGGAGAACTACTGTGCACCTGCCCCAGATGCCACTGTCATCACCTGGAGGGATTTTGTGGATGAGTTCCGCCGTTACCATATCCCCGCAGCCACCATGAAGCGCAAGGCAGACGAGTTCCGGGCACTGCAGCAAGGCAACAAGACTGTGGAAGAGTACACCTACCGGTCCAGGCGCAAGTTCCTAGAGAGCAAGGCTCGCCAGCAGGACCGCTTCCAGAGGACCAAGAGCTATAACCCCCCACCACCCAGATCTCAGACGCCGATGCAGTACCGCACTCAGTCCCGAGCCTCAAGCTCACAGGTCACCAATCTAGCCTTCAGAAGCCAGAATGCCAAAGCCCCACAGAGTAGTGCCAGTCAGGCCAACAACAACAACAGGGCTTGTTTCAACTGCTGTGAGACCGGGCATTATGTGGCCAACTGCCCCTATGCCAGTAACAAGCCAGCAGCCCCAATGTACTCCAACTCAGTGAATGGACTGAAGCCAGCTCTGTCAGGTGCCAACCGTGTGCCCGTCCGCAGCAACAACCCCGACAACAACACCAACAACCAGCAGATGAGGCAGCCCCAGCAGTCCTATGGACGAGCCCGCGTCAACCACATCAACGCGCAGGAGGCTCAAGGAGCTCAGGGCATAGTACTTGGTGAGTTTTTAGTCAGCTCAGTACTTGCCACAGTTTTATTTGATTCTGGAGCATCACATTCCTTCATATCATCAAGTTTTGTGGATAAGCACAATATACCTACAGAACTACTAAAGTTACCCCTGTTAACCCGAACACCTGGAGCCGACATCAAGTGTCAGTTAGGTTGTTCTAGGGTAAGGATTATTTTAAGTGGGGTAGAGTTTCTAGCTGATTTGGTAGTACTCAAGTCCAAGGGGATAGATGTAATACTTGGAATGGACTGGCTGACCCAGCATTGACGGCCTTATAGGATGTGCCGCTAGGACCATACACTTAACCAGCCCTGAGGGAGTCCAAGTAACTTGGCACACCCAAGTTACAAGATCAGACACAATGGTTTATACTTTGGAGGCCAAAACCATAGCAGAAGTTCCAGTAGTGTGTGAATACCCAGATGTGTTCCCAGAAGAACTCCCCGGAATGCCGCCAGATAGGAACATAGAATTCATTATTGACCTTGTCCCAGGGACATCTCCTATAGCCAAGAGACCATACCGAATGGCCGCAGCAAAACTAGCAGAGTTGAAAGAGCAGTTGAGAGACCTTCACGAGAAAGGATTTATCAGACCTAGCTCATCCCCGTGGGGATCACCCGTTCTATTTGTGAAGAAGAAGGACGGAAGTATGAGGATGTGTGTGGATTATATGTCCTTAAATGAGGTTACCATCAAGAACAAGTATCCATTGCCCAGAATAGATGACCTCTTTGATCAGTTGAAAGGAGCCAAGTATTTCTCCAAGATTGGTTTGAGATCAGGATATTATCGGCTCAAGATCAGAGAAAGCGATACCCCCAAGACGACATTTGTGACAAGGTACGGGCAATACGAGTTTACAGTGATGTCTTTTGGACTGACTAATGCCCCGGCATACTTCATGAACCTCATGAACAAAGTGTTTATGGAAGAATTGGATAAGTTTGTCGTCGTATTCGTTGATGACATACTCATCTATTCCAAGAGTGCCCAAGAGCACGAGCATCACCTGAGAGTGATGTTAGAAAAGCTGAGAGTACACAAGCTGTATGCCAAGTTTAGCAGATGTGAATTTTGGCTTGAGAAGGTCGCCTTTCTTGGCCACATACTAACAGCAGAAGGAGTAGCTGTTGATCCTGAGAAGGTAGAAGCAGTGTCAAACTGGCAACAACCCACCAATGTGAGTGAGATAAGAAGTTTCCTGGGATTAGCCGGATATTATCGGAGGTTTATAGAAGGATTTTCCAAGACAGCAAGACCCATGACCGAGCTGCTCAAGAAAGAAAAGAAGTTCGTCTGGACTGAGTCATGTGAAAGAAGCTTTCAAGAACTAAAGAAGAGACTGACCTCAGCCCCGATACTGACCTTACCAGATATTCAGCGGGACTTTGTCATATACTGTGACGCTTCCCAAAATGGGTTAGGATGTGTACTTATGCAAGATGGGAAGGTAGTAGCATATGCCTCCCGCCAGCTTAAGCCCCATGAGCAGAATTATCCCACCCATGACTTGAAATTAGCAGCCGTGGTGCATGCCCTGAAGATTTGGAGACACTATTTAATTGGAAATAAGTGTGAGATCTACACGGATCACAAGAGCTTGAAGTATATATTCACCCAGCCAGATCTGAATTTGAGACAGAGAAGATGGTTAGAGCTTATCAAGGATTACAATCTGGAAATTCATTACCACCCCGGCAAGGCCAATGTTGTGGCAGATGCCCTAAGCAGAAAGTCCTATGCACCCAAGAATGCCCATCTACAAGAAGAAATGGCTCGGCTTAATGTGCACATTGTATCTCCTAAGTCTTGCCCGCAGCTAACGGTCCAGCCCACCTTAGAAGAAGACATCAGGAAGGCCCAGGGATCACACCCAGACTTGGTAAAAATTCGTAACCACACGGGAGAAAATAAAGCCCCAGATTTTAGAGTGGATGCGAAGGGAACCCTATGGTACAAGGATAGAATTTGTGTGCCCAAGCAAGGGAATTTCCGGCAAATCATCATGAATGAAGCCCACAACTCACCTTACTCTATTCACCCCGGAGCCACCAAAATGTATATGGATTTGAAACAGAAATACTGGTGAAATGGGATGAAAGCAGAGATCGCCCAGTTCGTCACCCAGTGCGACATTTGCCAGCGAGTCAAAGCCAAGCACCAGAAACCAGCAGGCTTATTGCAACCATTGCCTATCCCGGTTTCGAAATGGGATGAGATTGGTATGGATTTTGTGGTTGGATTGCCCAAGACAAAAAAAGGGAATGACTCTATATGGGTGATAGTGGACCGACTCACCAAAGTGGCCCATTATTTACCCGTACGGACCAACTATGGAGGCAAAAAGTTAGCAAAGCTCTATGTGGAGAACATAGTAAAGCTACACGAAGTACCGAGCAGAATTGTCTCAGACAGAGGGACTCAGTTCACTTCCAAGTTTTGGAAAGGTTTACATAAAGCCATGGGAACCAAGTTAGATTTTAGCTCAGCTTATCACCCATAGACAGACGGCCAGACGGAAAGAGTAAACCAGATTATGGAAGATATGTTACGGGCTTGTGCCTTGACCTATGGGAAGGACTGGGAACGGAGTTTGCCCTATGCAGAATTTTCTTACAACAACAGTTATCAAGCCAGCTTAGGCATGTTGCCGTTTGAAGCTCTCTATGGAAGGAAGTGCAGAACCCCTTTGATGTGGTCAGAAGTAGGGGAGCGTACCTTGGTCGGACCAGACTTTATAAAAGAAGCAGAAGATAAGGTAGCCAAAATCAGAGAGAAGCTAAAGGCTGCTCAGTCCTGTCAGAAGAGTTACTCAGACAAGCACAGAAGGGAATTGAGTTTTGAAGTGGGAGATTATGTTTACCTAAAGGTTTCCCCGATTAGAGGGACCCGCAGGTTCCAAATTCAGGAAAAGTTAGCCCCTCGATACATTGGACCGTACCAGGTGCTTGAAAGGGTTGAAGCCATAGCATACCGCATTCAACTCCCCAATGAATTGTCAGATATCCATCCAGTGTTTCATGTTTCCCAGCTCAGAAAATGTTTGAGAGTAACCGAAGAGGAACATATACCAGTGGAAACAATATATTTGCAGAAGGACCTTAGATACCAGGAATTACCCGTCAAAATCTTGGATACTGTCACCAAGCACACAAGAAATTCCACGGTACGGATGTGCCGAGTTCAGTGGAGCAGACATGGAGAGAAAGAGGCCACATGGGAATGCGAAGATGCGTTGATGAAAGAATTCCCCCATCTCTTTAAGGATTCAGCCGAATCCATTCATTTTAAGTGGGGTAGGTTTGTAACATCCGGAAAATTTACCAAAGAAAATCACCCGCTAAAATCTCTTTCAAATCTTTTTCCGTCTGAAGCTCGGAAGCTCTTCCCATCAAATCCGTCGTCCCGGCACTAAATCCCTTGAAACCCGGCCATCTCTTTTTCGATCTCTGTGCACGCGTGCCCGATCCCGCGTTCAGCGCCGTAAATCTCTCTCTCTTCCCTTTTTCCTTTTTCTTTTTCCCTTTTTCCTTTTTCCTTTTCCTTCCTTTCCTTCTTCCTCCTTCCTTCTCCTCCTCCTCCTCCTTCCTGCTCCGCGCCGAGCGTCCCTCCCCCTGCTCAACACCGCCGCGCCCCTGCCGCTCCCTGCCACGCCATCCTCCCCTGGCTGCCGCTGCACGCCACGCGCGCCTGTGCGAGACGACGCCCGCACAGGGCCAGCGGCGACCCCGACCCCCTGCCCGGCGCCGCACGTCGCGCTGCCGCCGACCCCACCCGTGTTGCACGCCGCGCACAGCACCGGCGACTGGCATACAGCGCCGCCGCCTGCCACACAGCCTGCCGCACGCCACTGCCTCCTCTATCCACGGTCCGCGCCCCCCTGTGCGTGCCGACCTGGGCACAGGGCCTGCGACGACCCGAAGGCCATGCCAGGCCCCACGGCCGCCGGCCGCTCCATCCCCGCGCCTTGCCTATAAATGGGCAAGACCGCCCTCAGCTCCTCCCCCGCACCACCATCAAGTTCCCGAGTCTCCACTGCCTCCTTTTGCGCCGCCACCGTCGCCAATCGCCGCCGCCGCCACCCAGAACCGTTGCCGCCGCCCGCCGCTGCCATGATCCGCGTTCCGCGCCGCCCCAGCCCAAGGTGAGGAGGGGAATCGAACCCCCTCACTCCCCTCTCCTTTTTCCCCTGTCCCTGGCCGCCGCCGCGCCCTGGAGCGCTGGCGAGCGCCGCCGCCAGGCCGCCGGCCTCACCCCCCTCTCCCCTGTTTCGATCTGAGCAGAAGGAGAAAGAAGATGGCGGTTTCGCCCATAACCCCCTCCGTTTTTCCGAAATTCCAAAAGAACCCTCCCACCTCTCGGCTGTTTTCCAGGAAACCCCCTGTCGCCCTAAAACTCCTCCAAAACAGTCCTTAGCCCTTTAATATCCTCACAAACAGGTCCCTGTCCCCTCTAAACCACCCCTAAAGTTTACCAATATCACAAATCAGTCCTTTCTCAGTTCTGAGTATTCACAAATAAGCCCTCATTCTTATAATTAATTACAGATATGCCCCTGATCCCTAAACCGACCCTAATCTTCCCCTTTGGCATGTCATTTCATGCGCCAAACTCCGCCCGTTTCTCCCAAAATTCGACCACGGCCTTTCCACATATATTCCGGCCGAGCTATACAAAAATCTCCCAAAAATAATCCGTCCATGATTTATTTCCTGATTCTCTTTTCCGAGCTCATTTAAAAATCCTTTTTCGTTTTTCTTTTCATTTATTTTAATGTATGCTTGCTTGTGTGTACCGTAGACCACGGAGTGACCGAGGAGCAGCCCCACGAGGAGTTCGGAGGACCGTACCACGAGCCGGAGTACGCAGGCGAGTACCGCGAGCCGGAGCCCGAGGACCCGTACTGCGAGCAGGCGCTTCCGGACGACTTCGACGATGGCAAGTTCAATCCCGTCCTTTGATGCATACTTATCCTATGTTTTACAAACACAACCTATTGGCCTATTTATAAAATGCATTGTTTTATTGCAAGACCGGTTGGATAGCCACTCCTTGATTGTTATGAATGTTCCTTGATCACCTAGGTTATCATTAAATATGACTTGCTCTGTTTGAATGATAGCCGTTGCTAGAAACGCTTAGGGCCTGTTACTCTTACCACTATCATATTGCAAATACTCATGTGTTTTAAAATAAAGAATGGTGTGAGTGTTTAAAAGAAAAGGGTGACTTTTGGTGAAAATGGAATAATGGTGAAACCGATGGGATGGATGGTGTGTTCTGTGTGAAACACCAAACTGGTGAGCTCGTGCCTGTGTGGCTGAGCGGGATGTGGAGATATCCATCGTGTCATTATTTTAAGGACCGAGTTGATTGTCATCTAGCCTAGCCCAGTTTAGTGCTACCGCCCTACCGTTGTATGTGGCAACGGCTTAGCATAAATCCCACTAGTTGGTTGGTTAGCCAATGGGTGAGCTGTGAGCAATGGGAGAACAAGGAGCAGGAGTATGATCTATGTGAGTTACGTCCCGGTCATGCCTCGTTGGGAAGACATGGACCCCTTGGTTGCTTCCATATTGGCTAGTCCGGCTTAGCTACGGTGTGGTAATGGCTTTGACAGGTCCGCGCCGGCATTTCGGTGTTCGTGTTGCGGAAACCGTTGGGGGTGGGTTAAGTGTACAACCTCTGCAGAGTTAAAATCTATTCGAAATAGCCGTATCCACGGTATTGGATGAGTCACGGCTTGGGCCTGAAACTAGTGTTGGGAAATGGTTGGTTTTATGGTGTGAGTTGTTTTGGAAAGTGTCCGGCAGGTGTGCCGTGAGCTACGGCGGACGGGGAGTCCGGTAGAATAAAATGTGGATCCTTTGTGGAGGATCAACCCACTTGATATTAAAAACTGCTTTTACGAAAACCTGTTTAAAATAAACCCTTGCATAAAATCTAGCTTTTACTCAAATTAAACCCTAGTCGTATCCTTGAATTACCCTGTGCATGATCTTTGTATCCCCCTCCGTGGACATGGTTGGACTTGTTGAGTACCTTTGTACTCACCCCCCCCCCCCTATTTTGTTGCAACAGAGGAGGATCCGGACTTTGTCCCTGAGGAGTTCGAGTAGAGGTCGTGTCCGCACCCGACGCTGCCTGTGGTGTGGCCCTTTCAAGATGCTTCCGCTGTCGTTCCTCGCCGAGATAGGGCTAGATCCAGTTTTAGTTTTTCTCTGGTTATGTATTGTTGTACTATTGGTTGCTATTATCATTTGTATTGAGTGTCGTGCCCCTTTGAGGTCGCACGGTGACTGAACCATCTGTGGAATAAATGTGTATCAGCCTCCTGGGACTGATATTTGTATCACATTTAGTCTCTGCTTATGTGGGGACGCTTCAGTTTCAATGGTTATTTATAAAGAAATGTTGGCCAATCATCAAGGAAGATTTCCTCAGGCTTTGTAGGGATTTCTGCAGTGGAAACCTTGACCTCTCAAGCATAAATGGCTCTTTGATTGCTCTGATCCCTAAAAAGGATTCTCCTGAGACTGTTAATGACTATAGGCCTATTTCTTTGCTTAACTACTCAATCAAGCTTCTCACCAAGCTTCTGGCTAATAGAATGCAGGCCATTATTCTTCAAGTGGTGCACACAAATCAGTACGGTTTTATTAAAGGGAGAACTATACAGGACTGCCTTGCTTGGGCATTTCAATTCTTACACATTTGTCACAAATCTAAGAGAGAAATAGTTCTTCTAAAACTTGACTTTGAGAAAGCCTTCGACAAAATAGAGCATCAAGTAATTCTGCAAATGCTGCATCACAAGGGGTTTTCAGCTAGATGGGTTCAGTGGATTCAATGCATTCTTCAGTCAGGTTCATCCTCTGTACTGCTAAATGGGGTTCCTGGTAAATCCTTCACATGTAAAAGAGGAGTGAGGCAAGGTGATCCCCTCTCCCCTCTCCTTTTTGTTTTGGCTGCAGATCTTCTGCAATCCATTGTTAATGAAGCATGCTCAAGACACGCAATTCATCATCCACTGGGGCATGATTTTGGAGGGGACTTCCCCATAGTTCAGTATGCAGATGATACCCTGATTGTCATGCCTGCCAATGCCACTGATCTTTTTTGTTTAAAGGGGCTTCTCAGATCTTTTGCTGATTCAACTGGTCTTCAGGTCAACTTCAGCAAATCTTTCATTGTCCCAATAAATGTGTCTGATGACAAATGCTTGCATCTAGCTCGCACCTTGGGTTGTCAAGTTGGTTCCATGCCTTTCACTTATTTGGGGCTACCCTTGGGCACCACTAGACCAGCAGTAGAGGAATTTCTCCCAATGCTATCAAGAATTGAAAAAAGGCTCATGGGCATTAACAAGTTCCTCACTTATTCAGGGCGTCTGATTTTAGTGAATTCAGTATATGCATCCATGCCAACTTTCTATCTTTGCACTTTCAAAATGCCAGTACCCATCATGGATCAGGTGGATAAATACTGCAAAAGTTGCCTTTGGAATGGGGGTGATCTTACCAAGAAGGGTGGCCATCTTGTTGCCTGGAAAACTGCAATCAAGCCAAAGGATCAGGGTGGGCTTGGCATCATTGATATCAGGCAGCATAATACTGCTCTGTTGCTCAAGTATCTTCACAAATTCTATAGCAAGGCAGACCTTCCTTGGGTTCACCTTACTTGGTCACATTTTTATAAAAGGGGCAATCCTCCTCATGCCAGACAAAATGTTGGATCCTTTTGGTGGAGAGATGTCATGAGCCTCAGTAGCACCTTCTTATCTATTGCTGCTCCTATGATTCATAAAGGTGATTCGATAATCTTCTGGAAAGATAACTGGGATTTCGGTGTTCTTAGTCTGAGGTTTCCTCAACTCTTCTCTTATGCCAAGAAAAGCAACTGTGCAGTTAGGAACTTCCTCTCATGGTCCTTGGAGAGATCCTTCAGTCTGCCTCTCTCTACAATTGCTTCCCAGCAGTTGACAGAACTTAACCAGCTTCTTAGCTCAGTGCAACTTGATGACAGCTCTGTTGATGCTTGGTCCTACATTTGGGGTTCTTCCCAGTTCATAACTAAGAAGGCTTATCAGAAGCTTATTGGCACTTCTGCTTGCTCTCCGTTATTTAAATGGATGTGGAAAGCTTCATGTCGGGGGAAACACAAGTTTTTCTTTTGGCTGCTTCTGAGGGATCGTTTGAATACACGGAATCTGCTTCGACGAAAGAACATGTACCTTGATTGCTATAACTGTGTGTTGTGCTCCTCCGGGATAGAGGAAACCATTATGCATCTGTTCTTTTCCTGCCCGTTCAGTCAGAGTTGCTGGGCCACTGTGGGCATTACCTGGGACCTCAACCTCTCCCCGCTGCAGATGATTGTTGCTGCAAGGCAAGCTTTCGGTACCCCAATTTTTAGAGAAATCATCATGGTAGCCAGCTGGAGTATTTGGTGCCACAGGAATAGCATTGTCTTTGATACTGGAGTCATATCTCTCACAGGCTGGAAAAGTTTCTTCATCCAGGAGATGTCTCTGGTTTTGCTTAAGGCCAAGCCAGTGGTGAGGGTGGCGCTTGAACAGTGGATGAGTAGTTTGTAATATAGCTTTTTCCCTTTTTGTCTTTGAGTTTGTAAACTCACAAAAAACCCTGTACATACTTTGTGCATATCTATAAAAAAAATAGGTAGGGGCCTCCCCTACTGACTTCGGTCAAAAAATTTCATGCCTCCTCTGTCTTGGAACAGCACGTTACATAACTACAACTCATGGAAGAAGTGGGCATCATACATGCCGATGGTAGCCTGCAATATCAAGGCCCTGATGAAGCAGTGGTGTCACTCTTGCCTGACTGCATTGTCTTTTTGATGCTGCCGTCCTAACGCTTCTATTGACCGCCTAAGGCCATTTCAACAATCACAACAACATATGCTTGAGTGCAATAGGGATTCTCCTGAATATTGAACAACACCGATGTATTTGTGGATCAGGCAGGGGATCATCAGAGTTGAGGCACTGATAAGTCACCTGAGAATTGAAAGAACATCAAGTCTTGTATGCTTTTTGAAACTGTAACACACAATACAGATTTTCGTGTTGCAAAAAAATTATTGCAGTAAATTGAAGATCTAAAGGAAATTTAATTTTGGATCCATCTGTCCATACATATACTTAACCTGCATGTTCAGTCAATAAAAAGGAAATTTAATTTTGAGTCATGGCACTTTGCAGATTATGAACAAAAAGGTGACAATTCAAGTATAAAAAAAAGGTGACAATTCTGTCAATAAACTCTTCGAATAGATTCAGGGTTTAAGTAGGAAAGCTCATCTTTGTCAGTGATGATCTCTCAACAAACTAAGCAGGCAAAATAAGATGGTAATATGACATGATATAGCATACTGCTACTGGCATGCATTGCATAAACATCAATCCGAGAGTTGTTGTCTAATCAATTGTAATGCAGTCTCAATCTGACTTCAAATTTAGTGAACAAATAGTCTTGCCAATTGGCACCTTAGAGCAAAACCACTTTGGAGAAATAAATAAAAAAATGAAGAGGCAAACTAACTAATCACCTAAGTTTGTAAATATGCGATTTAGAAATATGACAGATTAATAACACGTAATGACATTTGTCAAGCAAAGGCACTCATATAAATTTGGCAAACACAGGTACTCAAAGAATATTACCTGGGTCCTCAAGTCAATGCCTAGAGGTACACGTCAAGGTAACCCCACGATACTTGAGATCATGTTATCAGCAAAGAAACATCACCCATCTTCTCCTGAAATAAATAGCCTGTCAAGAAAAAAAATAATGCCAAGGCTTCTCTACCAAATTGTCTCAATGCAGAACTTGGTTGAGATGACAGTGGTGAAGGCCCAAAAAGAGTTGCCTCATTGAGCACTGTTACCATAGCAAAATATCTGCACCATAGCAATCACGGCAGCACACATTACAACAATCCTAATATCATCATGTTTACATTACCACAACCATGCTTACATCTAAAAACACCATCATAGGACATCAGTTCCTATTCGGATTGAGGATTGCTGGATTACTTGTTCTTTCTAATATCATCATGCGCCCTTCCTTTTATTCTTCCTGACATCAACATATTGAAGGAGGGGGACCACATGATCTCATCTTGCAGCAGAAACAACACTAATGACCTGAAAAAATGAGATACTACTATCTGTTATGTTCCCAAGTAAAATAAACCCATTTTATGCTCAAACAATTAGCTGACTGGATTTGGTCCAATTTAATTGAACCAGAGAAACATCACTCCCAAGTAAAATAAACCAATTTTCTGCTCAAACAATTAGCTGACGGATCTGTTATTGGAGTAGTTGTAACTACTCCAATATCCACCAGAGAAATAACAGGCTTAATTTCTCAACCAAATTATGATAATATAAAACTTTCTAGCAGGCTTAATTTCTCAATTATTGACTCAGGAACTGAAAGTATAATCAGGAGAAAAATATAGAAATAAACTCACAATGCCTTCCATAACCTAATGTAGGTGGTGAAGGCACATAACCATGTAGGTGCCGAAGGCACATAACTATGTGGTTACCTATCACTGAATCTTTGGATGTGGAAATGAACGAGCCACCATATTAGGGGAGCCCAAAAAAAAATACTAATTCATAAATAGAGCAGAGCATAAAAAGAATAGGATCAATATCCAACCTTGCTAAGCCACCATCACTGATCATCACTTGTTATTGTTAGATAGGTGGTCCCTTTCATATGAATATCTGACACTGAGGAGAATGTGATAGATCCTTAGTTAACAAAGAAACAAATATGATGAGAATACATCTCCCTCATTCGGATGCACTATCATGAAAATAATTTTTAAAATGAATGAGAAATGAAAAAAAAAGTAAATGACTACTGTCAAGAATGATACAAGGCCAAGAAGGCTATAAGTGAAGCACTCCAAGTTTACCTACCTAGTAGCCATCAATGGATCTACCAGACATTAGGCAATTTCCAAAAGCCACAACCCTTCCGACACCCAAATGGATGCAGGAAGCTAAACTTAATTTACAAATTTTTGATTGCTAGTGACCGGTTAGCCAATTACCTGGTAGCAATGAGTTTAGCAGGAATAATCAACATATTACCAGTTGGAATTAATAAATGAGTTTAGCAGGAATAATCAACATATTACCATGTTAGAAACCCGGCCATAGCCAAACTAATTGACTCTTCAGTCGTCATCCTGCAGAAGTTGGTACTATGGAAGCTTGCCAAAAATTTCCTTGTCAACTTATCAGAACTAATACCATCATGGCTGGAACAACCATGTTAGAAACCCGGCCATATCCAAACTAATTGACTCTTCAGTCGTCATCCTGCAGAAGTTGGTACTATGGAAGCTTGCCAAAATTTTCTTGTCAACTTATCAGAACTAATACAATCATGGCTGGAACAAAAACTGAGAACACCACAGGCATGCTAAACAAGCCAAATCTAACAAGATGGATCCAGGAATAGATCTGTTTCACATGCAAAATTACTACCCTATGAAAATTAGTCAACAAAGTAAATCCATTGATGGTTCAGACTTTCAGTTAGCATGTTTACCTTAGGCAAGAACAGTAGCAACCTGTGTCTTGCTGCTAGTTATTTTAAATTAGCAAAACCTTAAGAATTCATTAGCAATGTCCTCCTTTGCTTTTCTGGTAAGTACCGTGCATGGTAACACAAAACACAAGTTCTATTCATCCAAAAATCATTTTAAGTCATGTTAATGAAACCGTGGCACAACATAAATTAGTTCGGCCTTGCAACATATTAAAATCCATTTTTTTTAGATCATGATGTCCTTATCATCAGGAAAAATCCAAGAGCTTCATTTTGCATTCCCATTTTCAGCGGCCCAAACAAAAAAGAATCCCAATTGATGGAGTAGGGCACATTTTATTCCATCCAATCAGGATCCACGTACACACAAATCAATGGATAAAAAACTTCAATTTATATGCGCAAGAAACAGATTGACGGAATCAAGGGAAAGATGAAATACCTGCAAGGAAGGAGCTGCTGCAGCAGGTTGATACTGTCATTGACGATTGGGCAGGTGGTCGGCTGGCCGTAGAAGTTTCCACATAGAAAAAACAATTTCGACATGATCTGGGATCCACAATTATCATGCTCATGCACAGGAAAAAAATTGAATTAGATTTGGTTTGACTAACTTGGAGAATGCTCAGTGTCCAACAGTAAGAGAATGACGATGCATTGAGCACTCGGCCAGCAGCCTCCAGTACGCCTCCTTCGACAGGGACACCACCGACTGTGCTCCTTGTCCTTGTTGGGCTCCGTGAGCAGGTAGTGCGCCATGTCCATGCCCATGTCCGACCTCTGTGCGGGATGAACCTGTCGCCCTGCAGCCCACCTCCAAAGCCCCGCGCCGGCCGTCGTCGATACGCCTCCGCCGCCGTCGTCGTCGGCCGCTGCCTGCGCCACTCCGCGGGTCCTCACCATTCGCGAGGGCGGTCATCCCAGGGGCTTGCCAGATTCGGCGACGGGCCACACGGATCCGGCCATGTGGACACCGGATTCGAGTGCCGCTCACCGGAAGGAGTAGCTGGCCGCCGGAGGAACTGCCGCACCAGCAAGCTCGGAAGGTGAAGAAAAAATGGAGAGGGTGGCGGGTGGATGCCCCCGGCGGCTTCTCACAGCGGTCTGGCGACGGGAAATAATGAGAGGGCTGGGAGGATGGGAGGTGTTTCGAGGAAAGAAAACGGGATCGAGCGTGATTGAAGGACGGGTTGGGGAAGGGTGTGCGGGCGGGTAGGCGGGAGGGGCGGGTTGGAAAGAGGAACAATGATTTCCTGCTCAATTCCGAGATTGGCACGGTGGGTACGAGCGGGCGGGTACACGAAAATTTTTGCCTTTCCCTGTTTTCTGCCGTCGGGATTCAACGAGGGGCGTCGGATCTTGCCCAGGAGGCCATCTGAACGTCCCTTTAATTGCTGGATGGCTAAACAATTTTAGTGGAACCCTGTCGAGTGGGGTCCCTGTGAGGGGTATGAGAAGATTTAGAAAATCACTTTTTTACCAATTGTTTTGGATCATTGTGATTATACCTAATACTAGTATAT
Source organism: Urochloa ruziziensis (assembly GCA_015476505.1). Lineage (NCBI taxonomy): Eukaryota > Viridiplantae > Streptophyta > Magnoliopsida > Poales > Poaceae > Urochloa > Urochloa ruziziensis. Next base: position 20,167,340 of record CM027125.1, on the reverse strand, counting down.
AAAAAATTAGTATGTCCATACTCAACTTAAGTATCATCCCTCTAGTATCATCACATACTATGTGTATATACTCTTTATTGGGTTACAATGACGAGCCCGCAGAAAGACACTTCTTTTGTGTTCTGAAACCTTTAACGAGTGGATCCAATCCCTAAATTTGCCTTGCCTCTACCCTCAAGCAACTGGCGAGTGGATCCAATGCAAGTTGCACTAGAAGAGAATGAGGCATCCGCGGACGACATAAACAACAGCCATTTTTTGCCCCGGAGCTAATGGAGTATTAGCACCGGGTCCAACGGCTAGCAGCCGCGCGCAGGCGCGCGGCGCGCGTTGATGGGGGGAGGACCTTTAGCACCGGTTGCATCCAGCAACCGGTGCTAAATCTACCCCTTTAGCACCGGTTGCTGCCTGCAACCGGTGCTAATTCTGGAGCAACATTTAGCACCGGTTCTAGCTAGAAACCGGTGCTAAATAGCCGATGTTAGCACCGGTTGCAGCCAGCAACCGGTGCTGATTATCTACCTATATATTCCCTCCTTCCTCCCCACGCCCGAGCCAGCATGAACGCTCCGAGCTGTGTTCATGGTGTGCCCGGGTTGAGGGGAGATTTTGCCAAATTTTTTTTCAAAAATTGTGAAGCTTTCCTTCTTTTGAAGCATTCTACGAGGTACACAATTTCATCCTCTCATGTTCTTGTTTAGTTTCTATTGTTATTATACTTTATAAATATGAAATTTGTGAAGAAAAAAAGAGAAGAGAGAGAAAGGGTTATATATGTGTGTTCATAGTGGTTTAAATTTAATGTTAGGTATGTATTGGAGAAATTTTGTTAGAAATGTTTTTGAGTATGCTTTTTAGTATTTTATTTATAAATGGAATATAATGATTTTTAAAAATATGTTATTTAATTTTTTATATTAATTGGAGATATGTGAAATTGGTTAGTTTATTTTGACAGAAGTTCGTATGTTGTAATGAGTATTTTTTCAATAACATTTATTGTTTTTTGAGAAATAAAAGCCTTCTGGATATATCGATATGGCTACTGCTGGAGGAAGTGGGACCGGTGGTAGTGATCGTGGTTCGTCTCGCGGGACGGGCAAAACTACAGTACCACCTTATGATAAGTCGAAAAAATCAGGACCTTGGGTGAAAGCACAACTTATGTTTTTGATTAAAACACATGAAGAATGTGTTGCAAGGGGTGAGGAACCTGGTTTTGATCTTCAAGATCTGTTGCGGCGCTACGGTCCAGCTCCACCATCTTCTGCACCAGGAAAAAATATATCAGAGCATCCTACTTTCCCACCGAAGGATGGTTAAAGATATAGGTCATGTTGCATGTTGGATGTGGAGAAATTTATGTACGACATATTGAATAAATTATGAACATTGGTCGTGTTTCATTATGACTTTGAGAAATACAATTTTATTTTCAATTAGATCACTTTGTAATGTATGAATAAATTATGAACCTTGGTCGTGTTGGATATTTCGATAATTTTGAAATGTGTATAAACTAATTAGATCACTTTGCTAAATGTAGATGAATATGCAATGGATGCACTTGGCGGACCGACGCAGTCAGGAGTGGGTTGATGGCATGCATGCTTTTCTCGATGTGGCGGAGGACAACAAGTCGCCGGCAGGTGACATGTTTTGTCCGTGTGGGCAATGTAAAAATCAGAAATCGTACAAATCAAGAGGGGTTCTTCACTTCCATCTGATGACCCATGGTTTCATGCAAAACTATGCGGTTTGGTCGAAACACGGTGAAAGAGGAGTCATAATGGATGATAATGAAGAAGAGGAGGATGATAACGACATTCAATATGGTGCCTTTGCGGATGTCGCAATGGATTATGCAGATCAGGATGGTGCTGACCAGGAAGATGTTGCTCCACAGAATGACCCTAATGATGCACTTGGTCAAATGTTACGTGATGCCGAGCAAGGCTGCGACAATGACAAGGAAAGGTGTGGGGGATATAGTATCCGGGTACCTCACGAGCAAGCCTGGCAGCCCACCAAAAGGGGGCGGCCCAACCCATCGTTCTGGACCTGAAGACGTGCGGGACAAGTCGGCGCACGGAGGAAGGATCTGGAAGAAGAAGTCCTAGTTGGAATAGGAATTATTGTAAAGAAGGAAAGGATTCTTAGAGATAGGATCGGATACGAACCGACTTGTAACCCTGCCCCCCGATATATAAGGCGGGCAGGGACCCCCTCAAAAACAATCAGACAACATCTGAACACATCTCAACTCACAATCCACGCAATACAACACCCCAAAACAGGACGTAGGGTATTACGTCGAGTCGACGGCCCGAACCTGTATAAACCCCTGTGTCTGTCCATCCTAACCATCCTGCTTCCGATCTTTGCGATCTTCCCTGCATTACAAATCACTTCCGTGGGCTACCCCGTGGAAGACTGCCGGAGATAATATCACCGACAGTGGTGCGCCAGGTAGGAGATATCGCCGAGATCAATCTGGTAAGCTCGATGGATCGCGTCAAGATCTTGGACAGCTGCAACCTCCCGGACATCGACGAAGTCGAGATCTAGTTCGGGGACGTCATCACCGCCGCCTTGGATACCCAAGCGGCAGGAGCCACGGTCGCCACGGAGGTTTCCTCTCTGGCGCCGACTTCGGCCATCACGGCCCAGTCCGGTCCGATCGCATCTGATCGTGCCGGCTCTACCCCGCTGAGTCCATCGCAAAACGCGAGGCCAGACCAGTCGGGAACAGATCTACAATCACTCGGTTCCGATCCGGCTTCTGAGGGTTGCGTCGCCGAGTCATCGCAGAGCGTAAACGCTCAACCAACACGCGTCCAGAGCCCTGAGGTCATTACTGTCCAGACCCCTGGCTTTTGCACGCTTGCTCAGAAACAGAAGATGAAGGACATCGTCCAGACGGATGATTACTTCTCTAGGAGCGACTCCTACGAGTTAGATCTACAGGGACCCTCAATCTTGGACGATCTGCCGGAGGGATACACAGTGTCCGATGCCTCTACAGAGCCGGAACTACAAGGATCACTCGAAGAATTGACTCCGAGTAGTTTGGAGCGTTATACGCCCGCGTCCGACTTCTCCGAGTCCGAGGAAGACTACCTCGCGCAAGAAGGAGTCGGGTCATATTGCTACATGGTGGCGCCAGCAACGCCAACCAATCCTGTCTCAGAAGATGAGGTCACTCCAGCTGAGGAGACGACTGAAGCCAGGAATCAGCGTCGAGGACGCAACGCGAAGAGTACGATCGGGATCATGGAAATCCCCGTCGTAACTCCAACAGGAGCGGCTACTCGACGGAGTCAGACTACTTTGACCCCTCCGGTAGCCCAAGGCGCGGCAACAACGGCGGTCGCACTCCGCCATGAGGACGAGCGCCTCCACCACCCAGGCGACCGACTCCGCCAAGAGAGCGAACTCCACCGCGCAGCAGGACCTACCGACGGGACCGAACTCCACCCAGGACTCGGAACTATCGGAGGACCCGTTCCCCGCCCAGGGACCGGGATCGCAGGAGGGACAGCACTCCCCTAAGAACAACAGACAGATCGGGTCCGAGCGATTCCCGCCCTAGAGGTCGGATCGGCGGATTCCAGTCGTTCACCGAGCGCTTGAGAAGCGTGACATGGCCCAGAGGCTTCAAGCTGTCGAACATCGACAAGTACGACAGAAAATCTGACCCATCTCAATGGCTTCAAATCTACTACACCGCCGTACAAGCGGCCGGCGGCGACGAGGACGTGATGGCAAACTATCTTCCCATCATGCTCACCAAGGATTGCCGCAACTGGCTGGCAGGACTCCCGCAGGACGCCATCGACAACTGGGAGCAGCTTACCGAACTCTTCATCGGTAACTATCTCGGTACCTGGGAAAGGCCCGGGAGCAAGCGGCTCCTCGGTCAGATCAGGCAGCGCAAGAACGAGACCCTGCACGACTTCGTGCGCAGGTTCTCAGAGAAGCGCAACTCCATCACGGACGTCACGGATCAGGAGGTGATGTCAGCTTTCCAGCGCGGCATCTCCGACGGGAGACTGATTCACAAGTGGACTCGGAAGCCACCCGCGACTGTCAATGACATGTTCCGGGTCGCTAGCACGTGGGCGGACGCAGAGATCGCGGAAAAGGAACAACTCAGCGAGATCAGGAGTCGCTGGGAAGAAGAGAACAAGACGACTCGCAAGCGCGACCGCCGCGAGGACGAAGACCGACACGACGACCATCGACGCACTGACAGCCAACCTCGCAAGAAAAAGAGCGAGGGAGATATGGTCGCCGCCCTAGACCGGTCCAGAGGCCGGGTAACTCCAGAGGACTTCCAGCGCATGCTCGATGAGCAATGCCCTTACCACAAGCACAAGCACTCGGCGCGAGAGTGCTACGGGCTCAAGCGAGCCTTCACCGGGGGCAACAGAGGCCCTCCATACAGGAAGAGGAACGATGGTTCCCCGCGAGACGACAGGCGGAACGACGAGCCCGGCGACGACTTCCAGGAAGCCGACCGAGTGGTGCGCATGATCTATGGCGGACCAGAGTTCGAGTCGAAGCGCCAGCAGAAGCTCACCCATCGCCAGGTCATGCACGCGAGGGAACCACCGGTACCTGAGTACCTCAAGTGGTCGGAAGTTCTGATCACCTTCACCCGGGAGGACCATCCAAACTTCATACCGAAGCCCGGGTCCCATGCCTTGGTAGTAGCCCCGACGATTCGCAACGTTCGGCTCACCAAGGTACTAGTCGACGGTGACAGTGGCCTGAACATCCTCTTTGCTAACACATTGAAGGAGCTCGGCCTGACTACTCTCGACCTGAGTCCCCCCCCAATCCGCATTCTAGGGTTTGATACCGGGAGAAGGGGCGGAAACACTCGGGCACATCACACTGCCCGTCACCTTCGGAGACCGGAACAACTACCGGACCGAACATATGCAGTTCACGGTGGCAAACTTTGAAACTGCATACCACGCCATCCTCGGAAGGCCCGCGCTCGCCAAGTTCATGGCGATTCCCCACTACGTCTACTTGCAGGTCAAGATGCCAGGACCTAAAGGCGTAATCACCGTCTTGGGAGACGTCCGAGTCGCATACACATGCGAGCAGGAAACTCTCAACGCGGCAGCCGCCCTGGACATGTCCAAGCGCATGGAACAAGTACTGGCTGCATCACAGGAGGTGGACAAGGACGCTCTAGAGATCCCCACCAAGAAGCCAGCAAGAGAAGCCATCGCGCCAAGCAAGGAGGCGGAGCTGAAGAGGATCTCTCTGGACCTGGATGACCCGAAGAAGACGGCCATCATCGGGGCAGAGTTAGACCCCAAATAGGAAGAAGTGCTCGTCAAATTCCTAAGGGAAAACGCCGACATATTCGCGTGGAAACCATCCGATATGCCAGGTGTCCCAAGGGAACTTGCCGAGCACTCCTTGAAGGTCAATCCGACTGCCAAACCGATCAAGCAAAGGCTTCGTCGATTCGCGCAGGACCGCAAGGAGGCGATTAGGGCAGAGATTACAAAGCTGTTAGCAGCCGGGTTTATTCAGGAGGTGTTCCACCCCGACTGGTTAGCTAATCCAGTTCTTGTAAGAAAAAAGAATAATAATGATTGGAGAATGTGCGTTGATTATACAGATCTCAACAAAGCTTGCCCTAAAGACCCCTTCGTTCCACCCCCCCCCCCCCCGCATCGATCAAGTCGTTGACTCCACGGCAGGCTCCGCCCTGCTCTGCTTTCTCGATTGTTACTCAGGCTATCACCAGATAGGCCTGAAGCTGGAAGACCAGATAAAGACCGCGTTCATCACGCCGTTTGGTGCCTTTTGTTATAACACAATGGCTTTCGGTCTGAAGAACGCAGGCGCAACCTATCAGAGGACGATTCAAGCATGTCTGGATCAATTGATCCCAGACGTAGTAGAAGCCTACATCGACGATATCGTGGTCAAGATCATGAACCCCGAGGACATGATAGGGAACCTGACAAAGGTCTTCGAACGCTTGCGCGTATTCCGGTGGAAGCTCAATCCGGAAAAGTGTGTCTTCGGAGTACCCTCAGGTAAACTACTCGGCTTCATGGTCAGCAACCGCGGGATCGAGGCAAATCGCGAGAAGATCACGGCCATCACCAAGATGCTACCACCAACCTGTCAAAAGGATGTGCAGAAGCTTACTGGATGCATGGCAGCGCTCGGTCGTTTCATATCACGACTCGGCGTTCGCGGATTGCCGTTTTTCAAACTGCTCAAGAAGCAGGACAAGTTCGTGTGGGATGACGAGACGAAGCAATCTTTCCAGGAACTCAAAGATTACCTGCAGAGTCCGCCCATCCTCGTCCCACCTCAACCAAGAGAACAACTCTACCTCTACATCTCTGCTACTCCCCGAGTGGTTAGCACGGTACTAGTGGTCGAGCGTCCTGAAGAAGGACACGCATATGGAGTTCAGCGACCAGTCTACTTCCTCAGCAAGGTCCTGACCGTATCTAAGGTACGCTACCCCCATGTGCAGAAATTACTCTATGGAGTTCTCATCTCAGCAAGAAAGCTGAAACACTACTTTGAGGCCCATCCAATCTCGGTGGTGAGCGAAAATCCTTTAGGGGAAATTCTCCATAACCGAGACACCAGCGGCCGAATCGTCAAGTGGTCAATAGAATTGGCTGCCCACCACATAACCTTCGTTCCACGTACTGCTATCAAGTCTCAGGTCTTGGCCGACTTCGTAGCAGACTGGACAGAAAACCAAGCTCCGGCTGACGACGAGGTAGTTGAGTACTGGGAGATGTACTTTGATGGCTCCCTCCAGATAAAAGGAGGCGGCGCAGGCGTACTCCTGATCTCTCCAAGTGGACAGAAATTAAAATACGTCCTTCAAATCATGTTCCCAGTATCCAACAACGCAGCCGAGTACGAAGCAGCCTTGCACGGTCTCCGCATTGCAGTATCTTTGGGCATCAAACACCTGATGGTACGTGGGGACTCTGCCCTGGTCATAAACCAGGTAAACAAGGATTGGTCTAGGACTAACGAGAAGATGGACGCATACTGCAAAGAAATCAGGAAGCTGGAAGGGAAATTCTATGGCTTAGAGTTCCATCACGTGGTGCGCGACCATAACAAGGCAGCAGATGAGCTCGCTAAGATGGGGTCCACCCGTGAAGGCGTCCCACCCGGAGTTTTCATACAAGATCTTGCCAAACCA